>CM060915.1:581987770-583191341 GCA_030737875.1 Allium sativum | reverse complement strand
TTTCTAGCTTCGTAATGACGATACGGTCCTAACAAAACTAATTTCGTCGAATTCTGAGACCGTTTGAAAAATGGTCATTTTCCAGTCGATTAAAATCAACTGAAACTGGTCAAACGCGTTTTCCTTTGCCACGCTCACATATTGAATCAAAAAATTATGAAAATTGGAATCTAGCAATAACTTGACATCACGGACCCAACAAAAGTGGTTTCGTCGAAATCTGAGGTTGTTTGCAAAATTCCCATTTTTAAGGGCCTGAATTCTATAGCGACTATTCAGAATTTTCAACTGGACATATCTTTTGATCCCCGCTATGAAATTTCGATTTTTCGGATTCGTTGGAAATATATTCCCAATTAGATCCTATTATTTTTGGTTTCGCTAAAATATGGTTTATTTTGCACCCGGTACATTCAATTGAAGTTTGAAATTGAATTATCGAACTACCGCGCCATTTTCAATTCCTTTTATAATTATATATAATTATTTATATTCTAACGACGATCTATATAATATATACGTTCGAATTATATTCAAAATAAATTTCTCGTCGATATTATTTAAAATAATTAATTTTAAATATTCAAAATTGATTAAAATTGCCAAAATAAAAAATTTTAACTGGCACGCATTTCCGGGTTATTACAGGTTGATATACATTATTATAATATCAAAAGGTTTTTGACATAAAGATATTTTGGATTCTCATAAGGGAAAAACTCGTTCCGTTATACGGCGTGGTCTTATGAGATATCGTTTTACTTGTTCGAATTGTTTTAACTGTTTTACCCATACCAGTCCCATGACTGACCCGGAGTTTATTTTGTTGTTTTTCCCTAAACTCTTGGGTGCCCAATTTTGTGCGGGCAGTCAAGTAGTCAGGATTTACAGATATACTGGAAGAGCTGGAGCAGGAGGCTTCAGGATCATATAGCTATAGTTTATTTCCGCTGTGTTGTAAGTGCTGTACTTTGAAAATGATGTATATTCAAGTACAAAGTTATATTTCAAAGTTATGTTATATATATTATATGTTATTCGTTCCGCTGTGAGATTCGTGTTACTCTGATGTTGTGTTGTTCTTCTTCTTCTATTCTAAGTTTCTATCTTATTTATCCTCACCCTCTGTTTTCTTTCTATTAGTGTTCTGATTTTCCAGTGTAATTGGGGTTGGACTTGTGTTTTTGGTCAGCTCAAATTGGACCGGATTTTCGGGTCATTACATATATGTTCTCCTTGATTCGAAGATTTCGAGGACAAAATCCTTTAAGGAGTGGAGAATGTAACACCCCGTATTTTCTATAAACATTAAAGTAACGAATTAAAGAATAATTAATTAAAAATTTGAGAATTAAGGGAAGCGGGTTCCACCGTTACGTTTATCTCGGAATTCTACTTGAGATAGAGTACGAGTTTGCGTAAATCGGAATCTGTATGAAGGAGTTATGACCTTTAGAAGATTCAAGAATTTAAATAAACAATTCAGAATAAAGTCCAGAAAATTTAAAATTCAAAATCAGAAGCAGAAGCGGGCTGGGCGGGAAATTTTCCCGCCCAAGGCCAGGTCGACCAGGAGGTCGACTAGGGGGTCGACTTCCCCCCATACAGGTTGACCTGGGGGTCGACCTCCCCCTCGGGTCAGATCTGAAATCTGACGTTTTTCTTTGTTTGACCATCTGTTGTGTCATTAGGGTTTGTGTGGAAAGTTCTGGTTAGTTCTCTTAGGTTTGAATGGCTTTGATTTGCTCTGGATTGATCTGACGGTTCCTATTAAATCAAATTTCTACATAAGCAATCTAAATCTAAACCCTAAGCCACACAAAAATATTCCTAAGACCGTCATGCTGTCAACACTCAACCTAGAGTAGCCGCCATTCTAATTCAACTAGAAAGCAAGTAGGAATTACAAATCAAATCTAATTCAACTAAGAGAATTCAACGACTACAACAAAGGAGAACTAAAGTGAAACACCCCACCTCCGTTAAGGTCACTCACAAAGGGAATGCCTTAATTTTGGTGGAGCATTATAGGTAAAAGACACAGACAATTTACAAGACAGACATATATAAGCAGCGGAAAACTAAATTTATTTCATTCGTGGTTCATAACAAAAACATTACATCAGAATCTCTGTCTTGACTATAACATAAGGATGCATAAAACAAAATAAAACTGCATAAATCCCCAAGTAACAGTGTGTCCAAAGCCATAGCCAAAGATAAGAAGTTCCAAGCTATACATCACATATTCTTCAAGCTTGGAAAGATGAACGGTCCAAATTAAGTTGAGTTATTCCCTCCCTGGGTACTCGGAGGGGGAACGGAAGAGAAGAGTGCGAAAGAAAATGGGTCAGACATAAGTCTGGTAAGTCCAGTGATTATTCAACATGTAAACTGATAAGAGAACCATGACTTGAATAAGCTGGACACAGGACAATAACAAGGAAATAAGGTAACAAAGGATAAGGTAAGATAAACAGGGCAAGATAAACTAATCATACTATCGCACTCATGTCCATATTCTCTGCATTAACTAGATATTTCAACCATCGTCATGAGTTCAATCCCAGTGATCCCCCTTTATCGATCGGCTCCTACTCGCACGCATTTACCACTTGTGTCATACGGCCCTTCTCGATTGTAGATGCATGTGCTGGTCTCACTATGGGGTGTATCAAATCCTATGATGGCAACTCGACACGATTCAAGATGCACAGTGTATAACTACTGATGCGCAGTGCCTGCTTTTTCCACTCCGGAGTACGTGCATGCTCGTACTCCCTCGGAACCTACACTGATGCACCAACAGCCGTCGTTTTGACCGCTTATAATCAGCCCAGTAATCGTGCCCCACCCTGCCTAGTTCAGGGTACCAAAATACATCTATGTGGGTTACTGCTAAAATGGGTCCCCGTTACTAGAGTTTTCTAATCAACATGTTAAATTGGTTAAGTGTCCAAGTTAACCTAACCCCACCCATCAGTTTAGTTAACATGTTGTATTGGTTAAGTGTTGCCTTAATTGAATTAACCTTACCGTTCCGGACTTAGCTTTAATTTATTCATTAAAGCACCAACCACTCACATTAGACAGGTATTGTTGCGGTCACTGGATGTGTCGGTCAGGTCCGGGCGATTTACACCGCAACTCAGTCTAACCTCGGGTTCTTTTGGGCTCGATGCACTAACCTTCCACATTAGATATATATTGTTACGGTTGCTGGATGTGTCGGGTGGTTCCGGGCAGTCTTACACCTTAACTCAATCTAACCTTGGGTTCGGCATATTCGTCTTTTCTAAATTTACATATTTACCTCTTTATATTTATATGTAAATTATTGTCATTCAAATCAAGCCCCACTTTTCCTTCTAAATCAAGTTCATAATCTTTTTAGGTATAAAAATTTATACCACTTTATGCTATAAAACATTTACATGTTTATGAGCCAAATATGCCAATTATATGTAATTTCAAGTTTTTCCCCAACATTACCCCCGTTAAACGTTCGCATAAATCACATAAAATGTTAGGCTCGATACATAGCCTAACTTATACACAAAAGGGGAAAAAGAGGAGCATGTAACAATTCCAACATCATAAAAATATGGTTCTAACTACACATGTATCATATGAATTTGGCATAGAACAATACACATTCAATTATGAACTTGCAATTTAGATCTACTCAACATGAATCATGAAATAGGGGTCTTACATAGAACTACATAAACTTAAAATTAGGCATGTAGTTGCGAACTTGCAAATTAGTTGGATCAAATTTAACATGAACCTAATCATATTAGCATGTAGTTTTGGTCATATATGTGATCAAGGTTGAACTTGCATAAACATAGCAAAATTTCCAAATTGTCATATAACATATAGGTGTCATTACCAAATCATACAACTTGAAATGTCATCGCCAAATTATACAATATGCTATGTCATCGCCAAATTACACATTATGATATGTCATCACCAAATTATAATATGTCATCGCCAATTTATGTCATTTCCAAAATATACAACATAATATGTCATCGCTAAATTACACAACAGATATGTCATTTCCAAATTATACCACATATGGATTCATTGCCAAGCATTTAACATTTATCATCAAATTACATACAACATGAACACAACTTAGCATGATAAGAATCATAGTCTCAATCAATTCAGTTTTTAACAAGTGGATAGGCATAGATTTACATTAGGCGATGTTCTACATCCATTTATTTAGACACGATTCTAATATCATTTAGGTCTAAATGATAACTAGACTTACAAAAAGGAGACTAGTCTTGTGTTCTGGGATCTTATTCTGAATTTGAATAGCTCTCCTTTGTTGTAGACGTTGAATTCTCTTAGTTGAATTGGATTTGATTTGTAATTCCTACTTGCTTTCTAGTTGAATGAGAATGGCGGCTACTCTAGGTTGAGTGTTGACAGCATGACGGTCTTAGTAATATTTTTGTATGGCTTAGGGTTTAGATTTAGGTTGCTTATATAGAAGTTTGATTTAATAGGAACCGTTAGATCAACCCAGAGCAAATCAAAGTCATTCAAACCTAAGAGAACCAACCAGAATTTGCCACATAAGCCCTATTGACACAGCAGATTATCACACAAAGAAAAACATCAGATTTCAGATCTGACCCGAGGGAGAGGTCGACCCCCAGGTCGACACCTATATGTTAATATGATATAGGTGTCACATATAGTTGGGGAATTTTCCAAGAGTGCCAAGTCCAAAAAGATGTAACAACCCGGATTCCGACAGACCGAATTTATTTTCAAAAATCCAGTCTATCGAAACCCGAGTTGGGTGCTCTGGTATCCTGCAGAAAAAGACAGAGATAAAGAAACATGTCAGAACCCGTAAAGCATCTCACAACGGAAGGAAGTATAATATTCAAATATTTCTTTACCTTATTAACAATACTGCTAAACCAGTATCCAAAGCTATACCATCTCTGTCATGAACCTAACCTGGTAGTATGAAATGAGAAGGGGGTCAGAACATAAGTTCTGTGTGAGTGGACTTATAATAAACTTCTGTATAACCCTACATATACCGTTCAGTTATATTTTCTTGCTTGTTAGGTTATTCGCGATATTATCTCTCTAGGCTATACTCATGTCCCACTAGTAGGTTAACCTAATACAACGTATATGTAAATACCCCTAACTCGTCTAATCCTTTCCTTGTATATATACAGTCCCTTGTCGTATGTCGTACGGGCTTCATCATGTCAATCAATACTACTTCAGTGTAGTGCCACCATTCTCGAAATCGTTTGGACTGCCACTCTCGGTCTTGCTAGATGTCGTGTATCATTTAGATCTAATCTAAGGTTTACTATCGAGCGCTTCCTAGATTCAACCAGGGTTTACGCTACCCAGGGCCACTGGGGTTTATGCTACCTACTGAACGCTTCTCGGATGCAGGGTTTACGCGACCTAGGTCCGACTAGGGATTATGCTAACTATTGAATGATGCCCCCAGTCTAGGACACACTACCCAGAGCGATATATGTTCCTTGACTTTCCCCATGTACGTGTCGTGAATCGTTATCGATGTCTAGTTGCACATGTCCTCTATATGTGCGGCCCGAGTCCCGTGGCAGGGCTAATCAAGAAATACGGAACTCGGTCGGGAGCTTTAAGTTATCTGTCGATGCAGATGCTAAGGTTTTTTTTAATCTGTGTGTGGCTATGGTCCCACTTGACCCCTCCCTTAACTAATGAAAAGCACCCAAGAAAATCAAGAATGAGAACTGTACGCAGGCCCTCTATTCTGCTACAAACCTATTGGCCAACCTCACCTATAACTAGATAGCAAGTATATGGTCTTTTAGAGTTCTCCTCCTTTCCGCTTCACGTGCTCGATTGACTCAAGATGGTAGGTAGAAGACGACGTGCTATCACAGGG
Organism: Allium sativum; assembly: GCA_030737875.1. NCBI lineage: Eukaryota > Viridiplantae > Streptophyta > Magnoliopsida > Asparagales > Amaryllidaceae > Allium > Allium sativum. Next base: position 583,185,406 of record CM060915.1, on the reverse strand, counting down.
CTAAACAAGATATCGCCGCCTCACTCTGGTCCACCCTAGTCTTTAGGTTGCATATATTGCAACCAAGGCATACTCTTGGTTCTTCTAACGCAGACCTTAACCTCTATGAGCCCAGGAGGATCATCTGCAACCTCACAAAGGGATACCAAGAGACTCTCACGTCCCCTCGAAGCCGCGTGCTTCGTAACTCAGACCGTTGGAGCCTTCTTCATGATCAGATGGATGTTCGCTCCTCCTCGTGTTCTACTTGGTTTTCTTGACTAAGATTTACTACTTAGTTTCCTGAATCATTCGTTTTCTTAAGATTTCCATTTTCTTTTCCTGTCACATTTGTTGCCCTACTGAATTTATTGTTTCTTGTTAGGTAGGGTTTTCTCCTTCATAGTTTATTTGACTTAATCCAATTACTTAAGTTTATTATTTCAAATAATCTTTTTCTATTTTCAACTCAAACAGCATCGTACACAGCTACTACTATGGGCCAAGAATCTTAGGACTTTGTCATCTCAGACAATAGCGAGTCCACACAACAGGATCTACCCACTTACTTGCCCTGTACTACTTAGTAGTCACTACTAGTCCTTGTTGTGTATTACTAGCCTATCCCTCTTTTTTAAAAAAACAATAATCAAAATTTGTTGTTAGCAGAATAGAGATTTCAAAACTTCTTTTCAATCCTTTCATATATGAAAACTAGCGAGCTATACATGCTCTATACATTCTAATATCGTACACTTTCCCAACCAAGGTCGACCTATCCCCAGATCTGGACGATTTCAGCTCCTGTGACGTGCTTTGATGTGCTATACGGGTTGGATGGCTTCTAGGTTAATCTAAGGGATCTAAAACACTCTCTACACCTATAAATACATAGCAAGACATAACCCTAGTTCATACCAATTCCTTAAGACGCCTTCATGCCGCCAAACTTCAACCAAACATGGTCGTCGCCCCAAAAACTCTAAATTATATTGCAAGTTCTTCATCAAATTTGGAGTTTAATAAAATCAAGTAGCAAAGTTCTTCATCAATAATTCATGCTCTTCACCAATAATCAAATAAGAAGATTAAATCAGCGTTCTACATCAACGACAAATCGCTTATTTCTCCAATCCAATCAAAGTGAGTGGAATTATAATAAACTTATTGTATAATAGTATTATTATTGTTCATCATTCCCCAATTATAAATTCAATTCAAGATTCATGTTATAATAATTTTTCTTTTATTCTCCTTCCCCTTTTTATTTTTGGATCTAGGTTATCTCGAACCTAGACGAAATCTTATTATACATACATATGGTTAGAATATGGAAATATTGGGCATAATCTATTTTATGCAGTCGAGGAATATAATCTGTAATTTGGGGTTTGTGACATAATGATTATTGTTGCAAATATTGGGCATAATCTATTTTATGCAATCGAGGAATATAATCTGTAATTTGGGGTCTGTGGCATAAAAATTATTATTGCAAATATAGGGGTAATTGGCAAAGTATATATTGATATTATTCAAGAAAATAAGGGGAAAGGATCGTGAAATTGGTAATTTGGAGTAACTTAAGCTAAAGGTAAATAAAGTTTGAATAGGGGATTTGGGGAAAAATGATTTAAAGATAAAAATCCTAATTTGGTGAAGAAATAGGTAAAATAGAAACCTAATCGGAATTGGATAAGTTTGGGTTTAATCTGTCTCATGTAATTGTGAAATCTGATTCAAAAACCTGAAATTTGAGGCATGAGTGTTTTAATTAAATTTGGGTTTGATTGGTCAAAGAAATGGAAATCTTAAGAAAAAGATGAATAAATATGAAATTTTTTCCAAGATAAGTGGAAAAAGAGAAAGTTAAAGCTATGAATTAAACAATTGGAACCAACTAGAGATTGGTTAAGTTGAGGGATTTTCTGAGTGTCAATCTGACGTTGAATTCGGTCTGTCAGAATCCGGGTTGTTACATCTGGTATCAGAGCTTCGGTTCAGTTATCTTAGGGAGATAATGAGTGAACGTATTTGTATTTTCTAAAATATAAATATATTATATATAACAACCTATATCCATATAGTAGCCCACTAGACATGAAAAGAGTTGGGATATCTAGTTTGTACACTCAAGGAATGAACATAGGAATTTGGAAACCATTAGGTGGTTGGGAAAGTGTACAATATGACTTGAAGCTAGAGAAAGAAAAGTATCATATAGGATGGAAACTGAAATATTAGTATTTCATATTAGTGGGTTTAGAAATGAAACCTTAGAAACTAGAAAAGGTTGAAAAATGGATTAGGAATATATATAGTCGAGAGAATTGAATTCGCGAACTAAGTAACGGAAACTAAGTATCAAACCTCGGTTAAGAGAACCAAGTAACAAACCTTAGTTAAAGAGAACTAAGTAACAGAAACTAAGTATCAAACCTTGGTTAAGAGAACCAAGTAATAAACTTTAGTTAAGAGAACTAAGTAAATAACGAGAAAGAGAACTAAGTAGTAAACCTTAGTTAAGAGGACTAAGTTGTAAACCTTAGTTAAGAAAATGAACGATTAAGAGAAACTACATAGTAAACCTTAGTTAAGAGGATTAAGTAGTAAACCTTAGTTAAGAAAACGAACGATTCAGGAAACTAAGTAGTAAATCTTAGTTAAGAGAACTAAGTAGTAAACCTTAATCAAGAAAACCAAGTAGAACACAGGAGGAGCGAACATCCATCTGATCATAAAGAAGGCTCCAAAGGTCTGGGATACGAAGCACACGGCTTCGAGGGGACGTAAGGATACTCTTGGTATCCCTCTGTGAGGTTGCGGATGATCCTCCTGGGCTCACAGAGGTTAAGGTCTGCGTTAGAAGAACCAAGAGTATGCCTTGGTTGCAATATAAGCAACCTAAAGACTAAGATGGACCAGCGTAAGGCGGCGATATCTTGTTTAGCCCTGTGATAGCACGTCGTCTACCTACCATCTTGAGTCAATCGAGTACGTGAAGCGGAAAGGCGGAGAACTCCAACATACCATATACTTGCTATCTAGTTATAGGTGAGGTTTGGCCAATAGGTTTGTGGGGGCATAGGGGGCCTGCGTATAGTTCTTATTCTTGATTTTCTTGGGTGCCTTTCATTAGTTGAGGGAGGGGTCAAGTGGGACCATAGCCACACAAAGATAAAAATAGACCTTAGCATCTACATCGGCAGATAACTTAAAGCTCCCGACCGAGTTCCGTGTTTCTTGATTAGCCCTGCCATGGGACTCGGGCCGCACATATAGAGGACATGTGCAACTAGACATCGATAACGATTCACGACACGTACATGGGGAAAGTCTAGGTACATATATCGCTCTGGGTAGTGTGTCCTAGACTGGGGGCATCATTCAATAGTTAGCATAATCCCTAGTTGGACCTAGGTCGCGTAAACCCTGAATCCGAGAATCGTTCAGTAGGTAGCATAAACCCCAGTGGCCCTGGGTAGCGTAAACCCTGGTTGAATCTAGGAAGCGCTCGATAATAAACCTTAGATTAGATCTAGATGATACACGACATCTAGCAAGATCGAGAGTGGCAGTCCAAACGATTTCGAGAATGGTGGCACTACACTAAAGTAGTATCGATTTACATGATGAAGCCCGTACGACATACGACAAGGGACTGTATATATACAAGGAAAGGATTAGACGAGTTAGGGGTATCTACATATACGTTGTATTAGGTTAACCTACTAGTGGGACATGAGTATAGCCTAGAGAGATAATATCGCGAATAACCTAACAAGCAAGAAAATATAACTGAACGGTATATGTAGGATTATACAGAAGTTTATTCTAAGTCCACTCACACAAAACTTATGTTCTGACCCCCTCCTCATTTCATACTTCCAGGTTAGGTTCATGACAGAGATGGTATAGCTTTGGATACTGGTTTAGCAGTATTGTTAATAAGGTAAAGCAATATTTGAATATTATACTTTATTTCCTTCCACCGTGAGATGCTTTACGAGATCTGACATGTTTCTTTATCTCTGTCTTTTACTGTAGGATACCAGAGCACCCAACCCGGGTTTCGATAGATTGGATTTTTGAAAAAAAACGGTCTATCGGAATCCGGGTTGTTACATCTGGTATCAGAGCTTCGGTTTAGTGATCTTAGGGAGATAATGAGTGAACATATTTGTATTTTCTAAAATATAAATATATTATATATATAAATCTAAATCCATATAGTAGCCCACTAGACATGAAAAGAGTTGGGATATCTAGTTTGTACACTCAAGGAATGAACATAGGAATTTGGAAACCATTAGGTGGTTGGGAGAACGCACAATATGACTTGAAGCTAGAGAAAGAAAAGTATCCCATAGGATTGAAAATGAAATATTAGTATTTCAGATTAGTGGGTTTAGAAGTGTAATCTTAGAAACTAGAAAAGGTTGAAAAATGGAGTAGGAATATATATAGTCGAGAGAATTGAATTCGCGAAAGTGCCTAGGAAAGCCTAGTGAATTGAAGACCCTCTTTGAGTCTAACCCAATGATAAGCTTTTAAGAACTTGAATATGTAAAAGAGTTTGTGGTATTTCCCAAGATTTAATCTTAAAAGTATTTTGATAAATGCACGATGGGTTTTAAAGTAAAGTGGGGTATATTGTGTAAAACAATGATTTCTTGTTTTAAAAGAATTCTCTCATGAAAAGGTGCATATTATAGAGCATGTATAGCTCGCTAGTTTTCATATATGAAAGGATTGAAAAGAAGTTTTGAAATCTCTATTCTGTTAATAATAAATTTTGATTATTGTTTTGAAAAAGAAATTTTTGTTGAGTGAACAAAATAAGCGGTAGAGTGTAAGAATAGAGTAGATGCTTGCACCTTAGTAGACAAAGTTAACATTGTAAATAGGAACAATGTAACCTCGATAGTTGTCCTTGTCTACTCCAGTTTTGTGATTTGAAAAAAATGTTTTGCATTTTGTTTTTTTACATCTAGAATAAACACGAACATGCTTGTGAATTGATAATTGCATATGACATCTAGAATGGACATGAACTAAACATGAAACATGGCTAACTCGAGGTTAGAATGAGTTTGCGGTGTAATCCTTCCCGGAACCGCCCGGCACATCCAGTGACCGCAAACAATAGGTTCTAATGTGAGAAGTTAGTCATAACGTGCTTGAAACCCAATGTTAGATTGAGTTATGGTGTAATCTTGCCCGGAACCAAGCGGCACATCCATTGACCGCAACAATAGGTCTAATGTGAGAGGTTGGGCAAAATTAATGCTAATGACACATGCCTAGATGGTAGGGTTTTGGATGCGACAATTGGGTGAACTAAGCTCTTATTCTATAAGAGTGTGGGAAAACTTGGATGAAAAATATTTTGATTTTTCAAGAATATTGCATTCATATAGAACTGCAAGTATATTTAGGATGTAAGCATCATGCTTTGAAAGAGCTTTTAAAATTTGCATACATACAGGTGGATCCAAATTAGGCATACATACTTTACTATGATGTATCTCACTTTGCACATGTGCACAATGTTTGCAACAATTGGATGCACACTTGATGGATGGATATTGCGAGGGGTTATCTATTTTTACTCTTATCGAATTTCGGGGACGAAATTCTTTAAGGGTGGGAGAATGTAACACCTCACATTTTTAATATAATTAAAAATATGTAAAAATATGTGGATATGCATAGATAGGTAAATAATGGTGATGTATAATGAAAATTAATTCGATAACAGTGTGTGTAACGGAAAAGATAATAAAATAAGGATACTCAATTTAAATACCAAGAATTAAGTAAAACGGACATTGCCATTGCGTTCGTCTCGAAATTCTGCTTGAAATAGAGTCCAAATTTGCGTAAATCGGACTCCATATGAAAAACTACCCACAATTGAATCCAATCTATCGAAACCCGAGTTGGGTGCTTTGGTATCCTGTAGAAAAAGACATAGATAAAGAAACATGTCAGAACTCGTAAAGCATCTCACGACGGAAGGAAATAAAGTATAATATTCAAATATAGCTTTACCTTATATATCATACTGTCTAACCAGTATCCAAAGCTATACCATCTCTACCATGAACCTAACCTGGAAGTATGTAATGAGTAGGGGGTCAGAACATAAGTTTAGGTGACTGGACTTAGTATAAACTTATGTATAATCCTATATATACCGGTCAGTTATATTTTCTTGCTTATTAGGTTATTCGCGATATTAGCTCTATAGGCTATACTCATGTCCCACTAGTAGGTTAACCTAATACAACGTATATGTAGATACCCCCAACTCGTCTAATCCTTTCCATGTATATATACACTCCATTGCTGTATGTCGTACAGGCTTCATCATGTAAATCTATGCAACTTTAGTGTAGTGCCACCATTCTCAAAATCGTTTGGACTGCCACTCTCGATCTTGCTAGATTCCGTGTATCGTCTAGATCTAATCTAAGGTTTACTATCGAGCGCTTCCTAGATTCAACCAAGGTTTACACTACCCAGGGCCACTGGGGTTTATGCTACCTAATGAACGCTTCTCGGATTCAAGATTTACGCGACTTAGTTCCAACTAGACATCGATAATGATTCACGACACGTACGTGGGGAAAGTATAGGAACATATATCTCTCTTGATAGTGTGTCCTAGACTAGGGGGCATCGTTCAATAGGTAGCATAATCCCTGAACTTGCAAATTAGTTGGATCAAATTTAACATGAACCTAATCATATTAGCATGTAGTTTTGGTCATATATGTGATTATGGTTGAACTTGCATAGACATAGCAAAATTTCCAAATTGTCATACAACATATAGGCGTCATTACCAAATCATACAACTTGAAATGTCATCGCCAAATTATATAAAATGGTATGTCATCGCCAAATTACACAATATGATACATGTGTAGTTAGATCCATATTTTTATGATGTGGGAATTGTTACATGCTCCTCTTTTTCCCCTTTTGTGTATATGTTAGGCTGTGTACCGAGCCTAACATTTTATGTGATTTATGCGAACGTTTAACGGGGGTAACGTTGGGGAAAACTTGAAATTACATATAATTGGCATATTTGGCTCATAAACATGTAAATGTTTTATGGCATAAAGTGGTATAATTTTTTATACCTAAAAAGATTATGAACTTGATTTAGAAGGAAAAGTGGGGCTTGACTTGAATGACAATAATTTACATATAAATATAAAGAGGTAAATATGTAAATTTAGAAAAGACGAATATGCCTAACCCGAGGTTAGATTGAGTTACAGTGTAAGACTGCCCGGAACCGCCCGGCACATCCAACAACCGTAATAATATATATCTAATGCGGGAGGTTAGTGCATCGAGCCCAAAAGAACCCGAGGTTAGACTGAGTTGCGGTGTAAAACTGCCCGGACCAGACCGACACATCCAGTGACCGCAACAATACCTGTCTAATGTGAGTGGTTGGTGCTTTAATGAATAAATTAAAGCTAAGTCAGGAATGGTAAGGTTAAGTTAATTAAGGCCACACTTAACCAATACAACATGTTAACTAAACTGATGGGTGGGGTTAGGTTAACTTGGACACTTAACCAATTTAACATGTTGATTAGGAAACCCTAGTAATGGGGACCCATTTCAGCAGTAACCCACATAACTGTATCTTGGTACCCTAAACTAGGCAGGGTGGGGCACGATTACTGGGCTGATTATAAGCAGTCAAAACGATGGCGGTTGGTACGTCGGTGTAGGTTCCGACAGACGGGCGTGCATGTACTCTGGAGTGGAAAAATCAGGCACTGGGCATCAGTAGTTATACACTATGCATCTTGAATCGTGTCGGGTTGCAACTATATGATTTGATACACCCCATGGTGGGATCAGCACATGTATCTACAATCGAGCGGGGTCGTATGACACAAGTGGTAAATGCGTGCGAGTAGGAGCCGATCGATAAAGGGGGATCACTGGGATTGAACTCATGACGATGGTTGAAATATCTAGTAGGTGTAGAGAAGTGAAATAAGTGCGATAGCAAATTCAGCCTTATTATCTTATTTCTAGGGTGTTGACCTAGATTCAATTTATTCTGGTCGTAACCCTTTTCTTGTTTACATGCTAAATAGTCACTGGACTTACCAGACTCATGTCTGACCCATTTTCTTTCGTCTTCTTTTCTTTCGTTCCCTCCCCCCTCCCCCTCCCCCAGGTCCATAGGGAGGGAATACTTCAGCTTAGATCGGATCATTTCCAGCTTAAAGAGAGGAGATGTATTGCTTGGAATCTTTTTCCTTGTGCTATGGCTTTAGTTACTCTCTCATTGGGGATTTATTCTCCCTTACTGTTGTTTTAATGCTTCTTTATGTTTTAATTCAAGACAGAGATTTTGTTGTAATAATTTGAAAGTTGGTTTGAGACAATTGTTGCAATGTTTTAACTGAATCACATACTTATGAAATAAATTTAGTTTTTCCGCTGTTTAATTGTTAGTCTTGTAATTTACCAGCATCTTTTACCTAAAATGCTCCACCGAAGTTAAGGCATTCCCTTTGTGAGTGACCTTAACGGAGGTAGGGTGTTTCACTTGGTATCAAAGCCTTAGATCAACCTTATCTTCTTCTTGTAACAGTGTCATGCCTTAGTTTTAATGCAGTCCTTCTACTCTTAACACAACTTAGTTTTCTTAATTAAGGGTTACTACTTGGTATCAGAGCTGAAGGTTACCGGATCAGATAAAAGATTTGAAAAATTATTTTCAAAACGGTTTTAAAAGAAGCATTTTCAAAAGAAAAGTTTTGTTTTAAAGGCATATTCCCCAAAGCCATATGCATTATCTTTTGATCCTCTGTTTGAATCCTTGTTTCTTTTTTTCCTGAGTCTCTGGGGCTCCTGGCTTTCTGGGAGGTAACCTCATCGCGGCATGGTTCCGCAGGCTCGATGAGACTACGACACCTATCAAAGGGCGAAGAAGTGCCTAACTTCCATCTATAGCCGCTGTAGTTTCACCTGCGGCTAATTTTCTTTCGAGCTTTGTAGGATTTTCCACGCGATGGAGGCAGTTTTCAAGAGACCTGTCAACAAGTTACACAAGGATAGCAAAGATGAGAATGAGGGAGTTTGGCTAAGGAGCACAACCCAAGGATGAAGAACTCATGGATATAGACTTGGTTCACAAAGGAGGGGAGGAAAGAATAGTAAAACCTAAGACAAGAGGAAGTATATTTATTATGGTATAACGGGTCGTATAATTAAGGGCAAGGGCAAGAACAAATGACAGGATTTTCAGGAGGGCAAATGCATGCTCTCACCGCCAGCATACCTGAGAGAGAGGTAGTAAAGCTTCGGCTGAAAAAGTCTAGTTTTTCTTTTTTTTGATCATCCTATTAGTATTCTATCTGATTTTAGCGCTTCACATCTGCTTCTATAGTTGAGTCTCTGCACCCTAGAGCTTGTATAGTAGAAGATCCCATTATTGTCTCAAATCCAATTTGTGGTTCGGCTCATTTATCTTTGGTTTGTAAGGATTTGAGATACTTATGTTTCATGGGATATGGGTTGATTCTAGGCATGGATTGGTTAGCTAGTAATTGTGAAAGGAGGGTAGTTAGACTTTCAACTTGCCTCGGGAATACACTCGAAATTTCGTGCGATCCTATGGGATCAGTTTGTCTTAGCTACCTAGAATCACTTTATGTATTTATCAATGATTTTCGATCCGTTGGAGTGGTCCATGAGTACGCAGATGTTTATGATTAAGGTTAGGGGTTTGTCCCCTAAAACGTGAGGTAGACTCTCACATATATCTAGAAGACAATGCAAAGCCAGTTATGTGACCAACGATAGTTTTGGAGCAAGATTGGCGAGGATAGCCAGAGTCGGATAAGTGCTCAATTGTTTGGTTGTTTTGCTAGTATCATCTCACATAATTTATCCAAATTCGGAGGAGGTATTCCTCGGGTGCTTGTCTGATATTGGTTTAGGCCTTTGGGGCTTGTACTTGAGGGATGTCGAGTTTGACTAGGATGGTTTTCGTGAGAAATAAAAGGTTGTGGCAGGCAGCCTAAGTAAGACTGACCTTAAGAGAGGTAAAAAGTACATATCAACCTTTATCATTAGACCCTCAGAATTGTGACATGATAATCTAAGTAGAAAAGAGACCTCTAATTATCTTAGTATATACAATTGGTATCATGGTTAACATCTGTTTATCTTGGAAAGATAGTTCAACTACATTGGATACCCTCTAGCATAGTAAGTGATCGGGGTCCTATCTTTACTAGTGGGTTTTGGAAATGGAGTTCAAGAAGCTTCACAACCATGAAGTTAAATTAGTTAAGGTACAGTGGAGTGAAGCTCAAGAAGATGCGACTTAGAAGACTGAAGACTAGATACGCGCATCATACCCTTTTTTAGGGTATATCCTTGATTCCTCTTTTTCTGTAAAGTTTATTTGCATGCTAGTCTTTATCTTTTTTAGGTATATCCTCTAGGTCATATCTTCGATCCTTAGGTAGAAGCCAATGGATGTAAACATGTGTTTGAAACATGTTATGTTCGGTGGATGCAAGTGTTTGCTAGTGGTTGCTCATGGATGCATATACACACATTAGGCACTAGATCGGCTCAGTCACTTTCATATTGCATATGCATGAGTGAACCTTTATATATATGGATTGAAACTTGATGTGTTATCATATGGATTTTGCATATGGATGAGTGAATATGCACACATATAGTATTTACATGATTAGGGATATTTGCATACATATTGGACGGATGACACTTTCATGATTCACATTAAGGAGGTCAACTGGATCAGTAGACTGCCTGATTTTGCATTAGATAAGAGACATATACACACACTCTGCATTCTTTTTAAGGATAATGGATGATTGTGATTGAATGGTTGAGTAGATGGACGTTGGATGTTAGGATATGCATTCTTCTTAACTCAGAGATTTCGGGGACGAAATCCTTTAAGGAGGGGAGAATGTAACACCCCGTATTTTCTGAGAATATTAAAAGAACGGATTAAAGAACACTTAATTTTTTTAAGCGAGAATTAAGGGAAACGGGTTACTCCATTGTATTTGTCTCAGAATTCTGCTTGGAATAGAGTCCAAGTTTTCGTAAATCGGACTTCGTATGAAGAAGTTATGGCCTTCAGAAGATTCAAGAGAAATTCAGAAAATTAAATAGTAAAATAACCCAGACAGGTCAACCTAGAGGTCGACCTATACTAAGGCAGGTCGACCTGGGGATCGACCTACCCCAGGACAGGTCGACCAGGGGGTCGACGTACCCCCCTCGCCCAGATCCAAATCTGAGACGATTCCGACTCATTGCTGAGTCCTTTCTGACCTATGGCTGAGTCACTGGGGCTTAGGTGGAAATTCTGGATAACTCTATCTAGTCTGGACAACTGTGATTGCTCCTAAAATTATCTAACGGCTCACATAAGATTTAACTTCTATGAAATCAACCCTAGTCCTCAAACCCTAAATCACACTAATTCATTCCAAGGAGCCACCATGCCGTCCATGATCGTTCTAGTTTAGCCACCATTCCTTCTTCAACTTGAAAGCAAGATTAAAGCTACGAATCAAAACTTACTTAGAGAAATTGATAGTCTTCTTCAAGGGATTGCTTTTCAAATTCAGAAAACAAATCCCAGAAAAACAAGACTTTCTTTTCTTTGTAAGTCCTTTTATTATTTAGATGTGAACGATTAAAAGTTGTGATTTGTAATAAAATGAAAACTAGATTAATTCCTAGTTGTAAGATAGTGACAATGCTGATTTATGCTTATTCTTGTAACGATTCTATCGTATATGCTTGTGAGATTATTGTGGTTATATGTTGACGTTAAACCAGTCGTATATTATGTAATTTGGTGACTTTTTCATGTTATGTATCATGCAAGTTGTTTAGATCTATGTTTATTGAATCATGAAAGTTGTTTAGATCTACAGTTAGATCTATGTTTATTAAATCATGCAAGTTATCAGGCTAAGACATGTATTATGTTTAGATCTACATTTAGATCTATGTTTATTGAATCATGCAAGTTGTTAGGCTAAGACATGTATTATGTTTAGATTCACATTTAGATCTATGAAAAGTGGATCCAAAATTAAAGCTCATATTTACATGCCTTGTTAAACTTGTGTAAAACCATATGCTTAAGATTCATATTTGTTGGATCCAAGATAAAAGTTCATATTTACATGCCTTGTTAAACCTGTGTAATTCCATATGTTTAAGATTCATGATTATTGGATCCAAATTAAAGTTTTCATTTACATGCCTAGTTGGATTTGGGTAATCTCATATGCTTAATGACTCATGTTAGTTGGATTCCAAAAATGCAAGTTCATTATATTAGGCCATGTTTACATGACACATGTTTAGTTAGTTACTTATTATTTTATGTTGTGTGAATGGTACATGCTCCCTTCTTTCCCCTCTTGTATATAAGTTAGGCTAAGCTATGAGCCTAACATTCTATGTGAATTGTGCGAACGTATGACGGGGGTAACGTTGGGAAAACCTTAAATTCATATTAATGGCATAATTTGGCCCATAAATATATAAACGATTAATGGCATAAAATTGGCATAATCTACATACCTAAAATTATGAATATGATTTATAGAGGAATTGGGCATGACTTGAATGACAATAATTTACATAAAAGGTAAATATGTAAATTTAGAAAAAAGATGAATATGCCTAACCCGAGGTTAGATTGAGTTACGGTGTAAGACTGCCCGGAACCGCCCGGCACATCCAGCAACCGTAACAACATATATCTAATGTGAGAGGTTAGTGCATCAAGCCCAAAAGAACCCGAGGTTAGACTGAGTTGCGGTGTAAAACTGCCCGGACCCGACCGACACATCCAACCGCAACAATACCTGTCTAATGTGAGTGGTTGGTGCTTTAATGAATGAATTAATGCTAAGACTGAAATGGTAAGGTTAAGTTAAAACGAGAAGGCAACACTTAACCAATATGACTTGACTTGTGGTAAGGTTAAGTTAAAACAAGAGGGCAACACATAACCAATATAACAAATTGAATGACTAGGGTTAAGTAAATAGGAAACACTTAACCAGTATAGCATGATGAATGGGAAGGGTTAAGTAATAAGAAATGCTTAACCATTATAACTTGATTTGTGGTCAGGTTAAGTTAAAACGAGAGGGCAACACTAAACCAATATGACTTGATTTGTGGTAAGGTTAAGTTAAAACAAGAGGGCAACACTTAACCAATAGATGAATGACTAGGGTTAAGTTAATAGGAAACACTTCACCAGTATAGCATGACGAATGGGTAGGGTTAAGTAATAAGAAACACTTAACCATTATAACTTTATTTGTGGTAAGGTTAAGTTAAAACGAGAGGGAAACACTTAACCAATATGACTTGATTTGTGGTAAGGTTAAGTTAAAACAAGAGGGCAACATTTAACCAATATAACTTGATTTGTGGTAGGGTTAAGTTGACACAAGAAGGCAACACTTAACCAAAGTAACATGACAAGTAGGTGGGTTAAGTAACTTGAACTGATTGATGACACTTAACTAATACAACATGATGAACACGTGCGGTTAAGTTAACAAGAAATACTTGACCAATATAACTTGATGGACAAACGGGGTTAAGTTAATAGGAAACACTTAACCAATCCAACATGATAAGCGAAGAGGGTTAAGTTAATAAGAAACACCTAACCAACATGACATGATGAACGGGTGGGTTAAGTTAACATGAGTGGACAACACTTAACCAGTATGGCATAATGTGCAGGAGGGTTAAGTACATATCAAGTTGGGTGGGTAATATTAGTAAATATAGGCCCACAAACTTAACCATTAAATAAACATGCTTGAATAAGAGGGAGGGTTTATATTGCTTTGTCCCATATCATATCCTATAAGTTGTCACATTATTATACAATATCATATTAATAATCATTATCTTTTACCAGATGTGACATCTATATCATATTAACATATAGGTGTCGACCTGGGAGTCGACCTCCCCCTCGGGTCAGATCTGAAATATGACGTTTTCCTTTGTGTGACGATCTGCTGTGTCGTTAGGGCTTGTGTGGCAAGTTCTGGTTGGTTCTCTTAGGTTTAAATGGCTTTGATTTGCTTTGGGTTGATCTGACGGTTCCTATTAAATCAAACTTATATATAAGCAACCTAAATCTGAACCCTAAGCCACACAAAAATATTCCTAAGACCGTCATGCTGTCAACACTCAACCTAGAGTAACCGTCATTCTCATTCAATTAGAAAGCAAATAGGAATTACAAATCAAATCTAATTCAACTAAGAGAATTCAACGTCTACAACAAAGGAGAGCTATTCAAATTCAGAATACAGATACTAAAAAATCTATGCTTATCCTTTTGTTAAAACTGAATTGATTGAGACTATGATTGTTATCATACTAAGTTGTGTTCATGTTGTATGTAATTTGATGATAAAAATTAAATGTTTGGCAATGAATCCATATGTGGTATAATTTCGCAATGACATATATGTTGTGTAATTTAGCGATGACATATTATGTTGTATATTTTGGCAATGACATAAATTGGCGATGACATATCATAGTTTGGCGATGGAATATCATATTGTGTAATTTGGCAATGACATACCATATTGTATAATTTGGCGATGGCATATCATATTGTGAAATTTGGCGATGACATACCATATTGTATAATTTGGCGATGACATTTCAAGTTGTATGATTTGGTAATGAAACCTATATGTTGTATGACAACTTGGAAATTTTGCTATGTTTATGCAAGTTCAACCACGATCACATATATGACCAAAACTACATGCTAATATGATTAGGTTCATGTTAAATGTGATCCAACTAATTTGCAAGTTTGCAACTACATGCCTAATTTTAGGTTTATGTAGTTTTAGGTAAAACCCCTATTTCATGATTTATGTTGAGTAGATCTAAATTTGCAAGTTCATAATTGAATGTGTATTGTTCTATGCCAAATTCATATGATACATGTGTAGTTAGATACATATTTTTATGATGTTGGAATTGTTACATGCTCCTCTTTTCCCCTTTTGTGTATAAGTTAGCTATGTATCGAGCCTAATGTTTTATGTGATTTATGTGAACGTTTAACGGGGGTAACTTTGGGGAAAAACTTGAAATTACATATAATTGGCATATTTGGCTCATAAACATGTAAATGTTTTATGGCATAAAGGGGTATAAATTTTTATACCTAAAAAGACTATGAGCTTGATTTAGAAGGAAAAGTGGGGCTTGACTTGAATGACAATAATTTACATATAAATATAAAGAGGTAAATATGTAAATTTAGAAAAGACGAATATGCCTAACCCGAGGTTAGATTGAGTTACAGTGTAAGACTGCCCGGAACCGCCCGGCACATCAGGCAAACTGTAACAATATATATCTAATGTGGGAGGTTAGTGCATTGAGCCCAAAAGAACCCGAGGTTAGTCTGAGCTGCGGTGTAAAACTGCCCGGACCCAACCGGCACATCTAGTGACCGCAACAATACATGTCTAATGTGAGTGGTTTGTGCTTTAATTAATAAATTAAAGCTAATTCAGGAATGGTAAGGTTAATTTAATTAAGGCATCACTTAACCAATACAACATGTTAACTAAACTGATGGGTGGGGTTAGGTTAACTTGGACACTTAACATATTTAACATGTTGATTAGGAAACCCGAGTAACGGGGACCCATTTCAGCAGGAACCCACATAGATGTATCTTGGTACCCTGAACTAGGCAGGGTGGGGCACGATTACTGGGCTGATTATAAGCAGTCAAAACGATGGCGGTTGGTGCGTCAGTGTAGGTTCCGACGGAGTACGGGCGTGCACGTACTCCGGAGTGGAAAAAGCAGGCACTGGGCATCAGTAGTTATACATTGTGCATCTTGAATCGTGTTGGGTTGCCACCATAGGATTTGATACACCTCATGGCGGGACCAGCACAGGAATCTACAATCGAGCAGAGCCGTATGACACAAGTGGTAAATGCGTGCGAGTAGGAGCCGATCGATAAAGAGGGATCACTGGATTTGAACTCACGATGATGGTTGAAATATGTAGTGGGGGCAGAGAATATGGACATGAGTGCGATAGCATGATTAGTTCATCTTGCCTTGCTTATCTTACCCTGTTTATCTTACCTTATCCTATGTTACCTTATTTCCTTGTTATTGTCCTGTGTCCCGCTTATTCAAGTCATGATTCTCTTATCAGTTTACATGCTGAATAAACACTGGACTTACCAGACTTATGGCCGACCCATTTTCTTTCGCTCTCTTCTCCTTCGCCCCCCCCGGTACTCAGAGAGGGAATAGCTCAGCTTAATTTGGACCGTTCATCTTTCCAAGCTTGAAGAATCTGTGATGTATAGCTTGGAACTTCTTATCTTTGGATATGGCTTTGGACACACTACTACTTGTGGATTTATGCAGTTTTATTTTGTTTTATGCTTCTTTATGTTATAATCAAGACAGAGATTCTGATGTAATGATTTGGAAGATTTTTTTAGACAATTTGCTGTAATGTTTTTGTTATGAACCATGAATGAAATAAATTTAGTTTCCCGCTGCTTATATATGTCTATCTTGAAAATTATCTGTGTCTTTTACCTATAATGCTTCACCAAAATTAAGGCATTCCCTTTGTGAGTGACCTTAACGGAGGTGGGGTGTTTCACTTGGGTCACTCACATATTGTATTCATTAAAACTTTGTGTGCCCAACTAAGCTCTGATATCAGATGTAATAACCCGAATTCCGACATACCAATTTTTTTTTTCAAAAATCCAATCTATCGAAACCCGAGTTGGGTGCTCTAGTATCCTGCAGAAAAAGACAGAGATAAAGAAACATGTCAGAACTCGTAAAGCATCTCACAGCGGAAGGAAATATAGTGTAACATTCAAATATTGCTTTATCTTGTTAACAATACTGTTAAACCAGTATCCAAAGTGAAACACCCCACCTCCGTTAAGGTCACTCACAAAGGGAATGCCTAAATTTTGGTGGAGGTTTATAAGTAAAAGCCACAGATAAACTCAAGACAGATGTAAATACACATATTTTAAACAGCGGAAACCAACAGACTTTTATTTCATCAATACGTGTTCAAAACAAAACATTCCATAATTGTCTCAAAATACTTCCATCATTACAACCTCATAACTGTCTTGATTATTAAAGAAGCATAAAACATAAATAAAGTGACAAAAATCCCCATAGTGATATCCAAAGCCATAGTCCGAGCAAAAGAGACCAAAATCATACATCTACGTTCTTGGAGCTTGTACAAAGCCTGACTGAGCTGAGCTGTTTCCTCCCTGTGGACCTGGGGGGAAACGAAAGAAAAGAAGACGAAAATAAAATAGGGTCAGACATAAAGCCTGAGTAAATCTAGTAACTCTTTAGTATGTGAATAAGAAAAGGGCATGATAGATATATATATACTGAAAATAGGATGGTGTCACAAGCTAAGGGAGTGTCGAATGTACTATCGCACCCATACTATATCTCTGCATCTACTTGAGTTTACTCTAACTGGCACCCCATGGTGAGGGTGAAGTGATCCCCATTCTTATTAAAAGATCGGATCCTACTCGCGTTAACATGTGTCATACGGCTCCCAAGAATTGTAGATACCTATGCTGGTCCCACCATGGGGTGTATCAAGACCCATGGTGGCGGCCCCGACACGAATTCTAGAAGGCATAGGTTATACTAATGGTATCCCCAGTGCCCTGGTTGTCTGGTCCGAAGTGTGTGCACGCCCACACCCCGTTAGACCTGCACTGTGCACCCACCGCCGTCGTTTGACCGCTTACAATCAGCCCAGTAATCGTGCCCCACCCTGCCTAGTTTCAAGGTACCGTTGATACCTAAATTGGGTTACTGTTGAAACGGGTCCCTCGTTACCAGGATTTTCTAGTCAAACATGTTAAGTGGCTAAGTGTCTGTATTTACATAACCCCCACCCATCAATTCTTGTTAACATGTTGAATTTGGTTAAGTGTTATAGTTGACTTAACCCTACCACCTGTCCTTAGCCTCTTAGGAGCACCAGACCACTCACATTAGACAGGTATTGCTACGGTTACTGGATATGCCGGTCAGTTCCGGGCAAGTTTACACCATAACTCAGTCTAACCTCGGGTCATTATTGGGCTTAATGCATAACCACCCACATTGGATAGGTATTGTTGTGACTACTGGACAACCGGGCGGGTCCGGGCAGGTTTACATCACAACTCAATCCAACCTCGGGTTAAGCATATCGTGTTATCTTAATTTACATATTTTATTACTTCTCAATTATATATGTAAATGTCATATCTTTTATTCTTGGGTATAACAATTTATACCGCTTAAATGTCATTGTCATTGGCATGTGCCAAACATGCCAACATATATTTTCATGTTTTACACCCAACGTTATTACCCCCGTTTTTACGTTCGCAACGTTATAACAAATGTTGGGCTCGATACAATTCAGCCCAACTCTATAAGCGTGAGAAAAGGGGAAATCAAGAACATGTAATATCTTACAACATATAAGGGTGTGTGGCGCATGAACTTGCAATTTAGCGATACTAACATAAATGATGGGTCATGTGAACTTGCATTAAAACCAAAGTATAACTAAGTAGGTGACATATGAAATGGCATAGTTTAGGCTAATACAAACTTGTGTTTAAACATGTTTAACTTGGCATAATGTCAAACGCAAAACTAGCATGTTGTATATTCACCAAAATGTCCAATTTTAACATCTAATCACATAGATTATTTCAACATGAACTTGCATAGTTTTTGAAACCCAAACGATACTTAATATAGATCCAATTATACTTGCAAATAAACATGAACTTGCATAATTTATGAAACCCAAACGATGCTTAACATAGAACCAATTATACTTGCAATTAGACATGAAAATGATATCATAGGTTTTGGGTCATGTAGGCATAAAAGGTTTCAAATCTAGAACATGTTTACATAAATTCTAATTTAGACTAAGGGAATACACATAGTCCATGCCATCGACAAATACATAAAGGGATCAATTTCTAATTTTTGCCACAAACTTGCAAGTGTCATTGTTTTCATATACAATTGTTCAATAGGCTTGCATCAATCAATTTATGCCACAAACGTCAATACACAAGTCATGATAGAACCATCACAATACATAGAATTTATACAATACAATAACACAATTCTATTTTCATTTACATCGAATCACAATTCTTATTCACATTCTGAAAGGTCACTATACTTACAACGAATGCAGAATCTTGAATTCTGCATTCTGAATTCTGAAATTGAGATGCGCTCCTTTGGGTAGACTAACATTGCGTTGATAAATTTGATTTAAACTTTTAATCTTCTTCTTAGTTTGATTCGTCTCTAGGCTTTTCTCTTGACGGCTATGTTCAATTCCTCCCTAGCAGCATGACGACTCCTTTCTCATTTTTTTGTGTGAATTTTTCAGTTGAGACTTAGGGTGTATTTATAGATTTTTAAGTTGTTTTGAGCCGTCAGATGAAGATAGGAGGAATCTAGGCCATTCAAAGTTCAGAGAGCCAATCAAGAGGTGACACGTCAGCCCTAGTGACACACAGGGCCTCAAAAATTCGAGCCAGAGCCAGACCTGGCCAGCCAGGTCGACCAGGCAGGTCGACACTATGGTCGACCTGGGGGGGACCAGATCGACAGCATGGTCGACCTGGGGTGACCAGGTCGACACCATGGTCGACCCTATGGTCGACCTGGTCTCTGGGCGGGAATTTTCCCGCCCAGCCCAGTTTGAACCTGAAATTCGAAATTTTGAAATTAAACTGAGCTGTTTGAATTAAAATTTGATTCTGAAACTTCCGAAGGCCATACCTCCTTCATACGGAGTCCGATTCGTGCAAACTCGGACGCTATCTCAAGCAGAATTCTGAGACGAACGCAATGGCGTAACCCGCTTTCCTTAATTCTTTCATTTAGAATTAATTATACTTTAATTTGTGAAGCTTGGCGTTATAGAATTCACGGGGTGTTACATTCTTCCCCCTTAAAAGGATTTCGTCCCCGAAATCTTCAAGTTAGGAAGAATGTATCTCCTACCATCCAACAGTCCATCTACTCAACCAACAAACACAGGCATCCACTGTCCTTAAAAGACTTCTGATGCTTCATGATCATATGCATAGTGTGTGTACATGTCCTTATCTAATGTAGAAATCATTGGGTCTACTAATTCAGTTGACCTCCTTAATGCGAATCATGTAAGTGTCATGAATCCATTATGTATGTAAATTTTTCCTACTTATAATTCTACATGAGTGCACAACTATTCATACAAATGCGATGACCATATGACAGCATATCAAGTTTCAACCATATACAAATGAGAATACATATATATGCATATGAAATATGAAAGTGACTGAGCCGATCTATAACCTAGGGTGTGTGTGTATGCATCCACGAGCAACCACTAGCAATCACCGGCAACCATTTGCAGCCATCATCCATAACATGTTTTCAAATACATGTTTGCATCCATTTGTTTTCTACCTAAGGAGTTAGGAAAAGGACTGAGGAGATATACCTAAAAAGATAGATAAGGCATAACTTAAGGAAAAAGAGAGATCAAAGATGTACCCTCAAAAAAAAAAAGAGGGTAGGCGGCACGTATTATGTCCTTAGTTTCCCAAGTCGCGTCTTCCTCGGCGTCGCTCCATTGAACTTTAATGAGTTTGACTTTGCGGTTGCGTAGTTTTTCACTTCAGTTCCTAAGATGCGGGTTGGAACTCTCCTCACAGTTGCTTCACGTTCCACTTCGGCTTCTTCTAGAATGCTAGGTTCCACCACTTCCGCTGACTCATGCAAACACTTCCGAAGGTGAGATACATGAAAGACGTTGTGAACTCCGGCCAGTCTCTCGGGTAGCTCTAATCTATAGGCCATCTTTCCAACCTTCTCGATGATAGGAAACGTTCCTACAAACCTTGGTGCCAGCTTTCCTGCGGATCCAAAACGAACAACGTTCCTTAAAGGTGATACCTTAAGAAAAACCCTGTCCCCAACCTCAAACTCCAGGTCGGTCCTTCTTTTGTCGACGTAGGATTTCTGTCTGTCTTGGGCAGTCTTCATTCTCCTACGTATCAAGTCCACTTTCTCCGAAGTCTCTCGAATCATATCTGGCCCAAGTATAAGATTATCTGTAGACTCCAACCAACAAGTTGGTGATTTGCACGGTCTTCCATATAAGGCTTCGAAGGGTGCCATACCGATGGTAGCTTGGTAGCTGTTGTTATAGGCAAATTCCACTAAAGGAAGGTGATCCTCCCAAGTCCCTCCAAAGTCAAGAACGCAAAGTCTCAAAAGATCCTCTAAAACTCAATTCACCCTTTCCGTCTGGCCATCGATTTGGGGGTGACAGGATGTGCTCAAACACAACTGTGTGCCTACAGCTTCTTGCAGACTCCGCAAAAACTCGCTTGTGAAGATAGGGTCTCGGTCACTAATAATGCTGGAGGGTATCCCATGAAGTCGAACTATTTCCTTGATATAAAGAGACGCTAGAGATGCGGCAGTCCTTCTACTCTTGATAGGTATGAAGTAGGCGCTCTTAGTAAGCCTATCCACTATTACCCAAATGCTAGTGTTGCCTCTTCTCGACCTAGGTAGTCCATCAATGAAGTCCATTGAAATGCTATCCCACTTCCACTGTGGGACCTCTAAAGGATGAAGTAGTCCTCCAAGTTTCTTCTGTTCTGCCTTGACCCGTTGGCAGGTCATGCACTTAGAAACAAAATCTGCCACGTCTTGCTTCATGCCGCTCCAAAAGAAAGTCCTTTTTATATCCTTGTACATCTTATCACCGCCAGGGTGTATAGTCGTCTTAGAATGATGTGCTTCCTCGAGAACCTTCTTTGTCAACTCCCTTGCTTGTGGGACGCATAATCTTCCATCTCGCCTCAGCCAACCCTTATCATCGATAGCGTACCTACTGAGGTGACTAGAAGTCTCACCCCTATTAATTTTATCAATCACATCAACAAGCTGAGGGTCTTCACGTTGTGTAGCCCCTATTGAGTCCAAGAGAGTAGGGCGTACTTCGAGAGATGCTAACAAACGCGGTACAAAATCTGAGGATGGCATAAAGTTAAAACTGGCTATATACTCCAGGCTTTGCCTTTCCACAAAGAGAGGGCTTAAGGTCAGTTTCTTTCGGCTCAACGCGTCTGCTACTACGTTGCCTTTGCCGGTAGTATAGGAAATTTCAAAGTCATACGAGGCAAGAAAATCCATCCATCTTTGCTGCCTCAAGTTAAGATCCTTCTGCGAGAAGAGATATTTCAACGATTTATGGTCAGTGTATAATTCAAACTTCTCACCTAGGAGATAATGGCGCCAAGACTTAAGCGCAAAGACGATGGCGGCTAACTCAAGGTCGTGGGTTGGGTAGTTCTTTTCATGAACTTTCAGTTGTCTTCCGCCATAAGCTACTACCCTTCCTTCTTGCATTAGAACAGCGCCTAGTCCCGTTCCACATGCGTCCGTGTATACTGTGAACATGTTGCTTCCATTTGGCAAAGTCAGAACTGGGGCTGTTGTGAGAGCCCTTTTTAATCGTTGGAAAGCAAACTTGCAGTCCATATCCCAAGTGAACGTCATATTCTTCTTTGTTAGCCTTGTGAGTGGGGCTGAGATTTTCGCGAAATCCCTAATAAACTTTCGGTAAAAACCGGCTAGCCCAAGAAAGCTTCGAACTTCGGTTGCATTTCTTGGTGTTTTCCAATCTTGCACTGCCACCACTTTCGCGGGGTCCACGGCCAACCCTTCTTTGGACACTATATGCCCCAAAAATCTTACTTCTTTTCTCCAGAAGTGACACTTGGAGAATTTGGCTTTTAGTTGATGAGCTCGAAGAGTTTCCATGATTTCTTTCAGATGCTGAGCATGCTCTTCCTCATTCTTTGAGAAGATTAAGATATCATCTACGAAGACAACCACAAATTTGTTGAGGAATTCTCTGAACACCCTGCTCATTAGGTCTACGAAATAAGCGGGTGCATTTGTCAAGCCGAAAGGCATGACAAGCCACTCGAAGAAACCGTCTGGGGTTCTAAACGTCGTTTTATCAATACTATCTTCAGCTACTCTTAGCTGATGAAACCCAGTTGCCAGATCAAGTTGGGAGAAGACCGTTGCACCTTCAAGCTGATCAAACAAATCGTCGATTCGGGGAAGAGGGTGCCTATTTTTCTTGGTCAATTTGTTTAACTCCCTATAGTTGACGCAAAGGCGAAGTGAACCGTCTGCTTTGGTTGCAAACACCACTGGAGCACCCCATTCCGAAATGCTCTATCTAATGAACCCTTTCTCGAGAAGTTCTTTAACCTGCTTACTGAGCTCCCTTCTCTCCTTTGGAGCCATGTGTCTGACAGGTAAAGCTACAGGTTTTGCATTATCCACAAGATATATGCGGAAGTCTATTTCCCGCCTCGGAGGTAAGCCTTTCACCTCCTCAAAGACATCCGGATATTCCCGGACTACTCTAACCGATTGCAAATTTTCATCAGAAGCATCAAGCAACTCTAGATAACTAAGCATAATAGCATTCAAGGGATTACAAGAAATTTCTAGAGTGTTACCAAGCCGAGTCAAGAGCCTAACTACTCTTTTCTCACAATCAAGCATGGCACTATTACTGGATAACCAGTCCATGCCTAAGATCAAACCATATCCCGAGAAGCCTAAGACAAAGGCATCACAACTAAATTCAACGCTGAGAATAGAGATTTTCAAACCCAAACAAACCATTGACAAGTAAGCGGAGCCCCCAATTGGATTTGAAACTACTAAGGGATCTTCTACCATACTAGTGTCTAGATGCAGAGATTCTACTAAGGTAGATGAAATAAAAGAGTGCGATGCGCCAGAGTCAAAAAGTGTACGAACTGGATGATCACAAAGATAGACTACACTTTCTACAGAAATATTACTACCTCGTTCCTGATGAGGTGCCACTAGCGCATGAACCTGACCCCCTGAAGTGGATCCATCTTTCTGTCCCTGCCCTTTCTTCTTTGGGCAGTCCTTAGCTTGGTGCCCGGTCTCTCCACAATGGAAGAAACCACCCATCTTCGCCTTCCTTTTTCGGCAGTCTTTTGATATATGGCCCACAATGCCACAGAAATTGCACCTTCTCTTCTCACGGGGTTTATTGTTCTTCCCTCCATTCTTGAAGTCTGTTTACTTTGCTTGTAGTCCCTCTTTCTTCTCTTCCACCTTAGTTTCTTTCTTGCCGTGGTCTTCCTTGTGTAGCAACGCCATGTCCACCAAGCTTTCATAAGTCGCTCCCGTGGATACATGGATCATGGCAAGGCTGTGTAGAGGCTCATTCAAACCCTTGACGAAGCGAAGTGCCTTCTTGTGTTGGGTGTTTACTAAGTCTAACCCAAATCTGGCCAGCTGATTAAACTGATTAACATACTCTCTGATCGTCGTACTCCCCTGTTTTAGAGTTAGAAACTTCTCCATTTGCAGGCTTCTTTCTGCTTGGGAGAGGAATTTCATCTCAAACCTTGTCCTGAAGTCTTCCCATGTTTCCACCGCCCTCTGAGCATTGGTAACTTCCCACCAATAGGAAGCTTCATCCTTAAGAAACCATACCACTAGTTGTATCTTTTGCCTGTCATCAACCCCGAAGATGACAAACAGATCCTTAGTCTCCTTTAGCCAGTTTCTTGCCCCTACAAAGGATTCTGTCCCATAAAAGTCTTTTCCACCCATTGCCTTGAAGTCTCTACATGTTTTTGCGAAGGCATTTCCACGAGGAGGAGGAGGAGGAACCGCGGCCACAAGAGGAGGGATGTCTGCTGGGCCCGCGCCATTGGCCCTTGCAACTAAGTACCTCCTAAACCAGCAGGGAATCGGCACTCCTTCCGGGAGGTTAAGGTCTCCAGACATGCTGAAACAGAAAGGAAAGATTCAAAACGAAGAATAGAGAGAGATAGTGCATATGGCTTTAGGGGATTTTGTCTTTTATAAATATAACACTTTTTCTTGAAAAATGCTTCTTTAAACTTTCTTTTTGAAAACAATTTCAAAAACTTTTATCTTGTCTGGTAAACCTATGCTCTGATACCAAGTGAAACACCCCACCTCCATTAAGGTCACTCACAAAGGGAATGCCTTAATTTTGGTGGAGGTTTATAAGTAAAAGCCACAGATAAACTCAAGACAGATGTAAATACACATATTTTAAACAGCGGAAACCAACAGACTTTTATTTCATCAATACGTGTTCAAAACAAAACATTCCATAATTGTCTCAAAATACTTCCATCATTACAACCTCATAACTGTCTTGATTATTAAAGAAGCATAAAATATAAATAAAGTGACAAAAATCCCCATAGTGATATCCAAAGCCATAGTTCGAGCAAAAGAGACCAAAATCATACATCTACGTTCTTGGAGCTTGTACAGAGCCTGACTGAGTTGAGTTGTTTCCTCCCTGTGGACCTAGAGGGGGAAACGAAAGAAAAGAAGACGAAAAGAAAATAGGGTCAGACATAAAGCCTGAGTAAATCTAGTAACTCTTTAGTATGTGAATAAGAAAAGGGCATGATAGAAATATACTGAAAATAGGATGGTGTCACAAGCTAAGGGAGTGTCGAATGTACTATCGCACCCATACTATATCTCTGCATCTACTTGAGTTTACTCTAGCTGGCACCCCATGGTGAGGGTGAAGTGATCCCCATTCTTATTAAAAGATCGGTTCCTACTCACGTTAACATGTGTCATACGGCCCCCAAGAATTGTAGATACCTATGCTGGTCCCACCATGGGGTGTATCAAGACCCATGGTGGCGGCCCGACACAAATTCTAGAAGGCATAGGTTATACTACTGGTGTCCCCAGTGCCCTGGTTGTCTGCTCCGAAGTGTGTGCACGCCCACACCCCGTTAGACCTGCACTGTGCACCCACCACCGTCGTTTGACCGCTTACAATCAGCCCAGTAATCGTGCCCCACCCTGCCTAGTTTCAGGGTACCGTTGATACCTAAATTGGGTTACTGTTGAAACGGGTCCCTCGTTACCAAGATTTTCTGGTCAAACATATTAAGTGGTTAAGTGTATGTATTTACCTAACCCCCACCCATCAATTCTTGTTAACATGTTGAATTTGGTTAAGTGTTATAGTTGACTTAACCCTACCACCTATCCTTAGCCTCTTAGGAGCACCAGACCACTCACATTAGACAGGTATTGCTACGGTTACTGGATATGCCGGTCGGTTCCGGGCAGGTTTACACCATAGCTCAGTCTAACCTCGGGCCATTATTGGGCTCAATGCTTAACCACCCACATTGGATAGGTATTGTTGTGACTACTGGACAGCTGGGCGGGTCCGGGCAGGTTTACATCACAACTCTATCCAACCTCGGGTTAAGCATATCGTGTTTTCTAAATTTACATATTTTATTACTTCTCAATTATATATGTAAATGTCATATCTTTTATTCTTGGGTATAACAATTTATACCGCTTAAATGTCATTGGCATGTGCCAAACATGCCAACATATATTTTCATGTTTTACACCCAACGTTATTACCCTCGTTTTTACGTTTGCAACGTTATAACAAATGTTGGGCTCGATACAATTCAGCCCAACTCTATAAGCATGAGAAAAGGGGAAATCAAGAACATGTAATATCTTACAACATATAAGGGTGTGTGGCGCATGAACTTGCAATTTAGCAATACTAACATAAATGATGGGTCATGAGAACTTGCATTAAAACCAAAGTATAACTAAGTAGGTGACATATGAAATGGCATAGTTTAGGCTAATACAAACTTGTGTTTAAACATGTTTAACTTGGCATAATGTCAAACGAAAAACTAGCATGTTGTATATTCAACAAAATGTCCAATTTTAACATCTAATCACATAGCTTATTTCAACATGAACTTGCATAGTTTTTGAAACCCAAACGATACTTAACATAGATCCAATTATACTTGCAAATAAACAAGAACTTGCATAATTTATGAAACCCAAACGATGCTTAACATAGAACCAATTATACTTGCAATTAGACATGAAAATGATATCATAGGTTTTGGGTCATGTAGGCATAAAAGGTTTCAAATCTAGAACATGTTTACATAAATTCTAATTTAGACTAAGGGAATACACATAGTCCATGCCATCGACAAATACATAAAGGGATCAATTTCTAATTTTTGCCACAAACTTGCAAGTGTCATTGTTTTAATATACAATTGTTCAATAGGCTTGCATCAATCAATTTATGCCACAAACGTCAATACACAAGTCATGATAGAACCATCACAATACATAGAATTTATACAATACAATAACACAATTTTATTTTCATTTACATCGAATCACAATTCATATTCATATTCTGAAAGGTCACTATTCTTACAACGAATGCAGAATCTTGAATTCTGGATTCTGAATTTTGAAATTGAGATGCTCTCCTTTGGGTAGACTAACGTTGCGTTGATAAATTTGATTTAAACTTTTAATCTTCTTCTTTGTTTAATTTGTCTCTAGGCTTTTCTCTTGACGGCTATGTTCAATTCCTCCCTAGCAGCATGACGACTCCTTTCTCATTTTTTTGTGTGAATTTTTCAGTTGAGACTTAGGGTGTATTTATAGATTTTTAAGTTGTTTTGAGCTGTTAGATGAAGATAGGAGGAATCTAGGCCATTCAAAGTTCAGAGAGCTAATCAAGAGGTGACACGTCAGCCCTAGTGACACACAGGCCTCAGAAATTCGAGCCAGAGCCAGACCTGGCCAGCCAGGTCGACACCCAGGTCGACACTATGATCGACTTGGGGGGGACCAGGTCGACACCATGGTCGACCTGGGGTGACCAGGTCGACACCATGGTCGATCCTATGGTCGACCTGGTCTCTAGGCGCGAATTTTCCCGCCCAGCCCAGTTTGAACCTAAAATTCGAAATTTTGAAATTAAACTAAGTTGTTTGAATTTAAATTTGATTCTGAAACTCCGAAGGCCATAACTCCTTCATACGGAGTCCGATTCGTGCAAACTCGGACTCTATCTCACGCAGAATTCCGAGACAAATGCAATGGCATAACCATCTTCCCTTAATTCTTTCATTTAGAATTAATTATACTTTAATTTGTGAAGCTTAGCATTATAGAATTCACGGGGTGTTACACAAAGCTATACCATCTCTGTCATGAACCTAACCTTGAAGTATGAAATGAGGGGGGTCAGAACATAAGTTCTGTGTGAGTGGACTTAGAATAAACTTCTGTATAATCCTACATATACCGTTCAGTTATATTTTCTTGCTTATTAGGTTATTCGCGATGTTATCTCTCTAGGCTTTACTCATGTCCCACTAGTTGGTTAACCTAATACAACGTATATGTAGATACCCCAACTCGTCTAATCCTTTCCATGCATGTATACAGTCCCTTGTCGTATGTCGTACGTGCTTCATTATGTAAATCTATACTACTTCAGTGGAGTGCCACCATTCTTGAAATCGTTTGGACTGCCCCTCTCGGTCTTGCTAGATTTCATGTATCATCTAGATCTAATCTAAGGTTTACTATCGAGCGCTTCCTAGATTCAGCCAGGGTTTACGCTACCCAGGGCCACTGGGGTTTATGCTACCTATTGAACGCTTCTTGGATTCAGGGTTTACGCGACCTAGGTCCAACTAGGGATAATTCTACCCATTGAACGATGCCCCCTAGTCTAGGACACATTACCTAGAGCGATATATATTCCTAGACTTTCCCCACGTATGTGTCGTGAATCATTATCAATGTCTAGTTGCACATGTCCTTTATATGTGCGGCCCGAGTCCCGTGGCAGGGCTAATCAAGAAACACGGAACTCGGTCAGGAGCTTTAAGTTATCTAACGACGCAGATGCTAAGGTCTGTTTTTATCTGTGTGTGGCTATGGTCCCACTTGACCCCTCCCTCAACTAATGAAAGGCACCCAAGAAAATCAAAAATGAGAACTATACGCAGGCCCCCTATGCCCCACAAACCTATTGGCCAAACCTCACCCATAACTAGATAGCTAGTATATGGTATGTTGGAGTTCTCCGCCTTTCCGCTTCACGTACTCGATTGACTCAAGATGGTAGGTAGACAACGATGTGCTTTCACAGGGTTAATCTAGATATCGCCGCCTCACGCTGGTCCATCATAGTCTTTAGGTTGCCTTATATTACAACCAAGGCATGCTCTTGGTTCTTCTAACACAGACCTTAACCTCTGTGAGCCCAGGAGGATCATTTGCAACCTCACAGAGGGATACCAAGAGTACCCTCACGTCCCCTCAAAGTCGCGTGCTTCGTAACCCAGACCGTTGGAGCCTTCTTCTTGGTCAGACGGACGTTCGCTCCTCTTCGTGTTCTACTTCGCTTTCTTGACTAAGGTTTACTACTTAGTTCTCTTAACTAAGGTTTACTGCTTAGTTTCCTAAATCGTTCATTTTCTTAACTAAGGTTTACTACTTAGTCCTCTTAACTAAGGTTTACTACTTAGTTTCTCTTAATTAGTTCTCTTTTACTTAGGTTTGTTAATTAGTTCCTTTTAACTAAGGTTTTACCTATGAATTCAAGCATGACTTAAGTTCTCTTTATCAAATGATAGCGTGCGGGTGTTCTCCCACATTTCCAGCATAGATTAACTTATTTCATGGTGTAAGTCGTCCCACCCTTCGAGTCTTGTATTACATCTTAAGTCATATTGATTTCTTATCACTAGGATAAGTTTATCCATTATTTAATCTTATCACTCCCTACTTTTCCTTTCTTTGATAATGTTATATTGGTTAAGTTTGCCCGTGTGTCCAAGTTGACTTAACCCCCAATCACGTATTCAACTCAACCCACGCGTCATGTCAAATTGGTTAAGTGTTATCCAGCAGTTCACGTTGACTTAACCCACCCATTTATCGAGTCAAATTGGTTAAGTGTTATCTAGAGGTTCACGTTGACTTAACCCACCCATATATCATGTTAAATTGGTTAAGTGTTATCTATCAGTTCGTGTTGACTTAACCTACCTATATATCATGTCAAATTGGTTAAGTGTTATCTAGTGGTTCACGTTGACTTAACCTACCCATATATCGAGTCAAATTGGTTAAGTGTTGTCTAGTATTTCAGATTGACTTAACCTTACCATACTGGCATGTGTCATTAGCATTAATTAATTATTAATGCCCAACCCCTCACATTAGACCTATTATTATGGTCACTGGATGTGCCGGTTGGTTCCAGGCAGGATTACACCACAACTCAATCTAACCTCGGGTTTCAAGCACGTTATGACTAACTTCTCACAGTAGAACCTATTGTTTGCGGTCACTGGATGTGTCGGGCGGTTCCGGGCAGGATTACACCGCAAACTCATTCTAACCTCGAGCTAGCCATGTTTCGTGTTTAGTTCATGTCCATTCTAGATGTCATATGTCAATTATCAATTTACAAGCACGTTCGGGTTTATTCTAGATATCATAAGTCAATTATCAATTTCATGTCATGTGTCGAGTTCCATAATTACATAAAAACATGGTTTGTCCAATATATTCCATTTTTAATTATGTTTCTAGGATCTTAACGGCATATCCAATTTCCGAGTTATAAATTCAATGCAAGATTTATGTTATAATAATTGTTCTTTTATTCTCCTTCCCTTTTTATTTTTGGATCTAGGTTATCTCGAACCTAGACGAAATCTTATTATACATATGTATGATTGAAATATGGGAATACTGGGGCATAACTTATATTATGCAATAAGTGAAACACCCCACCTCCGTTAAGGTCACTCACAAAGGGAATGCCTTAATTTTGGTGGAGCATTATAGGTAAAAGACACAGATAATTTACAAGACTGACATATATCAGCAGCGAAAAACTAAATTTATTTCATTCGTGGTTCATAACAAAAACATTACAAAAAACTATCTCAAAACAACTTCCAAATCATTACATTAGAATCTCTGTCTTGATTATAATATAAAGAAGCATAAAACAAAATAAAACTGCATAAATCCCCAAGTAGTAGTGTGTCCAAAGCCATAGCCAAATATAAGAAGTTCCAAGTTATACATTACAGATTCTTCAAGCTTGAAAACATGAACGGTCCAAATTAAGCTGAGCTATTCCCTCCCTGGGTACCTGAGGGGGGCGGAAACGGAAGAGAAGAGAGTGAAAGAAAATGGGTCAGACATAAGTATGGTAAGTCCAGTGATTATTCAGCATGTAAACTGGTAAGAGAACCATGACTTGAATAAGTTGGACATAGGACAATAACAAGGAAATAAGGTAACATAGAATAAGGTAAGATAAACAGGGAAGATATACAAGGCAAGATAAACTAATCATACTATCACACTCATGTCCATATTCTCTGCACCTACTAGATATTTCAACCATCGTCATGAGTTCAAACCCAGTGATGCCCCTTTATCGATCGGCTCCTACTCACACGCATTTATCTCTTGTGTCATACAGCCCCGCTCGATTGTAGATACCTGTGATGGTCCCACCATGGGGTGTATCAAATCCTATGGTGCAACTCGACACGATTCAAGATGCACAGTGTATAACTACTGATGCCCAGTGCCTGCTTTCTCCACTCCGGAGTACGTGCACGCCCGTACTCCCTCGGAACCTACACTGACGCACCCACCGCCGTCGTTTTGACCGCTTATAATCAGCCCAGTAATCGTGCCCCACCCTGCCTAGTTAGGGTACCAAGAAACATCTATGTGGGTTACTACTGAAATGGGTCCCCGTTACTGGTGTTTCCTAATCAACATGTTAAATTGGTTAAGTGTCCAAGTTAACCAAACCCCACCCATCAGGTTAGTTAACATGTTATATTGGTTAAGTGTTGCCTTAATTAACTTAACCTTATCATTCCTGACTTAGCTTTAATTTATTCATTAAAGCACCCAACAACTCACATTAGACAGGTATTGTTGCGGTCATTAGATGTGCCGGTCGGGTCCGGGCAGTTTTACATGAGAAATCAGTCTAACCTCGGGTTCTTTTGGGCTCGATGCACTAACCTCCCACATTAGATATATATTGTTACGGTTGTTGGATGTGTCGGGCGGTTCCGGGCAGTCTTACACCGTAACTCAATCTAACCTCTGGTTAGACAAATTTGTCTTTTCTAAATTTACATATTTACCTCTTTATATTTATATGTAAATTATTGTCATTCAAGTCAAGCCCCACTTTTCCTTCTAAATCAAGTTCATAATCTTTTTAGGTATAAAAATTTATACCACTTTATGCCATAAAACATTTACATGTTTATGAGCCAAATATGCCAATTATATGTAATTTCAAGTTTTTCCCCAACGTTACCCCCGTTAAACGTTCACATAAATCACATAAAATGTTAGGCTTAATACATAGCCTAACTTATACACAAAAGGGGAAAAAGAGGAGCATGTAAAAATTCCAACATCATAAAAATATTGTGACGACACCAAATCCCGTACTGACGGTGACAAGCGTAATCTTTGGAATATAACACAGAAACAGATAATAGCAGAATAGAAATAAATAAATACACCAGATAATGCACAATAGAATACTGGATAAACGTAATCATCAGAGTTACACAGTATACAGGATCATACTTAGTACAAATACAGTTCAGCTATACATAAATGTCTACAGCGGAAAACAAACATAATATGTACAATAGGAGCTGAACAGCATAAAAAGAGATAAATAATAGAATCCATCTTCAGCTCCAGCTATCCAGAAAGAACCAGTTAAACCTGAATACAAGGCTTCCCGTGTAGAAAAAGGGGCACCCGAGTTTGAAAGTGAAACAAACTACGAGTCAGTCATGGGACTGGTATGAGAAATCTACTCTACTCATTAATAATATGGCTAATCACAGGACCACGCCACTTTCGTGGAACGGGTTTACTCCATTGGATTGCCAGTGCTTTAAAAACAAATCTTTCTTTTAAACATCGCAATGCTTTTTATAAAAATGAAGCCATTATAAGACTCAGTTCCCATCACACAATGCAACGCAAACCGGAGGATAGAGTTTTACCTTATAATGGCCAAAATATGCTTGATATGAATAAAACAAAAGCATTTGACATTACTACTAGTGTTTATATGTTTCAAAAACAATTTCGAATCATAACTATCAATCATAGACGACATGAGCGTCCCATGCCACTATGTCGCCAAATATAGGTATACAATCAAAACCGCACATTCACGTATTTGGAAATTGGATTTCTGTCATGAACCGAGGCAAGGGATCGTCCTCACCGAATTAGAGACGCTCTAGCCCGCCCCTCAGGAACAGCCGCAACTGCCCCTTGGATCGTCAGGGCTGGTCCACCGATGTGGATTATTATGCCTGAACACTACGTCTCCCCACCCTATGGGGCGTAAATGAGCCAACGAATGACTCCATCGGTCCCGGATCGACTGATATATCCGAGGCGCCTCGCTATCCATCATCCACATAAGTAAATGTCAGGCCGTGTAAAAACACCGATCACAACTCCTAGCTAGAAAGAAACGCATGCCCTCCCTGAGGTCCTTCTCCCGTTTCTGGTTCATACCGGGGTGTGAGGCTCGCGAATTCACGTTATACACAAAGCTACGCCACACAGGCGGTGCTTTGATCATCACCACAAGGCTTTGCTTTTCAACAGAAGCCCTGATCACTGCATCTTAGCATGTCACACAGGCAATTCACACCATGCAACTGATGGTTATCAATCACATAGAATAAATTTCAATGTCAGACACTCAATCCATTTGCAAGTCCGTTCTGGGTCCGAACGAAACCGGAGGCACTAAATACCTTGCATATTCATCTATCCCCACGTACGTCTGGACAATCACCACTCATTATCCATATTTCGGAATGCCTCCCAATCAGGACCTCAGTGACCATCCAAACGAGGTGAAGATCGGTCTTCAACCCCCGTCTTCATCTTCGACTTCTTATCGTCGATTCAGTTATTCAGAATGGGATAAACCCGGTCTTTCTGAGCAACTCGCGTATATAATAAACAAGTGCAACACTAACATACATACGCATCATTTCAATTCATTAGTCACTAACTGTCAATCAGTAAGAGAACGATTTCCCAAATATTAACCCCGAAGGCCGAAACCAACATCAGATCAACACCCAGGAAACCATTCGACTTAGCCAACCTTCAGTTAGTTCTTAAATTTCACATCCATATTGTTTATAATATTTTATAATGATTTATCGCTATTTTTATTTATTCTAAAATAGCCAATTTATTCAAAACGACGCTTCGGGCCATAACGCGGACGTGGCGTTGTTTTTCTTCAGATTTGATTTACACATATCTGAAAATCTAATCGTTGGATCTTCACAAAATTTACATCATTAGAAAGATCTTTTCAAAACGAATCCAACGATTCCAGTTTCGGGAAAATCCGACGGTCAGAGCTCCCGGTACAATCGTTTGAAGTTTCGATTTCAAAATACGAACTGCAGCGTCGTTATTCGATTAAATATAATTATATTTATATATATATATAAATATAATCGATTCTGGCGTTGTTTTTCTTCAAATTTGAATTAAACATTCCAGACAATCCAACCATTGGATTTTTACAAAGTTGGTGCCGTTTGAAAGATATTTCCAAAGCGAACCCAACGGTTGCGGTTTCGGGAAAATCCGATGGTCGGATCTCCCGGTATAATCGTTTGAAATCACGGTTTCAAAATATGAACTGCAGCTTCGTTATTCGATATATTTCGATTCTATTTATATATATATATATATATATCGATTCTTCGATTTCAAAACTATACTCTTTTCATACATTTGATAAAAATGATATTTTTATCTAACTGTCTTCTATTTCAACACTTCGCTATTTTTAACAATTCATGTATATAGTAAAAATGTGATTTTTAATGTAAAACAATTTATTTCAAAACCAGATTATTTTATATAGTTCATATTGATGATAGAAATGGGATTTTTATTATAAAACAATTTATTTCAAAACACGACTATTTTATATAGTTCATATAGATGATAAAAATATGATTTTTATTATAAAACAATTTATTTCAAAATATGAATACCATTCAACACATGAATTTCAATTCAACGAATGAATATCGATTCAACACATGAAGGTTTTCTATAGTTTATATATATAGATAAAAAGGTGATTTTTATATTTAAAACACGAATACCATTCAACACATGAATTTCAATTCAACGAATGAATATCGATTCAACACATGAAGGTTTTCTATAGTTTGTGTATATAGATAAAAAGGTGATTATCATATTTAAAACACGAACACCATTCAACACATGAATTTCAATTCAACAAATGAATATCGATTCAACACATGAAGGTTTTCTATAGTTTGTGTATATAGATAAAAAGGTGATTTTTATATTTAAAACACGAACACCATTCAACACATGAATTTCAATTCAACGAATGAATATCGATTCAACACATGAAGGTTTTCTATAGTTTGTGTATACAGATAAAAAGGTGATTTTTATATTTAAAACACGAACGCCATTCAACACATGAATTTCTATCCAACGAATGAATATCGATTCAACACATGAAGGTTTTCTATTCAACGAATAAATATAGTTTCAACAAATGAAAATTATTCTAACACATGAATATTATTCAAAATTTCGGCAGCATAACGGCAGGGTGGTTAAAACCGGGACCGTCCCTAGTACGACTACTCGCTCTACCTTAAAACCTCGCGGTTTTTGACAATGGGGAATCATGCATCTAGTTCGCACGCAGGCGGCATGTATATATTTTTCATTTCCACAAACTAATCCTATGTGGTTTCAACTAAATATTTCTCAACCACAAATGGGTATTTTTCAACCACAATCAATCAATATCAACCACAAACAATTCCAATCAACCATTCACTATCAATCAATTTTCACACCAATCACAACCAATAAATATCGTCCATGGTTTGTGGACGAGGGGCGTATATATATATATATATATATATATATATATATATATAGCAATTCACTTCTATTTCAACACATATATAATTTTTACAACGCATATACAACTTATACATCGAACGTACAACTTATACAACGCTTATACAAGAGGTGTACAACGCTTATATAACTCATACATCGACTATATAATTAATACATCGTCGTTTTCCATATCGTTTATAAATTAGAAATCTCACATTGGGTTCCACTCCACCAAAAATAGCAGAAGGCTCAGAAAAATATGCGGTCTCTTCTAGAATGTAGAAGACGTCATCACGGTCCCGGTGCCTCCTGTTTCATCGAATTTCGCCTAGAAACGAAAAAGATACGATTTTTCAAAGTTTGCAACGGTTTAAAGTGTTAAAATCAGTTGAAAATAGCCAAACCCGTACCTTTCAATAAATGTTCAAAACTAGGTTTGCAATTTTCGATCAAACCATGAATCGATGGGAGGATCGGCCGGTGCAGCGACGAAGAGGGGGGAGGCGCGCGCCTGCGCATGGTGGTGGGGGCCCACTCGGTGGTCCCTGCTGATGGCGGCAGCGGCTGAAAGTTGCTGACTTCACAGCGTCGATCCGACCCAGATACTCCACGATAGGTAGCAAAATTCATATGGATGTGAAGCCCTTGAGAATCTCTATGAAAACCTGAACTGGAGTTAGTGATTTTATTGAGTGTGGAAGGAGGAATCGAGGGGGGAAAGTTTCACAGTTTTCCGCCGTGCGTTCGGTTGAGGGAGAGAGAGAAAGCGGGGAGAGAGAGAGACGTTGACCAATAGTTTTTTTTATATATATATATTTTAAAAATCCGAAAATACCCCTTGTCACACACGAACACCAATCCAAGCCCAACGACTGTCGTCCCTAGCGTTTTACCCCCATTCCGAACACAATGGGATATGTTTCGTAGGCCCATTCGACTGTTTCAGTCAGTTTTCTTTCAAATTAAAATATATAACATTCAGTATTTGATTTGAACGTACATTTCAATTTGCCAGGGCCACAAACTGATTCAAAAATTTCCAGAAAAATAAATCTAGCTATGTTTTGACGATATGGTCCCAACAAAACTAGTTTCGTCGAATTCTGAGACCGTTTGAAAAATGGCCCGTTTCTGGTCGATCCAATTTAACTATAATTGACCAAAACATGTTTTCCTTTGCCACGCTCACATATTAGCTTCAAATATTATGAAATTTGAAACCTAGCATGCTTCACATCCCGGATCCAACAAAAGTGGTTTCGTCGAATTCCGAGGTCGTTTGCAAAATGGCCAATTTCACGGGCTATATAAATTCCATAGCGACCTTTCTGAAAATTCATTTGGCCATAACTTTTGCTTCCCGCTATGAAACTTCCATTTTTCAGATTCGTTAGAAAGGTATTCACTAACAGATTTAAATATTTTTGGTTTCACTCAAATCCGTTTTGTTTTGCACCCGGTACAGTCCGACAAAGTTTGAATTCAATTTTTGAAACTACAACGCCATTTCAGGCCTTGTTTATAATTAGAATTAATTATATTCCTTTTCAATTTTCGATTCAAACTCAGTTTTCACCTTTATTATTTAAAATATTTATTTTAAATTTCTAAAATCCATTATTTTAGCCAATTTAAAAAAATTAAATTGGTTCAGATTTTCTGGGTCGTTACAATCTCCCCCACTTAAAACTTTTCGTCCCCGAAAAGGAACAAAATCGAAAGTGGTTTGATTAATCAACTCCACGTTCGATCTGGCTTCCATTCTCCAACTTTTCAGTTTCTAAGAATTTTCAAATTCTTCAAAAATTTGGCTAACACCCGGAATTTTCGAAAAATTTCGCCATAACCTCCTTTGTACGGGGAGAGGTTTGGAAATTTATTGGGCCGTATTAGGTACCCAATAAATCCTAATAAGCATACACATATTTATAGTGATATATTCTGGTGTTTACAGGGGAGCGTGTATAGATAATAACTCCAGAGAATAAATTCTCGTCACCCTGTCAAAGCCTGAGGGAGTGTGTATTTTAAATGCTCCAGAGGATAAATCCTCGTCACCTCGTCCCGTGTGGGAAATAAATAGTCCATGTGCCGTATCTAATAACTAGAGAGAACTAATTGATAATGCAAAGTATGGTAAATGTACCTTGCACCAGAGTCAATTAGAGATATCCACTCGGCATCTAGGATAGGCTTTCTGAATGCTCTCCTCAGTTTCCCAAGTACAATCTCGTGGATCTCCACTCCATTGCACATTGACTAAGTGAACCTTCTTGTTCCTCGGCTCTTTGGTTTCTTTACCGATAATCTTGAGCGGCTCTCTCCTCACAGCTAATTCTGGAGTAATTTCAATATCCTGTTGAGCTGCTTCTTCCACGATCAAGTCTAGATCATGAACGTGCTTTCGAAGTTGATATATGTGAAATACATCATGCACTCTAGGCAACCAATCAGACAATTTAACCCTATAAGCGAGAGTTCCGATCCGTTCCAGAATAGGAAACGGACCAATGAATTTGGGCGCCAATTTCCCAGTTTTACCGAACTGGATAACTCCTCTCATCGGCGATACTTTCAAATATACATAGTCGCCAACAGCAAATGATATATCTCTTCTTCTCCTATCGGCATAACTCTTTTGTCGGCTTTGAGCGGCGAGTAATCGTTTCTTAATAAAATCGACTTTGTCGGCAGCTTCTCGGATCATATCGGGTCCCAATACATGTCTATTACCGGGTTCGACCCAACAAGCAGGAGATCGGCACGGTCTACCATATAATGCTTCGAATGGTGACATTGTCAGACTCGCCTGGTAGCTGTTGTTATAAGAGAATTCAGCCAAATGCAGATGGTCTTCCCATGATCCACCAAAATCTAAAACACAAGCCCGCATTAGATATTCTAAAATACGATTCACCCTCTCAGTCTGACCATCTGTCTGAGGATGATAAGCGGTGCTTAGATTCAGCTTTGTTCCCAGTTCTACTTGAAACGCCTCCCAGAATTTGCTAGTAAATATTGTATCTCTATCACTGACTATACTGAGCGGCACTCCATGTAGTCTAACTATTTCCTTGAAATATATTTGCGCCAGAATCTGAGTAGTTCTGTTTGATCTGACAGGTATGAAATGGGCGGTCTTCGTGAAGGGATCTACGATCACCCAATTACTGTCATTTCCTTTTCTGGTTCTGGGCAAACCATCAATGAAGTCCATGGAAATATGTTCCCACTTCCAACCTGGAACGTCTAGCGGTTGTAACAATCCAGCCAGTTTCTGTTGGTCGCTTTTGACTAGCTGGCAAGTAGGGCATCGACTAACATATATCGAGATGTCTCTTTTTAACGACTTCCACCAGAATGTTTGCTTGGTATCGTTATACATTTTACTCACACCCGGATGGATACTGAGCTTAGATTTGTGGCATTCATCAAGCACATCCCTTCTGAGTTCAAGAATTTCTGGAACACAAATTCGTCCTTCTAAACTCAAAATCCCTTCACTGTCGAGCTGGAAATCCGAAGCATTGCCTTCACGAATTCGTTGACTCATTCCTTTAATAAATTGGTCGTCTTTTTGGAGAGCCGATATCTTGTCAATCAACGAAGTCGCAATGATAAAACTGGCGATCATTTCATTCTTTCGGCTTAGCGCATTGGCCACGACATTGGCTTTCCCTGGAGTGTATAGAATCTCAAAATCATATGCTGCAAGGAACTCTAGCCAACGTTGCTACCTCAGATTCAGGTCTTTCTGAGTGAACATATACTTTAACGACTGATGGTCTGTATACAGTTCTAATTTCTTACCCAGAAGATAGTGTCTCCAGATTTTCAAAGAGAATACGATAGCCAACAACTCAAGATCATGAGTGACATAGTTTTTCTCGTGTGGCTTCAATTGACGGCTAGCATAAGCAATCACTTGACCTCTTTGCATTAACACTGCGCCAAGGCCTTCTCTAGAAGCATCAGTCCAGACTTTTAAATCCTGATTGCCGTCTATTATGGTTAACACTGGAGCAGTCGTTAATCTTAACTTTAGTTCTTCAAAAGCCTCCTCACTTTCTGGAGTCCATTTGAATTTTGAGTGCTTCTTTGTAAGCTTCGTTAAGTGGCCAGATATCTTCGAAAAGTTTTTGACAAACTTCCGGTAATAACTAGCCAATCCGAGAAAACTGCGGACTTCTGTAGGAGTACTGGGCTGTTTCCAGTTTTGAATAGCCGTGATTTTACCCTGGATCCACAGCAATTCCTTCTTTTGATACGACATGGCCCAGAAATTTTACTTCATCTTGCCAGAATATACATTTGGATAGTTTGGCTTTCAATACATTCCTTCTGAGAATTTCCAGAACCTGTTCCAAATGCTTTTCATGTTCGGCCTTTGATTTAGAGAAGATTAGAATATCATCAATAAAAACCAAAACAAATTTATTCAAAACCCCTCTGAACACCCTATTCATCAGATCAACGAAGTAAGCTGGAGCGTTACATAAGCCCAACGGCATTACTAACCACTCGTAGAATAAGTCCGGGCCCCTGAATGCTGTCATAGGAACACACTCTTCGGCAGTTCGAAGCTGATGGAAGCCTGTAGCTAGGTCCATCCTTGAAAATACTTGTGCTCCATTCAGACGATCTAATAAGTCATTGATTCGCGGCAATGGATATTTGTTCTTTATCGTCTGCTTGTTCAAATCGCGATAATCTACACATAGTCGCAGAGTACCGTCTGATTTTGGGACAAACACCATTGCTGCACCCCAATCAGAGAAACTAGGCCTGATCAGACCCTTCTATACTAGCTGTCGTGTTTGATTGTCTAATTCCTCTTTCTCTTTCAAGGACATTCTTCGAATAGTGTGAACTACCGGCCTTGCATTCGGAATCAAAGCAATCTTGAAATCTATTTCTCTCTGCGGAGGTAAGCGAACAACTTCTTCAAACACATCCGCATAATTTTTGACGATAGGAATGTCTTTGATGAGGTCAGGAATATTCTCTATGGCTTCAGGGATATTTTCTATTTGGGCTGGAGAGACATCGAGAGCTGCCCAGAAGTCTTTTCTATTAGATTTCTGAACTTCACACGGTATGGTTGTATAATTCCCTGATTTAATCTTAGCCCTAACAACTCTCTCGGCGCATCTAACCTCTGCTTCATAATTGGTTAGCCAATCCAATCCCAGAATAAGATCGAATTCATTAAAATTCATGACGATAGAGATAGTAGGGAATTAATAGCAAGAAAAGGAGACAGGTACTGCACAAACCCAACTGAGATTGATGGAACCCCCAGCCGGATTTTGGACAGTCATTGGTTCTTTGAGCTTCTTCACATTCAAATTCAACTTCTTAACTGCATTCTTGGCAATGAAGCTTCGTGACGCGCCTGTATCAAATAGCACTTTAACCGGAATGTTTTTGACATTAAGCGTGCCTTCTAGGACATCATCCCTTTCTTGACTTGCTGAGGGTGCTGAAGTTTCTTCCACTTCATTTACTTGAACCACATTGGTCTTTTTTAACATCCAGCAGTCTTGCTTTACGTGACCAGCCCGATGACAAAGATTACATTCTCGGGCTGAATGAAACGTGTTCTTGGATTTAGATTCATCCTTTCTTCGTTTATTCGAAGACTTGCAACTTATCGCCAAATGTCCCTGCCTATTGCAGCTTGAGCATGTGGCAGTCATTATCGGTTCT
Source organism: Allium sativum (assembly GCA_030737875.1). Classification (NCBI taxonomy): domain Eukaryota; kingdom Viridiplantae; phylum Streptophyta; class Magnoliopsida; order Asparagales; family Amaryllidaceae; genus Allium; species Allium sativum. The sequence goes on along the minus strand of CM060915.1, from coordinate 583,143,554 downwards.
TTCTCAGATCTAGTCCTCTTCCTCATGGCTCTGGGCTTCTTACTGACCTCTGACATTGTCCTGCCTTCAGGACGATCAGTTTCAGACTCAATTTTATTACTAGAGCTGACTTTCTCTTCGTACTGTAACATACCTTTCTTGTCTAGATCTTCGTACTGGTAAGCCATGTATATCATTTCAGAGAAAGGAAGCTTCACATTCCTCATTACACTGTTCTGATATTTTCTTTGAAGCCCGTTGATAAATCTCAAATTCTTCCTCTTCGGATTTTGAATTAGATGAGGGGAAAAGTGAGAAAGTTCATTGAATTTCTTATGATATTCTGGAATGGTCATATCTCCTTGTATCAAATAAGAAAATTCATCACATAGTCGCTCAATTGCTTCTGGAGGAGTAAATCTTTCCAGGAAAATCACTTTGAATCTATCCCAGGTGATATCACCTTCTGGATTATTCTTGATAACCGAATCCCACCAGAACAGAGCTTCGTCTTTGAGTGCCCAGGAGGCCAGTAATCTTTTCTGGTCATCCCTCAGCTTTAATCCTTTAAAGATTTTCTCAGCCGAACGAATCCATGCTTGTGTTTTCATAATTGATTCTTCACCCGAGAAGGGTTTTCCACCCAGATTTCTATATTTCATAAATAGAGCTTCTATATCCGGGTCAGTATTACTTCTTCTGTTTCTGGCACTCATATTCTAGTACTTCTGCAAATAGCAGATCAAGTGTCAGGTCACAGAAAAAATATTTCAAAACTTAGAGACAAATACTTGAATGTAAATGTGTCTACTAGGTGTTATTTCATTCTGCTACTCATACTAGGATATTACTGATCCTATCTGTAATGAGTTACTCGTCCTAGAACACTACTGGTTCTAATTCTAACGAGTTCGTTAACATGTTATATTCCAGAACTAAGCTTAACCAAAGCTCTGATACCACGATGTGACGACCCCAAATCCCGTACTGACGGTGACAAGGGTAATCTTTGGAATATAACACAGAAACAGATAATAGCAGAACAGAAATAAATAAATACACCAGATAATGCACAATAGAATACTGGATAAACGTAATTATCAGATTTACATAGTATACAGGATCATACTTAGTACAAATACAGTTCAGCTATACATAAATGTTTACAGCGGAAAACAAACATAATATGTACAATAGGAGCTGAACAGCATAAAAAGAGATAAATAATAGAATCCATCTTCAGCTCCAGCTATCCAGAAAGAACCAGCTAAACCTGAATACAAGGCTGCCCGTGTAGAAAAAGGGGCACCCGAGTTTGAAAGTGAAACAAACTACGAGTCAGTCATGGGACTGGTATGAGAAATCTACTCTACTCATTAATAATATGGCTAATCACAGGACCACGCCACTTTCGTGGAATGGGTTTACTCCATTGGATTGCCAGTGCTTTAAAAACAAATCTTTCTTTTAAACATCGCAATGCTTTTTATAAAAATGAAGCCATTATAAGACTCAGTTCCCATCACACAATGCAACGCAAACCGGAGGATAGAGTTTTACCTTATAATGGCCAAAATATGCCTGATACGAATAAAACAAAAGCATTTGACATTACTACTAGTGTTTATATGTTTCAAAAACAATTTCGAATCATAACTATCGATCATAGACGACATGAGCGTCCCATGCCACTATGTCGCCAAATATAGGTATACAATCAAAACCGCACAGTCACGTATTTGGAAATTGGATTTCCGTCATGAACCAAGGCAAGGGATCGTCCTCACCGAATTCGAGACGATCTAGCCCGCCCCTCAGGAACAGCCGCAACTGCCCCTTGGATCGTCAGGGTCGGTCCACCGATGTGGATTATTATGCCTGAACACTACGTCTCCCCGCCCTATGGGGCGTAAATGAGCCAACGAATGACTCCATCGGTCCCGGATCGACCGATATATCTGAGGCGCCTCGCTATCCATCATCCACATAAGTAAAATGTCAGGTCGTGTAAAAACACTGACACAACTCCTAGCTAGAAAGAAACGCATGCCCTCCCTGAGGTCCTTCTCCCGTTTCTGGTTCATACCGGGGTGTGAGGCTCGCGAATTCACGTTATACACAAAGCTACGCCACACAGGCGGTGCTTTGATCATCACCACAAGGCTTTGCTTTTCAACAGAAGCCCTGATCACTGCATCTTAGCATGTCACACAGGCAATTCACACCATGCAACTGATGGCTATCAATCACATAGAATAAATTCCAATGTCAGACACACAATCCATTTGCAAGTCCGTTCTGGGTCGGAACGAAACCGGAGGCACTAAATACGTCGCATATTCATCGATCCCCACGTACGTCTGGACGATCACCACTCATTATCCATATTTCGGGATGCCTCCCAATCAGGACCTCAGTGACCATCCAAACGAGGTGAAGATCGGTCTTCAACCCCCGTCTTCATCTTCGACTTCTTATCGTCGATTCAGTTATTCAGAATGGGATAAACCCGGTCTTTCTGAGCAACTCGCATATATAATAAACAAGTGCAACACTAACATATATACGCATCATTTCAATTCATTAGTCACTAACCGTCAATCAGTAAGAGAACGATTTCCCAAATATTAACCCCGAAGGCCGAAACCAACATCAGATCAACACCCAGGAAACCATTCGACTTAGCCAACCTTCAGTTAGTTCTTAAATTTCACATCCATATCGTTTATAATATTTTATAACGATGTATCGCTATTTTTATTTATTTTAAAATAGCCAATTTATTCAAAACGACGCTTCGGGCCATAACGCGGCCGTGGCGCTATTTTTCTTCAGATTTGATTTACACATATCTGAAAATCTAACCGTTGGATCTTCACAAAATTTACATCAATAGAAAGATCTTTTCAAAACGAATCCAACGATTCCAGTTTCGGGAAAATCCGACGGTCGGATCTCCCGGTACAATCGTTTGAAGATTCGATTTCAAAATACGAACTGTAGCGTCGTTATTCGATTAAATATAATTATATTTATATATATATAATCGATTCTGGTGCTGTTTTTCTTCAGATTTGAATTAAACATTCCAGAAAATCCAACCGTTGGATTTTTACAAAGTTGGTGTCGTTGGAAAGATATTTCCAAAGTGAACCCAACGGTTGCAGTTTCGGGAAAATCCGATGGTCGGATCTCCCGGTATAATCGTTTGAAATCACGGTTTCAAAATACGAACTGCAGCTTCGTTATTCGATATATTTCGATTCTATTTATATATATATCGATTCTTTGATTTCAAAACTATACTCTTTTCATACATTTGATAAAAATGATATTTTTATCTAACTGTCTTCTATTTAACCACTTCGCTATTTTTAACAATTCATGTATACAGTAAAAATGTGATTTTTAATGTAAAACAATTTATTTCAAAACCAGATTATTTTATATAGTTCATATTGATGATAAAAATGGGATTTTTATTATAAAATAATTTATTTCAAAACACGACTATTTTATATAGTTCATATAGATGATAAAAATATGATTTTTATTATAAAAGAATTTATTTCAAAATATGAATACCATTCAACACATGAATTTCAATTCAACGAATGAATATCGATTCAACACATAAAGGTTTTCTATAGTTTATATATATAGATAAAAAGGTGATTTTTATATTTAAAACACGAATACCATTCAACACATGAATTTCAATTCAACGAATGAATATCGATTCAACACATGAAGGTTTTCTATAGTTTGTGTATAAAGATAAAAAGGTGATTTTTATAATTAAAACACGAACACCATTCAACACATGAATTTCAATTCAACGAATGAATATCGATTCAACACATGAAGGTTTTCTATAGTTTGTGTATATAGATAAAAAGGTGATTTTTATATTTAAAACACGAACACCATTCAACACATGAATTTCAATTCAACGAATGAATATCGATTCAGCACATGAAGGTTTTCTATAGTTTGTGTATATAGATAAAAAGGTGATTTTTATATTTAAAACACGAACGCCATTCAACACATGAATTTCTATCCAACGTATGAATATCGATTCAACACATGAAGGTTTTCTATTTAACGAATAAATATAGTTTCAACAAATGAAAATTATTCTAACACATGAATATTATTCAAAATTTCGGCAGCATAACGGCAGGGTAGTTAAAACCGGGACCGTCCCTAGTACGGCTCCTCGCTCTACCTTAAAACCTCGCGGTTTTTGACAATGGGGAATCATGCATCTAGTTCGCATGCAGGCGGCATGTATATATTTTTCATTTCCACAAACTAATCCTATGTGGTTTCAACCAAATATTTCTCAACCACAAATGGGTATTTTTCAACCACAATCAATCAATATCAACCACAAACGATTCCAATCAACCATTCGCTATCTATCAATTTTCACACCAATCACAACCAATAAATATCGTCCATGGTTTGTGGACGAGGGCGTATATATATATATATATATAGCAATTCACTTCTATTTCAACACATATATAATTTTTACCATGCATATACAACTTATACATCGAACGTACAACTTATACAACGCTTATACAAGAGGTGTACAACGCTTATATAACTCATACATCGACTATATAATTTATACATCGTCGTTTTCCATATCGTTTATAAATTAGAAATCTCACATTGGGTTCCACTCCAACAAAAATAGCAGAAGGCTCAGAAAAATATGCGGTCTCTTCTAGAATGTAGAAGACGTCCTCACGGTCCCGGTGCCTCCTGTTTCATCGAATTTCGCCAAGAAACGAAAAAGATATGATTTTTCAAAGTTTACAATGGTTTAAAGTGTTAAAATCAGTTGAAAATAGCCAAACCCGTACCTTTCAATAAATGTTCAAAACTAGGTTTGCAATTTTCGATCAAATCGTGAATCGATGGGAGGATCGGCCGGTGCAGCGACGAAGAGGGGGGAGGCGCGCACCTACGCGTGGTGGTGGGGGCCCACTCGGTGGTCCTTGCTGATGGCGGCGGCGGCTGAAAGTTGCTGACTTCACAGCGTCGATCCGACCAAGATACTCCACGATAGGTAGCAAAATTTATATGGATGTGAAGCCCTTGAGAATCTCTACGAAAACCTGAACTGGAACTAGTGATTTTATTGAGTGTGGAAGGAGGAATCGAGGGGGGGAAGTTTCACAGTTTTTCGCCGTGCGTTCGGTTGATGGAGAGAGAGAAAGCAGGGAGAGAGAGAGACGTTGACCAATAGTTTTTTTTATATATATATTTTAAAAATCCGAAAATACCCCTTGTCACACACGAACACCAATCCAAGCCCAACGACTGTCGTCCCTAGCGTTTTACCCCCATTCCGAACACAATGGGATATGTTTTGTAGGCCCATTCGACTGTTTCAGTCAGTTTTCTTTCAAATTAAAATATATAACATACAATATTTGATTTGAACGTACATTTCAATTTGCCAGGGCCACAAACTGATTCGAAAAATTCCAAAAAAATAAATCTAGCTATGTTTTGACGATATGGTCCCAACAAAACTAGTTTCGTCGAATTCTGAGACCGTTTGAAAAATGGTCCATTTCTGGTCGATCCAATTTAACTGTAATTGACCAAAACACGTTTTCCTTTGCCACGCTCACATACTAGCTTAAAAAATTATGAAATTTGAAACCTAGCAATAACTTCACATCCCGGATCCAACAAAAGTGGTTTCGTCGAATTCCGAGGTCGTTTGCAAAATGGCCAATTTCACGGGCTATATAAATTCCATAGCGACCTTTCTGAAAAATTCATTTGGCCATAACTTTTGCTTCCCGCTATGAAACTTCGATTTTTCAGATTCGTTAGAAAGGTATTCACTAACAGATTTAAATATTTTTGGTTTCTCTCAAATCCGTTTTGTTTTGCACCCGGTACAGTCCGACAAAGTTTGAATTCAATTTTTGAAACTGCAGCGCCATTTCAGGCCTTGTTTATAATTAGAATTAATTATATTCCTTTTCAATTTTCGATTCAAACTCAGTTTTCACCTTTATTATTTAAAATATTTATTTTAAATTTCTAAAATCCATTATTTTAGCCAATTTAAAAATTTTAAATTGGTTCAGATTTTCTGGGTCTTTACAAATATGGATCTAACTACACATGTATCATATGAATTTGGCATAGAACAATACACATTCAATTATGAACTTGCAAATTTAGATCTACTCAACATGAATCATGAAATAGGGGTTTTACATAGAACTACAGAAATTAAAATTAGGCATGTAGTTGCGAACTTGCAAATTAGTTGGATCAAATTTAACGTGAACCTAATCATATTAGCATGTAGTTTTGGTCATATATGTGATCATAGTTGAACTTGCATAAACATAGCAAAATTTACAAATTGTCATACAACATATAGGTGTCATTACCAAATCATACTACTTGAAATGTCATCGCCAAACTATACAATATGGTATGTTATCGCCAAATTACACAATATGATATGCCATCGCCAAATTATACAATATAGTATGTCATTGCCAAATTACACAATATGATATTCCATCGCCAAATTATAATATGTCATCGCCAATTTATACCATTGCCAAAATACACAACATAATATGTCATCGCTAAATTACACAACATATATGTCATTGCCAGATTATACCACATATGGATTCATTGCCAAGCATTTAACATTTATCATCAAATTACATACAACATGAGCACAACATAGCATGATAAGAATCATAGTCTCAATCAATTCAGTTTTTAACAAAAGGATAGGCATAGATTTACATTAGGCGATGTTCTACATCCATTTATTTAGTCACGATTCTAATATCATTTAGGTCTAAATAATAACTGGACTTACAAGAAGGAGACTAGTCTTGTGTTCTAGGATATGTATTCTGAATTTGAATAGCTCTTCTTTGTTGTAGACGTTGAATTCTCTTAGTTGAATTAGTTTTGATTTGTAATTCCTACTTGCTTTCTAGTTGAATGAGAATGGCGGCTACTCTAGGTTGAGTGTTGACAACATGACGGTCTTAGGAATATTTTTGTGTGGCTTAGGGTTTAGATTTAGGTTGCTTATATAGAAGTTTGATTTAATAGGAACTGTCAGATCAACCCAGAGCAAATCAAAGACATTCAAACCTAAGAGAACCAACCAGAACTTGCCACACAAGCCCTAATGACATAGCAGATCGTCACACAAAGAAAAACGTTAGATTTCAGATCTAACCCGAGGGGGAGATCGACCCCCAGGTCGACACCCAGGTCGACCCCCAGGTCGACCTGTATAGGGGAAGGTCGACCCTCTATATTTGAACATGACATGTTCAAATATATTTTAACTTGCTTATTAACTAATTTGAATTCAAATTTCAAATTTAAGTTCTATATTCGATTTCGAATATCCATTTACAAATCCAATTCTCCTTTCAAAGTTCAACTTCAAATTCAAACCTCGATTAACTAATTCCTCTTCGACTTAGTTAATTCTATTTAATTTCTATTCAAATTTTATTCAAATTCTATATATCAAATTCTATTCAAATTCTATTCATATTCTATATATTCAAATTCTATATTTAAATTCCATTTGAATTCTATATTCATATTCCATTTGAATTTCTATATTCATATTTCATTTGAATTTCTATATTCAAATTCCATTTGAATTTCTATATTCAAACTCTATTTCAATTCCATTGAATTTCATATATTCAAACTCTATTTCAATTCCACTGAATTTCATATATTCAAACTCCCTTTGAATTTCTATATTCAATTCTACTTCAATTCCATTAAATTTCATATATTCAAACTCCCTTTGAATTTCTATATTCAATTCTATTTGAATTCTCTTTATTCAAATTCTATATATCAAATTCTATATTATAAATCCCATTTTGAAATTCAACACAACTTGTCTTTCCCGAAACAAATTCAAAACAGTATCTCTGGTAGTAATTCGTCACTTACAACTCGAAAATGAATACTGATGATGCAGCTGTCATCATCAGAATCTATTTTCCAGCGATCAAAGTGAGTTCAATACTATAAAACCATTTCTAAACATTTCCACTTTGAAATTCATTTCAACATATAATTCACACTGCTTGTAAAACAATTTAAAATCTCCCAGGATCTTAAATTTTCCTTATTTTAAATCCAAATCCATTTACAAGCACTTATCCAATTTTCCAGAATTTTAATTCAATTCCTGGTTTAAATTTTAGATTTAACTCATCTGATTTCACGTATTTCACTTATATGAATTCTGATTGGTTATTTACATAACCATTTAATTTATAATCTTACTCGATTATAATAACAACCAATATATCCACTATATTATAATTTTGATATATATATATATATCTTCTCTATATCAAGATATACCTTGGGTAAACTTATTTTAATTTACCCTCTTTTCAAAATATATCGTGACGACCCATCGTATTCAAGTGTTTTATAAACTCCTACCAATATAGTGGATCAAACTGATCGACCAGAATCCATAAACAACTCAACCAATGAATCTCCACAATATAAAACAAATTTTTATATCAATAACAAATACGTTCACTCGTATATATACACTCAAACTCAATCTAGGGTATTACTAACCCCATCTCTACTGAGTCACGCCACAGAGCCAAGGTAAATCACTTAACTTAAGCTCTGATACCAACTGTAATGACCCGGAAATCTGGTCCAATTTGAGCTGACCAATAACACAAGTCCAACCCCAAATTAAACTGAAAATCAGGAAATTAATTGAAAGAAAACAGGGGGTGAGAATAGATAAGATAAAAACTTAGAATAGAAGAAGAAGAAGAACACAATATCAGAGTAACACGAATCTCACAGCGGAACAAATAAATATATTTCATAACATAACTTTGAAATACAAATTTGTACTTGAATATACATATTATTATCAAAGTACAACACTTACAACACAGCGGAAATAACTATAGCTATATAATCCTGAAGCCTCCTGCTCCAAGCTCTTCCAGTATATCTGTAAATCCTGACTACTTGACTGCCCGTACAAAATTAGGCACCCAAGAGTTTAGGGAAACAAACAAATAAACTCCGGGTCAGTCATGGGACTGGTGTGAGTAAACGGTTTAAAACAGTTCAAACAGGTAAATGATATCTCATAAGACCACGCCATATAACGGAACAGGTTTTTCCCTTATGAGAATCCAAATATCTTTATATCAAAAACCTTTGATATTATGATAATGTCTATCAACCATAACTATAATAATCATCTAGCAGAAACGCTTTCATCTCACGTTCTACATATATAGTATACAAATCAAAACCGCAAGCATGTATTGGGTAAGGAATTTCCAACTATGACAAGGTATGGAACCACCATTCGCTAGTGTACCTCTAGAGAGGAATACACTGGGTTCAACAAGAACATCTTGCAACCCGGCCATACATGACCGACCACTCATTTTGCTTGAGTGTATCGAATGTATATCACCAACGGTTGGGATCAGCAACCGTTTCCCAAATGGGACAGCATCAACAATAGATTTTTAGAAATAAATGAAACTCTAGATCAGGTGATTATACACCCTACTTCGATGCGACCGACTTAGCCATGCTGCCTACCCGATTTCTATCATTTACCGGTTGATGAGGCTTGAGGTTACACTTCATCATCACATCAGATTCACTTTGAATGCCACATCGTCAAATCCATCAAATCACCGATTGATGTCTACAACCATACATTACGTGTCAGCTAAAATAAGTTTCCTTCTCCGCTTCCACTCTTGGTACGGTTGAAGAAATCAATGTACGTGACCTTTTTGGAAATACTCTGTCAGACATTCATCCATACAAGTCACCCAGGAACATGATGAACCGAAGGTACTATTCAGTATATCCATCTTAGGCAATGTTATCTACGATTTATACAATAGCCCTTGCACTTTACTCTGTCTTCAATTGTCTTTGGCATATATGATTCGCAATGCTTATGCCAATACAGAGTGGTTCTTTGGATAATAATCCAACCGGTCTCTCCATATTAACAACGTTAAAATGGTCAAAACTTCGATAGTCTGTGATTTAACTATCAAAGAAAAACAAGTGTGCAAATAACAATATTATTTCCAGATGGAAATTATATCAATCAGTCATCAAACATATATATATATATTCCTTATTTTCCCTGTTTAGAAAATATACGTTATTAACACTGGAAAACATTTCCATTTCTTGTTTTCTATATTAGAAAACATTTCTGATTCTTGTTTGGAAAACATTTCCAAAACTCCTACGTTTGGATTAAGCAGATGTTTAGATAAAACATCGCTATGCCAACTCAACCATTTCCTTTAATTACTAAATTCACTTTACCATCCTTTACTGCCGAACCTTAGCCATTCCTTAGTTAAAATGAAGCCAATCAAGTTGGGGTAGAACTACCTCTCAGACCTTAACTGAACAACATTTCTAACCTTGAAATAGGCAAAGTTTTTTTTTAAATTTCTTTAACTAACTTCCTTACTTAACCTTTCTTTCGAATAACTATATTCGATTAACTCTTTTCACTTAACTCTTATCAATTAACTCTATTGGACTGACCCTATTGGATTAACTCTATTTGCTTAACTCTATTTGATCTACTCTATTCACTTAACTCCTCTCGAATAAACTAAATTCGATAACTCCTCTAACTCTATTCGAATAAACTATTCGATAACTACTCTAACTCTATTCGAATAAACTATTCGATAACTACTTTCAAATAACTAGATTTAATAACTCCTCTTGAATAAACTAGATTCGATAACTCCTTTCGAATAACTAGATTCGATTAACTCACCTCGAATAACCAATATTCGATTATTCCTCTCTCGATTACACTATATTCGATAACTCTACTTCGAATAAGTGATATTCGGTAACTCTACTCGATTAACTCTTATTTGATTAACTCTAATTAGTTAACTCTAACTCTAACTGGTCAACCCTCACTGATTAACTCTAATCGATCATTTCTAACTCTAATCGATTTCTCTTATTCGAATAACTCCTATTTGATAACGTTTATTCATTTATAAAGATTTACTTTTGATAACGGTTCTTCACTTTATAAATGTTCTCTTTAATAACGTTACTTCACTTATACAAGTGTTGTGTACCCATTCTATTTAAAACTATCGGTGTTAAAACCAATATCTCTTATCTATATAAGTTCAGACTTATATATTCCATTTATCGAATGATAAATAATTACTAAATTTATAAATATCATTTATAAATTTATCTATTCCATTTATCTATTTTTCTCCATATATAAGTTCTGACTTATATATATATATATATTTATCCCAAGATAAATATTCCCTTTTAAATCCTATTTGTTAATGGTTTACAAATATCCCCTTTTTTCTAATCTATTTGTTTTGCAAATATTTTCCTTTATATTTGTTTGACAAATATAACTCCTTTTATATTTGTTTGACAAATATTTTTCTTTAACTCTATTGATTTTATAATTATTTCCTTATATAAAAATCCTTTTTCCTTTTATATATAAAAATCCAATGATTTTATATAAATAAATGATTTTCAAAATATACTTTGAAAATCTTCTTTTATCTTTCTAGTATTTCTTATGGTATTTAACATACCATATAACAAAGATAAAAATCGTCCAAACACATATAATCAACAACAGATTATATATCACCTCATATATCACAATATATGAATCACAGTAAAATAAATGTTGAGGAATCCAGTTGGATTCCTCCAACCTGTTTCCCTGCATCATAGATGTTAAACAATATAGATAACATCACTTTCAGTTCCATATGTTATATTCTGTTAAATAGAATCAATATAGAAATTCAATCAACTGACTAGCAGTTCAATCAAACAGTCAATACACAGTCAATCAGCCAATATTTAACAGTTCTAAAAATACAACATGAAATTATAAACTGTTCAAAATTAGTGAGATTTACTCACTTTTGCAGTTCATCGTTAAAGAACGATAAACTGTTTGTTTGATTTGAATCAAACAATTTATTTCGCCATAAATTCGAACGAGCTCAATCCACTCCCAGTCAGTTCGACTGTGTAGCCTGAGATCATATGATTCCAACGTGACCAACGGATCGTCAATCTGAGTTCGTATGGACGGGAAACAACATTTCAAAGTTGGTACACACGTTTAATTTAATTTAAATAAAAAAAAACTTTTTGACTTCGGGCCTTACATTCCCTTCCCGGCCCAATACCCAACTTCAATGCCAAACCCGCACCTTTAATCCTCCTTCCCCAATTTGGTACTCATGCTTCCAGTAAACACATACGGCCATCACCAAACTTCCTCCTCCAACCACTCCTTCATCACTTCATGGTTCCAAAATCTGAAAACACCACTCAACTCCTTTCCCTAATCCGCTCCTCTCCATTACCACCAATTTCAACTCGAGCTCTTCCTCCTTGTTGCGTTCGACAGCCTGCCTCGACGGCTACAGGGAACTTATCGATCCCAATCAAAACTGAATACCCCAAAATCTTGCTCGACAACTCCATTTGAACTCAGGAATTCATATTTACACTCAGAAATCCATATCGATGCAATAACTTGAAGAGAACCCAAACCCTACACTCCGCAAACTCACGCTGCAATTTCCGCATGACACAAAAAAAACACTTGAACTTGTTGAAACCCGTATAGATGTGTAGATAAACATCTCAGCAACACAAATATACTTATACTAAAATTTATGTATTTTTCTAGGAATTCTTTGGGATTTTTGAAACCTTGCGTTTCAAATGAATTGGTGAAAAGTGATGGCGGCTCCTTTTGACTGTAGAAAGAAAATAAACTTAGGTTTAGAAAGGTAAGTGTTGTATTTATAGGAATAAAAATATCTAGATATTTTGTTAGGATATTTTTAGATATTTTCTTTTATTATTTTATATTCGTTCTTCCTTTCTAAAAATTCGTGTGACCACACATGATACCCAAAAATCGCTAAACTGGACATGTAGCTAGAGTTCGACATTACGGTCCCAACGAAACTGGTTTCGTCGAATTCCGACTTCGTATGCTCACACAGCGTATTTTTAATTGTCAAAATACTGACTGTTTTTCACTCTAAAAATCCGTACGGCCACACAGTGACCTTAAAAATCACGAAACTGGAAATCTAGCAATAATTTGATGTTGCGGATCCAAAAAAATTAGTTTCGTCGAAAACCGAGGTCGTTTGCAAAACTGGCTATTTTTAAAGCTTTGGATGACCCATTTAAATATATAAATATATTTAAATATATTTAAATATAATTAAATTAAATATAAATAATAAATTTATATTATCGTATATACTCACTATGGAATACCATACAGCTCTACTGGGATTTATAACTCGATATTTCAAATCGTGATTAAATCGATATTCGATTTAAAATGAAATTCCTTTTTAAAATATAAATAATTCCTTTATATATTATAAAGGAATTCCACAGCGACTTTTCTAAAATTGGATTTGGACGTAAATCAAAATTTGCACGACGAAATCCCGATTTTTCTCTTTCATTAGAAAAATATACTCCACCAGCTCCTAACGTTTCTTGTTTCACAGAAATCCGATTTAAAACGAATCATGTACATTCAGTTGAAGTTCAAATCGCCAAATAGCGAACTGCAGCGCCATTTCAAGCTCAATTATAATTATATTATAATTTATACGTTCAACCATCGTTAATTAAATATATTCGTTATTCTAATTCAAATTCTAAACTGAATTAAATATCACAGATGATCCAGTTCACACCATATCGCCATTTCAGCCAATTCTGATTATTTCAGGATTAAATATATTATTTAATTTATTATTTTAATTAAATATTCACCATTATTTAATTCCATGACCATTAAATCCTCTATATCACTATTTATATAATTAAATAAATTAATTATAATACCTCTGCCAATGCGGGTCATTACATCATTAGATTGGTTAGCGGAAAAATGTAAAGATCTATTTCCATATCGTACATCAATTAAGATCCGTAGTTGCAAGCTATTTCTTTTATTTTCAGTGTGGGCATACATACATATTTTATTTGATTAGTGTGCAATACAGTAAAAGAATCCTTATTTCACACTAATCCTTTTTTTCTTGTAACTACGTTTTACAATAATTTTGTCATTATGGAAATTATCCATTTTTTCCAGAATCCAACTAACTCAGTCCACTACTAATTTCCCTTTTTTATTTTCTGAGTTAGATGTTAAATTCCTTTTTTCATATACCATTTTAAATTACTCTAAATTGTTCCATACAAAATCAGGCATGCCAATTATTTTTTCATTATCCCCAATTTCACTGTAATTCTGTTTACGACATGTCCAATTTGACATTAAATAACAATCTCAAGAACATATTTATATTTACTGAAAATTCCACAATTTCAGTATTATGGTAATTCTCATTCCAAACAAAAGATTAATGGAATAGATTTGTGCAACAACAATCTTCTTAACGTACTTGGAAATAGATTATATCGCAATTACCATAAATTACAATTATTTATCACGTTAAAAATTACATGGAATGTAAACGATAAATATACTGTTACGCAAAAGATATAATTTTGAATTCACTCACCTGACTGCTCTTCAATGCTTGAATCTGATTCAAATCTGCTATTATGTGGTATTTCTAATTGAATCTAACATTAAAATAACCACGGATTTACAAATCTAATGCTAAAAGAAGAAAGAAAGAAATAAACCTAAATAATTCAGATTCACAGGATTTACCTCACGTAGACAAGAAATCTGAACATCTATGTTACAGATTTACATTCTTTGTCTTCAAATCTTGAATTAGAACTCTTAAAAGCTAATATTCTAATTTCTGAAAGATTTGGAGAAGAAAGATAATGGCAAAGCCTTGGCACTGTCTCAGGAAATATGAGTTGGAGGCTAGGCTTTGCTAGTCTATTTATAGGTGTGCAGAAGGTTCTGGTCTGTCGGATTAAATAAAATAAAATCCGAAATGTACAAAGGGAAAATATAACGTTAAATGACATTAACGTTAATTTTACCGATATTGATTCTTATTTAACGTTGGCTTTTAACGTTTCTTTTTGTTTCCAAATATCATTATGTAAGTTATTTTTTTCCATTTATAAAATATACTCAATATTAAATTTCAAACTTATGCGCATATATATGCGTATCAAATCTTTGTCCATTAATAACTGCTCAATTAATGTCATTATTGACACCATATATTCATTGATTTCTTCCTTTTAATATATATTCTAATTTCAAATGTTATCTTCTTGTCCATTATTCATTCATTACACATTTAATACTTTTTGCACTTAAGCTACATTTTAATTTTGAATTCATGCATATATATTTACGCACAATCTTCATTTCTTTTTCAAAATTTAAACGGCACATGCCGTCATTTATTTCTTACCCAATTTGATTGATTGCAAGTTACTTTTTGAATTTCCTATTTATATGTATATATTTTTACACACACATGTACATGTATATATATTTATACTCACCTGTATTTATAATTTTCCTTGTATGTACATTTTTATGTATATTTCTCGAATATGCATTTCTTTAGCCATCCCTCTAAAATTAAAAACATTTCGCTGACGGGACTCGAACTTGCACCACTCACATGGGAGAGACATACTTCTACCAATTGGACTACACTAGCTTTTGTTTACAAGACAAAAAACATTAGTATTTATTATTCTTATTAGTGTTTCGCTTATCTCTTCTTTTTCATGTTTGTTCTAAAACTTCATCTAAAGATAACTTTTCATTTTAAATCTGTTTTCTGCAAACCGTACGTCTAAATTGATCAGAAAATTGTCACCGACGCAATGACGCTGATTCCGTGACTATATTCAGAAAAAATTTCAAAATTTTATTTTATTATTTAATAAAAAAGTGGGGTGTTGCAATCTAGTTCCATACATATTAAATTGGAAGTGTCGACTGTCCAAAATATTAAAAATTTAGTTTCATTTTCACAAATGAAACCACTAAGCTAAATGCACAACCAACCTATTTTGATGTGTAGGATACTTTAGCCCATATAATAATTTAATCCAAATACTTGAGAATCAGACACCCAGCTTTTATTTCAAATCAATTTGAAATAAAAACATATATACTTATACCTTTAGTATATTATGTCAAGATTTTCAAAACATCTTAAAACAATACTACTTCATAGCAATTCCCCCTTAGGAACTCAAAAATTATCACTAATGATATTACAACCATCATCAAATTATTTTCTAGGGATCAAAGTGAGTTCAATGCTTTTGTTCCTTTAGAATATCTTTAAAATATTTATATTCATAAATAATACCAATTATTATTATTGTTGTTTTCTAAATGTCAAAAATAACCAAAATTTCGAAATTTAAGCTCTCAATATTTTAAGTTAAATCTTTCTAAAATATATCCTTATTTATGGTTTATACCCAATAAATATATATATTTTAATCAGATGTTGGTATATATATATATATCTTATAGTTAAACCGTGAAACTAAATTCACAAGGTTTTTGTTTCAGTGTTCTAAAAAACAATTATCTGCCCAACCTATGCAGTTAAAGCCATGCTGAATCCCCGCAAAATCTCCACTATAGCCCATAGCGCTCTCCGGCCACTATGTTATTTCAGTTTAGCCCTGATGAACAGTGGTTTCGCTTTAATCCTCGTTATTTTCCACTACACCCGCTAAATCAACGCTATTTAGCATCTGGTTTAGCAATATTAACATATAAAAGACGATTTGACCAGTTCTCTTTAGAAATAAATCAAAAAAGTTAATGTAATGATCTAATTTTGTGTCATAAGTGCCTTATAAGATAGAAATTTGTAGTAATATTTAAATCCAGTGTGCATAACCATGATATTCTCTGATTTTGTTGTATAATATTTGATTCGAGAATGATAATTAATTAATTCTATGTAACACCCCTAAGTCCCACATCGTGGAAGCCTGTGTGAAGTGGGTACTTATATAGTAGAACCCATCTCTTACTAACGCCGAGGCCTTTTGAGAAACAAAACCCCACACCTATATGGTGGCTAAGTTGGGGACAATATCTTGCGTGAACAGAGGTGCGGGTTGTTACAGTGGTATCAGAGCCAATACCCAGCCGGAATTGTGGCTCCCGTGTGGACCACAACGCCTGGGTGAGGTGTTTGTGAGCCAACGGGGACGTTGGGCTCTGTAGGAGGGGAGAATGTAACACCCCTAAGTCCCACATCGTGGAAGCCTGTGTGAAGTGGGTACTTATATAGTAGAACCCATCTCTTACTAACGCCGAGGCCTTTTGAGAAACAAAACCCCACACCTATATGGTGGCTAAGTTGGGGACAATATCTTGCGTGAACAGAGGTGCGGGTTGTTACATTCTAAATAGATATTTTTACATATAATTAACATTTTTTCACCTCTGCTATATCCTCATTATTTCCCCGCTACAGCTTTTTACACATCTACCGCTATAGAACCGCTAAGTGTTTTAACTGCACAGTACCCAACCCATGCAATCAAATGGATAATCTCCTCAAAAGCTAGCCGAGCAAATACAATTAATCAATAATGTTATCTTTAAAAAAATTATCTTGTCATATATAAAATATAACGCTTGGTAAAATCATTTTATTCACTAAGTTTAAAACAATACTATGTCGACTTTGTCTGTTGAAATATTTAGGAAACCATGTTAATGACTTTAGTTACTCACATTGGCTAGAATCCAAATGTCACTCAATAGGAAAACCATCACAATACAAAGGATTTTATATCACTAATAAATATGAGCTCTCACATATATACACTCTAAAACATTCTAAGGTTTCTCTTGCCCTACCTCGAATGAGTCAACCCAACCAGAGCCAAGGTTCTCGCTCAACCTTTGTCTCTGATATCAAATGTAACAATATGTCATTTTAACCGCTAAAGATGACATTTAATACATCCTTGGTATTTGTGTATTGATCATTTAGCCATCTGAATGACTGGTCATTTAGGGAAAGAAGTAGAGAAGACAAAATAAAATCTCACAAAACACGTGAATAACATATAATATGAATATGTTTTTACAAAAGGAAAAACTTTTGACATAATTACACATAAGAGTACAATATTAGCTTATTATCATCTATGTATAGTTATAAAACACATTCTTACAGATGTTGAAGACTAAGAATGAACCACTATAAAGGATAAAGAAAATACAAAAGTACGCCTTGGGCCTCCTACTTCCCTCTTGAGTTTCAATAGCTTCGTCCTTTAATCCTAATATCTTCAGGATGACTTCCACAGTTGAGTGTTTAAGATGGTTCAAAGAGGTTTCAAATACATATCCAATTGGATCTTTTCTAAAACCAACCACAAATAATATTCAGTAAACTTAACCCTAGTTCTTTCACAAATAATCAGATAATATATAAGATCGAAGATCACCTTCTAAGCGTTTAGTAAAGGGATTTCCTTACCATTTGGAGAACTAAATGAGATTTATATGCACGTTATAACATCATTGGAGATGATTGGGTTGTATAAATCATGCGTTCTTTTATATATTTCTAGAGTAAGATTTTTATAGTCGGTTATTTAAATATCAAATAGAAATAACAAACAAAGATTTGATCCCATTGGATCGACAAAGGCTCGTTTAATTAATCTTTAGATAATCAAGTTCATAAATTTTATTTCCAAAACATTCATATATTCAACCATCTAATATAAGATAGTTACATCAAAGTCAATTTAGACTAGTCCTCTTTTCTAAATCACATTTAATGAGTTACTAGTACCCAAACCATTTTATTTAATATCCCAAATTTCAACATCTTTAAGCAAAATCATTTATGTAAATAATCCCTAGTTCTAACATAAACTCTCGATCTCAACTAATACAGTTCCTCAAATAACAATGAAGCTATTTAAGTTAGGTTATATGTTTATCTCTCCAATCTTCACTCAATAACACTCTTACCTTTCGAAATAAACAAAAGCTTGCCATCCCAAGTTATTTATCAAGTAAACGTTCTTCATAAGTTAATATTTAATTCATATAAAATAGGTTACACAAATAACACTCTTAAATTTGAAACCTCTTTCAAAATGTATTTGTAACAACCCATTCTCTATTAATGGAAGTTAAACGCTACAGATGCTGCAGCCATCTCTAGTTTTAGCTTTCGATTGTAGAAAATCGAATGTTAATCAACTATAATATCAGGTAACATGTAAGTATGATTTTTTTTATACAAAACTTTCATTGATATAAATACTTCATTTATACAGCCCTTCACATAACCCATTCAGAGAAAATATAGATTATTACAAAATAGACCCTAGGAGCGACATATGACGATGCCCCATTGGCTGGTCAGAGTATAAATAGTGGTAGTTATAAATTTGTCGATACATAGATCCAGAATACAAAACAAAACATAGAGGAATTCATAAATAACTATAACCTACTGCTTGCCTTTGGAAGCTTATTCAAAGAAGATACCTGAAGGACCTTAACCCTCAGCCTACTCAATTGAGTACCTAAAAGTTTATAATGAAAAAGAAAAGACTACGAGTCAGCCAAAAAGACTAGTGTGAATAATAGCTTTACTACCCGAACATATGATGTCAAACAAGACCACGACGCATAGTAGATTGAGTTTTCCTCTCACTGGAATCACGTTATGAAACGGGCATAATCTGTGCTCCTGCAATACAATGGTTAGTACATTTATCACAATAGTATAAATACAAAAAACATACAATATGCAACATACAATGAATTCCCATCCTCGTTACACGGACCTACTATCTTAACGGCTTCTATGTTTAATTCATCATTTTCTTGTTCCTCAACTCCCATTTTGTGCTTTCGCAATGGACTACATTACAAGGCATCGAAGCAGATACATCAGTCCATCGTGGATTCCCATACTGTGCTTCGTGGGGCATTCCCCACTTACACTAAACCAACTTCCCCTTTCGGTTCCTATTTAGTGCTTCGCTGATTGGCTACCAGCTAATACGAAATCGAAATCTCCTTCCTGAATCCTTTGTATTGCGTTAAGCAACGAACGGTATAACATTATCATCAATTTAATTTAATTGGTGCTCCTTAATTTTCCACCCAGTGGACCCTCCTAAAGTTTCAAACACAAATGCAATGTTTAAGCAATGACCAACAACCAAACAAGGTAAGCACTTTAATGTATTCTAATCAAAGTTCAATTTAGACTATAATAGGAACGATACTATATCATTCCCAATCTCCTTTGACTCCCCTATAGGTGTGAATTCCATATTCAATCTTATCCCAAAATGTATACCCCTTCCGACTTCGCACAATCAAATAGTCAGTGACTATCATCATGCAAATGGCGGCAGATTATATAGGCAAAGACTCTATTCACTTTTTGAAAATATTTTAATAAAATATCTCCTTGTCATCGTTACCGATGCCAGCATCCATAGAGGCAAATCCTTAAAACATTTGATTTTAGAAATATTCCATACCAGCCCCCTCTACATCAAAGGAAGTAGTTTATATAAAATAGGTTTATGAAGGCATGTCGTCATAGGCAATGGCTTCATGGGTTTGAAAGCATAGGCTTTAGTTTAGAAAATATAGCTTAGAAAATGTCCATACCGTCTAGATAATGATAGAGGATGAACCTGTAAGTATTTTAGAAAACAAGTATAAAAAGTCACATTGACAATAGAAGTGTCGACACGATCATATGCATAAGCATTTGATTTTCGGAAGCATTTTATTAAACAAATTTATGAGTAGTTTTATTAAAACAGTCCCTCTGACAACCACTATTGGAAGGAAAGATGGCAATATCCCATCTTACTTCCCAACGTGGTCAACATCTATCAGGCCGACGAGTCTGACACGCTATGCCGAACAAAGCCATTCTTTAAAAGCTCACTAATCAGCTTACGTATTTCTTTCCTCTATGACAAACTGGTAATGCTATTCGCTTAGTATTATCACTCAAGTAGATGCATAAACTGATCTCTCGCTTAGGGGGTAAACTCCTAACCTCCTCGAAGACGTTTGAGAACCCTCTCACTACAAGAACATAATCTATATCAGTCGAAGGTGAATCAATGGAATAAAGGAAGCTAAGCATAACTGAGATCTTCCTACTTTATCGACCCACTACTCGATGGTGCTGCGTCCACAATCTGAATCTGTGCAACTCGTGCACTAGCTCTCTATGCTTCATTTCCGTTCTGAGGGCATGCTTAGCTAATATGTCCATCCTAACACATAGCTTCAGCCTCATCCTCGATGACTTCCCACCTACAAGAAACCTCCTCATTCAGCTGCCAAGAGGCAGGCTAACTCTATCTTGATCTATTAGTCTCATGAGGTCAAAAATCTTCTCTGTATTACGCATCATGTTCGAGTCTCAACAAACGCCTCTATCCCTAAGAATGTCTTATCGCCAAAGCTAGAAAAATCCTCACAAAGTCTAGGGAAATCAACTACTACTGGTGGCTGAGCAGGGGCTCTGTCCTCCGGTGTTGGATCTTGCACCAATTCCTATGGCTGATTGGCTGGTAAAGTAGTCTAAACGTATCTACAGAATCAAGCAGGTATCAGTACGCTCTTTGAAAATTTAAGGGCATATGTCATACTGTGCAAGAGAAAAGATTGGAATTAAGATTCGAAGTAGTCAAAAGAAAGGTTTTACTAACTTGAGGAAATAACACCTTTTATATCTTAAAAATAGAGAGTTTGGAAAATATATTTTCTTTGGAAACCATTTACTTTTAAAATAAGTATTTAGAATCTTGTAATCTTAGGCTTCGATACCAAATCAAACACCCTACTCCCCATAGCATCCATAAAATAGGAACACTAAAGAATGCATAGCGTTTGTAGGTATAATCAAATAACATCACATAGACTAAATGTACAAGATATGTAAAATGAAATCATGTTGTTTAATTAAAAGTTGGCTTTTTTTATATTTAGTAAATTCGAATCAAATTTGAATAATTAAGTAGACTGAACATTCTCTTTCAGATTTTTTTTTGAACTGTTACAGTTATTTAGTGAATTAATAGTAGAGTGATGTAGTGCTTGGGTAGGCTAAATGGAAGACCAAAATAAGGAGGAAGAAACAACATAAACGAATAATTGAAATTTACATTCTATGAATTTTTCACAAACATAGAAATGAAGGGTACATAAATTTGAACTTGTTTTTCATACATACACAGGTATGTGTGCACTTGAGCTTATTGTGAGGAATCGTATCTAGATGAATTCAGTTTGTGTGTTAAGTTCTCTAAAATTGTAGGGAAGTTCTCTGTAACACCCCGTATGTTGAATAACTTACTATAATATAAAACAGGGCAGAATTAAAATTAAAAAATCTGAATCAGGGGAAACGGGCTATGCCATTGCGTTCGTCTCGGAAAAATACGCGAAATAGAGTCCGAGTTTTCGAAAATCGGAGTCCGTATGACCCAGTTAAGGCCCGAAGAAGTTTTCAGAAATTCAAAACAGATTTAAATATAAAAATTTAAACATTTCAGAAGTGGCGGGAAAATTCCCGCCAAACCCAGGGAGTCGACCTGGGGGTCGACTGGGGAGTCGACCTGCCCACCAGGTCGACTGGGGAGTCGACCCTAGTGTCGACCTGGGGGTCGACCTCCCTGGTCGAGCCCAGGTGACCTGGGTTCATCAGTTTGGCTTTTGGGCTGTGTTTTGGTGGCTAGGACGTGATCTGACGGCTCTAATCTGATTTAGGGTTAATCTAAGGGCCTAAAACACCTAACTAATCTATTAATACACCCTAAGACTACCCTAATTCATACTAAAAATAGCTACAACACCGTTATGCCGTCAAAATGCAACTTGAAGGAGCCTCCATCAATCTAAAGAGGAAGATAGCTTCTCAAATCAATCTCTAATCAACTCTAGCAACTTAATCTTCTTCTTAGGAGTGCTAATCAACAAGTTGTGAGTTTTCTATAGCCTTAATGACCAATTGTTGAAATGATTATGATAGGATATAATGAGGTTATGGCTATGAATGTGGATCAATGCAAGATTATGTTATCATATGTTATGTGTTTGTGATGTTATGCAAGTTATGCAAGTTATGTGTTATGTGTTCATGATGTTATGCAAGTCAAATGCTATGTGATCATGATGTTATGCAAGTTATGCAAGTCATATGCTACATGTTCATGATGTTATGCAAGTTATGCAAGTTATATGCTACATGATCATGATGTTATGCAAGTTATGCAAGTGTTAGGTTATGTGTTCATGATGCTAGTTATGCAAATTGCTATGATAAACATTGATCCATTATGACACCATGATTATGCAAGTTTGGTGTATGATTATATGCAAGTTCATATATGACATGTTATGCAAGTTTGGTGTATGATTATATGCAAGTTCATATATGATATGTTATGCAAGTTTGGTGTTTGATTATATGCATGTTCATATATGACATGTTATGCAAGTTTGGTGTTTGATGATATACAAGCAACATATGCAAGTTTACACCTTATTATGATATGCATACATATGCAAGTTAACCCCTTTGTATGTCATACATACATATGCAAGTTTACCCCTTTGTATGACATAAATAACTTATGCAAGTTAACCTCTTTATGACATATGTGATTCATGCAAGTTTGGGTTGATTATTTATGCTAGTTGGGTTGATGCTATATGCATGTTGACACCTTTAAACCCATGTTGATGTTAATGTTATGCAAGTTGAACCCATTGTATTTGTGATGAATCTTCCCTTTTATGTCATGTTGGCGAATTACGTGGGGAACGATGGGGTTAATATACATGTTAATGAAATGGTGTGAAGTTGGTATGATTATACATACCATAAAGTGGATGGACATAATTGGGTCAATTATGTACATCGTTAAAATTGGAACTAATTAGGGAAAATTAATTCGAAATATGGGGGTGATTAATTAGGTGTAATTAATCGACTAAGACACGAGGTTGGACCCTTTTGTAGCGTAAGACTGCCCGGAACCGACCGGCAAATCCAGCGGCTACAAATGATTGGCCCAATGTGAGAGGTCTTAGGCACAAACTAAATACGTGACAAGTGTATAGACACGAGGTTAGACTCGGTTATGGCGTAAGGCTGCCCGAACCCGACCGGCAAATCCAGCTGCCATAAAAGATAGTCTAATGTGAGATGTCTTTACAACGGTTACGTTATTAATCAAGTAAGAAACACTTAACCATATTAGCATGTAGAGGGACATGAGGGGTTAAGTGGGTGCCTTGGGTGGCATGGGGAAAATCTAGTGGTTGCCTTGGGTGGCAATAGAAAATACGATTAGAATACTTAACCGAAGTGGAACATGTAATCAAACATGATTAAAGGGTTAAGTAAGTGCCTTGGGTGGCATGGGGAATATCTAGTGGTTGCCTTGGGTGGCAATGGAAGATAATATTAAAATACTTAACCAAAGTGGAACATGTAATTAAACATGATTAAAGGGTTAAGTAAGTGCCTTGGGTGGCATGGGGAATATCTAGTGGTTGCCTTGGGTGGCAATGGAAGATAAGATTAAAATACTTAACCAAAGTGGAACATGTAATTAAACATGATTAAAGGGTTAAGTAAGTGCCTTGGGTGGCATGTGGAAATCAAGTAAGTGCCTTGGGTGGCATGGGGAAATCTAGTGGGTGCCTTGAGTGGCAATTGATATATGATTAGATGACTTAACCAAACTTTAAACATGTAAGTGGACATGATTATTAAAAAGGGTTAAGTGGGATGCACTAGAAACAAATGACAAGCTTAGGTGGTAGCTTGTGGGGGCCCATTTCAACCAGTAACCCATATGTATCTTATTGGGCTCGACCCATGTCGAGGACGGGACACGCGTACTGGGCTTGACTATAAGAGGCCAAAACGGGTTAGCGGTGGCAACGCAAGTCCAACGGGTTTCATATGCGTGTGTGGACCCGGGCTGGTAAGTAAGACGATGTTGCATCGTGTAGGTATAAGCCGTGCACCATTGATTATCGGGTTGCCACTTTGGGGAGTGATACACCCCACTGTGGGGCCAACACGGGTATCTACGTTAGGGAGCCGATCGAATGGGAGTAGTGGGTACACCTAGTGGAGATAGGGGCAGACGGCACCTATGTAGTCAGCTAGGGGTACACGAGACTACTATTAAAATTACTAAGTTGTGGGTACACCTAGTGGAGATAGGGGCAGACGACACCTATGTAGTCAGCTAGGGGTACACGAAACAATTATTAAAAATTACTAAGTACACTTAGTGGGATCAACCTTTAAGTAGGAATTACCCTTGGGTGGGTAGATCTGGTGTGGTGCAGTGTAGGAATTACCCTTGGGTGGGTAGATCTAGTGTGGTGCAGTGTAGTATTTATCCTTGGGTGGATAGGCGCGTCTTTACCGTTATCTTAGTTTATCCTAAGTCTAGTTGGCTACTTAGTGCAGTCATTTATCCCCAGTCGTACCGTACCAGGTTTATATCATACCCTAATTACTTTAATGATTGTATTGTTAAGGTTATAGGGCTCACTCAGACTTAGGTCCGACCCCGTTGTTTTTATCTTTTTCCCCAACCCTTAGGTTCTCAGAGTGGGCCTAGCACTAGTGGGCTTTGATCAGATTGCTTTATCTATCTTTTGGAGCTTGGACTCTTGAAGAAAAGCTCGGTTATCTTTTCTATTATGGCTATTAGTATGTAGTGGGATTATGTACTTATGTTTTAACGAGATGGATATTTTGTACTTGACTCTTGTTGGTTTTTGAGATGTAACCAAACATGTTTACCTTCTGCTGCAATGAAATGATGTTTTAAATTTCAAGTATTACTTATATCTGTCTTGTTGTAATTTTTCAGTTCTATATTCACTTAAATACTCCACCGAAGCTAAGGCATTCCCTTTGTGAGTGACCTTAGCGGGTGTGGGGTGTTACACGTGGTATCAGAGCTTAAGGTTACCAGAACAGATAAAACTTTTAGAAAATTATTTTTCTAAAAACATTTTTGGAAGAAGTATTTTCAAAAACATGTTTTTGAGAGAAAAGTTTTTGAAAGAAAAGAACATAATCCCCAAGAGCCATATATCCTTCCTTCGATTCTCCGTTTTGAATCTCTTCCTCTTTCTCTTTTTGAATTTCCCCTCCGCGTAGAGATGTCTTTTTATGATAAATAAGGACTTCCGCATGAAGGACGGAAGAACCACTTCAAGGGACTAAGACGTTTGCCAGGCTAAGAAGTTAGTCCAAGGAGGTGGAGGGCTTATAGGTACCTTTAAGATGGACGAGAGAGGAAGGTTCAAATAGCTATTAGGTAAATAAAGGACGAAACCTCATCGTGGTAAGAAGGCCACGAAAGGAGAATGTGAAGGGGAAGGCTAGTTGTTTTGGAGAAATAGGACACCTTGGGGTTGTCCAAAGAGGTAAGGACGAAGTACAGGATCTTCTGGAGGGTAGATGTATTCCCTCACGACGGGTATACCTGATGGGGGTAGGACCGTCTAAGTTGAAATTTGGTTCTCTCGATCATCCTGTTCGAACTTTATTCGACTCTAGTGCACCACATTCGTTTATCTCATCATCATTAGTTGAGTCACTGCACCTAGACACCAGTTTAGTAGATAATCCCGTGGTTATTTCAAACCCAATTGGGGGCTCCACTTATTTGTCCATGATATGTTTGGGTTTGAAGATCCTCATACTTAGCGTTGAGTTTAGGGGTGATGCTTTTGTTTGGGCTTCACGGGCTATGGGTTGATTTTGGGCATGGACTGGTTATCCAGTAATGGTGCCGTTCTTGATTGCGAAAAGAGAGTTGTTGGGCTCATAACCCGCTTGGGTAACACTCTCGAGATCTCTTGTAATCCCATAGATTTTGTTATGCTAAGTTATCTTGAATCGCTTGACGCTTCGGTCGAGAGTTTGCGATCTGTTAGAGTGGTCCGGGAGTACTCGGATGAGTTTGAGGAGATGAAGGGCTTACCTCCGAAGCGGGAGATAGACTTCCGAATATATCTGGTGGAAAATGCTAAGCAAGTATCTTTGTCAGTACGCCACATGGCTCCTCGTGAGAGGAGGGAACTCCATAAGCAAGTAGGGGAGCTTCTTGGGAAGGGGTTCATAAGACGAAGTATATCGGAGTGGGGTGCTCCAGTAGTTTTTGCCACGAAGGCGAATGGGTCCCTCAGACTTTGTGCAGACTATGGAGAGCTTAACAAGCTCACAAAGAAGAATAGACACCCATTGCCAAGGATTGATGATCTTTTTGATCGGATGGTTGGCGCCTCAGTGTTTCACAGTTGGACTTAGCCACGGGGTTTCATCAGTTGGGAGTGACTGAGGATAGTATAGACAAGACTGCCTTTAGGACTCCGGATGGTTTCTATGAGTGGCTGGTGATGCCATTTGGTTTGGCAAACGCCCCTGCATACTTTGTTGATTTGATGAGGAGGGTGTTCAGGGAGTTCCTTAATAAGTTCGTGGTGGTCTTTGTGGATGACATCTTAGTATTTTCTAAGAGTGAAGAAGAGCAAAATAAGTTTTCGTATGTGCTTAATAGGTTAAGCAAAGCCAGTTATTTGATCAACGGTAGTTTTGGAGCGAGACTGGCAAGGACATCCAGAGTTGGACAAGGGCTTAATCATTTAGCCGTTTTACTAGTATCATCTCACGTAAGTCGTCTGAATTCGAAGGAGGTATCCCTTGGGTGTTTGTATGATATTGGTTTAGGCCTTTGGGGCTTGCACTTGGGGGATGTCGAGTTCGACTAGGATGGTCTGCGTGAGAGATGGATAGTTGTGACGATTTTGTATGGGAGAATATCCTGGTTTTCTCCAGAAGTGGATAAAAGCATACCCTACATCTTAGGGAAGTGTTGGAGACTCTTCGAGCGTATAGTCTTGAGACAACAAAGGTGGATGGAGTTCTTGGCATCCTATGATTTCGAGATAGCGTACACCCCAGTAAGGGTAACGTGGTGGCGGACACCTTGAGCAGAAAAAGGTTGTCCTTGAGTCCATTGTTCGTGGAACAGCGAAGCTTGGAATTTATCTCGATGTTTGATTTCAGATCTTCCATTGACTTTATACCCGGTTTGCTAGCATCCTTGGAGGTCAGACCTACTCTTTTGAGACGGATTGGCGAGGCACAGCGGGACGACCCACAGTTGATTGAGTTGGTAGAGAGGCTCATAAGGGGGGAGTCGTCCAGCCATTTGAGTAGGTACACCCTAGACGATAGGGGGTGCTTGCGTAGAGATGGTAGACTTTGTATACCGCAAGAGAGGGTTTGAGGAAGGCTATTCTCGATGATGCGCATCGTTCTAGGATGACCATTCATCCTGGTGGGGATAAGATGTACCAAGACATGAAGCGAGTTTCCTTTTGGGCCGGTATGAAGAAAGATGTGACCGAGTATGTCGCTAGATGCTTGGTGTACCAACAGGTGAAAGCGGAGCAAAAGAAACCCGGTGGGTTGCTTCACCCATTGGAAGTTTCGCAATGGAAGTGGGATTGCGTCTCGATGGATTTTATTAATAGGTTACCTAGGTCGAAGAAGGGTAATACGGGAATTTGGGTTGTGGTAGACAGAGTTACTAAGGGTGCCCATTTCATACCCGTGAAGAGCAAGAGGACTGCTCCATGGCTAGCTTCAGTTTATCTTCGAGAGATAGTTCGGTTGCATAGGGAACATGACGTATTCCATGTGTCACATTTGAGGTAGTGCCTACATGAGACCGCAGAGGTGGTAGAGCCGAGCTTGCTGAGAGAAGTGGAGGTAGAGCGTGATGCGACTATTCGACGAGCTCCTACCCGCATCCTTGGGTCAGAGAATAGGAAGTTGAGAAACAGAGAGGTTCGACCAGTCAAAGTGAAAAAGGGGGAAAAATGAGAGCAATGCTACTTGGGAGACAGAAGCGAAGATGCGTTCATTGTACCCATTCCTTTTTGGGGGTATGTCTTTTAACTTCTCCTGTATCGTTTGTCTAGTACTTATCTTATCTTTAGTAGGTCCTCTCATTAGTACCTTTGACCTTTAGATAGGGTAAACCTATGGTTGAAACATGTGTTTGAGACATGTTATGATTGATAGATACGTGTGGATGCAAGTGGTTGCTAGTGGTTGCTCGTGGATGCATATACACACACTTTAGGCACTAGATCGGCTCAATCACTTCATATTGCATATTGCATAAAATTGTGTGTAGGTAGCTATATTAATGGATGTATAATGGTTGTGTTATCACATGGATGATGCATTTTGGTGAATGATTGTGCACTCATGTAGAGATAGTATGTGTCGATAAGGTTCTTTCGCATACATATTGGATGCATGGTACTATCATGGTTTGCATTAAGGAGGTCAACTAAATCAGTAGACCGCCTAATTTTGCATTAGACAGGGAACATATACACACACTTTTTGCATATGTTCATACAGCATTAGAAACTTTAAGGACAATGGATGCCAGTGTTTGATGGTTTGAGTAGATGGTTGTTTGGTTGGTAGGATACGTTCTTCTTGACTTAGAGATTTCGGGGACGAAATCCTTTAAGTAGGGGAGAATGTAACACCCCGTATGTTGAATAACTTACTATAATATAAAATAGGGCAGAATTAAATTTAAAAAATCTGAATCAGGGGAAACGGGCTATGCCATTGCGTTCGTCTCGGAAAAATACGCGAAATAGAGTCCGAGTTTTCGAAAATCGGAGTCCGTATGACCCAGTTAAGGCCCGAAGAAGTTTTCAGAAATTCAAAACAGATTTAAATATAAAAATTTAAACATTTCAGAAGTGGCGGGAAAATTCCCGCCAGAACCAGGGAGTCGACCTGGAGGTCGACTGGGGAGTCGACCTGCCCACCAGGTCGACTGGGGAGTCGACCCTTGTCGACCTAGGGGTCGACCTCCCTGGTCGAGCCCCGGTGACCTGGGTGCATCAGTTTGGCTTTTGGGCTGTGTTTTGGTGGCTAGGACGTGATCTGACGGCTCTAATCTGATTTAGGGTTAATCTAAGGGCCTAAAACACCTAACTAATCTATAAATACACCCTAAGACTACCCTAATTCATACTAAAAATAGCTACAACACCGTTATGTCGTCAAAATGCAACTTGAAGGAGCCTCCATCAATCTAAAGAGGAAGATAGCTTCTCAAATCAATCTCTAATCAACTCTAGCAACTTAATCTTCTTCTTAGGAATGCTAATCAACAAGTTGTGAGTTTTCTATAGCCTTAATGACCAATTGTTGAAATGATTATGATAGGATATAATGAGGTTATGGCTATGAATGTGGATCAATGCAAGATTATGTTATCATATGCTATGTGTTTGTGATGTTATGCAAGTTATGTATTATGTGTTCATGATGTTATGCAAGTTATGCAAGTCAAATGCTATGTGATCATGATTTTATGCAAGTTATGCAAGTCATATGCTACATGTTCATGATGTTATGCAAGTTATGCAAGTTATATGCTACATGATCATGATTATATGCAAGTTATGCAAGTGTTAGGCTATGTGTTCATGATGCTAGTTATGCAAATTGCTATGATAAACATTGATCCATTATGACACCATGATTATGCAAGTTTGGTGTATGATTATATGCAAGTTCATATATGACATGTTATGCAAGTTTGGTGTATGATTATATGCAAGTTCATATATGATATGTTATGCAAGTTTGGTGTTTGATTATATGCATGTTCATATATGACATGTTATGCAAGTTTGGTGTTTGATGATATACAAGCAACATGTGCAAGTTTACACCTTATTATGATATGCATACATATACAAGTTAACCCCTTTGTATGTCATACATACATATGCAAGTTTACCCCTTTGTATGGCATAAATAACTTATGCAAGTTAACCTCTTTATGACATATGTGATTCATGAAAGTTTGGGTTAATTATTTATGCTAGTTGGGTTGATGCTATATGCATGTTGACACCTTTAAACCCATGTTGATGTTAATGTTATGCAAGTTGAACCCGTTGTATTTGTGATGAATCTTCCCTTTTATGTCATGTTGGCGAATTACGTGGGGAACGATGGGGTTAATATACATGTTAATGAAATGGTGTGAAGTTGGTATGATTATACATACCATAAAGTGGATGGACATAATTGAGTCAATTACGTACATCGTTAAAATTGGAATTAATTAGGGAAAATTAATTCGAAATATGGGGGTGATTAATTAGGTGTAATTAATCGACTAAGACACGAGGTTGGACCCTTTTGTAGCATAAGACTGCCCGGAACCGACCGGCAAATCCAGCGGCTACAAATGATTGGCCCAATGTGAGAGGTCTTAGACACAAACTAAATACGTGACAAGTGTATAGACACGAGGTTAGACTCGGTTATGGCGTAAGGCTGCCCGAACCCGACCGGCAAATCCAGCTGCCATAAAAGATAGTCTAATGTGAGAGGTCTTTACAACGGTTACGTTCTTAATCAATTAAGAAACACTTATCAATATTAGCATGTAGAGGGACATGAGGGGTTAAGTGGGTGCCTTGGGTGGCATGGGGAAAATCTAGTGGTTGTCTTGGGTGGCAATAGAAAATACGATTAGAATACTTAACCAAAGTGGAACATGTAATCAAACATGATTAAAGGGTTAAGTAAGTGCCTTGGGTGGCATGGGGAATATCTAGTGGTTGCCTTGGGTGGCAATGGAAGATAAGATTAAAATACTTAACCAAAGTGGAACATGTAATTAAACATGATTAAAGGGTTAAGTAAGTGCCTTGGGTGGCATGGGGAATATCTAGTGGTTGCCTTGGGTGGCAATGGAAGATAAGATTAAAATACTTAACCAAAGTGGAACATGTAATTAAACATGATTAAAGGGTTAAGTAAGTGCCTTGGGTGGCATGTGGAAATCAAGTAAGTGCCTTGGGTGGCATGGGGAAATCTAGTGGGTGCCTTGAGTGGCAATTCATATATGATTAGATGACTTAACCAAACTTTAAACATGTAAGTGGACATGATTATTAAAAAGGGTTAAGTGGGATGCACTAGAAACAAATGACAAGCTTAGGTGGTAGCTTGTGGGGGCCCATTTCAACCAGTAACCCATATGTATCTTATTGGGCTCGACCCATGTCGAGGACGGGACACGCGTACTGGGCTTGACTATAAGAGGCCAAAACGGGTTAGCGGTGGCAACGCAAGTCCAACGGGTTTCATATGCGTGTGTGGACCCGGGCTGGTAGGTAAGACGTTGTTGCATCATGTAGGTATAAGCCGTGCACCATTGATTATCGGGTTGCCACTTTGGGGAGTGATACACCCCACTGTGGGGCCAGCATGGGTATCTACGTTGGGGAGCCGATCGAATGGGAGTAGTGGGTACACCTAGTGGAGATAGGGGCAGACGGCACCTATGTAGTCAGCTAGGGGTACACGAGACTACTATTAAAATTACTAAGTTGTGGGTACACCTAGTGGAGATAGGGGCAGACGGCACCTATGTAGTCAGCTAGGGGTACACGAAACAATTATTAAAAATTACTAAGTACACTTAGTGGGATCAACCTTTAAGTAGGAATTACCCTTGGGTGGGTAGATCTGGTGTGGTGCAGTGTAGGAATTACCCTTGGGTGGGTAGATCTAGTGTGGTGCAGTGTAGTATTTATCCTTGGGTGGATAGGCACGTCTTTACCGTTATCTTAGTTTATCCTAAGTCTAGTTGGCTACTTAGTGTAGTCATTTATCCCCAGTCGTACCGTACCAGGTTTATATCATACCCTAATTACTTTAATGATTGTATTGTTAAGGTTATAGGGCTCACTCAGACTTAGGTCTGACCCCGTTGTTTTTATCTTTTTCCCCAACCCTTAGGTTCTCAG
Source organism: Allium sativum (assembly GCA_030737875.1). Lineage (NCBI taxonomy): Eukaryota > Viridiplantae > Streptophyta > Magnoliopsida > Asparagales > Amaryllidaceae > Allium > Allium sativum. The sequence continues at coordinate 583,110,562 of CM060915.1, read as the reverse complement.
AGTGGGCCTAGCACTAGTGGGCTTTGATCAGATTGCTTTATCTATCTTTTGGAGCTTGGACTCTTGAAGAAAAGCTCGGTTATCTTTTCTATTATGGCTATTAGTATGTAGTGGGATTATGTACTTATGTTTTAACGAGATGGATATTTTGTACTTGACTCTTGTTGGTTTTTGAGATGTAACCAAACATGTTTACCTTCTGCTGCAATGAAATGATGTTTTAAATTTCAAGTATTACTTATATCTGTCATGTTGTAATTTTTCAGTTCTATATTCACTTAAATACTCCACCGAAGCTACGGCATTCCCTTTGTGAGTGACCTTAGCGGGTGTGGGGTGTTACATTCTCAGAACGCCTAGTGGCATCTTTCAAAAGCTAGAAGCCCGAATTGCCTAAAAATTCTTTATAGCCTACACGGACTTATTATCGAGGCTCAGGTTATCATTGGCCTATTTAGTAACTATAATAATAATATACGTGGAGGTCTTCGTCACGTTATATATATACATGTACCGTTGATTGTTTTCACCGATTGAATGAGATCCAACCCTAACTTCGCAGCACCCGCCGCCTCAATGTTTGATCTATTCGTAGTTCTTTCATAGTATCCTTAGTCGGTATAATATATGTTTGATTTGTTTGTTTAATTTTACTGCAACTTGGATTAACGAGCTGCCTATGAATTTTTTTAAATATACTTTGATTCAGTATGCAAGCTATTGAATCTTGCTCACCATGAAAACATCCAAAACTAAGGCTCTAAATTGTATTTCTCAGTCTAGTTAACTGTTGTTTGATTGAGTATTTTGATGTAAAAACATTCTTAACGAAGCGCAAGTGATGAAGAACGAGACAGGGACATCAGAAACTCAATAGAAGTAAATTACTTCTAGCGAGGATGATGACTAAGTCATGATGGGAATCTCTCTGATGCTTCCTTTTATTTTTTTTATTTTAATCTTTTGGGCATGTAAATTGCATCTAATGATGTATTGATTGCACGTATTAACAGATAATACATAAATGATGATTCATAACCTTGTTGTCACTACCACTGAAGATGTAAGTATTAACAGATAATACATATATAACAGATATGATAATCATCTGATATCCGTTCGTATCCGCAGATACGGATATATGATATCCGAAAATGATTTCGGATGCAGGCACGGATATGATACTATTCGTATCCGAAAGTATCCATTGATAGCCCTAATAATGGAACTTGAAAATATGTCAAAGAATCATAATGCAACATATGAAAACAATAATAATTGACGATTAATATGTGACACAAGCTAAGGAGAAATACAAAGTTTTGCCATACTCATGACATAATTTTTGGTGTAATCTTGTACTTGACTATAGCACCATACCAGAACTAGAAAGAAAGACCGACGAACTCACGGCTCCTGACCCTGATTTGGCTAACGCGATGCATGTACCGGTCCACACCGTCTCCTACAATATTTGTTATGGACATCGCGTCTTCTTATCCCTCGTATGTCATAAACACGGTATAGGACGCACTCTGCATTTTGGTCACCAGCCTGCATTATGGAAAATTCTTCTGAATTCATTTAAAATTAAGTTACCAAAATCAGGTTGTTTAATTAAAATTGACTTCTTCTATATTTAGTGAATTCGAATCAAATTTGAACATCTAAATAGGATTAAACATTCTCTATCGAAATGTTAAATTTTTTGGATTATTACAATTGTTTGTTGAATTAAATAGATTGAAGTAGCGTTCGAACATGGATAACGAATTATCACAAAAGCGGAAAATAGACCGAAGGACAAACTTAGCCAAAATTTTGATGAAAAATATACAAAGTTTGAAATTTAGCCAAAATGACACATTTTAGTGTAAAAGAGGAAATGATAGTGGATCCCTGTATTCCTCTTTTACACTAAAATATGTCATTCTCCCTAAAAACCAAACTTTGTATATTTTTCATCAAAATTTTCTTTAAGTTTGTCCTTTAAACTAAAAACCTCTAATCAAAATATGAAGAAAAAGCAACTTTAAGATAACAATAAATAAAAGTACGAACAATTGAATACGTTCTAAGATTGTTGTGAAGTTCTTAGAACACCTAGCAGTAACCTTTTAAAGTCTGAAAGTCCGAATTACTGAAAATTCTTTATAGCCTACACGGGCTTAATATCGTGGCCAAGTTTATTATTGGCCTGTTTAGTAACTGTTGGAGGCCCTCCGTCATGCTATATATATGGACGGTTCACCGATTGAAAATTTTCCAACCCTAACTTTCGCAGCAGCCGCCGCCTCAATATTTGGTCCATTCGTGATTCTTTCATACTATCTTCAGTTGGTATCATCTTTGTTGATTTGTTTCTTTGATGTTACTGCAATTTGGATCAACATGTTGCCTATGATGTTTTTTAAATATACTTTGATTTGGTAAGCAAGCTTCTGAATCTTGCTTACCATGAAAACATTCAAAACTGAGGCTCTAAATCGTATTTCTCTGATTGATTGAATGTTTTGATGTTGAAATCCACTTACAAAGAGCAAGTGATGAAGAACCAGACAGGGACATCAGAAACTCAATAGAAGTAAATTACTTCTAGCGAGGATGATGACTAAGTCTTGATGGGAATCTCTCTGATGCTTCCTTTTGTTTAATCTTTTAATCGTCTTGGCATTTAAACTGCATCTAATGATGTATTAATTGCACGTATTAACAGATAATACATAAATGATGATTTATTACTTTGTTGTCACTACCACTGAAGATGTAGTTTTCATGCCATTGTTTGTTTCTAATGTATTTGCCGTCTGTAATTCAATTTCTGATAATCCAATGTGTTTAAATGCGCATTTGTTTTTGTAATGAGTTTTAAATGCTGATAAAATTTACATATGAATTATCTGATGCTCTTATATATGTTATAATATCTTGATAATCTTCTTGCTACGGCTACTGTGATGGTTTGAAAGAGTTGTTTGTGTTTGCTTATATGGTGTCTGTTGCTACTTTTGTTTTACTAGTTCTTTCTTGTCATTTGAATTATTTCCTATATTTTTTTGGAGGGAGTCTTCATTTTGAAAGTTATATTGCTGTGTTTATGTGAGTATAAATTGTGTTATTTATTACTGATATTGTTATTTTTTTGTTTAGAAATGCTCCTTTTGTCAATATATGGATTTGTTGTGTTTTTAGATATAGGTTTACACTTATGTTAGATTGATATGCATGCTACCTAAGTTGTCCTTCCTTTTAACTATCCCTGGAGGGCACAAGGACGATTAAGGTGGGTAGTATGCTTGTTCTCTGCTACGTTTAAGTTTTTCAGCTTGTGTTTGATACGCATGAACGTTTGAACTCTGCTCACTTGTTTGATTTATTTAGCTAGTGTATCTTAGATTTTTGTAGGTTGGTAACTAAAAAAATGGAAATTAATCACAGTTCTGTTTGCTTTGAGTAGCTTGATCTTACGAACATTAGAACCGAAAAAAAAATTTGCTTCTCTAGTTGAAAAATCAGTCATGTCATAGTTAAAATATTTTAGAGTAGCTTTTTCAATGGTTTCTTATAATATTTTTTAGTTACATGTTATTGTTAGAGGAAGATCACATGATTCAGGTTAAGTGTTTTCTCTTGATTGTTGCAACATCAGTGATGATAATGAGCCTTCAATGAAGATCATACTCTTTCAAGATCACTATAAACTGAGAAAATCAGGAGGTAGTTTATGCGGTGTTGGCAAGGATTTTTTTGACGTTCTATCAAGCATTCTAACTATGCCGTTTGGTACATTTGTTTGTTCTATTAATTATAGAATTGAATTTGTTAGTATTGATAATTAATATAAAAGCATTGAAGGTTTGGAGAATGCCTGTTTTTGTAATAGAGCATTTAAAGAAATGATAGCCTTCAATGAAGATCATACTCTTTCAAGATCACTATAAACTGAGCAAATCAGGAGGTAGTTTATGCGGTGTTGGCAAGGATTTTTTTGACGTTCTATCAAGCATTCTAACTATGCCGTTTGGTACATTTGTTTGTTCTATTAATTATAGAATTGAATTTGTTAGTATTGATAATTAATATAAAAGCATTGAAGGTTTGGAGAATGCCTGTTTTTGTAATAGAGCATTTAAAGAAATGATACTGCAATTTGTAAATGTATCTTGTTATCAGTCTATCTCTTTAAGCAATAACTTTACGCTGATGGCAAGATATGTTTACAAAGCTGTAATGTCATTTTGTTTAGATGTTTTGTTGTAAAAGCAACCATTTTTCAAATCTTCGTTCTTTAATACAAGTATCAATTCTAACCAGCCCATTTTGATAATTCATAACATGAACAACAGTGTCAAGCAGCACAATTAGAAAGGAAATAGTTGCATTAAGAATCAATTTTCAAAGGGAAATAAATGCTACATTAAAAGATGCAGGTTCTTGTTTAGTTGTTTTCCTTGTGTCTTATACAGCAAGCAGGATTTGTATGGTTGATTCAAGATCTTTATTCAATTATACTTTTAACAAATTAAATCAGATGATCGATATTGAGAGCTAGGTTAATGAACGAAGAATGGGAAGAAGTGGAAGTTTTGTAAATAAGTTTTGTTTTATAAAATCTTCTTTGTTGTTAGTTAGTCTAAGTGATCAAGTGGACTGTTTCTCATATTTTTGAGTAGTGTATTTGTATAGAATGCCAATAGTGCAATATTTGCTATAATTTGGCTACTATTTTTTTTATGTATTTTGGGCAGTGGTGCAACAAAACTTTTTTGGAGTTAGTGTTGTTTCTTGTAATTTTTTTAGAGTTGTTTCCAATAATTTTTTGAGAAAGTTGTTTTAAAGTTATATTATAAGCTGTATTTATTAATGATTTTGTCATTTTTTATTTTATAAATGCTTGTTTTGTTATTATAATGATTTTGTGGATTTTTGCTAATGTATGTTTGATAGGAAAATAAGAATACTAGCAAAGTTGTCCGGTCTTCTAACTATTTTTGGAATGTTCGGACCATACTTTTCATTTCATTTTTTTTTTAAATGTTTTGATATCACTTTACATTTGTTGGATTTAATCAAATCGATCGTTATGAAGATTTTTGCTTGATAAAATCGAAAAAAGAACTTTATTTTTTTGAATTGTTTTCTTGGATGTTTTTAATGGTTTAAATTTTAATATTTGTTTTTTTTAGTATCATTACATTTCAAATTTATTTCAAATGTACTTTTAACATTCTGGTTTTAATATCATAGTCTTTATTTGATCTTAATTGGTTATTTAGAAAATGCAATAAAATTTAATAGTGCAACAAATTCTTGAATTATACATGTTTGTGTCAATTAATTTAAAATTATAAAAGAAAGATTTTCTTGAAAAGATAATTATTTTTAAAAAATATATATATTAGTAATTGATTTGTTTTTCAATCGGTATGCGGTACATTAACCTTTTTTTTTGGTTTAATTCATCACTTCATATCTGATCCAAGCTTTGACACAAACAAACAAATTTCAGTTACAAAGTATTTTTCCAAATAAAAAGAAAAGTAAATCTGCTTATTTCACTCTAATTATATCTGATCTAGGAAAGGTAAAGTGCACCAGTAGAGATGACGACCTGTTAGGAGGAGTTACAAATGTAACAATGTTACTATTGTCTTCATCAAACGATTTTATTTTATTAATCAGCTATGTGTCAGTAACTGGAGTTGTGAACTTGTTCTTGATGACTGTTCTTTGGATGATTTTTTTTTTTTTTTGTATTTTGGCTGTTCTGATTCTTGATGGCTGTTCTTTGCATTTTAGTTGTGATGGGTTGATTTTGCTTTGTTGGCTGATATTGTTTTTGCTTTTTGCGGTCTTGTTTGGGTGGTGTTCATGATAGACGCGGGTGAAAGAGTTTGGTAAAATTGGCATGTACTGGAATTTTGAAAACATCCATTTCAAATAGGATTTGCCAGAGTGTCTCTGCACCTACCATCAGGGCTAGACTATTTTGCAAAATCAAAGTCAGATTTAGGTTGGAGTACCTGCTAGCCATCACAGGTAAATTTTCTTGTTTTAACCATTTACTATTTACCAGAATCTAAAAAAACATTGTAGAAAAATTAATGGTTCCAATTATGTTTCAAACATCGGCTGTTTAAAGAAGTAAGTTGCGGACACACAGTGGTTAATAGAATGAAATCGTTTGTTGAGGATAATAATAATTGGTTTATTCTGCTCATTCTCCTCAACAAACGATTTCATTCTATTAACCAGTTGTGTGTTAGCAATTTGTTTCTTGGAGCGGTCGGTGTCTAAGACATAATTAAAAACCATTAATTTTTATGCAATGTTTTGTTTTGGATTTTGGTAAATAGCGAATGGTTAAAACAAGAAAATTTTATCTGCGATGGTTGGCAGGTACTCCAGCCTCAGTCCGATTTTGATTCTGCTCAATAGTCTAGCCCTGATGATAGCTGTAGAGACGCTCTGGCAGACCCTACTTGGAATGAGTGTGTTTTCAAAATTTCAGTACATGCCAAATTTATCATACTTTTTCATCCGAGTCTATCATGAACATCATCCAAACAAGGCCGCAGAAAGCAAAAACAATATCAATTAGCAAAATAAAGTCGATTCATCATAACAAAAATTCAAAGAACAACCATTAACATCAGAACAGCCAAAATACAAAGAACACCCATCAAGGACCGGTTCACAAATCCAAACTTCGAATAAGGTAACCCAAATAGCAATAATCCAGTACCACCACATTCTCGAGACAGGCCAAAACTGAAAAGAACAAGCTAGTTACAAAGAATACTATGACTCCACTCACTGCCAAAAAATGAGAATATAACCACAAAAAACTACGACGCCAGATCTGATACTAACCGCGCTGCACCGGGACAAACCGCGCTGCGGGTGAGCATATTGTAACAACCTGGAATATTAAAGCCAATTAATTTTTTTTATTTTGGCTATTTCGATGAATTTTGAATAGTTAAAATAATTTATTTTAAATAATAAAAGTGGATACCCAGTGCCAAAGGCTCCCGTATTCAAGCGCGAGAGGACTTCCCATGCAGTCTTTCGTCCTAGTACTATTTCCACGGCTTTCCGAGCTCTGTGGATGGTCGATTAGTGCGCACAGGCTCTTCCTCACATATGTGAAGAGGCCGGGACTTAAACCTGCGCGCTCCAGATTACCAGCCGGGTAACCTTACCGTTGCGCCAGACACCACCTTAATTTATTTTAAATAATAACGATTAAAATTTATTTTAATCAAAGTTAGTGCAACCATATTTATTTTAATTTCAAAAGGAATTGGAAATAGTACGGTAATTTGAAAAGTCAAATCTGAACTTTGACTGATAATAAATGATTCAAAATTTAACGGATTTTAGTGAAACCAAAAATATTTAAATCTGTTCAAAAATATCTTTTTAAAAATCCGAAAAATCGAAATTTCATAGTGGGAATCAAAAGTTATGGCCAGTTGAATATTCAGAATAGTCGTTATAGTATAATTTATAGCCCGTATAAAAGGCTATTTTACAAACGACCTCCGTTTACGACGAAACCACTTTTGTTGGATTCGGAATGTTAAATTATTGCTATGTTTAATTTTTCAGAATTTTTCGAATTAATATGTGAGCGTAATAAAAGAAAATGTGTTTTGTCAATTTTAGTTAAAATTAATCGGCTTGAAAAAGGCTATTTTTCAAACGGTCTCCAAATTCGACGAAATTAATTTTGTTAGGACCGTATCGTCAAAAACATAGCTAGATTTATTTTTTGGGAATTTTCGGAGTCCGTATGTGGCTCCGGTGAATTTAAATGTACGATCGAATTAATTTAATAAAGGATTTAAATTTTAAATTAAAAAAATCCAGGCCAAAACAGTCGTTGGGGCTGACGGGACCTAGACCATTAGTTCCGGAACAGAGGCAATTAGGTAGAAACAACTCCTGTTGGATTGAAATTGGAGTTGTTAAGAATGTATGGCTTTATTTGTAAAAATTAGCAATAAAATATTATAAAAATGCTTTTGTTTTCTTCTTCCAAACCCTAAACTTTTAGTGGCCGCCATCCCCTTGAATTCCACGACCAGAATACTCCCATCTTCTTTCCTCCCATCTTCTTTCCTTAAATTCTCCAAAATTAGCTCATCCCTTTGACAATATCATAGAGATTTTCATCCTCTTCAGTTCTGTACGGTAGGATCATCCCCAAGTGGCACGAGCTCCGAGAACCGTGACCACCAAACCGCCGACTTTCCTCCCCTACCGCACCACCAGGGCACCACCGAGCTCCATCCCACTTGAGGCGCACGTGCGCCACCTTCCTCCCTTTGACGTGCCAGTGTCTGATCAGCCTCCAACGCCTCGATCCGCGAGCCAAACTCAACCCTAGAACGGAACCCATACATGAAAACGTCGGCCTTGTTTCTGAGTAAGGAAAAAAGGGTAAATCCTTTTATTATTTTAATAATATAATTTAAAAAGGTTATCAATCTTAATTAAATCATAACTAGCTGATACGAAAACGAAATTGGACGATTTCAGATCCTGTACGAAATGTGACGACCCTAAACCCCGTGTATACGGAAGTAAGGATAATCATTGGAATATAACACATAACAATAACAACAGAACATAAATAAAGAATTACAGTAGAGAATGTTCATCAAATTACACTGGAAATAATACATCATCAGAGTTACACAGCATAATCGGATCATACTTAGCAAATAATACAGTTACAGCTTAATATAAAATGTCTGCAGCGTGATAAAAACATAATATACTGCTGTCCTGACTAGAATCGATTCTGAGCTGACTGAATTTTGGCAAAAAATTGCAGATCTGAACCATTCAGATTCAAACGACAGTGAGAAATCATATTTTATTTTTATTATTATTTAATTTAGAATAATTAGAATAAATTATAATTTTATTCTCATTGATTCGCTGTATATTTCTACATGCTATTCTACGTGATTTGATTTGTATGTGATGTGTTAATATAGATCTGTAATTTGGGTGATATTGTGTTATTATTAAATTTGCCATAAAAATAAATCATACATTTTTGTTGTTGTTATTTTTGTGGAATCAAAATATTCAACAAAAGTGAAGCGTCACCCTTATTATATTCTATTGGCGTTATATTTGCCATAAAAATAAATCAAACATTTTTGTTGACATTTTGTTGAACCAAACATATTCAGCAAAAATGGAGCATCACCTTTATTTTATTTGGTTGGAATTATACTTGCCATAAAAATAAAAATATCACCTTTGTTTATTTGTTTTATTGAATTAAAATTTTTAATCAAATAAAAATATCACCTTTGTTTATTTGTTTGATTGAATTAGAATTTTCAATTAAATAAAAATATCACCTTTGTTTATTTGTTTGATTGAATTAGAATTTTCAATCAAATAAAAATATCACCTTTGTTTTGATTGAACTAGAATTTTCAATCAAATAAAAATATCACTTTTGTTGTTATTGATTGAGTTAGAATTTTCAATCAAATAAAACATCACCTTTGATATTTGATTGAAATAGAATTTCCAACCAAAATGAAACATACACTTCTGTTATTTGATTGAGTTAGAATTTCCAATCAAAAAGGAAATATCAAATTTTGTCATTTTGTTGAATTAGAATATTCAACAAAAATGAAATGTAAATTTCTATCATTTTATGGAACTACTATAAAAATAGGAATGTTCATGTTTTAGAAAAATAATAAGAACATTACATTCAAAAGTTTACAATTTTAATGTAATGTTGAAAGTAGTGAAAAATGTACATGCTTTAATCAAAACATAATTACATTAAAAATATGCATTTTTAATGTAATGTTAAAAATAGGAAAAATCAAGCCAAAAAAGGTTCGTGAAGTTTTCTCCGTTAATGGCGACTGAGGCCAAAACCTTTCTCCTTTCTCTTCTGTAAACTTCTCTTCCTTCCATTCACATCTCATCTTCACTTCAACTCAACCCAATCGTCTGCGCGCCCTCATTTCTTCCTCAGTTTTCGTCATCGTGGTTAAGCTTCACGAACCCTAAATCGATCCACGTCATTTCCTCTTCTCAAATCTGTACTTGTTTCAGATCTACTCTCACCCTGTGGATCGATTTAGTACGAAATCGAACGTTTCATGTTCAATCTCTTTTCACTGGCCCAGTTCCATACGACTCTGATTTTAAGAAGTGACGCGTTGATGCTCCTTGGCTCAGAGCGAAAGCAATTAACTTGGCGACGCCAGCGCTCGATGTAAGTACACCCGAAAGCAGTTCCTAAGTCTGCACTCTATGTTAAAATTTGGGAATAGAACGTTTTACGATGCTGGGTATGTATCTTTCATTCTGTTGCTGGTCTCATGCTGCGTTTTTGGTTTTCTTCCCTGGAATGATAGATTTGTCGTTGCAATCGTGTTCTCCTTCTATATGTTCAGTTGTTGTTTGGTTATTCTGGGATTTCCTTTGCTGTTCATAGATGTTAGATTTTGTGTTGGAAAGTCTTTTGGTGTCATAGTTCTTGTCATGTAATTTTGTGCTTTTTGTGGGTTTGTTGTAACGAAATTGGGTTCTGGTTAATCGTCCTCAAAAGCTTTCTCGGTTCCAGGTGAAGACTTAGGTCTCTCGATTTACTGGGTAAACTTTTGGGTGATAGTCTCCTGCAATTTTCACCTGCCCATTTTAGTCGATGTCATTCTGTCAAGTCGCGCTTGTTTTTTCTGTCCCATGTCTGTTCTCAGCATGGTGTATTTCGTGTGGCTCGAGAGAAGTATGCTTTCAGCGGAATGGAAATTTAATGCGAAACTGTCTCATTGTCCTTTGCTTCCCTGTCTGCTGCAGAGTAGGGATGTCTGGTTTTGAAGACTAATGCAATTGCTCCTAGATGTAAACTGCCATGTCATATGTGTTTTAAGTTATTTGTTTTTTCACCCTGCGTGGTGAGCATGAAAATATCAATGTAAAATTGCCTCTCTGTGTGGAGTACTAGGGAAATACATAGTGGACGGCCCACTATAAATGTCGTTAGAGGTGGACGGTCCACCTTAAAAACCGACTAATAGTTGATATGTATATTGCATATCACCTGAACTCATTTGTATTTTTTATTTTGTAATAAATAAAAGAGTGTTACGGAACACTATAAAAACCGGTCGGCTTTGCCAAAAAAAAAAAATAGGAAAAATATTCATGTTTAGAAATCAAAACATGATTTCATTAAAAACATACATTTTTAATGAAATGTTAAAAACAAGAAAAGAATCATGTTTTAAAATCAAAAACATGATTTCAATAAAAATATACATTTTTAATGGAATGTTGAAAATAAGGAAAATGTACATGTTTTTATAATCAAAACATGGTTTCATTAAAAATATACATTTTTAATGTAATGTTAAAAATAAGAAAAGTGTTCATGTTTTAAAGTCAAAACATGATTACATTAAAAATTCACTTTTTAATGTAATATTAGAAATTAGTGAAAAGATTCATATTGTAAAATGAAAACATGTTTTACATTAAAAATTCACTTTTAATGTAATAAGAAATGTAGAAAAAGAAGCATGTTTTAAAGTGTAAATATGATTTACATTAAAATTTCACTTTTAATGTAATATTCGAAAACTAGACAAGATTCATGTATTAAAATGAAATATGTTTTAGAAAAAAAATTCACTTTTTAATGTAATAATAGAAATGTAGAAAAAGAAACATCTTTTAAAAAGAAAATATGTTTTACATTAAAAATTCACTTTTTAATGTAATAATAAAAGTTGGACAAACATTCATGTTTTCAAAATAAAACATGTTTACATTAAAAACTTTGTTTTTAATGAAATGGATAAAATTACATTATTAATTACATTGCATATATTAGAGTTTATATGCGTTGTTAAAAATTACATTATTAATTACATCGCATATATTAGAGTTTATATGCTTTGTTAAAAATTACATTTATAATTACATCGCATATATTAGAGTTTATATGCGTTGTTTGTTAAAAATTACATTATTAATTACATTGCATATATTAGAGTTTATATGCGTTGTTAAAAATTACATTTATAATTACATCGCATATATTAGAGTTCATATGCGTTGTTAAAAAATACATTTACAATTACATCGCGTTTATTGGAGTTTATATGCGTTGTTAAGATTACATTTATAATTACATCACATATATTAGAATTTATATGCGTTGTTAAATTCACACTTAACATTTATAATTACATTGCATATATTAGAATTTATACGCATTGTTTAAATCACGTTTATAATTGCATCGCATGTATTAGAATCTATATGCGTTGTTAAAAGTACATTTATATTACATTGCATATATTAGAATTTATGTGCACTGTCAAAATTACATTTATATTTACATTTGCATATGTTAGAATTTATATGCAAAGTAGACTCGTCATTGGATAAATTTTCATGTAAATGATATATTCTATTTGACGATACATAGATATGATTTGCCAATAAAAACATTCTTTTATTTGGCATGTTAAGTACGTTAGAGAAATCGTCGAAGAGTTTATATATATAATTAAATATATATATATATATTAAAATTAAACGAATAGCGCGCGGTAGTTCGCGTATCAAAATTGTAACTTTAAACGATTATACCGAGAGATCCAACCGTCGGATTTTCCCAAAACTGAAACCATTAGGACCGCTTTGGGAAGATCTTTCCAACGATATAAACTTTGTTAAAATCCAACGGTTATATTTCGAGATAAGTGTAAATCAAATTTTGATAAAAACAGCGCCAGAGCCACCTATTGACCCAAAGCGTCGTTAAATTAATATAGCTATTTTTATATATATAAAAATAGCGATTAATCATTATTAAATACTATTAATGATATGAAATGATTTTAAACTATATATATGCGAGAATCATTTGAAAACACCGAGTTAAATCTCATTTCAAATGATTATACGACGATCTAAATTGAATATCTAAAAGAATAACTACTGATGTCCGGCATTGGTTACCTACCAGTAAAGGGTTAAAGTGGTAGTTGTTTGGACGTACTTGTTGATTGTCCGGATATGTGAGCACCTCTCTTCCGTATTGGACATACGGGACGAGGAAAAAGGTGTCTCCGGTTTCGTTCAGACCTAGAACGGACTTGTAAATGGATGTGTATCAGACATTGAATTTCGTTCCATGTAAATTAAGCTGATTTCTATTTAATATATATCTGTGGTGACGGAGAATTTATTCTCTTGCTTAACACCCTTCTTTAAGACGCATGAGCTCAGAGGTTTTGATAGTTATCGATCGCATAGCGTGAATTGTCAATATGACATGCCAAGATGCAATTGATCGAGGCTTTTGTTGAAAAGCAGAGCCTTGTGGATGATGATCAAAGCATAGCCTATTTTCGACATAGCTTTGTGTATAACGTTACCTCGCGAGCCTCACACCCCGATAGAGTCAGAAACGGGACAAGGGAACGCAGAGAGTGCATACGTTTCTTTCTAGCTAGAAGTGGTGTCAACGTTTACAAGACCTGGCAATTTTACTTATGTGGTTGATGGAATGAGGTGCCTCAGTTTTATTGGTCGATTGTGACCATTTTATAGGTCCAATAGGATCGGGAAGCGTATGTTCAGGTATAACTAATCCACTAACGTTATTTGTGAACCGACCCTGCAGTATCCAAGGGTCGCCCATAGGTATGATCCTGAGACATTGCTAGAGTGTCTCGAATCGGTTAGGAGATCGTCCCTATCCTTGACTCATGATGGAAACCCAATCTCCAATACGACATTACGGTTCTGATTGTAAACCTATATATGGTGACATAGTAGGATGGGGTACTATGCCGTCTAGGATTGATACATTTACTTTGAAGTATTTTTAAAACATATTAGACACTAATAATAATATTAAAAATATTATTTTCTACGTATCAAGCATTTTTGATCATTATAAGGTAAAACTCTATCCTTCGGTTTGCGTTGCATTGTGTGATGGGACTTGAGTCTTATAATGATTTCATTTTCTAAAAAACTTTGCGTTGTTTTTAAATAAAGTTTATTAAACATATGCACTGGAAATCCAATGGAGTAAACCCGTTCCGCGTTAGCGGAGTGGTCCTCTGATTACCCATATTGTTAGTTAAGAAAGATTTCTCATAACAGTCCCATGACTAACTCGTAGTTTGTTTCACTTTGCAAACTCGGGTGCCCTCTTTCCACAAGGGCAGCCAACTGACAGGTCTAGGTAAGGATGCATTCTGGATTGGAGCTTGCTTGAGGATGAAGATGAAGGACATTTTTCTTTTTATCTTTTATTTGCTTCTTGAGACATTTAGACATTATTGAGCTTTGATGTATTTGGTGGAGATTGAGACTTTATTTCTTTCCTTGTTTAGACTTCTATTTTGCTAAGTGTATCCTGTACGACATACTCTGATGTCTGTGATGTTATGTTGTGATGACATTTCCATTTCCGGTGCAATGATTTGTGTGTTATGCTATTATCTGAGATCTGTAATTGTTGTAATTATGTTATGCTCCTATGATTATCCTTACTTTCGTACCACGGAAGTTCGGGGTCATCACAGTTGGTATCAGAGATAAAGGTTAATCTTAGCTTTGGAGTATAACATTTTCAGAACAATTCGTCTAGATGGAATCAGTAGTATTCTAAGACGAGTAGCTCATTAGAGATAGGATTAGTAATATCCTAGAATGAGCACAGCAGAATAGCACATATTAATCGGTCATTACATCATTATCATCTTATTATATGTCTCTACTTTTAATCTTTCCTTTAAAATTATAATTTCTGTTAGTATGACCCTTTCCTTGATTGTACAGAATTAATTAAGAAATGAGCACCAGAGCACGTACTAGAGCCCGAGGCAGAGGTGGGGTTAGAGGACCCGCTAGAGATGAGACTCCTACGGCCCAGGGACAGCCCACTCCATAGGTTGTGACACCACCTCTACCCTGCAACCATTTGATTTGGACAAAATGTCCAAGAAGTACAAAAACTTTGGGGGCGTATCCTTTACTGGCCGAGAGACTGTGATTGAGGCATAGGCATGGCTGAAGAACTGTGAGAAAATCTTTGAAGGCTTGAAATTGGAAGATCAACGCAAGTGTTTCTTGGCAACATGGCTATCAAAAGACCAAGCTGAAATTTGGTGGGACACCGTCAAAATAGGCAATGATGTGGCCTTGGGCCAAGTTCAAAGAGCTCTTCAATGATAAGTATTTCCCTATGCAGGAAGTTGAGAGGCTTCATGATCAATTTGCAAATCGACAGCAGGGTGACATGATCATTTCAGAATATGTGCGGAAGTTCGAGGAACTTTCCCGCTACGCTCCAGAGCTAGTTCAGGAACCAGTGCAGAAGAATAAGAGATTTATCAATGGCCTCTCCAAGAAGTACCTGAACAAGGTCACTGCTCACATCAAGCTCCCCTTCAATGAAATGATTGATATGGCTAACCGTTATGAGGATTATGATAGGAATGCACAGCAGGAGCGTGAAAAGAACCAGATCAACAACAAAAGAAAGCAGGCTGGTAAAAAAGCAGAGGCGAGCGATTCTTCTACCGCCAAGCCCCAGGGGAAAAAGAAAAGAGACAAGTCTAAGGTGAAGTGCTTCGATTGCCATAAGATGGGGCATTTTGACTATGAATGCCGAGCCCCGAAGAAGCCTAGAAAAATTGAGTCTGGACCGAGTCAGAACTGCGGTCAAAATTCTCGGAACACTCAGGAGTGCTTTAATTTCCATAAGGCGGGGCACTTTATCAGAAATTGTCCTCTGCTCAAGAAATCTGAAGTAGCACATGTCTATGATGGAGCGGCTGCACCGACTTCTTCCGAAGGAGCAAGTAAACCTGATGTTTTAGGAGGTACTCTTAACATTAAGAACATTCCTATTACAGTTTTGTTTGACACTGGTGCATCAAGAAGTTTCATTTCTAGCAACACGATTAAAAAGCTTAAATTGAAATCAAGAAAACTTAAAGAACCGATTAGAGACCATAGTCCGATAGGAGGTTCACTTATTCTCGATCAGTATTGTAAAGTGACTGTTTCTTATTCCTATTTCCTTTTAATTTGATCATCATGAATTTCTCCGGGTATGATATCATACTTGGAATGGACTGGCTAATGAAATATGAGGCTGAGTTACTATGCGCTGAAAGAGTAGTCAGAATTAAAACCAAATTCGGAAATATGATGACTATATCATGCCATGGCTCAGCCACATATAGGAAAGAATTTTGATCTTCTCTAGAAGTCACTCCTGCTTCTATTGAGGATATTCCTTTCGTCATAGATTATGCGATGTGTTTGAAGAAGTTGACAGCTTACCTCCGCGCAGAGAAATCGACTTCAGGATTGACCTAGTTCCAAATGCAAGGCCCGTTGTGCACCCCATTCGGAGAAGGAAAATGCTAGAATGACCAGCAAATTTGCAGTGAAAATCACTGCATCTGCAATTGTGCGATAGAGAAGCCCCGAAATTCACGGAGGATAATTCATCCAACGGTTCCTCTTGATACCGCATATTCTGACCTATCAATTTCTGGTCGTCACAACAATTTCATTCGGAGAATGACACTGAAAGAAAAAGAGGAGATGAGCAATCAAACTAAGCAACTTTTGTGGAAGGGTCTGATCAAGCCTAGCTGCTCAAGCTGGGTTGCCGCAGTGGTGTTTTCCCAAAGTCATACGGTACCCTCAGGCTATGTGTGGATTACCGTGACCTTAATAAGCAGACTCTGAAAAATAAATACCCACTGCCATGCATTGATGATCTGCTAGACCGCTTGAATGGAGCACGAGTATTCTCTAGGATGGACCTAGCTACAGGTTTCCATCAACTGCGCATTGCCGAAGAATGTGTGCCTTTGACAACTTTCAGAGGACCAGACTTATTTTATGAATGGCTAGTGATGCCCTTCGGCTTATGCAACGCTCCAGCATACTTTGTTGATCTGATGAAAAGAGTATTCCGTGATGTTTTAAATAAATTCGTGTTGGTGTTCATCGATGACATGCTGGTCTTTTCTAAAACCACTGCTGAACACGAAAAGCATCTGAAAGAAGTCTTAGAGATTTTGCTTAGAAATGAGTTGAAAGTCAAATTCTCCAAATGCATATTCTGGCAAGAAGAGGTGAAATTCCTCGGGTATGTTGTATCAAAGAAAGGCATTTCAGTAGATCAAAGAAAGATCTCATCCATCCAAGATTGGAAGCAGCCCAACACTCCCACAGAAGTCAGAAGTTTCTTAGGACTGGCTGGCTATTATCGGAAATTCGTTAAGGATTTCTCGAAATTATCTTGTCCACTGACGAAGCTGACAAAGAAGCATACAATGTTCGTTTGGACACCTGAATGTGAGGCAGCTTTCCAAGAGCTGAAACGGAGGTTGATCACTGCCCCTGTGTTGACCATTATTAATGGCAATCAGGATCTGAAAGTCTGGACAAACGCTTCTAGAGAAGGTTATTCTTTTTATCTAAATAAACATGTCAGAGATGACATTTTCAATATCAAATCTTATTTTAACATATTATCCTTCTATCTATTTAAGGTATTGGTGCGGTACTAATGCAAAGGGACAAAGTAATCGCATATAGTTGAAACCACATGAGAAGAATTATGCCACTCATGATCTTGATCTAATAGCCATCGTATTTGCTCTAACTATATGGAGGCACTATCTCTTGGGTGAGAAATTCAAGCTGTATACTGATCACAAATCCTTAAAGTATCTGTTTACCCAAAGAGATTTGAACTTGAGGCAGCAACGTTGGGTTGAATTCCTTGCAATATGAACTGGACATCTTATATACTCCAGGAAAAACCAATGTAGTAGCCGATGCACTCAATAGGAAGAATACGACCAGCACCAGTCTTATCCTCGCCAATCTCATTATTACATCTTCCTTGATCGATAAGATCTCTGCCCTCCAGAAATTTATAAATTTATTCAAATGATTAGTGAGCGAGTTCGAAGGGGCGAAGCGTCAAGCTTCCAAATAGGTAGCAAGGGAACCCTTAGACTGTAAGAGCGAATATGTGTGCCAGATATTCCTGAGCTAAAAAGAGAAGTTATGGATGAATGTCACAAATCTAAGCTCAGCATCCATCCAGGAGTGAGAAAGATGTATCATGATCTTAAGCGTACTTTTTGGTGGAAGTCGATGAAGAGAGACATTTCTATATATGTTGCTAGATGTCTCACCTGCCAGCAAGTCAAAAGTGATCAGCAAAAGCTAGCAGGATTGTTGCAACCGCTAGATGTTTCAGGTTGGAAGTGGGACCAAATTTCTATGGACTTTATTGATGGCTTGCCCCGAACTAGAAAAGGAAATTACAGTGTATGGGTGATTGTAGATCGCTTCACAAAGACTGCCCATTTCATCCCTGTCAAATCTAATAGAATAGTTCGAAGTTTGGCGCAACTTTATTTTAGAGAGATTGTCAGACTACATGGAGTTCCCAGTAGCATTGTCAGTGACCGCGATCCGATATTTTCTAGCAAATTCTAGGAAGCTTTCCAAGAAGAGCTTTGGACCAAGTTGAATATGAGCACCGCTTATCATCCTCAGACAGATGGCTAGACTGAGGGGGTGAACCGCATATTGGAAGACTTGTTGCGAGAATGCATTCTTGATTTTGGCGGGTCATGGGAAGATCATTTGCACTTGGTTGAATTCTCTTATAATAACAGTTACCAAGCGAGCTTGCAGATGTCGCCATTTGAAGCGTTATATGGCAGGCCATGCAGATCCCCCGCATGTTAGGTGGAACCCGGCAATCGATTAGTATTGGGTCCCGACATGATTCGTGAAGCAGCAGATAAAGTTGATTTTATTAAGAAATGATTACTGGCTGCTCAAAGCCGATAGAAGAGCTATGCAGATGCACGAAGAAGGGATTTGGAATTCTATGTTGGTGATCTTGTATACTTGAGGGTTTCCCCACTGAGAGGTGTAATTCGATTTGGGAAGACAGGGAAGTTGGCGCCGAGATTTATTGGTCCATTCCCTATTCCTGAAAGGATCGGAACTCTCGCTTATAGGGTGTAGTTGCCTGACTGGTTGCCAGGGGTTCATGATGTATTCCATGTGTCTCAACTTCGGAAGCATGTTCATGATCCCGACTTAGTTGTGGAGGAAGCAGCACAACAAGATTTGGAGATTACCCCAAGCTTAGCAGTAAGGAGGGAGCCAGTGAAAATTGTTGGCAAAGAAACCCCAGTTCTGAGGAACAAGAGGATCCACTTAGTCAAAGTGCAGTGGAGCGGGGATCCTAGAGACTGTACATGGGAGACTAAGAATAGCATCAAACAAGCTTATCCCAAGTGCAGAGTGGACATCTCCGAGTAACTCTTGTGTTGAGGTACATTTAAAATACCTTGCATTTTCCGTTTTGTTTCCTACTTTACTATTGTTTCCTTTTCGGGGACAAAAAGTTTTTAAGTGGGGGAGATTGTAACAACCCGGAAAATTAGAACCAATTAAAATTTTTATTTTGGCTATTTCGATGTATTTTGAATAGTTAAAATAATTTATTTTAAATAATAACGATTAAAAATTTATTTTAATTGAAGTTAGAGCAAATATATTTATTTTAATTTCAAAAGGAATTGGAAATAGTACGGTAGTTTAAAAAGTCAAACCGGAACTTTGACTAATCATACAAGATTCAAAATTTAATGGATTTTAGTGAAACCAAAAATATCTAAATCTTTTTAAAAATATCTAAATCTTTTTAAAAATATATTTTCAACGAGTCTGAAAAATCGAAATTTCATAGCGGGAATCAAAAGTTATGGTCAGTTGAATATTCAGAATAGTCGCTATAGTATAATTTATAGCTCGTATAAAAGGCCATTTTACAAACGACCTCCGTTTGCGACGAAACCACTATTGTCAGATCCGAAATGTCAAATTATTGCTAAGTTTAATTTTCCAAAATTTTTCGAATTAATATGTGAGTGTGGCAAAAGAAAATGTGTTTTGTCAATTTCAATCAAATTTAATCGACTTGAAAAAGACCATTTTTCAAACGGTCTCCAAATTCAACGAAATTAATTTTGTTAGGACCGTATCGTCAAAATATAGCTAGATTTATTTTTTGGGAATTTTCGGAGTCCGTATGTGGCCCCGGTGAATTTAAATGTACGATCGAATTAATTTAATAAAGAATTTAAATTTTAAATTAAAAAAATCAGGCCAAAACAGTTGTTTGGTCTGACGGGACCTAGCCCATTAGTTCCGGAAGGGGCAATTAGGTAGAAACAATTCCTGTTGGACTGAAATTGGAGTTGTTAAGAATGTATGGGTTTATTTGTAAAAATTAGCAATAAAATATTATAAAAATGCTTTTGTCTTCTTCTTCCAAACCCAAAGCTCTTAGTAGTCGCCGGCCCCTTGAATTCCATGACCAGAATGCTCCCATCTTCTTCCCTTAAATTCTCTAAATCCTCTCAATAAAATTAGCTCATCCTTTTGACAATGTCATAGAGATTTTCATCCTCTTCAGTTCTGTACGGTTGGATCATCCCCAAGTGGCATGAGCTCCGAGAACCGTGACCACCAAACCGCCGACTTTCCTCCCATGCCGCACCACCAGGGCACCACCGAGTACCACCCCACCTGAGGTGCACGTGCGCCACCTTCCCCCCTTCGACGTGCCAGTGTTTGATCAACCTCCAGCGCCTCGATCCGCGAGCAAAACTCAACCCTAGAACAGAACCCATACTTGAAAACGTCGGCCTTGTTTCTGAGTAAGGAAGAAAGGGTAAATCCATTTATTATTTTAATAATATAATTTGAAAAGGTTATCAATCTTAATTAAATCATAACTAATTGATACGAACACGAAATTGAACGATTTCAAATCTTGTACGATCGTGAAATCGAGATCTACGTTGCTGTCCTGACTAGAACCGATTCTGAGCTGATTGAATTTTGGCAAAGAATTGCAGATCTGTACCCTACAGATTCAAACAACAGTGAGAAATCCTATTTTATTTTTATTTATTTTAAAATAAATCATAATTGTATTTTCATTGATTCGCTGTATATTTCTACATGCTATGCTACGTGATTTGATCTGTATGTGATGTGTTAATGTAGATCTGTAATTTGGGTGATATTGTGTTATTATTCAATTTTCCATAAAAATAAATCAAACATTTTTTGTTGTTGTTATTTTTGTGGAATCAAAATAATCAACAAAAGTGAAGCATCACCCTTATTATATTCTATTTGCGTTATATTTGCCATAAAAATAAATCAAACATTTTTATTGACATTTTGTTGAATCAAATATATTCAATAAAAATGGAGCATCACCTTTATTTTATTTGGTCGAAATTAAACTTGCCATAAAAATAAAAATATCACCTTTGTTCATTTGTTTGATTGAATTGGAATTTTCAATCAAATAAAAATATCACCTTTGTTTATTTGTTTGATTGAATTAGAATTTTCAATCAAATAAAAATATTACCTTTGTTTATTTATTTGATTGAATTAGAATTTTCAATCAAATAAAAATATCACCTTTGTTTATTTGTTTGATTGAATTAGAATTTTCAATCAAATAAAAATATCACCTTCGTTTTGATTGTACTAGAATTTTCAATCAAATAAAAATATCAATTTTCTTGTTATTGATTGAGTTAGAATTTTCAATCAAATAAGACATCACCTTTGATATTTGATTGTAATAGAATTTCCAACCAAAATGAAACATACACTTTTGTTATTTGATTGAGATAGAATTTTCAATCAAAAAGGAAATATCAAATTTTGTCATTTTGTTGAATTAGAATATTCAACAAAAATGAAATGTAAATTTCTATCATTTTATGGAATTACTATAAAAATAGGAATGTTCATGTTTTAGAAAAATAATAAGAACATTACATTCAAAAGTTTACATTTTTAATGTAATGTTGAAAGTAGTGAAAAATGTACATGCTTTAATCAAAACATGATTACATTAAAAATATACATTTTTAATGTAATGTTAAAAATAGGAAAAATGTTCATGTTTAGAAATCAAAACATGATTTCATTAAAAACATATATTTTTAATGAAATGTTAAAAACAGGAAAAGAATCATGTTTTAAAATCAAAAACATGATTTCAAAAAAATATACATTTTTAATGGAATGTTGAAAATAAGGAAAATGTACATGTTTTTATAATCAAAACATGATTTCATTAAAAATATACATTTTTAATGTAATGTTAAAAATAAGAAAAGTGTTCATGTTTTAAAGTCAAAACATGATTACATTAAAAATTCACTTTTTAAGGTAATATTAGAAATTAGTGAAAAGATTCTTATTGTAAAAAGAAAACATGTTTTACATTAAAAATTCACTTTTAATGTAATAATAGAAATGTAGAAAAAGAAGCATGTTTTAAAATGAAAATATGGTTTACATTAAAATTTCACTTTTATTGTAATATTAGAAAACTAGACAAGATTCATGTTTTAAAACGAAAATATGTTTTACAAAAAAAAATTCACTTTTTAATGTAATAATAGAAATCTAGAAAAAGAAACATGTTTTAAAAAGAAAATATGTTTTACATTAAAAATTCACATTTTAATGTAATAATAAAAGTTGGGCAAACATTCATGTTTTCAAAATAAAACATGTTTACATTAAAAACTTTGTTTTTAACGAAATGGATAAAATTACATTATTAATTACATCGCATATATTAGAGTTCATATGCATTGTTAAAAATTACATTATTATAATTAATTACATCGCATATATTAGAGTTTATATGCGTTGTGAAAAATTACATTATTAATTACACCGCATATATTAGAGTTTATATGCGTTGTTAAAAATTACAATATTAATTACATCGCATATATTAGAGTTTATATGCGTTGTCAAAAATTACATTTATAATTACATCGCATATATTAGAGTTTATATGCATTGTTAAAAATTACATTATTAATTACATCGCATATATTAGAGTTTATACGTCTTGTTAAAAATTACATTTATAATTACATCGCATATATTAGGGTTTATATGCGTTGTTAAACATTACATTTATAATATCATCGCATATATTAGAATTTATATGCGTTGTAAAGATTACATTTATAATTACATCGCATATATTAGAATTTATATGCGTTGTTAAATTCACATTTATAATTACATCGCATATATTAGAATTTATATGCGCTGTTAAAATAACATTTATAATTACATTGCATATATTAGAATTTATATGCATTGTTTAAATCACATTTATAATTACATCGCATGTATTAGAATCTATATGCGTTGTTAAAAGTACATTTATATTACATTGCATATATTAGAATTTATATGCACTGTCAAAATTACATTTATATTTACATTTGCATATGTTAGAATTTATATGCAAAGTAGACTCGTCATTGGACAAGTATCTACCTTTTTCAAAGTAAGTCACTTTGCCAATACCGAGCATGAGAGAGAACGAGAACCGAAAGACAAACTTAGTCATCTATGAGAACCCGACCTTCTCTAGGAAACCTGGGAGGTTGAAATGAGGAGAAGGGTCAGAACAACAAGTTCTGGTAACTAAGAAATGTACAACACAGACTATAACATAGATATATTCCATTTGGTTCAACCTAAGCTGCATGTCGAACAAGGTTAGTTATTCTAAACCAACCTTGTTAATGTTTACGCACGACTCTATTACTCTTCCCAAAGTAGTATCCTCAAATTACATTACCGAGATAGGACATTTATACACATTCTTGTGAAGCCTTTATACCATAGCTTAACTGGTTAACTACATCAAGAGTGGCCCACGAATTTCGGGGTTTCTATTTATATCCTCATTCACTATTCTTTGTTATTTATTGCCTGGCTATCAATGATAGATAGGGTGGATTCTTCCTGATCGCTTAAGACCCCAGGCGGACCGATTGGTCACTTATTAACCCTCGATAATATATTCAGTGTTAACATAAACTAGAGGGGACTAGCTACGGGCCCTACTAGTTAAGGCTTCCGTCATTCACGCATATACCCTTGCCCCGCATAAGGTGAGAGGTGGTATTTTATTGTTCATTGTAACTTATAGCTGACCTTATTAGATAATCTCCCTAGTCACATATTACTTCTCGAAGGATAGGTGACCATATCTGACCTTTTTAATTTCCATTTTTGGGTAGGCCCATACAAACATGTCATTTAAGACCACTATACTGAAAAACCTATTCCCAGGTGGACTCTTTATCCCTAGCCACTTAGCCTTTTAGGACCCAGGAAGTGGACTATACGCGAAGGTTATTAATTCGTACCCCATTTTCCGTTAGCATCTTTCCCTTTTTGCGATAAAGTAGGCTATGTTATTATGTCATTCTCGTTTACTCCCTTTATACGGAAATACTATACTTACACCATTTATTTGCGTCAGGGGTTTATATGGTTAATAATTTCTTACAATATTAACCTACTAAGTCCAACTATATTTTCTATTTCTAATAGCATAAATAAGGAAGGTCATATTCCCTTTTTCCCTAGGATAATTGTTCAATACCTCCCCTAATTTGGACTTAGTGTTTAAACAACAATTATAAATTCCCTTATGACACTCATTTCCATTTATTCCCTTTTTATTGCCCTTTATGACCCTAACAGTTATATTTTCCTAAGGAAACAATTTATCAGTGCCAAATTATCTATTTTTTGTACTCCCAACGGACAATTTCTATTCTTACTCATTTATTTATTGTTTGACTTTTATATATATATATAAGTACCAGGGCTCTCACATTAAGTTGACTACCAGTGGTTGCTGGATTTGCCGGTCGATTCCGGGCAAACTTCTACCACAAATGAACTTAACCTCGTGCCTTAATATGATTATATTTATGCATTAGACCCCTCACATTAAACTGACTATTTATGGTCGCTGGATTTGCTGGTCGGTTCCAGGCAGGCTTATACCATAAGTTGAGTTTAACAATGTGTCTAAATGTAGTTATAATTCAAGTTTCCTAATTGGGGTTCACAACATTTATCCTAATTTATTTTCGGAATTGTAACCATTTTTCCGATCACATTTATTTTCCCCAAATCAATATTGGTTACAATGGTTATTTCTTTATTTGCGGTCTTATTTATAGCATTTAATTACATTGACTGCTACAAATGATCACCACAAATATATTAATTCAAAATGAATTATATTTACACATAATTCCATCATTGAACTTTGTCCAAACATTCCATACAATTTATATTTAACCGTTTTACGTTGATTTGGATGGATAGTATGTATATATTTATTTTTATGTTTTTGTGCGGTCAACGTAGTTATTATTATTTTATTATATTCTGCTTTTTAAGTTAATGATTTGGTCTAATCAATTTACCAAACCTTTCCTTCTTATATTCAAACTTGCCAAAAGGTTTCAAGTTTCAGAAAAGACCATTAGCCTTAATCATTGTAAATAATGCCTATTTTGTGAAATTCACATATTTCTAAATCATAAGAAATAGGTGTAAATATATGTTTTGGAATACTCAATGCAAATTACACATAAATATATGTATTTATATTTATATGTACCTTTGCACCACTTTTTCCTTTTTAATCCTTTTCATCACGCCTCTTGTGATTTCAAAATAATGCCGCTTTATTAAAAGGAGGAAAACGATATGATTTACAATGCATAAGCAAAAAACCAATAATACAGAATATAACAGGAATATTCCTTTTTTTCTTACAATCACATAATACACAAATTTCATCTTTTTACCCAAATTCACATATTTCATATTTCAACACTGAACTAAAGATCTCGAACATAACTACAACTAATTTATGTTAAATGGGACTGATTTCTAGATCCACAGTGCTATGTAATATGTACAACATATTTCATGACATAATTGTAGGAATATATGGGAAAAATATTTAATAATCCTACAATTCATGTTATACATAATCACAACTTATCATTTACCAATTTTAACCATATTTTTAATCAGATCTAATGGTTGCCAATAAATTCACAATATTCAAATAAACAGATCTGATAGGCATAAAACATAGATTGGATTCAAACGAAATAGATAAGTCATTATAATTGTATTAGTAAATTTCCCGCTCACCTTAAAACATCCAAATTATAAGTTTTGGACCCTTTAGGCATACAATCCCCAAATTCTTATAAGTCTACAATTTATCTAGGAAGGGAAAAATTCTAGATCTATAGAAATGTAAGAAAAAGGGAAGAGATTGGGGAATCTATCGTTGAGCATCCTCTTCCATTGAATCTAATTATCTTCCCAATTGCATATGAATTTGATTTGGTTTGATATGTATGAACACATTTTAATTTTTGAAATCATGTTAGAAAAGGAAGAAAAATGGCAGAGCTCCGCTGCCTCTTTAGATTTGAATAGAAAAGAATGAGGCTCTACCCCTCTATTTATAGGGGGGAAATGGCCTAGAACTGTCGGATTTGTTTTAAGTTATATCCGTCCATTCTTTTTAATAATATAATAAACCAATACCTGAAAACAATGTCGTCACTGGGCAGTTGGACGCCCAGTAGGTCGATCGGGGGGTTGGCCGCCGGTCGACCCTCTACGGTCGACCGCGTGGGCATCGAACTGCCCAGGTCGGCTTGGTTAATTAGGTAAGTTATTAATTAAATATTCTAGTTTATTTATTTTCGTCCGTTTTCGTATTTCTTCCGTAACTTTTTCATATACTCCATTCGCGAAAATCCAAACATGAAAGTTGACCATATTTCCAAGACAAACGCAACGGTTAAAGTTTTGTAGCCAAATTCCATCGTTTGTAGAAATTATAATAATTAATTTATATCACCAAAAATCTTGGGTTGTTACATTCTTTCCCCCTTAAAAGGAATTTCGTCTCGAAATTTTGACGCCTATAGTCCTACGCTACACAACCAATTTGTGTACATACACTTCGCAACCATGTGTATATGTGCATGGTGTACATAATGAAATTTCAACCATAAAATATGCATGCAAGATGATTCTAATCGGATCCTCCTACATGTTTGAAATAAAATTTTGAAATATTTTTGAAAACATGATGCAAAACATCCTAAATATACTGGCATTTCTATATAAATGCAAATTTTGAAAATTCTTTTTCATCCATAACCTTCACACTATTACGAATAAAAGTGTGAAGCAACAAATTTTGCATCCAAAACCTACCATCCAAAATGCTACGCAATCTAATTGTTTCCTATTTAACTTCTCCTAAATCAAAAAAAGGAAATTAAGGCGAATAATTTTAGCATTCTCTTCGCTTTCAAATATTCCATTTCCCATCCTATAGTGGAATCTTCACCTCAGTTACCCAAAATACCCCAAAAATTTCCAACTGTAGACTGTAAAGGAGGCTTAAAATAAGCTCTAAAACGTAAAACGACTTAATTAATAACTCGCGTGCATCATTGACAAGTTATGAAAACAACGCTTCCAAGGCTAAAACAACATTTTCCTTGTTACCGTTAACATTTATATTGTATCATCGATCCTATTGCACCGCTACAACGCACACACAAAGCATCCAAAAATCTTCCTTACACCGTTCATGTGACCTAAAAATAAATTTCCACTTGAAAACTTGTCATGTTTATTTTCAAAATTCCCTTCCAAAGCCGTTCCATTTTCCTATAAATTAAGAGAATGATAGAAAAATATTTTTTTTTCAAATAATATTTTCCATGAACTTTAAAAAAATGTATTTTGAGGAAATTTAAACGATTCAAGTCACATGTTGGCGAAAAAGGAAGTCAATGACGCCAAAAAATGCGAAAACTGAAATCACACAAAAGACAAAACAAATTTTAGTTTTGACAAGGAACGTTGATTTATTTATTTATATACCCGTGACATAGAACAATTTTTTACTAAAATTTATCCAACACAGAAATCAAATCTTTCCAGCTCTAGGAGGAGTGCTAGTAAATAAACGAGATTTCATTTCAACTAATCGTTTGTGAATGAAAAAACGTTTTTTTCCAACATAGAAATCTCATTACTAAAGTTGTGCGAATTTTTCATTACTAGCAGTTACAACATACACTATGTCAACGAAAAAGAAAAATGCTGAAAAGGGAAACACACGATATAGCATGTACAAAGGCATGTACTAACAACAACAACAACAACAATAACAACAACAAAGGTTACACTACCCACTATAGGCTGGTCTACCTCTGCGACTGGAGCCCGATCCATTACCACATCCGCGCCAAGAGCGTAGTTTAGTGGAGATGCAGCCAATCTCTCGCGCCTGTCGGCGCTGCTCTTCGCGAATCTCTCAGATCTCGGCATGTACGGCTCGGATGGCAGTGAGCTCTGGGCTCTCTTGACCAGGCTGTTGAGCCGGATCGGGTGGTGCGGGTGCAAGAGCATCAGGCAGCGGGATGCCTATCTTCCGGAGAGTGGCGCGACTGATGGCGGTCTGTGCCTTCCTCGTAGGCATCTCCCTAGAAAGTCTCACCAGGAAGTGTCGGAAGACACGAGTGAGAAGATGGCTATAGGAAAAATGGCTCCGCGGGGTGCCGACGAAAGGCTCATTGAGATAGATTATAAGCACGCATGCCCAGTTGACGGCTATGCCACCAAGGATAGCATAGGTGGCATGGCGAACAGAAGGATAAATCTGCTACAAGCTTCCCGTCTTCAGGATGATGTTGTGTTGTATGATGTGCACAACTACACGGGCTACTAGTCGTAG
This sequence comes from Allium sativum, assembly GCA_030737875.1. Classification (NCBI taxonomy): domain Eukaryota; kingdom Viridiplantae; phylum Streptophyta; class Magnoliopsida; order Asparagales; family Amaryllidaceae; genus Allium; species Allium sativum. The sequence goes on along the minus strand of CM060915.1, from coordinate 583,081,758 downwards.
ACTAGTGGTGGTCCAAGCTCCGGGCTCTCCAACAAAGATATGCTGAAGGATTTGAGGGTCCTCCGTCTCAATAGCATCAAGCTCGGCTCCTTTTGCCGAGATACCCAAAATCTGGGCCAAGTCAGCATCAGTGAACTCGACACGGGTGCCTATGATCTCAGATCTGATGATGTAGGACTCGTCATCGATATCGGCACCCATCTGGGCATGGAACAAACAGACGCAACGTGGATACAGATCGCGCTCAAAAGTGTCATAGCACAGGAACGGTGCTAGGCTTGCGGCAACGAAAAGTTCCTTCAAACCAAATGCGGCGAAGTCAGCAAACTTCACCGGACGACCAACTTGGAACTCATAACTGGCCGTAGTTAAGTAGTGTTTGATCTTAACATCATCACGGTCTAGTTAAGCAGCTTCCTGGGGCATAAGACCGGGGTATTGGTTGCGAGGTGCCATGGAGGAATCGGTGAAACGGGCAAGAGAAACTGCAAATCCGAGGAATAATCGGGTAGGGATTTGCACGAGGAGGATTTTGGTGGTAATTAGGGGCAAAATAGAGCGGGGATTGCTCGGATTGGAGCTTGGGAAGGAGGAGGGTTTGGGCTTTTCGGTGGAAAGGGGTTTAGGGTAGAAGGGTCGTTTGAACGATGTTATATGCATTGTTCAACAGAATACGGGTCAGGTTGGGTCGGCCACGCTCGTAAGTGGGGTAGCAGTCGACCTGGCCCCTGGAAGGTGGTCGACCACTTTCCCCATAGCGGGCGCAGTCGGAACTACGGCCCAACGACCCATTTAAATTATATAAATTAAATTTTAAATTTTCTATTTACGTCGAAACAACTTCTACTCGCAGCCAAATTCTCGTATCGACTTCCACCACTCGTATAGTCGAGAATTTAATTTTCCAACGCCTTTTCCTTAGCTCCAAAAAGATTTGTGACCACCGAAACAAATGAACTTAATACAGGAAATCAGCTAGAAATCTAAAATAAAATTCCAAATTGGATTTTTTCCCCTTACTAGCCAACATAAACTAAGCGATTCAAATTCAAATACCCCAATAATCAAAATAAAGGAATTCCCTTAGCCTGTTCGAAGAAAAAATTAAAACTTTTCCAGAATGGAATTTATTTCTAAACTAACAATTTCGTATTTATAAATCTATTTTATCATTACTATTTATATTCCAGTTTTATATTTCAAACTGGGAAATACCTTTTCATGTCCAAAAATGTTACAGCTTTAGAATCTTAAGGGTTAATTTTGGTAATTTCAAACAATTATCCAATATATATAGGAAAATGGATACCAAAAATCACAAGGAATAGATATTTATTATTTTCATGTTTAGTGGCATATTCCTTGGCTTTCCTACTTCCATCTTTCCTACTAATCAGACTATATTTATTAAATGTATACTATAGTTCTAAAATTTTGGAAAACGAATAGATTAAAATTTAAAACCATATCTTCACAAACTACATTCCGAAATCGTATTTCAAAACCGTTGAAATCCATTTTTAATTTTCAAATAGTTTTGAAAATAAATTTCCTCGAATACAAGCCCAAGATCTTAATTGGATATTTCAACAAAGGTAGGTTTGGAATTTTAACGAAGTAAAAAATGGATAAACCTCGTAATTATATTTCCAAAATGGATATGACATATTAACATGGGCTTTTTCCCCGTTTTGGATTGAGTAATGGTCTTAACTGGAACTACAAACGGAACCAAACTAGGAATTTATGACTATGTCAATTATAGCTAGCTTTTATATTAATATATATTATTCCAGTTTCCAAATTTTGAATCAACGGAATCCACCATATGTCATCTCATGCTCTTCACGACGAGATTACCAACGTACTGTGGGGTAAGACAAAATCGGCTAGAAACCCGAACTCAACAAATTTCAACTCTTGGTTGCTCAAAGCCTATTTTATAGAATTAGGCCCATGACCAATTTCATTGTCGAAATAAATTAAAGTCGAGTAAGAAAGATGAACAAAAATAGAAAATAAATTCGAATTACGTTCTCTCGCAATTCCTAATTTAACTAATTCCTCTGATTGCTTAACCTAAGCTCTGATACCAAATGTAACACCCTACACTTTTCTGCATCTAAATTTTGATAAAATCAAAACTTGAACACATCCAACCATGGAGCGTGTATATCTGGTACATGCACAAATGAGAATGAACATAATTAGAGTACGATAAATATAAATCACAGCGGAAACAAAATAGGATAGACTAGTATTTACTTAAGTAACTACATTTTTCAAAGTAAGTCACTTTGCCAATACTGAGCATGAGAGAGAATGAGAACCGAAAGCCAAACTTAATCATCTGTGGGAGCCCAAACTTCTCTAGCAAACCTGGGAGGTTATAATGAGGAGGGGGATCAGAACAACAAGTTCTGGTGACTAAGAAATGTACAACACATACTATAATACAGATATATTCCGTTAGGTTCAATCCAAGCTGTATGCCTAACAAGGTTAGTGATTCTAAACCAACTTTGTTAATGTTTAAGCATGACTCTACTACTCTTTCCAAAGTAGTATCCACCAATTACATTACTGAGATATGACATTTACACACATTTTTTTGAAGCCTTTATACCAACTGTAACGGCCGGGAAAATTCGATAAATGAATTTTTCAACAGTAATACGAAATCCTGTATTACTCGTCAAACAAAACCAAGTATCAAACTCCTGACTGTTAATAGAAAGAATTTAGAAGATGAGATAGAAAAGATAGAACTTATAGAATAGAAGAATAAGAAGACATAAGAATTACACAGCGGAACAAATCTCAAAGCGGAATTTCACAAATTACATAATATATTACATAACAGAGTTTGTTACATCAGAGTACATCATTCGAATACAACATCATACGTGATACTGGCCCAATACATAAGCTGGATACTTGGAGATGGATATAGCTACTGGTCTTGAAGTTGAACTTCATCAGATTATACTTGCCTTACCTGAATTACTTGCCTACTCATAACAAGCGTTATGAGTACCCAAGAGTTTAGGAAACACAGAAATAAACTCTGGGTCAGTCAGGGGACTGGTGTGAGTAAACACAGTTAAAAGATGTGAACAGGGAAATAAGGGTTAAGGTTTTCCATTTTGACGGATTCATTTACTTTAGAAATCTTTAGATCAATCCATGTCTAATATCTGGATAATGATCTAAGTATTTTATATCAAAACATTTGATATTACTATAGTTTTTCTCAAATAAATAACCATCTAGTGAAACACTTGCATCTCACGTTCACGTATATAGTATAAAATCATAAACCGCAGGGCTCTTATTTGAGATTGGATTCCAACAGACAAGGTATGGGAGAACCCATCGATCAGTGTACTCTAGAGGGTATACACGGCAGGTTCAACAAGAACGTCTTGCAACCCGGCCACACATGACCGACCACTCATTTAGCTTGAGTGTATCAAATATATTATCACCCCACGGTGGTAGCTAGCCAACCGTTCCGAAAGCTGCAGCAGCGAAATATAGATTAAGAAACAAATAGGAATTTCTCTAGATGGTGATAATACACCCTGCTTGGGTATGACCCAACTAGCCATGCTGCCAAGCCCAACTTTTGTTACTTTCGGGGTGTGAGGTTTTGAGGTCACGTTTCTCTTCCGACAGATTTATTCTTCAATTACTTTGAATGCCACATCGTCATATCCGTCAGAAACACTCATTCAATTACCGAAATATATTGCGGGCAATAAAGCTAAGAGAAACGAATTTCTCCGCCACCAACGTAATATACTTACGTAAATTCGATGTGTAGAATCTAACTGATATACGTTGTCAGACACTCGTCCATTCGGGTTTGTTCTGGGACTGAACAGACCGAAGATACTATTTAAAATCGCTCTTTTACATCGTCCTCTTCAGTATTCTGACATGCGTCGTATACTTCGGGTCGAAGTGGAATATTTACCCCGGACTCTTCGAAACGATGTACGAATATCTTTTACCGTCGATGAATATTTATTGGTCTAATCTTGATTTTGATTCAGTCTACCCTTTAATTATCATTATATAACCAGTGTTTGTTTACCTGGTTCTAACAGAATAGTTTAATTATCCTTTAAAAATAAACAGTTGAGATGTATGTGTTTCACACAGTGTTTGGTTCAGTTTTAATCGTCATGAGTAGATATTGCACGTGCTTCGCACACGGCACTTTTACTTCATTTATCATCGATGTCCGGGCGATGTTTCATACGCTACTTTCCCTTTTTATTTATTCCTTTATGTTTAATTAATTATAAATAATTTAAATAATTAATTTAAATTATTTATTCACTTATTATTTAAATTTCAAAACTGATCGAACTCCTATAGTCGAACTTTTTGTTTTGATCTTCTGCTTCTTCTTCCCACTTGCCTTTGACTAATTAAATAAAAATTCTCTTTTTATTTAATTATTTATTTTTATTCTTTTTATTTAATTATTTATTTTTATTCTTTTTATTTATTTCTATTTTCAAATTAAAACCGTTTTTAATTTAAAACTTCGTTCAGAACTTCATTTGTAAGTGTACTGACTAAAGTGCCAGTACCAGTTTTCAAAAACTCCATGATTTTGTTTAAAAACCAAGGCCGCGCTCACGTTTTCTGCTCCATCCAAAGTACCACTTGGTACTTTGCCAACGCCAAGTGCCACATTCGAAACACCATGCTCATCACTCCAAATCCAAGCCTGCGCCCATGATTTTCACCTTGCCAAAGCTTCCCCTGGTACTTACCAGAGTACCAAGTACCAACCCCCCCTTGCCACTGTGATTATCGCTTGAAAATCCAAGCTGCTCCCATGATTTCACCTTGCCAATTCCATTTGTTTCGAACCACCTGATCATAGCCGAACTGATCAAGCCGATGCACTGCTCCTTCTTCTTCAAAGCTCCTGAAGCTTTCACCGTGCACACCTACACACCGTGCACATGCACGCTCATCCCACTGGCCGTCGTCCTCCCCTGACCGTCCCTGCAAATCAGAATACACCCGCCATTGCCATTTCTACACCCAGATCTGCTCACCTCCGCCCTTACCAGAATTTCACCGTTCAACTCGTTTTTGCTGAAATGGCATTGATCCAAGAAACTTCCTGCTGCCGTCACCTCTGACAACCGGACCCTGTCCAACTCTGGCCAGACCTTGGTGACGACCTCCATCACCTGTCCCCCCCTATGCGCACCTACCCCAGTCCACCGTGGTGATGCAATTTCGACAGTACCCAATGACTACAAAAAGGTACCCAACAACCCTAATTTCATCTCACCTACTCAAATTACTCTATGAAAAAATGTTTTAATATTTTTCCCTTGACTTCTGACACCTCTCGCCCCTCTCCGACCTCATGTCGTCGATCTCGATCATTGGGGTCGCCGAAAAAAGCTCCAACAACCATTTCCGTCCATTTCAGAATATCCCGATATACACATGCTTAAAAATTATGATAAGGGTACTAAAATTCATGATTTCTTGCTACGATTCTATTCGTAGGCCTGAATTTCGATTTCAAGTTGATCGAAATTTCTCGTTTTTAGTTTGGTTACAGAAAACTGGTTTGATCTCTGGCCAAACTAATTTGAATAACTTAAATCGATTTTGATCTATTCCCTAATTATGTATAACAACACTTTGAGGTATTAACTATACTTTATACTCATTTGGATTCATGTTATGGTATTTCCTTTAACTAACAGGGTGTTAAATTCTCTTCTGTACATACATAGAAGTTGCTTAACTATTTTACATTGTTATATACCACCTCAGGTCAATATGCAGAGTTATAAATGAAGTACCATATCAACATCTAATCACAATCAATTTAAGATTGAACACAAGTTTCAGATTTGAGTTTTACTCACATCATATTCCTACTGTTTTCACTATAATGTTAGTATGCTGTCATCTATATTTTTCCTGGGTTTAAAATGATTTGATCAACTGAATGGACATATCACTGGCATAAGTTTACATTACAAAACAGAGATGGCTTTTGATAAAAAGAGTTTACTCACCAAAAATAAGTTCACTGCTGCTAATATTTTATTCCTCAGTTTAATCTACCCTTAAATACTTTACTAACTTAATTCAATATGATGGGAGCATACAAGCATACATACACAAGATTTTATAAAAATAATATAGAAGATTTTTAAAAGTGTATACTCACCGAAATGCTTTCCCCTTTCCTCTTCCTGCTAGATCCCTTAACTCGGTATTTTGTTGTGAATGAAGAATGCAAGTTTTGGTGGGTATTTATAGTTGAACTCAAGTGTATAAAAATCATTTCTCTCATGTGCTTCTACAGTGACCTCTCCCTTAGCCTCACCCCTCTCTACATCCTTGTTATAAGGAGCACATGTATAACAATATTTGTTTATCCTAGGATTCTAGCCAATAGCCTTGTCTTATGTAAAAACTTCTAGAAGCTATCTCTTCTTGCCATGCTTTCATTAAATGCCTATCACCCTCACATCTTTTCAGCCATTATAAAATAGGTTTCCTTAGTTGCTAAGTATTGAGATATTTTTCTACAAAGAATTTATTTATTTAGCTACCTATAGTATTGTCTCTTAGGTAATGGTTTTACCTATATTAGTGACACTATTTAACTCACATCCCATTATTTGAATTTGTTTTTATATGGCATTGCTTTTGTCTTGTCTACGCATATGTTTACACTGATATTTACTACTGAGTCAATTTGTCAAACACGTCATGTGCAAGTTTATTTATATGTTTATGTATATATGGATGGCCAAAACAAATCCCTGCATATTTTTACCTTTTACTGTCCTTATTTGTTTCATTGTCCTTTCATTTTTCAAGTGATAAAAATGCCCCTTTTATATGTATATTTTGCAATCACTAGTGTGTGCACATTTAAGGCTTTTGTTTGCAATATTTTCAATATGTATTTATATTAACATTTATGTTTTTTTATTGCATACACATATTATGTTTTCAAACATAAACAAGTATGTACATCATTGTGTATTCATACTATATATATATATATATATATATATATATATGTTTTCAATTGTTTTTATCTTGTTAAACAATCATCATTTATTTTAATTTCTCATTAAAATCAAATGTCAACACTCGGAAAAAGTCGGGACATTACAGTCCACCCCCCTTAAAAGAATTTCGTCCCCGAAATTAAAGAGTCACGCGTTGATTTCAGCTTTAACTAAAGTCAAACATATCTATAACTATATTTTTCTCCTTCCGCATAGAGTTCTTTTTTAATTTGAATTTTAGTTAACTATTTCTAAAATCCAAAATCCTGATTTCATTTCAAAATCAGCTACTTAACTCATATGGGTATATATCCAACTAATTACTCAAGTCTTGTCTTTATTACCGAGAAATACCAATTTTATTCACTGGATATTTCTCTAAATCTAATTAAACGTTATTTAACTTATCCTGAGGATGATCCTGGTCCATTCTAACCCCTTCCATTGGTTGTGGTGGTTGTCACACTTGCTCTTCGGTCTCTTCTCCCATGAGAACTCATTCTCAGTTTTCTGAGTATAAAAATAGTTAATACTCAATCGGAAAATAGTCTTAGGAAAAATCTTAAGTCAATAACTAGGGTCGTCCTATATTAAAATAGTTTTTTTTTATAAAAATACGCTCTCTCGATACTTACCCAACTCAATCTAGGGTGTTACTAACCCTATCTCTACTGAGTTATGCCACAGAGCCAAGGTTAATTCTCAACCAATAGCTCTGATACCAACTGTAACGGCCGGGAAAATTCGATACTTGAATTTTTCAATAGTAATACGAAATCCTGTATTACTCGTCAAACAAAACCAAGTATCAAACTCCTGACTGTTAATAGAAAGAATTTAGAAGATGAGATAGAAAAGATAGAACTTATAGAATAGAAGAATAAGAAGACATCAGAATTACACAGCGGAATAAATCTCATAGCGGAATTTCACAAATTACATAATATATTACATAACAGAGTTTGTTACATCAGAGTACATCATTCGAATACAACATCATACGTGATACTGGCCCAATACATAAATTGGATACTTGGAGATGGATATAGCTACTGGTCTTGAACTTGAACTTCATCAGATTCCACTTGCCTTACCTGAATTACTTGCGTACTCATAACAAGCGTTATGAGCACCCAAGAGTTTAGGAAACACAGAAATAAACTCTGGGTCAGTCAAGGGACTGGTGTGAGTAAACACAGATAAAAGATGTGAACAGGGAAATAAGGGTTAAGGTTTTCCATTTTGACGGATTCATTTACTTTAGAAATCTTTAGATCAATCCATGTCTAATATCTGGATAATGATCTAAGTATTTTATATCAAAACATTTGATATTACTATAGTTTTTCTCAAATAAATAACCATCTAGTGAAACGCTTGCATCTCACGTTCACGTATATAGTATAAAATCATAAACTGCAGGGCTCTTATTTGAGATTGGATTCCAACAGACAAGGTATGGGAGCACCCACCGATCAGTGTACTCTAGAGGGTATACACTGCAGGTTCAACAAGAACGTCTTGCAACCCGGCCACACATGACCGACCACTCATTTAGCTTGAGTGTATCGAATATATTATCACCCCACGGTGGTAGCTAGCCAACCGTTCCGAAAGCTGCAGCAGCGAAATATAGATTAAGAAACAAATAGGAATTTCTCTAGATGGTGATAATACACCCTGCTTGGGTATGACCCAACTAGCCATGCTGCCTAGCCCAACTTTTGTTACTTTCGGGGTGTGAGGTTTTGAGGTCACGTTTCTCTTCCGACAGATTTATTCTTCAATTACTTTGAATGCCACATCGTCATATCCATCAGAAACACTCATTCGATTACCCAAATATATTGCGGGCAATAAAGCTAAGAGAAACGAATTTCTCCGCCACCAACGTAATATACTTACGTAAATTCGATGTGTAGAATCTAACTGATATACGTTGTCAGACACTCGTCCATTCGGGTTTGTTCTGGGACTGAACAGACCGAAGATACTATTTAAAATCGCTCTTTTACATCGTCCTCTTCAGTATTCTGACATGCGTTGTATACTTTGGGTCGAAGTGGAATATTTATCTCGGACTCTTCGAAACGATGTACGAATATCTTTTACAGTCGATGAATATTTATTGGTCTAATCATGACTTTGATTCAGTCTACCCTTTAATTATCATTATATAACCAGTGTTTGTTTACCTGGTTCTAACAGAATAGTTTAATTATCCTTTAAAAATAAACAGTTGAGGTGTATGTGTTTCACACAGTGTTTGGTTCAGTTTTAATCGTCATGAGTAGATATTGCACGTGCTTCGCACACGGCACTTTTACTTCATTTATCATCGTTGTCCGGGCGATGTTTCATACGCTACTTTCCCTTTTTATTTATTACTTTATGTTTAATTAATTATAAATAATTTAAATAATTAATTTAAATTATTTATTCACTTATTATTTAAATTTCAAAACTGATCGAACTCCTATAGTCGAACTTTTTGTTTTGATCTTCTGCTTCTTCTTCCCACTTGCCTTTGACTAATTAAATAAAAATTCTCTTTTTATTTATTTATTTATTTTTATTCTTTTTATTTATTTCTATTTTTAAATTAAAACTGTTTTTAATTTAAAACTTCGTTCAGAACTTCATTTGTAAGTGTACTGACTAAAGTGCCAGTGCCAGTTTTCAAAAACTCCATGATTTTGCTTAAAAACCAAGGCCGAGCTCACGTTTTCGGCTCCATCCAAAGTACCACTTGGTACTTTGCCAACGCCAAGTGCCACATTCGAAACACCATGCTCATCACTCCAAATCCAAGCCCGCGCCCATGATTTTCACCTTACCAAAGCTTCCCCTGGTACTTACCAGAGTACCAAGTACCAACCCCCCCTTGCCACCGTGATTATCGCTTGAAAATCCAAGTTGCTCCCATGGTTTCACCTTGCCAATTCCATTTGTTTCGAACCACCTGATCATAGCCGAACTGATCAAGCCGATACACTGCTCCTTCTTCTTCAAAGCTCCTGAAGCTTTCACCGTGCACACCTACACACCGTGCACATGCACGCTCATCCCACTGGTCGTCGTCCTCCCCTGACCGTCCCCGCAAATCAGAATACACCCGCCATTTCCATTTCTACGCCCATATCTGCTCACCTCCGCCCTTACCAGAATTTCACCGTTCAACTCGTTTTTGCTGAAATGGCATTGATCCAAGAAACTTCCTGCTGCCGTCACCTCTGACAACCGGACCCTGTCCAACTCTGGCCAGACCTTGGTGACGACCTCCATCACCTGTCCCCCTATGCGCACCTACCCCAGTCCACCGTGGTGGTGCAATTTCGACAGTACCCAATGACTACAAAAAGGTACCCAACAACCCTAATTTCATCTCGCCTACTCAAATTACTCTATGAAAAAATGTTTTAATATTTTTCCCTTGACTTCTGACACCTCTCGCCCCTCTCCGACCTCATGTCGTCGATCTCGATCATTGGGGTCGCCGAAAAAAGCTCCAACAACCATTTCCGTCCATTTCAGAATATCCCGATATACACATGCTTAAAAATTATGATAAGGGTAATAAAATTCATGATTTCTTGCTACGATTTTATTCGTAGGCCTGAATTTCGATTTTAAGTTGATTGAAATTTCTCATTTTTAGTTTGGTTACAGAAAACTGGTTTGATCTCTGGCCAAACTAATTTGAATAACTTAAATCGATTTTGATCTATTCCCTAATTATGTATAACAACACTTTGAGGTATTAACTATACTTTATACTCATTTGGATTCATGTTATGGTATTTCCTTTAACTAACAGGGTGTTAAATTCTCTTCTGTACATACATAGAAGTTGCTTAACTATTTTACATTGTTATATACCACCTCAGATCAATATGCAGAGTTATAAATGAAGTACCATATCAACATCTAATCACAATCAATTTAAGATTGAACACAAGTTTCAGATTTGAGTTTTACTCACATCATATTCCTACTGTTTTCACTATAATGTTAGTATGCTGTCATCTATATTTTTCCTGGGTTTAAAATGATTTGATCAACTGAATGGACATATCACTGGCATAAGTTTACATTACAAAACAGAGATGGCTTTTGATAAAAAGAGTTTACTCACCAAAAATAAGTTCACTGCTGCTAATATTTTATTCCTCAGTTTAATCTACCCTTAAATACTTTACTAACTTAATTCAATATGATGGGAGCATACAAGCATACATACACAAGATTTTATAAAAATAATATAGAAGATTTTTAAAAGTGTATACTCACCGAAATGCTTTCCCCTTTCCTCTTCCTGCTAGATCCCTTAACTCGGTATTTTGTTGTGAATGAAGAATGCAAGTTTTGGTGGGTATTTATAGTTGAACTCAAGTGTATAAAAATCATTTCTCTCATGTGCTTCTACAGTGACCTCTCCCTTAGCCTCACCCCTCTCTACATCCTTGTTATAAGGAGCACATGTATAACAATATTTGTTTATCCTAGGATTCTAGCCAATAGCCTTGTCTTATGTAAAAACTTCTAGAAGCTATCTCTTCTTGCCATGCTTTCATTAAATGCCTATCACCCTCACATCTTTTCAGCCATTATAAAATAGGTTTCCTTAGTTGCTAAGTATTGAGATATTTTTCTACAAAGAATTTATTTATTTAGCTACCTATAGTATTGTCTCTTAGGTAATGGTTTTACCTATATTAGTGACACTATTTAACTCACATCCCATTATTTGAATTTGTTTTTATATGGCATTGCTTTTGTCTTGTCTACGCATATGTTTACACTGATATTTACTACTGAGTCAATTTGTCAAACACGTCATGTGCAAGTTTATTTATATGTTTATGTATATATGGATGGCCAAAACAAATCCCTGCATATTTTTACCTTTTACTGTCCTTATTTGTTTCATGGTCCTTTCATTTTTCAAGTGATAAAAATGCCCCTTTTATATGTATATTTTGCTATCACTAGTGTGTGCACATTTAAGGCTTTTGTTTGCAATATTTTCAATATGTATTTATATTAACATTTATGTTTTTTTATTGCATACACATATTATGTTTTCAAACATAAACAAGTATGTACATCATTGTGTATTCATACTATATATATATTTATATGTTTTCAATTGTTTTTATCTTGTTAAACAATCATCATTTATTTTAATTTCTCATTAAAATCAAATGTCAACACTCGGAAAAAGTCGGGACATTACACCAGAGCTTAATTGGTTAACTATATCAAGAGTGGGCACCTAATTTCGGGGTTTCTATTTATATCCTCATTCACTATACTTTGTTATTTCTTGCCTGACTATCAATGATCGATAGAGTGGATTCTTCCTGATCACTTAAGACTCTAGGCGGACCGATTGGTCACTTATTAACCCTTGATAATGTATTCAACGTTAACATAAACTAGAGGGCACTAGCTACGGGCCCTACTAGTTAAGGTTTCCGTCATTCACACATATACCTTTGCCCCGCATAAGGTGAGAGATAGTATTTTATCATTTTTTGTACCTTCTAGCTGACCTTATTAGATAGCCTCCTTGGTTGCTTATTACTTCCCATAGGATAGGTGGCCATATCTGACCTTTTTAATTTCCAGGTTTGGGTAGGCTCCCACACATATGCCATTTAAGACCCTTATACTTAAAAACCTATTCCAAGTGGACTCCTTAACCCTAGTCACTTAGTCTTTTAGGACCCTGGAAGTGGACTATACGCGAAGGTTATTAGTTCATACCCCATTTTCCTTTAGCACCTTTCCCTTTTTGGGATAAAGTAGGTTACGTTATTAAGTCATTCCCGTTTAGCCCCTTTATACAGAAATACTATACTGACACCATTTATTTGCGTCATGGGTGTATATGGTTAATAATATCTTACATTATTAACCTACTAAGTCCAACTATATTTTTTATTTCCATTACCATAAATAAAGAAGGTTATATTCCCTTTTTCCCTAGAATAATTATTTAATACCTTCCCTAATTTGGACATAGTGTTTAAACGACAATCATAAATTCCCTTATGACACTCATTTCCTTTTATTTCCTTTTTATTGTCTTTTATGACCCTAATGGTCATATTTTCCTAAGGAAAAATATTTATCAGTCCCAAGTTATTTATTTGTTGTACCCCCAACGGACAATTTCTATTCTTATTCATTTATTTATTGTTTGACTATTATACATATACATATATATATATATATTTACGTACCAGGCCTCTCACATTAAGTTGACTACCTGCGGATGCTGGATTTGTCGGTTGGTTCCTGGCAGACTTTTACCACAAGTGAACTTAACCTCGTGCCTTAATACGATTATATTTATGCATTAGACCCCTCATATTAAACTGACTACCAGTAGTCGCTGGATTTGCCGGTCGGTTCCGGGCATGTTTATACCACAAGTTGAGTTTCACTGTAACGACCCAACTTTCGAACACATCGAAAGTCGTGCCATTAATAAGAAATAAGAATAGATAGAAGATAAAATCACAGAACATCAGAATCTCACAGCGGAATTTTCACAAAAGATAATACTTTATAATATTACACAACAGTACATGTTACATAAGTACATCATATGTCTAGTGATACAAACCATACATAGTACATCAGTAATTATACATATCACTGATGACTAACTTGCAAACTTATAATTATATAGTAGATAAGGTAGGTATGCCAACACATAGATAACCTTCATCCAGCTTCACAAGTTTTATCAAATCCTGATTCACTTGTCTATTCATAACAAGTGTTATGAATACCCAAGAGTTTAAGGGAAAACAAAGAAAAATAAACTCCGGGTCAGTCAGGGGACTGGTATGAGTAAACAGTTTAAAACAAATAAAAATATCTGATAAGACCACGCCGTAAATACGGAACGGGTTTTTACCTTATGAGATCAAAACACTTTGTATACTTGAAATCAGATATTATCATAGTATCTAGGTGTTTCACAAATAATTTAGAATCTAGAAGAATGCTTGCATCTCACATTCTCCTATATAGTATACAAAAAAAAACCGCTTGGCGCTTAGGGAAATTGGATTTTCAATTATGACAAGGTACGGAACCACCTTCCGTTGATGCATCTCTAGAGGCAAATACACCTGGGTTCCACAAGAACTTCTTGTAACCCGACCCTCACATGACCGACCACTCATTTCTCTTGAGTGTATCGAGTGTATATCACCAATGGTTGTGTACGACAACCATTCCCGAATGGGCAGAATGGATAGATTAAGAAACAAAAGGAATTTCTCTAGATAGGCGATGCTACACCCTAATGGGAGCGACCCACATAGCCATGCTGCCTGCCCGATTTTTGTCATTTCCTAGGTGTGAGGCTTGAGGATAGACTTACGTCATCATCACTGGTTTATTTCTTTTGAATGCCACATCGTCCTACCCGTCAGAAATACTCATTCGATTTCCCAAATATATCACGGGCAATAAAGCTAAAAGAAACGAATTTCTCCGCCACCAACGTAATATACTTACGTAAATTCGATGTGTAGAATCTAAATGATATACGTTGTCAGACACTCGTCCGTTCAGGTTTGTTCTAGGACTGAACAGATCGAAGATATTGCTTACAATCATCGTCTTCAATTTAAAAATCTCAGGCGCGCGGCGTATAATCAAATCAAAGTGGAAAATTTATCCGGCCTCTTTGAAATGATTACGAAATAATTCTCTTTAAATTATTGATCTAACATGATTAAAATATAATTTACAGATATAATTACAGTCAACTAAACAGTATAAAATCATCTGGCTTATATCTAGGTATTTTGATTATGTCTTAAAAATGAACGGTTTAAGTGTGTGCGTCGCACACGGTTTTCTTTTCATTTTGTTCGTCAACCCTTTTAAAATAAATACTTACATATTCTTTAGAAAATTATTTCTCATAAGTATTCTTTAACCGGATTATTCATAAATAAATTAAATTTATGATTTATACTTTATATTTCAACTTGTACTCTTTGTATTGTTTCGTCGAAATTTCCCTTGATCTATTTCTTCCTTCTACATACCAATAAAACTTTCCTTTTAATTTTCCAAACATGATTAAGAAAAATATACAGTTCTTATATAATACAGAACAGTATACATAACCATTTTCTTGCATTGGACAATTTAGTTAGCAGACGATTTTAGCGAATACACCCTTTTTAAGTTATTACTTTAACACGATAAAAGTCTGATTTACAGTTCTTTTTTTTCAAACAATACAGAACTGTACATAACCGGTTACTTGTATCTTGAGATTATAGTTCAACAGACAATTTTCAGCATATGGTTTACATATGTTTCCTATAACCTGTATGTTTAAAAATCTAAATATTTTATTAACAAATAAATGCTAATTTAAATTATAAACTAAATTTATAATTTATAGTTTCAGTATTGGTTTTCAACTTTCTGATGAAAACAAAATCCTGATCACTTTTCCCTTTATTTAAATAAATAAAAATTCTATTTCTATTTAAATATTTATTTTCTTATTTTTTTAAACCAAAATTTAAAAACTAATTTAAATTTAAAAACATATTTAAAACCCTTTATTTTTAGCTTAAAACGGCAAAGTACCAAGTTGATCAAAGTGCCAGTTTGAAAACTGTAAAAACCCGCAACTTCCCCGTGAAGGAAAGCGCGGATAGTTCGAGAACAAGCCACATCAGAACGCAGACGGGAGAACATTTCATTGTATATTACAACAATTCCATTAGAATAGAAGAATATACAGGGTATGAATAAATATTACATAGAAATATCAGAGATTTAAATTACATTTAAATACATAGCAGCGGAAAATAATACAATACACAACTAGAAGAGATATACGGATACAAAGCTTTCCGGATATCATTCCAGCTGTAAACCAGGATCCTGTTAATATAAATCTACAAAACCAAAACTACTAGCTGCCCGTGTCAAAATAAGGGCACCCAGACTTTAGGTTAAAACAATAAACTCCAGGTCAGTTATGTGACTGGTGTGAGAACTAAAACAGTTATTAATCTTTATTTTTAAAGTTCGGTAAATCAAGGGACCACGCCGTATAACACGGAACGGGTTTCCTCCCAAAGATACCAGTGCATAAACAAACAGCGCAATGCTAAATAAAAAAAATGAAGCTATTATAAGACCCAGTTCCCATCACACAATGCAACGCAAGCCGGAGGATAGGGTTTTTACCTTATAATAGCCAAGAATGTTTGATACGTTTAAAACAAATCATTTGATACTATTATAAGTGCATAGTGTATAAAACAACTTCAAATCATAAGTATCAATCATAGGCGGCATGAGTGCCCCATCCCACTATGTCGCCTTATATAGGATTACAACTAAAATCGAAACGTCACGTATTGGAAGTTGGATTTCCATCTACGAACCGAGGCAAAAGATAGTCCTCAACCGATTCGAGATAATCTATCCTACCATGTCTCAGGATCAGAACGCATCGACCCTTGGAGCGACAGGGCCGGTCCACCGATGTGGATTAGACGAAATCCTGAACACTGCGTCTCCCCGCCCTATGGGGCGCAAATGAGCCAACAAATGACTCCATCGGACCCGGATCGTCCGATGAAACCGAGGCGCCTCGCAACAGCAACAACCACATAAGTCAAACTCGTCAGGGCATGTAAAACCACTAACGCCACTTCTAGCTAGAAAGAAACGCATGTCCTCCCTGAGGTCCGTCTCCCGTTTTTGGTTCATACCGGGTGTGAAACTCGCGAAGTAAACGTTACACAAAGCTACGCCACAAAGGCCGTGCTTTGATCATCAACCACAAGACTCTGCTTTTCAACAGAAGCCTTGATCATTTGCATCTTAGCATGCCACACAGGCAAACCACTCTATGCCACCGATATCAGTCACACAGAATGAAATCCGATGTCAGACACACAGTCCATTTACAAGTCCGTTCTGGGTCTGAACGAAACCGGAGGCACCTAGTACCCCGCATATCCATCGATCTCCAAGTACGTCTGGACGACCACCAACTGTTTCCATCTTCTTGGGTGTACGGCCCAATCAAGATCATCAGTAATTATCCAAACGACGTGAAGATCTCCGGTCTTCAACCACCGTCTTCACCTTCGACTTATCGTCGTATCAGTTATTCAGAATGGGATAAACCCGGTCTTTCCGAATAACTCGCATATATAATAAACAAGTGTTACACAAACACAACATACGCCTCATTCCAATTCATCAGTCACTAACCGTAAATTAATCAAGAGAATAATCCCCCAAATATTAACCCTGAAGGCCGAAACCAACATCAGATCAATATCCAGAAAACCATTCTGCTTGGCTAACCGACAGTTAGTTTCTAAATTTCACATTCATAGGGAAAGATTCCCATTAATTTTATCAAAGATAAATTCCTTGAATTTATTCTTTATCTTCTTTTGAATATCGATTCAACTAGTCGGGATTAACGAACCTTACCGAAGTAATCATTTGTTTTAATTTCCCAATCCCAACCTATTCATCCCATGAAGTAAAACTGGTTATACTTCCTATCTAACACAACGGTGTTATCAGTAAATTTAATTACCATTTCACGTTTAAATTTAATTAAAGATTTAACTATCCCCTAGAGAAAAACTGGTGATACTCCATTCTCGATCTTTTCAATCTAATTAAAGATTCATTAAAACTCCACTTAGTTTTAATCTTTGACTGGGTTAAAGAATCCATGTCATTTAAAACACGGTTCATGATAAACCCAAAAATAAATGCCAATTCAATTCCAATCAATTATCATTCAATTGGTACACTTCATTAAATCTAAATAAAAAGATTTAATCTTTTCTCAACTAGGTTCAAGAACAGTGTTAATAAAGACACCATTCGCGACAAACCCAAATCACATTTGACATTAAATACAAGGCTCTGAATAGAAAATATACAGGCTTATATTCAATATCAAATTCTACGACCAACAAATACCGTATTGGAAATAACGATATATATATATATATATATATATATCTTTCAAATTCCCATAACAATATCTGTGTCATCACGAAATCCAACATCGAAATATTCCGAAGACAATTTCGATTCAAATCCATTCCGATATAATTATTGGAAATTCTGGTTATTTTCAAAACCATTTCAAATCCAAATTATTTATTTAAAAATAAATAGAATTATAATTCTAGTTGAAAACTAGTTCATTTCGATAAAAATCTATTTTTATCTTTTCAAATATGGAGTTTTTCATCCCAATTTTTTCCAACTCATTTCTTATGATTTTACACAAATTATTACTATTTTTAATAATTTTATCAAGGCCCGTACAGTCCATTTCCATCAACGGCCATCGAACTGCACTTACAGCGACCTTTTCCAAATTTGATTTGGACATAATTCCAAATCCAACCGTTAGATTTCAAATTTTCAATATTCGTTAGAAAGCTCTTTTCGATACGAACCCAACGGTTCTGGTTTTAGGAGAATCCGACGGTCGGATCTCCCGTAATATCCGTTCGAATTCAATGGTCGAAATTCGCGAACTGCCGCGGCGCGTTCTATTCAGGCCATTATTATATATAATATATATATATATATATATATAATATATACTTCGTCGATTTCCTTTCGAAATGAATTTCATAAATCGTTTTAAATTCGTTTTCAAAACGATTTCAACTTCTTTTTCAAATTCAAATCAAAATTGAATTTTCCCTTACAAATTCATTTTAAATTCATTTCAAATTGATTTCAATTCAAATCGATTTTCAGTTCAATTTCAATACGTTTTAAATTCAATTCAAAACGATTTCAATTCTATTTCAATCTAATTCGAATTTCAATTCTATTCAGTTTAATTCGAATTCATTTTCTATTCAATTCAATTTCAATTTAAGTCGAATTTCTATTCTTTTCAATATAATTCGAATTTCATTTCAAAATATTCGATTTTGAAAGCACTTTTCGATATTCATTATAAAAACGAATATAATCGATATAAATATCCTTCACGTCAAAATGGCATCAATCTAATCAACACGGCTTCATATGTTTCTATTTTCAAATATTCTATTTCAAATATTTCTATTTCAAATATTTCTTTTTCAAAACTGGAATGAGGCCCAATCAATTACCATATAATGTTAATTATATGGATTTTCTACAACACATGTATACAATAACAACGATGAATAATCAACCATCATCCAAAGTGCATTCTACACTGTATAAGCATCAAATATAAATATTCAACGCTTATAACAGTTTGTCAATCAATCGATCGACATACAACTAAACAATCGGGATTAGTGTACGTCAAATATCATCCCAATACCCGTGTGGGGTTTTCAAACAATCAAACACAGATTTTATTTGTGCAGTTGGGCGATGTGTAAAATTTATCGTCCCAATCATTATCAGTCAAATGTGTGTATTAAACAAATCGTTCGATTTGTTTATTTTTATTTCATTTCATATACACGTTAAAAATTATATTTTTTAACTATAAAATATTTTCCACTATAAAATATTTTATTTCAACTATATAAATGTTTTATTTCATTTCACATCACATCACACAATCAACTACACATCAAAATCAAACAAACAAGCATACAAGCCGTCCATGGTCTGTGGATGACGGGTGTCGGGTGCTACTAAACACCGTCTGCATTCTAGTATATATTTCAACTAGAAAAATAAAATTAAAAGGTGAGAAGTTATCACAGAGGGTTCCACTCCGCCGTGCTTTGCTTTTGAACTGTTGAACTGTCTGGATTTGACTGAAATTCCAATGTTGTCTTTTCACGCTGTTCAAATAAAATTATATTTTTATCACTTCATTTCAATAGATAAAAATCACATTTTTATACCGCTATTCAATATATAAAAATCGAATTTTTACTTTGCTATTCAATATATAAAAATCGAATTTTTCTTTCGTCATTCTCTATATAAAGATTATATTTTTATTATCTCTACTTTATAAAAATTATATTTTTAACCTTCCTATATTATAAAAATCGAATCTTTCTATATAATAAAAATCGAATCTTTCTATATCATAAAATCGAATTTTTACTCTGCTATTCAATATATAAAAATCGAATTTTTACTTTGCTATTCAATATGTAAAAATCTCGTCTTTCCTTTGCTATTCAATATATAAAAATCTCGTCTTTCCTTTGCTATTCAATATATAAAAATCTCGTCTTTCCTTTGCTATTCAATATATATAAATCTCGTCTTTCCTTGACTAAAAAACCGATCTTTCTTCTAAATAAAATTCTATCTTTCTTCAAACAAAAAGACTGATCTTTTTATATTTGCTAATTCATATAAAACAAACTGATTATATAAATGCTAATTATATAAAATAAATTAAAACAAAACTTACATACATCGAAGAAGGAAAGAAAAGAAGGAGCTTCGCTGTTGTATTGTGGCTCCAAGAGGAAAAGAGAGGAGCTGGGGTCTTCACGTCAGTCGGGGAGCACGAGGGGAGGTCGGAGCTGAAGAGGGGGGGTACGCGTCGCTCAGGTGGAGAGGGGGAGGGGTAGCGCGTCAGCAGCAGGAGGGGGTGCGCGTCAGCAGCAGGAGGGGGGTGTAAATCGTGGCGCCGCCGGCGCCTTGGGGGGGTCGCGATCGATTAGGGTTTTTTTTTCTTGTTTGACTGTAATGAACGGGGGGGCTGAGAGGGTAAGGGGATGAAGAGAGAGGGTTTATTTTTATTTAATTATTTTAAATTTCAAAAAGGTACTTTAAAATACGAACTCGAAATGAGACCCACCGACTATCGTCCATAGCTAATTACCCCCATTCCGAACACATTGGGATATGTATCGCAGGCTGATTCGACTATTTCGATCAGTTTTCGTCAAAATCAAAATATAACTCTATATATTGAATTCGAACGCACATTTTAAATTACCGAGACCACATACGACCTCTAAAAATTCCAGAAAAATATTTTCTAGCTTCGTATTGACGATACGGTCCTGACAAAACTAGTTTCGTTGAATTCCGAGACCGTTTGAAAAATGGCCAATTTCCAGTCGATTAAAATCAACTAAAACTGGTCAAACGCGTTTTCCTTTGCCACGCTCACATATTGATTCGAAAAATTATGAAATTTGAAACCTAGCAATAACTTGACATCACGGTTCCAACAAAAGTGGTTTCGTCGAAATCCGAGGTCGTTTGCAAAATGGCTATTTTTTAAGGGCCGAAATTCCATAGCGACTATTCTGAAATTTCAACTGGACATATCTTTTGATTCCCGCTATGAAATTCCAATCTTTCGGATTCGTTGGAAAGATATTCACAAATAGATTCTAATATTTTTGGTTTCACTAAAATCCGGTTTATTTTGAATCCTGTACATTCATTTGAATTTTGAAATCGAATTATCGAACTACCACGCCATTTTCAATTCCTTTTTTAAATATAAATAAATAGTTATATTCTATCGACGATCTATATAATATATACGTTCGAATTCTGTTCAAAATAAATTTCTCGTCGTTATTATTTAAAATAATTCATTTTAAATATTCAAAATTCATTAAAATTGCCAATTTAAAAATTTTAAACTGGCCCAGATTTTCGGGTATGGCTTTTGGGGAATTCAAGAAAGAAGGGGACAAGAATTCAAACAGAGAATCAGAAGATAATGCGTATGGCTTTTGGGGAATATGCCTTTAAAACAAAACTTTTCTTTTGAAAATGCTTCTTTTAAAACTGTTTGAAAATAATATTTTTTTCAAATTTTTTATCTGATCCGGTAACCTTCAGCTTTGATACCACGTGTAACACCACACATCCGTTAGTGTCACTCACAAAGGGAATGCACTAAGTTCTGTGGAGCATTTAGGGTAAAAGATGCAGATAAATTACAAGACAGACAAAAATTAAACAGCGGAAAATAAAACTTTACTTTATTGATAAGATAGTTTGTACAACAATTGTTTTCCAATATTAGAGTATCATCTGTCTTACAAAATAAAGAAGCATAAAAATACATTTATATTCCCCAATGTAGCATAAGCCAGCCATAACAGCGAAAAGGAGAGTCCAAAGCACTTTGTCCAAGAATCTTCAAGCTTGGGAAGAGCAGCGGTCCAATCCAACCTGAGCTGAACTATTCCCTCCTCAACTACCTGGGGGGGAAACGGAAGAAAAGAAGACGAAAGAAAAGTAAAGTCAGACATAAAGCCTGAGTAAGTCTAGTGACTATTCAGTCTATGGATAAGAAAAAGAGCATGATAAGTATATGCTGGAAATGGGAAAGCACCCTAAACTAAGTTAAGTTATCTCGAACCGAATATACTATCGTACCCCATACTAATCTCTGCACCACCTAACTAGTGTCCCAACTAGTAATGATAACATGATCCCAATCCCTGTAATTTTTGTTGCCTTCAGGCGTACATTTATTGTTTCTGACCTAGATCTAATCTAGGATTTACGCTATCTTCCGAACGATGCCCTCTAGTCTAGGACACACTACCTAGAGTGGTATATGTTCCTAGACTATTTTCACGTATGTGTCGCGAATCGTTATCGCTTGTCTAGATGCACATGTCCTGTAATGTGCGGCCCGAGTTCCATGTCAGGGCTACTCTAGAAATACGGAACTCGGTCGGGAGCTTTCAGATATCCGCCGATGCAGATGCTAAGGTCTGTTTTTTTTCTAGTGGCTATGGTCCCACTCGACCCCTCCCTCAACTAATGAAAGGCCATCCTTGAAAAATGAGAACTATGCGCAGGCCCCCCTATGCCCCACTGTCCTATGGCCATCCGCAACCATAACTAGATAGCAAGTATATGGTCTTTTGGAGTTCTCCGCCTTTCCGCTTCACGTATCTCGATTGACTCAAGATGGTAGGTAGACGACGAGTTGCTATCACAGGGCTACCGTCTTCTCGCCGAATCACGCTGGTCCATCCTAGTCTTTAGGTTGCCATATTTTGCAACCAAGGCATACCCTTGGTTCTTCTAACGCAGACCTTAACCTCTATGAGCCCAGGAGGATCATCTGCAGCCTCACAGAGGGATACCAAGAGTACCCTCACGTCCCCTCGAAGCCTCAGGCTTCGTAACCCAATTCGTTGGAGCCTTCTAGAATCAGACGTACGTACGCTCCTTCTCGTGTTCTACTAAGATTTACTACTTAGTTTATTTCCTTCATCAAGTTGGTTAAGTGTCATTAGCCAATTCAAGTTAACTTAACCCATCCCTTTTGTCATATTATACTGGTTAAGTGTTGCCTCCTTGTGTTAACTTAACCTCACCATCTGTTTAACTAACCTGTTACAGCGGTTAAGTGTCTCCTTATATAACTTAACCCTACTACTTGTTTAATTAATAGGTTATAATGGTTAAGTGTTGTCCATTCACGTTTAACTTTACTACAAGTCAAATTACACTGGATAAGTGTTCTTGTTACTTAACTCTAATCATTCATGTTATATTGGTTAAGTATTTCTAACTTACTTAATCCTAACCCACTTGTCAAATCAACTTGTTATCATGGTTAAGAGTTCTAATTTTACTTAACCTCAACCACTTGTCTCACTAACATGTTTCTATGGTTAAGTGTTCTAATTAACTTAACCCCAATCACTTGTCTCACTAACATGTTTCTATGGTTAGGTGTTCTAATTAACTTAACCTCAATCACTTGTCTCACTAACATGTTTCTATGGTTAAGTGTTCTAATTAACTTAACCTCAATCACTTGTCTCACTAACATGTTTCTATGGTTAAGTGTTCTAATTAACTTAACCTCAATCACTTGTCTCACTAACATGTTTATATGGTTAAGTGTTCTAATTAACTTAACCTCAATCACTTGTCACACTAACATGTTTCTATGATTAAGTGTTCTAATTAACTTAACCTCACTCTCTAGTCCAGTTTAATCATGTTAGAATGGTTAAACATTTGCTTAACCTTACCCACTCCCCTAGTCAACATATTAAATTGGTTAAGTGTCCAGATCAACCTAACTCTACCCGCCAATTTAGTTAACATGTTGAATTTGGTTAAGTATTAATTCAATTGACTTAACCCTATCAATCCTGACTCAGCCTTAATTTATTAATTAAAGCACCAACCACTCACAATAGACAGATATTGTTGTGGTAACTGGACAGCCGGTCGGTTCCGGGCAGGTTTACACCACAACTCATGTCTAACCTCGGGTCTTTATTGGGCTCAATGCTTAACCACCCACATTGGATAGGTATTGTTGTGATTACTGGACAGCCGGTCGGTTCTGGGCAGGTTTACATCACAACTCAATCCAACCTCGGGTTAAGCATATCGTATTTTCTAAGTTTACATATTTGTCTCTTTTCAATTTTATATGTAAATGTTTTGTGGCCCATTATCCAAATTCGTTATTCTTGGGTATAATAATTTATACCACTTAAATTTCACAAGTCGTTGGCATGTGCCAAACATGCCAACACATATATTTTAATTAAACCCAGCGTTATTTTCCCCGTTTGTACGTTCGTAATATTATAACATATGATGGGCTTCAACATTTCAGCCCAACTTAGAAACATAAAAAAAAAGAGGCTTAGAACATGATATATTCTAAGTAACATAAAAGAGGTGTGTGAACGCATGAACTTGCAACATAGCGATTTAACTAACATAAATTATGTGGTGCATGAACTTGCAATATAGCGATTTAATTAACATAAATTAGTGGTGCATGAACTTGCAATATAGCGATTTAATTAACATAAATTAGTGGTGCATGAACTTGCAATATAGCGATTTAATTAACATAAATTATGTGGTGCATGAACTTGCAATATAGCGATTTAATTAACATAAATTAGTGGTGCATGAACTTGCAATATAGCGATTTAATTAACATAAATTAGTGGTGCATGAACTTGCAATATAGCGATTTAATTAACATAAATTAGGGGCTTGTGTACTTGCATTGTAATAGCATATAATTTTGACATAAATCATAAACCTAAACATGAGTCATGGGTTTCAATCTATTCATGTAAACTTGCATTTAAAATATGAACCTAACTAAATTAGGTGTCACTTGTATTAGCATATGATTTTTAAAACAACATAAGCCTAAAACATATTTTTATTTAGGCATAACACTAAACATAAACTAGTCATTTCCATAAAGTCACTATATGTTCACAAAGATGCTTACTTTTGTCACTAATACAAAAGTATAGTTTAACTTGAATTATGAGGCCTATTCCAACATAAACTTATATGAATCATGTTACCCAAATGGATCCAACTACACTTGAAATGATCATAGGCATATATATACAAAGATCTCAATCATGTAGGCATAACAGTGAATTATGTTTACATAAGTCTCAACTTGGTTGTAACAAAATATATACAACTTCTTATTAACCACAACATATAAATGTCAATTTCCAACATGAATCGTATACTTGCAAGGGGTGTTACTTTTCATTGCAAATGTACAATTAATCCAATATCATGTTAATTATACTACAACATCCCAAATCCACTTATAATAAAATCAGAACAACATACAATTATGAACTAGCATCGTTACAATTAAAGTACGATTCCATTTTCATTCTACACAAATCAAGTCTCAATTTTTATTCATATCGGAATAGTACTCTACTTACAACGTATGACGAATCTTGTATTCAGGATTCTGAATTCTGAATTTGGTGATGCTATCCTTTGAGGTTGACGTTGTTTTGATTTATTTGTTGTAGTTTTAAGCTTTGAATCAACTATTAATCGTCTCTTAATTTGACGGCTACTCCTAGTCTCTCTTCAGCAGCATGACGGCTCCTTCTTTTCTTTTTTCTCTTTTTTTTGTGTGAATTAGGTTGTGAGAGCTATGTTGTTTATATAGAGTTGCAAGTTAATTTGAGCCGTCGATGAAGCCAAGGTTAATACAAGCCGTCCGTTCTAAAGAGAAGCCAATTATGTTCACAATTTAAGGGCTGTAAATTACTCCTATTTCAAATTATGTCATAATTACTTTCTTAATGTACATTATCAACATTTATTATTAAATTTGTATGCACATTAGATACATCCCCCCTTTACACACTTATTATTAAATTTGTATGCACATTAGATACATCTCCCCTTTACACATTTATTATTAAATTTGTATGCACATTAGATACATCTCCCCTTTACACATTTATTATTATTTTTGAATTAGCAACTTTAGTGTTAACAGAAATACGGGGTATTACACTTTTCCTCTTGGAGCCACAATACAACAGCGAAGCTCCTTCTTTTCTTTCCTTCTTCGATGTATGTAAGTTTTGTTTTAATTTATTTTATATAATTAGCATTTATATAATCAGTTTGTTTTATATGAATTAGCAAATATAAAAAGATCAGTCTTTTTGTTTGAAGAAAGATCGATTTTTATTTAGAAGAAAGATCGGATTTTTAGTCAAGGAAAGACGAGATTTTTATATATTGAATAGCAAAGGAAAGACGAGATTTTTATATATTGAATAGCAAAGGAAAGACGAGATTTTTATATATTGAATAGCAAAGGAAAGACACGATTTTTATATATTGAATAGCAAAGTAAAAATTCGATTTTATGATATAGAAAGATTTGATTTTTATTATATAGAAAGATTCGATTTTTATAATATAGGAAGGTTAAAAATGTAATTCTTATAAAGTAGAGACAATAAAAATATAATCTTTATATAGAGAATGACGAAAGAAAAATTCGATTTTTATATATTGAATAGCAAAGTAAAATTTTGATTTTTATATATTGAATAGCGGTATAAAAATGTGATTTTTATCTATTGAAATGAAGCGATAAAAATATAATTTTATTTGAACAGCGTGAAAAGACTGCATTGGAATTTCAGTCAAATCCAGACAGTTCAAAAGCAAAGCACGGCGGAGTGGAACCCTCTATGAGAACTTCTCGCCTTTTAATTTTATTTTTCTAGTTGAAATATATACTAGAATGCAAACGGTGTTTAGTAGCACCCGACACCCGTCGTCCACAGACCATGGACGGCTTGTATGCTTGTTTGTTTGATTTTGATGTGTAGTTGATTGTGTGATGTGATGTGAAATGAAATAAAACATTTATATAGTTGAAATAAAATATTTTATAGTGGAAAATATTTTATAGTTAAAAAAAATAATTTTTAACGTGTATATGAAATGAAATAAAAATAAACAAATCGAACGATTTGTTTATATACACACATTTGACTGAAATTGATTGGGACGATAAATTTTACACATCGCCCAACTGCACAAATAAAATCTGTGTTTGATTGTTTGAAAACCCCACACGGGTATTGGGATGATATTTGACGTACACTAATCCTGATTGTTTAGTTGTATGTCGATTGATTGATTGACAGACTATTATAAGCGTTGAATATTTATATTTGATGCTTATACAGTGTAGAATGCACTTTGGATGATGGTTGATTATTCATCGTTGTTATTGTATACATGTGTTGTAGAAAATCCATATAATTAACATTATATGGTAATTGATTGGGCCTCATTCTAGTTTTGAAAAAGAAATATTTGAAATAGAAATATTTAAAATAGAATATTTGAAAATAGAAACATATGAAGCCGTGTTGATTAGATTGACGCCATTTTGACGTGAAGGATATTTATATCGATTATATTCGTTTTTATAATGAATATCGAAAAGTGCTTTCAAAATCGAATATTTTGAAATGAAATTTGAATTATATTGAAAAAAATAGAAATTCGAATTAAATTGAAATTGAATTGAATAGAAAATGAATTCGAATTAAACTGAATAGAATTGAATTTCGAATTAGATTGAAATAGAATTGAAATCGTTTTGAATTGAATTTAAAACGTATTGAAATTGAACTGAAAATCGATTTGAATTGAAATCAATTTGAAATGAATTTAAAACGAATTTGTAAGGGAAAATTCAATTTTGACTTGAGTTTGAAAAAAAAAGTTGAAATCGTTTTGAAAACGAATTTAAAACGATTTATAAAATTCATTTTGAAAGGAAATCGACGAAGTATATATTGTATATATTATATATATATAATAATGGCCTGAATAGAACGCGCCGTGCCGCGGTAGTTTGCGAATTTCGACCATTGACTTCGAACGGATATTACGGGAGATCCGACCGTCGGATTCTCCTAAAACCGGAACCGTTGGGTTCGTATCGAAAAGAGCTTTCTAACGAATATTGGAAATTTGAAATCTAACAGTTGGATTTGGAATTATGTCCAAATCAAATTTGGAAAAGGTCGCTGTAAGTGCAGTTCGATGGCCGTTGATGGAAATCGACTGTACGGGCCTTGATAAAATTATTAAAAATAGTAATAATTTGTGTAAAATCATAAGAAATGATTTGGGGAAAATTGGGATGAAAAACTCCATATTTGAAAAGATAAAAATAGATTTTTATCGAAATGAACTAGTTTTCAACTAGAATTATAATTCTATTTATTTTTAAATAAATAAATTGGATTTGAAATGGTTTTGAAAATAACCAGAATTTCCAATAATTATATTGGAATGGATTTGAATCGAAATTGTCTTCGGAATATTTCGATGTTGGATTTCGTGATGACACAGATATTGTTATGGGAATTTGAAAGATATATATATCGTTATTTCCAATATGATATTTGTTGGTCGTAGAATTTGATATTGAATATAAGCCGGTATATTTTCTATTCAGAGCCTTGTATTTAATGTCAAATGTGATTTGGGTTTGTCGCGAATGGTGTCTTTATTAACACTGTTCTTGAACCCAGTTGAGAAAAGATTGAATCTTTTTATTTAGATTTAATGAAGTGTACCAATTAAATGATAATTGATTGGAATTGAATTGGCATTGATTTTTGGGTTTATCGTGAACCGTGTTTTAAATGACATGGATTCTTTAACCCAGTCAAAGATTAAAACTAAGTGGAGTTTTAATGAATCTTTAATTAGATTGAAAAGATCGAGAATGGAGTATCACCAGTTTTGCTCCAAGGGATAGTTAAATCTTTAATTAGATTAAAACGTGAAATGGTAATTAAATTTACCGATAACACCGTGGTGTTAGATAGGAAGTATAACCAGTTTTACTTCATGGGATGAATAGGTTGGGATTGGGAAATTAAAACAAATGATTACTTCGGTAAGGTTCGTTAATCCCGACTAGTTGAATCGATATTCAAAAGAAGATAAAGAATAAATTCAAGGAATTTATCTTTGATAAAATTAATGGGAATCTTTCCCTATGAATGTGAAATTTAGAAACTAACTGTCGGTTAGCCAAGCAGAATGGTTTTCTGGAGATGTTGGTTTCGGCCTTCGGGGTTAATATTTGGGGAATTATTCTCTTGATTAATTTACGGTTAGTGACTGATGAATTAGAATGAGGCGTATGTTATGTTTGTGTAACACTTGTTTATTATATACACGAGTTATTCGGAAAGACCGGGTTTATTCCATTCTGAATAACTGATACGACGATAAGTCGAAGGTGAAGACGGTGGTTGAAGACCGGAGGTCTTCACGTCGTTTGGATAATTACTGATGATGTTGATTGGGCCGTACACCCAAGAAGATGGAAACAGTTGGTGGTCGTCCAGACGTACTTGGAGATCGATGGATATGCGGGGTACTAGGTGCCTCCGGTTTCGTTCAGACCCAGAACGGACTTGTAAATGGACTGTGTGTCTGACATCGGATTTCATTCTGTGTGACTGATATCGGTGGCATAGAGTGGTTTGCCTGTGTGGCATGCTAAGATGCAAATGATCAAGGCTTCTGTTGAAAAGCAGAGTCTTGTGGTTGATGATCAAAGCACGGCCTTTGTGGCGTAGCTTTGTGTAACGTTTACTTCGCGAGTTTCACACCCGGTATGAACCAAAAACGGGAGACGGACCTCAGGGAGGACATGCGTTTCTTTCTAGCTAGAAGTGGCGTCAGTGGTTTTACACGCCCTGATGAGTTTGACTTATGTGGTTGTTGCTGTTGCAAGGCGCCTCGGTTTCATCGGACGATCCGGGTCCGATGGAGTCATTTGTTGGCTCATTTGTGCCCCATAGGGCGGGGAGACGCAGTGTTCAGGATTTCGTCTAATCCACATCGGTGGACCGGCCCTGTCGCTCCAAGGGTCAATGCGTTCTGATCTTGAGACATGGTAGGCTAGATTGTCTCGAATCGGTTGAGGACTATCTTTTGCCTCGGTTCATAGATGGAAATCCAACTTTCAATACGTGACGTTTCGATTTTAGTTGTAATCCTATATAAGGCGACATAGTGGGATGGGCCACTCATGCCGCCTATGATTGATACTTATGATTTGAAGTTGTTTTATACACTATGCACTTATTATAGTATCAAATGATTTGTTTTAAACGTATCAAGCATTCTTGGCTATTATAAGGTAAAAACCCTATCCTCCGGCTTGCGTTGCATTATGTGATGGGAACTGGGTCTTATAATAGCTTCATTTTTCTTTATTTAGCATTGCACTGTTTGTTTATGCACTGGTATCCTTGGGAGGAAACCCGTTCCGTGTTATACGGCGTGGTCCCTTGATTTACCGAACTTTAAAAATAAAGATTAATAACTGTTTTAGTTCTCACACCGGTCACATGACTGACCTGGAGTTTATTGTTTTAACCTAAACTCTGGGTGCCCTTATTTTGACACGGGCAGCTAGTAGTTTTGGTTTTGCAGATTTGTATTCACAGGATCCTGGTTTACAGCTGGAATGATATCCGGAAAGCTTTGTATCCGTATATCTCTTCTAGTTGTGTATTGTATTATTTTCCGCTGCTATGTATTTAAATGTAATTTAAATCTCTGATATTTTTGTGTAATATTTATTCATACTCTGTATATTCTTGTATTCTGATGGAATTGTTGTAATATACAATGAAATGTTCTCCCGTCTGCGTTCTGATGTGGCTTGTTCTCGAACTATCCGCGCTTTCCTTCACGGGGAAGTTGCGGGTTTTTACAAAAACATGTTGTGCACACGTTAAAAACTTGGCCAGACCCCATGGTTTTGGGAAGTACCAGTTTCACCGCGGAGTACCAAGTCCCAGACCTCGGTATCACCCCTGCCCGATCACCATAGCCCCTGTAATCCCATGAACTACCACTTTTTCTGGTAGTACCCCTTTTCATTTTTGGCAAAATACCAGGTACCAAGTACCACCTGCCTCAAAACATTGCCCAATCACTTAAAACCATGGTGGCCACTCGTCCCTTCCCTTCTTCCTCCATAGTTGTGCACGTGCACACGTACCAGGGATCCCTCCAACCACCAACGACCGTCGCCACACATCTCTCTCCACCACCGAATCACGTCGCCACCTCCCAGTCACCGTCCCCTGGCCTGAACAGTAAAATAGTCGTCCCCCCTTTTTAAACCCAAAAACCCATCGTCAAAGAAAGCCTCACCGCGCCTTCCCTCGACCACCAGTCACCACCACCACCTGACTACGTCACCACACGACCCCGACGCACCAGTCCCCACTAGACCGCACCCCCTAACTCCTCCTATGTCGAGCAGTTCGGCTACAACCACCTGCACCCAAAAACAGTTTTTAAACCCTATTTTTAATTTGTTCTCAAAATCTACATGATTAAAAATTAAAATAGTATTTTTCCAACGATCCCATCCTTCCATACCCCTCCCGGCCGAGTGCCATCACTTCTGAACCCATAAATCATCGGGGGTTCACCAAAATAGATTTTCTGACCATCTTCCTTTTTCTCTTGATTTATACTTCTAACAATGATTTTATATCATACCAAGCAAGTACTTCACACATGACTTATTACTTGAACAAGACATCACAAGAATCCAAGTTCTAAATCATAGTTCACACAGTAAAACTACAGGAATTTAAACAGAAAATAAAATGTATGTTTACCCACCTTAGAAGCCTTAAAACCTTAGCTTTTATTTGCAGAAAACCCTTGAATTTGCTGTGTGTTTATGCGAGTGAAATGTGTGCATGTGTAGGTACTTATATAGTGGTGAGAAAATGGTAAAATATTGGTGCAATTAATGCATGATGTGAAAACAGCAAAACAGCCTTTTTGCTTGACAAATGATTGACAAAGTTTAAAATGTTTTTCTCTCTCAAATCTTTGCAAACTCTCCTATATTCACATGGCAATTTCCAGCCTAGATTCTACCTCCTAAAACCCCTAAGCATTGTACTAAATACTTCTCATTGGCCTTCAAAGAAATATCACATTAAATGTGCTATGTACTACTAAGTTTCTTAAATCTTTTACCTTGGTTTAAGCAAAAAAATTTGATCACTATTGTACTACAAATGCTCAGAAAATATTGAGCTTTCAAACCATATTTCTCACATGTCATATTTGATTTAACAAGAATTTGTTTTAAATACAAACTTGCCTTCCAAGGTGTGTAAAAATCTGAAAATTTCTGCATCACTTTGCTCCCAGCCATGTGGGTGTTTGACATGAAAAAATCTCAGAAAATCATTGCTTTAGTGATTATCTAGTGTAGGAGAAATCCATGGTATACATATAAGATTTTGTGAATCTTTGATGTTCATGTTTATTGACAAAATGGCCAAAGTTTTGAAAAATGAAACAAGAATTGTATTTTCAAAAAAAATCAAATGAAAGGAAATAAAAAGATCAAAAACTGAAAATGTTTTCATTCTAAAATGATATTGTCATGTGCCTAGAAATCTTCCTAAAGATCCTACTTGCTAGCAATCCATAGTGTAGGTGTTTTCATGTATGAGATCATGAAGTGAAAGAGAGTTTGACAATACATGTTCTTGTTTCAATGCATATGCAAATAATTTTCCTTGAGATCTTATTTGCTATCAAATCTATGGTGTATGTGATACATGAATGAGAACATGATTTTACAAGGGGATTTGACAATACATATTGTAACATCCCGAGGGGATTTGACAATACATATTGTAACACCCCGTGCATTCTATAACAGTGAAATTCAAAAATTAAAGTATAATTACTTTCAAATCAAAGAACTAAGGGAAACGGGATACGCCATTGTGTTCGTCTCGGAAAAATACGCGAAATAGAGTCCGATTTTTCGAAAAACGGAGTCCGTATGAAGAAGATATGGCCTCCGGAAGTTTCAGAATTCAGTTTAAAATTCAAACAGACGAAAACAGCTCAGAAAAACAAGTTTAAAATTCAAAATCGGGCCCAATTGGCCAGGGCGGGAAAATTCCCGCCTAAGGCACCCAGGTCGACTTGGCAGTCGACCTGGGCTTGCCAGGTCGGCAGGGCTGTCGACTGCCCTGTCGACACGGTATCGACTGGGCTGTCGACCTGGCCCCAGAGCCAGGTCGAACCCAGCCCACCCTGGCTGGCCTGGTCTATGTTTAGTCGATTTTCTGAGCCTTGCCTTGTCACTAGGGCTAGGTGTCAGCTCCGGATTGGCCTCTCCTTCAAACGAACGTCTATCATTGAATCAAGCTCCACCGACGGTCTAAAACAACTCTCAAACATTATAAAAAGGACCTAAGACCTAGCCTAAATCATACTATTTCATTTTAGCCTCAGGCCGCCGCCATTAAATCTAGAGCTCTGAATTAAAAATACAAAGAATAAAATTATAGAAGATGGAGGACGATTCTTGAAGGCTACAACTAGAAGCTACAACAACTACGACGCTTTAGACAACGAATTTGGGACTATTTTATTTGAGTTATTTGCTTCATATTGTAAGTTCTATGTTACTTTTTAGGCAAAAAACGCTAAAACAATATGGACATGCTATGAATTGAAACCGGATTTAGGAACTATTGTTAATCCATTGTTTATATTGTTTATCTTTGAATTATAATTTGTATATTGCTATGGCAACGTTGCAAGTTGAACTTGTCATGATTTTGATGTTGTTATGAATCACTTGGGCTTAATTGTTTGGCAAGTTGGACTAATACATGTCCATGGAATCGCTATGTTTATTGAAATCTTTATGCCTATGATGCTAATTAAACCATGGCTATGAATATTGATGGAATTATGCCCATCATGATTAATGAAAAAATTGGGTATTGCTAGGTTATGATGAAAAGTTGGAATTATTATGTTTATAATGTTAGATATGTTAAAAACGCTAAATTGGAATCATTATGTCTATAACGTTAGTTGAGAATTATTATGTTAAAAATGCTAAATTGGAATCATTATGTCTATCATGTTAATTATGTTAAAAACGCTAAATTGGAATCATTATGTCTATCGTGTTAATTATGTTAAAAACGCTAAATTGGAATCATTATGCCTATCATGTTAATTATGTTAAAAACGCTAAATTGGGATCATTATGTCTATCTTGTTAATTGAGAATCATTATGTTAAAAACGCTAAATAGGAATCATTATGTCTATCATGTTAATTATGTTAAAAATGCTAAGTTGGAACCATTATGTTTATAATATTAGATGAGAATCATTATGATAAATTGGAATTATTATGTCTATGAGAATTATTATGTTAAAAATGCTAAATTGGAATCCACTATGCCTATTAGGATTACTAGGCCTTTAATGTTTCATGTTTATAATAAAATTATTATTATGCCCACAATGATTATTATGCCTATGATGTAAAGTTGAAATCATCATGTTAAATTAAGTTGGAATCATTACTATGCCAAGTTATCATCATTGCAACCAAGTGATATGTTATAGCCTGTTTATTATGCAAGTGATGTTGGAATTGTCACATATGCTTATCACATGTTTGGTGTTATTACCCTTTATCTCTTGAATTGTTTATGCTTGTGAACGAAGTACGTTTATATACGTTGGGGATACGATTGGGTAGAATAGGCAAAACTTGAATTAATTATAGGAATAAACTGTGAAATTTGGCATAAGTAGAACATGAAATATGGCACGAAAACTTGACTTGAACATGCCATAATTTTACTTTAAACATGCCTTAGTTGGGCACGAAGTTGATATATGAACATGATGTGGAAATAGCAAAATCTGATAAGAACATGGGCATGACTTTAGAAAACAAGAAGGTGGCCAACTCGAGGTTGGGTTGAGTTTGTAGTGTAAATCTACCCGGAACCGCCCGGCAAATCCAGTTGCTACAAACAATAGGATCCAATGTGGGTAGTTGGTCACATCGCGCTTGAAACCCGAGGTTGGGTTGAGTTCGTAGCGTAAACCTGCCCGGAACCGCCCGGCAAATCCAGTGGCTACGAACAACAGGATCCAATGTGAGTGGTTCGGTGCATTAACGAATCAATTAATGCCAATTAGGGTTAAGTCATGAACATGAAAAAGACAACTTAACCAAATTGAACACGGTTTGTAGGGCTAAGTCATGAACTTGAAAACGACAACACTTAGCCAACTTGACATGACACGTAGGCGGGTTAAGTCGCGAACTGAAATGACATACTTAACCATCTTGACATGACTAGACTGGAAAAGGGTTAAGTCACGAATTACATGACTTAATCTGTTAGGCGGGTTAGGTCACGAATTACATGACCTAATCTATTAAGCGAAACCCTAGACACGACCCCTTTCAGCAGTAACCCTCTAGATGTATCAAGGTACCCTGGGGCTAGGCCGGGTGGGGCACGATTACTGGGCTGATTGTAAGAGGTGAACGACGGCAGTAGGGTACGCCAGTGTAGGTTCGGCGGACTACGATCGTGCACGTATCCGGGGCAGACACTGGGTATCCGTAGATTTATCTGTGCATCTTGAATCGTGTCAGGGGTTGACACCCTAGGGCTGATACAGCCGAAGGTGGACCCAGCACAGGCGACTACATTCGTGATTAGCCGTATGACACGGACACTTGACGAGCTAGAACTTGTAGGGAGCCGATCGACTAGATAATCGCTCCGTAGGACCCCGTACTTGGGTCAGACCCCGTTTTAGGGTCATTTCATGACATTGGGCCGTGGGATTTATTTCGTGATTAATTTGTGATATTGGCTTAGTATACTAGTACAGTCGATGCAACGAATCTCGAACATGTGATGCTTTACTTGACTTGTCTTGACTTATCTTGATCACATTAGTCTATCTTGTTCACTTTGACACCATTCTTAAGTTTAGTTCCAGTTCATTCATGACAGGTTGCTTTAACAGTTTCTACACTGAAAGTCACTAGAACTTACTCAGTCTTTATGACTGACCCTTTTTCCTTTCGCCTCTTTTTCTTTCGTTTCCCCCCCCCCCCCCCTCAGGTTCTCAAGGAGGAATAACTAGCTCTTAGCTTGGATATCACTTGCTTTGGCTCAGCATGTACGGTTTGCTATGGCTGCTTCTTTTTACTGCACTTGGAGAATAAGCTGTTTTACAGTTTTTAAGTTATTGCTTCTTTGGCTATTATTACAAGACAGTTGTAATGAAGTTACTTGAAATGTTTGTAAAAGACATGGTTTATTTTGGAATGAAATGAAGTTCTGTTTTGCTCAGAAATTCTTCCGCTGTTTACTTAATTATTTATTTATGTTCTGTCTTGTGATAATTCTGTGATGTTATCTCGATAATACCTCTCCAAAACTAGGGCATTCCCTTTGTGAAGTGACCCTAGCGGAGGTGGGGTGTTACACATATTTTTGATTTAATGCATATAAAAATTCAAATATTTTCCTTGCACTGGTTTTGAGAATAAAGAGGTGATCAAACATGTCTTAGGCAAGGTGTTTAACCATGTTTAAAAGCAAAGAGTTTGCCAATACGAAGGTTTTAAAGCTTTTGAAAACATGAACAAAATATTTGCTAAAGGATGGCATTTTAAAATTGCTATGTACAAGTGTTATTTATCATACATGTTAAAAATGAATTTTAAACAACACTATTAAGATATGATATCACATATACAAAAGAGAAAAATGCAAATTTTAGTCTTGACATGTTTTTAAATAATTTAAAATCTTGTTTTAAAATTGTATTTGTAAATACACACTTACGATCATTTAATATATGTGTTTACGATCGATGTAAAAACTCGGGTCATTACATTAACCTCGTGTCTAAATGCAGTCATAATTCAATTTTCCTAATTGGGGTTCACAACATTTATCCTAATTTATTTTGGGAATTGTAACCATTTCTCCCATCACATTTATTTTCCCCAAATCAATATTGGTTACAATGGCTATTTCTTTATTTGCGGTCTTATTTATAGCAGTTAATTACATTGATTGCCACAAATAGTCACCACAAATATATTAATTCAAAACGGATTATATTTACACATAATTCCATAATTGAATCTTATCCAATCATTCGAACATTCCATACAATGTATAATTTACTGTTTTACGCTGATTTGGATCGATAATATGTATATAATTTTTTTATGTTTTCATGCTGTCAACGTAGTTTTTTTTTATTCTCTTTTTTAAATTAATGATTGGTCTAATAAATTTTCCAAACCATTCCTTCTTATACTCAAACTTGCCAAAAGGTTTCAATTCTCACAAAGGACCGTTACCTTAATCATTGTAAATAATGCCTATTTTGTGAAATTGACATATTTCCAAATTCAAAGAAATAGGTGTAAATATATGTTTTGGAATAGTCGATGCAAATTACACATAAATATATGTATTTATATTTATATGTACCTTAGCACCACTTTTTCCTTTTTAATCCTTTTCATCACGTCTGTAACGACCTGTATTTTTACGGGTAATAATTAATTAATTTAATTATTTAAATGGTGGTTTAGAGAATTCGATGGTCGTTTAATTAAATAACTTGGAATATTTAATTAATAATAATAATTAAATAATATATTTAATTCTGAAATAATCGGAATTGGCTAAAATGGCGATATGGTGTGAACTGGGCAATTAAAAATATTTAATTCAGTTTAGAATTTGAGTTATAATAACGAATATATTATTTAAACGAAGTTTGAACGCATAATTATATTATAATTATAATCGAGATCGAAATGACGCGGCAGTTCACGATTTGGCGATTCGAACTTTAAACGAATATACAGAAGTCGTTTTAAATCGGATTTCTATGAAACAAGAAACGTTAGGAGCTGGTGAAGTATATTTTTCTAATGGAAGAGAAAAATCGGGATTTCATCGTGTAGATTTGGACTAGAAAAGTCGCTGTGGAATTCCTTTATAATTTATAACGATTTATTTATATTTATAAAAGGAATTTCATTATAAATCGAATATCGATTTATATCGGGATTTGAAATATCGAGTAGAAATTCATATAGGAATATTCTAGAGCTGTACGATATTCTATTGTGAATATATACGATAATATTTATTATAAATATTTAATTTAATTATTTTTAAATATATTTATTTATTTAAAAGGGTTATTTAGAGCTTTAAAAATAGCCAGTTTTGCAAACGACCTCCGTTTTCGACGAAACTAATTTTATTGGATCCGCAATGTCAAATTATTGTTAGATTTCCAGTTTCATGATTTTTAGAGTCAATTGTGTGGCCGTACGGATTTTTAGAGTGAAAAACAGTCAGTATTCTGATGGTTAAAAATACGCTGTGTGAGCAAACGGAGTCGGAATTCGACGCAACCAGTTTCGTTGGGTCCGTAATGTCAAACTCTAGCAGTATGTCCAGCTTAGTATTTTTGGGTATCATGAGTGATCATAGGGTTTTTAAAGACTAGTATGACATTTATGAAATATAAAATAAAATAAAATATTTAATTATGGACCTAAACTAGGCCACCACTCATCTCTTCTCAGCCACAACCGTTGGTTTAAAACCAAATTCAAAGCCGCCACTATCTCGAACCAAAACGTGAAAACCACTTCAAAGAAAATTCAATGGAAAATCAAATAAATTTGTTTAAATCCCAAAACCTATATGTTTGAGTTTAGTTCGAAGAGAGCATAAATTCTATTTGCAATTTGAAGGGTGCGGTTCATTTTCCTATACGTCGAAGTTTCGACAGTCAGCCTAGGGCTGTGATTTTTGAGTAACTCTTTAAGCGTGAGATAAAATGATTATCGTATTTGGGTTTATGGATGGAAACCACATCGTTGTACATAGTTCTGGGTTTTTCGGTGGTCATTGATGTTGAGTGCATCACTATAGCAAGCGCCAGAAGGGGGGTGTCGAGTTGGACTGAATGGGGATGGTCGGGAAGAGGAGTGGAAGAGAAGTCGATTGGTGTTTTCTGTTTTGAGTGTAGTTGAGAAATGGAGGAGGTAGGATGGAAGAAAGGAGCGGCCATGGTGATATTGAGAGGAACTGGAGTCGTGGCTTTCTAATTGGGGAAGAAGGATTGTGGGTATGGGTTTCAACGGGAGCTGATGGACCAAATGGTTTGGTAAAGCCCGTTATTGATTTAAATCTAAGTTAATTATATTATAAATAGTGTATTAAGTAAAATATTCATAACTTCTACATACGGTGTCAAATTTACGAATGGTCAGATCCGTTGGGACCGTATGGACGGGAGCAACACAATGGAACTGACTGGGAGTGGATTAGAGCTCGTTACAATTTATGGCAAAATAAATTGTCCGTCTGAATCAATAGACGCAAATCTTTATTTAACGGTTAACGCGAAATGTGAGTAAAACTCACCAACTCTGAACAGTTGTGTTTTTATAACGTATTCTTAGAACTGATAACTATCTGTTGTTTGATGTGTGTTAACTGTTTGGTTGAATTGCTTATGTATTGGTTGAAAGTATAGATAACGATATATGTATATAAATCGTTAATCGAATATTTGATTCTGTTTATCAGAATATTTTATATTCGTGTTGTTTAACATCTGTGATGCAGGAAAACAGGTTGGAGGGATCCAACAGGATTCCTCAATATTTATAATACTGTTTGTTTTCATATATTGTGTTATATGATGTGATGTAAAATCTGTGATTGATGATAATGACATTGGTCCTGTTATTTAGTATTGTTGAATACCAAAAGAAATATTAGAATAGGAAAGGGAAATTTCAAACTGTGCATTGAAATAGAATATTTATAAAATCAAGGGATTTTATAAAAAGGAATTTAATAAAGAAAATATTTATAAAATCAAAGAATTTTATAAAAAGGATTATTTACTTAGAAAGTAAATAAAGGTATAAAAAGGATTATTTACTTAGAAAGTAAATAGAATTATAAAAGGAATATCTATTTAGAAAATAAATAGAATAATTATAAAAGGAAATTTTCAATGTTATATTGAAAAGGGAATATTTATAAAATCAAAGGATTTCATAAAAAGAAATATTTATTTGTTAAATAAATAGAATTGGAAATGAAATATTTATTTGTTAAATAAATAGAAAGATGAAAAGGGAATATTTGTAAATATTTACAAATAAAATAAAAAGGGAAATATTTGTAAAACATTTACAAATAGAAATTGAAAAAGGATTATTTATTTGGAAAATAAATAAAAGGAATTTATTTGGGAAAATAAATAAAAGGAAATGTTTATTCATGAAATAAATAGAGTTATAAAAAGGAAAATTGGCAGGATATAAAGGAAAGGGAAAAGATTTATTTAAAGTGAGATTAAATAGAAATCTGTTTTAACAGACGAACTGGGAGGATTAATTTATAAACAATATTTTATAAATTAAGTAAAATATTTATCATTGGATAAATGGAATATATAAGTCAGGACTTATATAGAGAAGTAAGAATCTATTTCAACATCGATATTTGAAACTGAATATGGACGTAGAGTTAACCAAAGGAGTTAATTAAAATGTGTTAATCAAAATGAGTTAATCCAAAGGAGTTAATCCAAAGGAGTTGATCGATGTTAGTTTAATCGAAAGGAGTTATCGATTATTAGTTAATCGATTAGAGTTAGAGTTAATCGATTAGAGTTAGAGTTAACCAATTAGAGTTAATCGATTAGAGTTAGAGTTAGAGTTAACGAGTTAGAGTTAATCAGTTAGAGTTAATCAGTTAGAATTGACCAGTTAGAGTTAACCAGTTAGAGTTATTCAAATGGAGTTAATCAAGTCGAGTTAACTAAGATGAGTTAATCAAACCGAGTTAATCCAAAGGAGTTAATCGATGTTAGTTTAACCGAAAGGAGTTATCGATTATTAGTTAATCGAAGGAGTTATCGATTATTAGTTAATCGAAAAGAGTTATCGATTATTAGTTAATCGAAAGGAGTTATCGATGCTAGTTTAATCGAAAGGAGTTATCGATTATTAGTTAATCAAAAGGAGTTATCGATGTTAGTTTAATCGAAAGGAGTTATCGATTATTAGTTAATCGAAAGGAGTTATCGATTATTAGTTAATCGAAAGGAGTTAATCGAATTTAGTTATTCGAAAGTGAGATTATCGAATATAGTTTATTCGAAAGGAGTTAAATCGAATATAGCGTATTCGAAAGAAAGAGATCGAATATAGTTTATACGAAAGAGTGAGTTAATCGAATATAAGTTATTCGAAGAGAGATAATCGAATATAGGTTATTAGAATAAGAATTAATCAAATAGGGATTACTCGAAGAGAGTTAATCGGCGAATTTGATTATATCGAATTCGGGAAAGTATTTATACTTTCCGGTGTTTAAATCAAGATTTATTTATTTATAAATCAGGTGTTTATTCATTTATTCACATTAAAGAATAAAAGTTATAATTGAAGTTAGATATTTCGAAAGTAGGGATTATAACGTTATCGTTATAATCAATGTTTTCAATAAAGAAGTGGATACGTAAATAGAATCCGAGATTTACGTAAGGAAGTTTGTTAAATGTTTAAAAGATAAACTTTGACTATTTCGAAGTTAAAACGTTGTTCAGTTAAGGTCTGAGAGGTAATTATACCCCAACTTGATTGACTTCCTTCTTAACTAAGGAATGGTAAGGTTTGATAGTGAATGATGGGTAAGTGAATTTAGTGAATGGTTTGAGTTAGCATGGTGATGTTTGATTTAAACATCAGTTTAAGTCCAGTGAAGGAGTTTTGGAAATGTTTTCCAAATAAGAATCAGAAATGTTTTCTGATAATAGGAAATAAGAATTTAGAATATATGGAAACAGGAGATAAGTAAATTAATGAACTAAAGAGATAAATGTTAAATGATGATTGATCGATATAATTTCCATTTGGAAATAATATCGTTGTTTGCACACGTGTTTTTCTTTGATAGTTAACTCATCGACTATCGAAA
This sequence comes from Allium sativum, assembly GCA_030737875.1. Taxonomy (NCBI): domain Eukaryota; kingdom Viridiplantae; phylum Streptophyta; class Magnoliopsida; order Asparagales; family Amaryllidaceae; genus Allium; species Allium sativum. Next base: position 583,039,464 of record CM060915.1, on the reverse strand, counting down.
TTTTCGACTATTTTAACGTTGTTAATATGGAGAGACCGGTTGGATTATTATCCGAAGAACCACTCCGTATTGGCATAAGCGTTGCGAATCATATATGCCAAAGATAATTGAAGACGGAGTAAAAGTGCAAGGGTTGTTGTATAAATCTTAGGTAAAGATTGCCTAAGATGGATGTACTGAATAGTGCCTTCGGTTTGTCCAGTCCCAGGACAACTTGTATGGACGAACGTCTGACAGAGTATATCTGATAGATTGCGTAAGTTGATCTCTTCAAATGTATTCACATTTGGTGGCGGAGGAATTCGTTTCTCTTAGCTGTATACCCGTGTTATTTTTGGATAAATCAATTTGTAATTTAAAGGGTATGACGATGTGACATTCTAAGGGAATGAAGACGTGGCATGTGAAAAGATAAGTGTATCTTCTAGCCTCACAACCGGGAAATGACAAAAATCGGGAAGGCAACATGGCTATGTAGGTCGCACCTATTAGGGTGTATAATCACCTGATCTAGAGTTTCATTTACTTCTAAAAATCTATTGTCGATGTTGTCCCATTCAGGAAACGGTTGTTGATCCCAACCGTTGGTGATATACATTCGATACACTCAAGCGAAATGAGTGGTCGGTCATGTGTGGCCGGGTTGCAAGATGTTCTTGTTGAACCCAGTGTATTCCTCTCTAGAGGTACACTAGCGAAAGGTGGTTCCATACCTTGTCATAATTGGAAATCCATTACCCAATATGTGCTTGCGGTTTTGATTGTATACTATATATATAGAACGTGAGATGAAAGCGTTCTGCTAGATGATTATTATATTGTGGTTGATAGACATTATTATAATATCAAAAGGTTTTTGATAGAAAGATTTATCGTTACTTTCAAAATGATTTGAAAGTTGAATCAAACTGATTTGGATTCTCATAAGGGAAAAACCCATTCCGTTATACGGCGTGGTCTTATGAGATATCGTTTACCTGTTCACACTGTTTTAAACTGTTTTACTCATACCAGTCCCATGACTGACCCGGAGTTTATCTTGTTTGGTTTTCCCTAAACTCTTGGGTGCCCAATTTTGTACGGTCAGTCAAGTAGCCGGGATTTACAGATATACTGGAAGAGCTTGGAGCAGGAGGCATCAGGATTATATAGCTATAGTTATTTCCGCTGTGTTGTAAGTGTTGTACTCTGATAATGTTATTGTATACATATACTGATTTTATTTCAAGGATATGTTATCTATTATATGTTGTTCGTTCCGCTGTGAGATTCGTGTTACTCTGATGTTGTATCTTCTTCTTCTTCTATTCTAAGTTTCTATCTTATCTATTCTCACCCTCTAACTTCTTTCATTAACTACCGGTATTTTCGATGTTTGGATAATCGACGTGGGTTTTATGTCGATGACCAAAGATCGCAAATTTCCGGGTCGTTACAACGTCTCTTGTGATTTCAAAATAATGCCTCTTTATTAAAAGGAGGAAAACGACATGATTTACAATTCTTAAGCCAAAAACCAACAATATTGAATATAATAGGAATATTCTTTTTTTTCTTACAATCACATAATACACAAATTTCATCTTTTCTACCTAAATTCACATATTTCATATTTCAACACTTAACTAAAGATCACGAACATAACAACAACTAATTTATGTTAAATGCGACTGATTTCCAGATCCACAGTGCTATGTAATATGTACAACATATTTCATGACATAACTGTAGGAATATATGGGAAAAGTATTTAATAATTCTACAATTCATGTTATACATAATCACAACTTATCATTTACCGATTTTAACCATATTTTTAATCAGATCTGATGGTTGCCAATAAATTCACAATACTCAAATAAACAGATCTGATAGGCATAAAACATAGATTGGATTCAAACGAAATAGACATTATAATTGTATTAGTAAATTTCCCACTCACCTTATAGCCTCTAAACTATAAGTTTTGAACCCTTTAGGCTTACAATCCCCAAATTCTTATAAGTCTACAATTTATCTAGGAAGGGAAACATTCTAGATCTATAGAAATGTAATAAAAAGGGAAGAGATCGGTGAATCTATCATTGAGCATCCTCTTCCATTGAATCTAATTATCTTCCCAATTGCATATGAATTTTATTTGATTTGATTTGTATGAACATATTTTTATTTTAAAAAATTATGTTAGAAGAGGAAGAAAAATGGCAGAGCTCCGCTGCATCTTTAGATTTGAATGGAAAAGAACGAGGCTCTACCCCTCTATTTATAGGGGTGGAAATGGCCTAGAACCCTCAGATTGGTTTTAATTTATATCCGTCCATTCTTTTTAATAATATGATAAACCAATACCTAAAAACAAAGCCGTCACTGGGTAGTTGGACGCCCAGTAGGTCGATCGGGCGGTCGACCGCCGGTCGACCGCCTGGGCATCGAACTGCCTAGGTCGGCTTGGTTAATTAGGTAAGTTATTATTAAATATTCTAGTTTATTTATTTTTGTCCGTTTTCGTATTTCGTCCGTAAAATTTACATACATACTCCGTTCGCGAAAATCCAAACATGAAAGTTGACCATAATTCCAAGACGAACGCAATGGTTAAAAGTCTCGTAGCAAAATATTTCTTTTATTCTTACAATCGACAAAAAGCGAGCTTCGAAGGAGGGAATGAAATCCGCACGTTTCACTCCCAACTACATCCCGCAGTGAACCGGGACAAAGAATCTGAACAGAAGAAGCAAAGATTTCCTTAAATCTGGTCCGAATGAATCGGTCTTTCCACAGAGATAAATCTTTGCCTGCTAGGCAAGAGGGCAGCAAGTTGCAAATTCTGTCTCGGTAGGACATGTATTTTCTTTTTACCCAAATTCACATATTTCATATTTCAGCACTGAACTAAAGATCTGGAACATATTTACAACTAATTTATGTTAAAAGGGACTGATTTCCATATCCACAGCACTATGTAATATGTACAACATATTTCATGACATAACTGTAGGAATATGTGGAAAAAATATTTAATAATCCTTCAATTCATGTTATACATAATCGCAACTTATCATTTACCAATTTTAACCATATTTTTAATCAGATCTGATGGTTGCCAATAAATTCACAATATTCAAATAAACAAATCTGATAGGCATAAAAAATAGATTTGATTCAAACGAAATAGATAAGTCATTAAAATTGTATTAGTAAATTTCACACTCACCTTATAGCCTCCAAATTATAAGTTTTGAACATTTTAGGCTTATAATCCCCAAATTCTTATAAATCTACAATTTATCTAGAAAGAGTAAAATTCTAGATCTGTATAAGAAATGTAAGAAAAAGGAAAGAGATCGGTGAATCTATCGTTGAGCATCCTCTTCCATTGAATCTAATTATCTTCCCAATTGCATGCGAATTTGATTTGATTTGATATGTATGTACATACTTTTATTTTAGAAATTAGGTTAGAAGAGGAAGAAAAACGACAGAGCTTCGCTGCCTCTTTAGATTTAAATGGAAAAGAATGAGGCTCTACCCCTCTATTTATAGGGGTGGAAATGGTCTAAAACCGTCGGATTGGTTTTAAGTTATATCCGTACATTCTTTTGAATAATAAAATAAACCAATACCTGAAAACTTAGCCGTCACTGGGCAGTTGGTCACCTAGTAGGTTGACCAGGGAGGTCGACCACCGGTCAACCCACTACGGTCGACCGCCTGGGCATCAAACTGCCCAGGTCAGCTTGGTTAATTAGGTAAGTTATTAATTAAATATTCTGGTTTATTTATTTCCGTCCATTTTCGTATTTCGTCGGTAACTTTTTCATACGGACTCCGTCCGTGAAACTGTAAACATGAAAGTTGACCAGAATTCCGAGACAAACGCAACGGTTAGCCTCGTGGCCAAATTTTCCATCGTTTGCAAAAATTCTTATTTCTGAAATTCTAATAATTAATTTATATCGCCAAAAATTCCGAGTTGTTACAGTCACCTTCTCAATGACGACAATCACATCATGGATATGATCAGAAGACTTTTGAGACATGTATTACCCGGTTTTGACTTGGAATGGAATCGAATTCCATTCTTTCAAGACATTCGAAACTCACAGAATCCACCAGACTTCTAGCTACCATTGTTGGAAGCTTATGACGGTAGGAAGGATCCTACCGCTCAACTCACGCGATAGATCCACCACATGGAAGTGTTGGAGGGAATATGACGATGTCATGGCAAAGTGCTTCCTCCTCTTTCTGACGGAAATAGCTGTTATGTGGTTAAGGTAGCTAGAATCAAACTCTATCAGGAGCTAGAGCAACCAGGTGAAGAAATTTGTTAAACAATTTCGGGTTCACATCGCTGACCCAAGAATGTGATGACACTCAAAACGATCAGGAAAAGTATTGGGGAAACTCTACGTAAATTCCTGGAGTGTTTCCATGATGTTGTGGCTTCAGTGGATCAACCAGATCCATCCTTGGCTCTAATGGCTGTAGTACCTAGCGTCTTGGACAATTTTGAGTTCAATATCTCTTTAGAAAGGGACCCCTGTGGGATCTTGGGGATTTCTACCTTGAAGTTGACAGATTCTTAAGGCAGGAAGATTTGAAGGCTGATCGTGAATCCCTTCAAGTCAATCACGTCAAGGACGGGAGGAACCGTCCAACTCTTTAAGCAATAACGGGAAAAGGAAAGCTGATAGAAATCTCGGCCTCTAGAAGCAAATGAGAAAAGGGCCAAAGTACGACTCGTATGCATCGCTGAATGCGGGTCGGGAATAATATTTTATGTAAAGACCGACTTTTGGAAAGAAGACAAACTAGATTGGAACCCACTAAAAAAAGCTTTCAAAAAGTTCTGTTTGTTTCACAAAATGTCTGGACGTGAAGCAAACAAACATTAACACTTGCAAGACATACTTGAAGAGCAAGCGAGGAATGGACAACTGCGGCAATACGTCCAAAATAAATTGTAGCAACTCAACAGGAATTGCCATCAATTGCAAAGGATGTAGGGGCCTTGTCATCAATTGACATGTGAGAGTCGGATAATGGTGGCTAAGTCTCCTACCCATGTGCAGAATCCAGAGAGATCCCTAGGCACGCTCTTGGATGACAAACCATCAACTTTACTTTTTTCTTTTTAGTTCTTTTATTTTTTTAATCAAGTTGTAATAAAAAGGCTAAGCTTTTTACCTTGTACGGGGAACTAGAGCGATCCCTTAGCAAGCTCTGAATGATGAAAACCTCTTATTTTTGCAATAAATTTTATCGTATTCCTATTCTAATAAAGCTGATTGGCATATATGGTTGATGCTCATCAGACATGGATTTTGTATTTCTTTACTTAAATAAAATCACTTGGCGTGTATGTCTGATGCTCATCAGGTGTGGATATACAATCAGAAAACTCTAATGATACCATTCAGTGAGTATGGCTGATGCTCATTGGATGTAAAACTTGATTTCAAAACACTTTAATCACTTAGTGAGTATAGTTGATGCTCATCAAGTATAAAACTCTTTAATCACTTGGTTACTATGGATGATGCTCATCAAGTATAAAAATATTTAATCACTTGGTAAGCATGGCTGATACTCATCAAGCATGTCTATGAACTATCAAGTATGGTTGATGCTTGATAGAACGAACAAGGCTTGGTGGGAACTCAAACCGTAGGTTACTAAGTATGGTTGATGCTTGATAGTCCAACTAAACTGTGAACCACTAAGTACGGCTGATGCTTGTTGGAGATCAAACAACCCGTGAAACGTCAAGTATGGTTGATGTTTGATGGGGATCAACCCAATCTCCGAATGCTAAGTATGGTTTATTCTTAGCGGAAGCCTGGCAAGGCTCTAAAACCATCATGTATGGATGATACATGACCAAAAGCCGACGAGGTTACAACACAACGAGTATGGATCATGCTTAATCAAAATCCCGGGGAGACTCGAAACATTGACAGTGGATTATGGTTAGTGGGGACAATACTTGAATCGTCAAAGTATGGATTACATTCAACACGGAATTGACCCGGTGTGGTCATGAATTTTCAATATGAATCCGGAGAGATTGCAGAAATTGAAATATCCAAAACTTGTCTTCCGCAGCAAAACATATTTTAGGGGACAAGTGTTAACCAGCCTTTTGACAAGGCCATTGGATTTTTGACTTGGACATCTGGACCGCTCATGACTCGAGCGCAGACTCGTACAAACTTAAATTAAACGTCAAGATTGATGTTCGATGGGAATCAATAAATAAATCAGCTCAGATCGATCGCCTCGAGGCATTATCTGATCACTCAAAAACAGCTTGATCGGCTCACTGAATCACTTCATATTCACTTGATCGATCACACGTAGGATCAGATTGATGACCTCAGAAAAATATGATCAAACAAGTCCGATCACCTCAAAAACCAAGGGTTGAATCGATCTGGCACTCACCCAATCACTTCGAAAGGTTCAAATCGATATATATAAAAATTGAGATCGGGACAGGCCGATCACTTAAACACATGGATCGACTCACATATTCACTTCAGAAAACTTTCCCGATCACTTCAAAGAATCAAATCGTAGGAATCCCTCTAGGGATCGATATAAACTTAGACATCAGACCACGTTAAAAACTAGTCTATTGGGGTGACATGATCACATAAAAATGAAATGATCGATCACTTGGAGCTCGGATTTGTAAAAAGCAATAACACCTCAGATAGGTATTTTACCAAGTGATCGATCACTTAGAGCGAAGCAAATCGACTCAAAACACGTGATTGTTACATGAAAATCAGATGATCAAACAGAAAGCATGGACCTGAAATGTTCAAATGAAGATCAGACCTGAAATATATCAAATGACCATCGGGCGAGGACTCAAGCAAATCGGGCTAAATTACAAGATCGACACGTCAGATCCTAAAAAATTGGGATGATCTGAGACTGAGCTCGAATACGAAGTATCTAACTTCAAATCAGATCCGAAATCAGCAAGAATGGATTGATCTTTGGAGTGCAAGGCGGATCATCTAAAACAACGTGATCGACATGTAGGATTCAAACAAAACAAGTGATCGAACATACAAGCTTGGAATACGAAAATAATGGACACATGAGGGATACAAAATTTAGCAACACCGATCCCTCCATGGGGGATCTATATTGATCCCTACAACTAAGGGACCGAACCCGAATTTTCTAAAAAGCAGTCAAAGCGCGATCCACTTTTCACTCCTCAATTTGAGGCCAATTCAATCTCTTCTACAGCTATAAATAAGACATTTTTGAGATTTTTTGGATTTTGAAGGCTACTACGTAAGGACATTTCTAGAGCTTAATTACAACAATTTTTCTCTACATCCTTACACCGAGCTAAACTGTATTTATAATCATACAGTAAAAACTGCAATAAGTGGACGTAAGCATGATTTGTCGAACCATTATAAATCTCGTATCTTCATTTACTTTTACATACTCAGTGACTGCTCTGTGACTGATTATTGCAATTATTATCTGATTTACGTATAAATCAGGTGTTAACGTTCAACTGACCAAAATCAAGCACCAACATATATCATCTCATTTTTCGAACGATAAGAGTTTGAATAAATGGTCAATCATCTTTAACAAACATTAGTACTAAAAGCCTTAGATAGTGTACTATATATTACATATCAACATATGTTTGAATCACGCTATCAAAGTTTCGAATCTGTAACATTCCACACCAAGTTTTAACGCCCAACCACATAAACAATGTTGTCTGTCATCATGCTTAATAGTACTTGTAATACTCGTGTCATGCTTTTTTAATATTAGAATGAACTACCAAAAATGACTTACAAAATTAACACAACTTAAAAAATAAATAAATTTATCTTCATATCCATAGAACATTGTCAAAAGTAGTATCACTTACAAATATGATCTAACAAATCAAAATTCAAATTGGCATAAAAATTAGTTGTTTTAACTTAAAAATAAAAATTCAAAGACATCATCCCGAGTGAAACACACGTACTCTGACGCTTGGCTAATAATATTACTATGACACAAGCTTAGAGAAAAAAAAATCATCATTGATATTACAAACATGACACGCAAATCTGTAAACAAAAAAACAAATGTGCGATTGGTTAACCATTTCCAATTTCAAATTTTCTCTTATACAGAAGTGCACGACATAGTTAAATGTCAAAAACGACTAATTTAAAAAACAAAGTTTAACACATACAATAGAACTCTTAATCTTGTGGAATGAATGCATATTCTTTATACAGCATAAATTGGGCGTTCTTCTAACAATCATTTTACAAATACAAAAGATTAGCGACACCTGCAACCTCAAATGTATGTACATTTGCATACAACTAATAAAACATAAAAGTACATACAAGAAAGGAACAATAATAGTAGATAACAACAAATCTACAGTCACTCCACATTCTTCCGTCCCTTCATGCAGCAAACCATTTCTGATAATCGTTTTTGACTGAGAAGCATGCTTTTTTTGTTACTGATCAACCCGTCCTATAATTTAGAGAAGTACCTAGTCCATATCTTTTGCTTTAGTAGCATTCTGTGACCGCTGCAGTTGAGATTGTGCAGCAAACTTCATCTGCAATCCTTTAAACCGTTCTAACAGTTCTTGGAATGAAGGTCGTTCTTTCGGATCCCTGCATTTGGGTAATTGTGTAAGAATATTACGGAAATGACACATTAACAGAAATGTTTGAACTGGTCGCATAATTGTGTAAAAATAGCAGAATAAAATAACTACTCGGATGGACATACCGATGCCAACAACTCTCAATTATTGAAGCCCATTGAGGATCCAAGTCTTTCGGTAGCTCCAACCTTTGGTCCATGAATCCTACTGCTCCGATCACCTAAAAAGGCAAGATGCTTCTTGTTATGAAGAAAGGACACTAGTTTTAGTGAGCATGCTAAAGTACACAGAGAGTGTGAACTGGAAACATAACTTAAAATGCCAACCGTTGGGAACAAAAAACGAATATGTGCTCTAATAAAAAATAAATTGTTACCCATCAAAATTTACAATTTGGTTGTACAGTTTAATGTCAATACAAAATTACTGCATAATTAATATAACTATTCGATAAGAAAACAATGCATATTGGTATTATCGTATAAAACATTGGTTGTTTGTTTAGTAAAGTGCATAAACTAAATTACTGAATACCTAAAGACAAATTTAGCTCCATATCTAAACAAGTCTAAGGAAGTTTTGTACAGTTTAAGATAAACTACTGCATTTTAAATATAAATTTGGTCGTATGTGGCAAATACTGTAATTATAATCATTAGAAAAATGCATAATTATATCAGAAATTTATTTGCAACAATGACAAAACGATAATCGTGATTTTCAATTCATTGTGGACCAAAAGAATAAAAACAATTCTCCTTTAATTTAAATATGCTTGTACAAAAATCATTGACTTTTCTTATATAAAAAATGTTTTATGTGATATGATATCTGGATACTGTCTAATGAAAAGTTCCATCTATTTAGAAGTGTCTTTTCATCCCTAGCTTTGGATGTATTTCCATTTGCTTTGGAATGTAAAGTTTTCAAATAAGAAACATCGAAATTTGGTTATTACTAAGAAACATCAAACTCTTAAATGTTCTGGCTTCTAAGCACCACTATACTATGTCAATCCATGAATAATACAAGTGTATTCGGTTATTTCGATATAATATTCTGGACACAAGGGATTAAAGGTGGGAATTATTTGGTTAAACCAAATAAATCGACTAAATCGATCAATTTTAGATGGTTTGCTTTAGTATTGAAACTACATTGTTTTATAATCGACTTGTAAAATTTTAAAAAAGTTGTCATCCGTTTAACCAAGCTTTTATTATATTTTCAGAAGTATCGATGGTTTAATAAAAATAAATAGATCGGTTTAGTGGTCCAAATGAATTTTATTTATCATCTATCTATCAAATTACCTTTAGAAAGCATAAGAATGATAGCAAAAAACATTTTAATCCTATATTTATGTTTTATTCAAATTACAACAAATATTCCAAACATAGTGTAAAAGATTTTTAGTTCGGATAACCAACTAAACCAAGCGAACTTAATTTGATCAATTTTGTTAGCTTTTCATTTGTATTGATTTTAGCTCGGTTTAAAAAATTACATCGAATAAACACAACCAACCAGACAATCACCTCTACAAGGAAGTTGAGGTGAATTTTTAGTATGTACCTCATTTTTTCATTGAATTGCCAATATATACCTCATCATCTTCTTTAAATTGATAAACCAATCATCATTATCTAACCTAAACTTAATTACATCATTTTTCACAAATGTTTTTTTTCATAATTACAACTCCGTCTACTACTCAATATGATGTTATATTACATGCAAATCAAATTGTGCATTAACAATATTATTGTTGCTAAGGACGATCAACCATATTGACAATTCTAGGACAAACGACAAAATAGAGCACGGAGGCAAGGAGTACGCGCACAGAAGGTAGATTTCAAGTGGGCTATTATGATTTGAAGGCAGTTATTGTCCCCACGTACACCATTCCCTGTTTAAGGCGGTTGAAGTAGCATAGTTGAAATCATACACACTGTTTCATATCTTGGAAATATCGACCGATATCTTTGGTCGATCTTCCCTCAAAACAAAACAGAAAATCTCTATGTAAATCTCAATCGAGATAAAATACTTGAATATTGATCGATATTTTTGTTATTATTTAGGCTAAAATTTAAGCTCAAGTCCGTGCCTAACCCAATTTTTTTTATGAAAATTTGAAGTCTATCTGTTATAAGCTCTGCCTATTTCAATAGTTAACCTCTTTTAATTGCTAAAATTAGTCCTGAATTTTTTCCTGGATTGAACAACCCCATGCAGAACATCTGAATCGCATTTCAAGGAACTTGAATAGTGGTCTTTAAAATATATTAATGGCTCTTTTTGTTAGTAGCTTGTAATGCTAAAATTTTGGTTTTATTTTGGTTTACCATAATGCTCTTTTTGTGTATTTTTGCTTGTAAATCAAAGACTTGAAACAAATCATGTTTAATTTTTTATTTAATATACATTTTACATGTTGTATTACTATATCGTATATTCATGTGTTCTACAATCTTTTACATTTTCAAATTCTTAGTTTTTTTTATGCATTTTACTTACAAAAGTATGTATTTTATGTCCTAATTCTGCGTTAAAGTTTAATGTTTTGGATCTTTTCTATGTTCTACGTTATGGATCATGAGTTATAAGCTTTAATATCTTTGTATTGTGTTATTTTGTTAGCTTAAGCAAATTACGATTTATAAATATGAATACTCTTTTATAAATTAGCAACAATGGAGCGATTTTGCAAAACAAGTTTTGAGTTATTATCTTTATAATACATAGAAGTCATTGTGTAAAAATATCAATTTTTAGCATATTTTATACATAATTATTAAAGACCTCGCCAAGGCGTTGAAAAGCCCTAGACGCCAGCCTGTGGCCTTTTTACCTTTCAAAGCGTCGTCGATGCAAAAGACGCTAAAATAATCCCAAAAATGCCAAAGTGCTGGGCTTTGAAGTGCTAAAAAGCACGCCTTGTGCAATGTTATTGAAAAGAAAAACTAATTTCGGTATTTAGCCCAACATGAAATTCAATTCCATTTTGAAATCCAACAACCAGCAATGTAAGTGTTACTCATCTCCACCTAAACATTAAAGAATAAAAACACTGTTCATCCATATCGAACAGAAAAACCCAAGGCAACATATTTTAAGCATTTTTGTTGTTGGCAGACTTGAACTGAACGGCTTTGTGCTTTTTAAGTTTGTTTTGTGATGATCATATGCTGTTTTATTCTTAATATCGCATTTATATGCAATTTTTTGAAGTTAAAAATTGAGTTTTAATTGCATTTTTTTCCTATTTAACAGAAAAGTGATGCATAAAATCCCTAGGCAAGGGCCTGGGGCTTTTTAGCCTGACAACTTGGATCTTATACTCCGATATGGTTCAGAGACGAGCTTTAATACTCAAGATGGTTTCGAGATGAGCTTTAAGACTTGAGACGGAACTCTGAGACAGACACCTAAGACGAACTCATCTTGTTTGAGATCTCCCTTGATTATCAACTCTAAAAATTTTAAAAGAAACTTGACCGAAATTCGAGATTGAAAACTTTGACCATACATGTTGATTCAACATTTTTGACCGCTTTAGTTGCACAATGGGCAAAAATATATCCAACATCCAATTCATTAACCAAGAGTGTCTCCATCGCTAGTCATAGTTCACTCCTAATCTCTGAGTCACAAGGTGGGGAAGAATATATTAAACATCAAATGATTCTAAAATATTTGAACGGTAACATGTGCTAAATTTACTTCATAGATTACAACAATTTATCACATTAAAATTGACAAGAAAAAACCTCAACTGCATGTGTAAATTACTCCATATTTGCATTGTCAAGGACAATTTTTGGCTATATTTACGTACTCATACAATGTTCCTCATCCACCGATTCACCTTTGACTTTTTAGGATAAACAAGATCAAAATTATTTTGGCTCATTTAATTTTGAACATGTTTCGACTCCAATCATTCACCAGACTTCAATTTCTTTGTTTTGCCTTAAAACATTATTCTCTCTAAAGCCAAGCATGTGCACTCCAATGTAAGCAAGATCTCACTTCCATCTACAGATCATTCAACCAACAACTACATGTATAGAGGAAATTAAAAAAAATAACAGACCATTTTTTCATTGCAGGCCATCCGTGCGTTTTCCAAAATCAGAATCTAGCTCATTAACCATATTTTTGCTGCTTTTGGGCACAAGTAACTATATCACCATTTATTACTCTCATTATCTGATACAGCACTTGGCTTCTGATGCCATGTTCTCTCACGTTCATTCATTGAGATGACTTAATCAGTATTGAACTCCAATGGATCCTGGTAATCAATCAGCAAATACCATTTTAAGGAATCCCCTCACTATTCCAATTGGTCAACCAAGAGACGTTTTAATTTCAATCGCTACAAATGTCAATAATAATCTTTATTCCATAGGAGGCTCCAATTGTTCGGCACACAAAATATTTATATATTCGTACCTACATCATCCTTATTAAGCCAAACATCACACAAACGCTTTTGCATCTAATGATACATTCTCTTTTAGGGTGCGCTCTTTTTCGAACTGTAATGGGCAAATCAAAATTATTTTGGCTCATTTAATTTTGAACATGTTTCGACTCCAATCATTCACCAGACTTCAATTTCTTTGTTTTGCCTTAAAACATTACTCTCTAAAGCCAAGCACGTGCACTCCAATGTTAGCAAGATCTCACTTCCATCTACAGATCATTCAACCAACAACTACATGTATAGAGGAAATTAAAAAAAAATAACAGACCATTTTTTCATTGCAGGCCATCCGTGCGTTTTCCAAAATCAGAATCTAGCTCATTAACCATATTTTTGCTGCTTTTGGGCACAAGTAACTATATCACCATTTATTACTCTCATTATCTGATACAGCACTTGGCTTCTGATGCCATGTTCTCTCACGTTCATTCATTGAGATGACTTAATCAGTATTGAACTCCAATGGATCCTGGTAATCAATCAGCAAATACCATTTTAAGGAATCCCCTCACTATTCCAATGGGCCAACCAAGAGACGTTTTAATTTCAATCGCTACAAATGTCAATAATAATCTTTATTCCATAGGAGGCTCCAATTGTTCGGCACACAAAATATTTATATATTCGTACCTACATCATCCTTATTAAGCCAAACATCACACAAACGCTTTTGCATCTAATGATACATTCTCTTTTAGGGTACGCTCTTTTTTGAACTGTAATGGGCAAATGAAAGGGCAAATGGAAGGGGTTGAAAAAGAGGCAAGTTCGTGAAAGGGAAATATGAAAGGGGCAAAGCGCAAGGGGAAGAAATGGTTAAATTTTATCAGTTCGCGTGCTTCGGACACAGCGTGAACGGAAAAAATTTCACATTCGGTTTGAATGGGCAGTTCAGTGGGGTCTACTGATGTGCACGTAAAAATGCACATTTATATTCACATATTTATTCTCGTTTAGTACTAATAAATGTCATATATGGGTGTTTTATCATGTTTAAATAATAATTGAATTGATTTCAAAACATCATGCATTTATCATCATATAGGGGGGAAATGGTCATTTTTGTGCTTATATTATTTTGAGAATGTTAACTTGGACATTTTTCATATTTTTACAGAAATTGGATGCATGCAGAAAAGAACTTCATAAAGATATATATGCATACAAAGGAAAAAAAGAGAAAGAAATCAATGGAGAGGGAATCAATTCAAAAGGAGGAAATCAATGCCTTGCCAAAAAAAATGATGACAGGGAAATCAATCAATGGAGAGGGAATCAATTCAAATAGAGAATTAATGGAGGACCCTATTCACTCTTCTTCCTTCTTAAGTGGAGACACAATTACGGCTTCATGAATCACTATTGCTAAAAGACAAAATACAGCTTAGAGCGGGGGCATTCTGGGTAACACGCAAAAAGTTAATTTAGGGTTTTCCCTCATGTATAAATAACCCATGTATGATAATGTAAATGGTATCTTGGATTTTTAGTTTAGAGAGAGGCTGAAAACAAAACCTCTATTTTTCTGCTATGGCTTCTTAGCCATTTCTTTTTTGTAATCTGTCGCTTTAATGCAATATTAATTTGTTGTTTTTCATTTTCATGTTATTTTCTCTTCTGCAAGTAGAACAGAATTTTATCTTTATTTGCTCTTAATTTTGTTTTTTTTATAATGAAATATCTTTATGTTATCATTGAATCCATTATGAGTAGCTAAACCCCTTCAATTTAGGGGTAGTGAAGCTCTCATGATTCATGAATAATTAACATAAGAATTTCATGTTTCTAACTCTCTTATTTGAGCTTAATCTAAAATTGGATACAGATAAAGTAAAGATTTTATATGGTGAAAATTGATAGCACATGTTGGTTGATTATTCCCAAATGTGTTATACTCATATCATTAATAGAACCATACTTTATCACAATCTAATTCATTTTAGAAAAAGTAGTGACATTAAAAGTGAAAGCATCCTTGATGTTCTATGTAGTTAGTGAATATTAACATATAGAACATACTCATAATATTTCATTTTTATTAGAACTATTAATTTCTATGTGATAATTAGGGCTTTAAGTTTATAATGAAAATTGATGATTTACGTAGCTTGAATTTTCTAGCATATAAATCATGCTTGTATGAATACAACACTTAATGTGCTAGTTATTAAAGAGAGTTAGAGTCATTTTTTATGTTAATTAGATTGATGTTGATAGTGAATCTACTCCTAAATTGTCTCTTAGTCTCATATTTGTATTCATTTTAACATTGTTAGTTTTCTTTTAATTTATAGTCAACAATTTCATAGTTTGGTTTAATTTGATTGAATAGAATTTAAAATTATTCTTTCCCTGAGGATCGACTCGTATTCGCCACGTACTAACAATTGTACGCCGTGCGCTTGCGGTTTATATCAATATTCACGGCGATTTTCTAATTCATAGAATATTCGTCGTCGAACAAGTTTTTGGTGCCGTTGCCGGGAAAGAATTTAATTTTAGTTTTATTCTTCGAGTTAATTTTCTTATTTGTTGTTTTTCTAAAAAAAATTGTGTGTTATTCATAGTTTTCTGTTTTGTTTTGATCTTTTGTTGTTTCATTTTGTGTGCGCTTGTTTTTGTGTTCATTAAAAAAAAAGAAAAAAAAAAGAGTTGTGTGTTTTTTTCCATTTTGTGCTTGTGTTTTGTTTTACTTTTGTTCGTATGTTTGTTTCTTCTCATGTGTTTGTTTTTATTTTGTGTTTTTTTTAATTAAAAAAATAACTTTTGCCAATTTCCTTTGTTTCTTTCCCTTTCCTTGCTTATTACTTGCCATTTCTTTTCTAATTTATTTCTCAATCTTCTCTCCAATTGTTTTCCTTTATTTCTTTCCTTTTTCCTCTCTCATTAATTGTCTTTCTGTTTTCTGCCTTAATACCCCCACACTCATTTATTCCTTCCCTTCTCTTTCTCTAATTTATTTCTTTTTCCTTTCTATTCATTTTCAATTCTTATGAAAATCTTCCCATTTTTCTCTTTTATTTCTATCCTTTGATTTCTTTCCAACTTTTATCCAAAATTCTTTCCTTTCTTCACAAATAAAAAAAACCAATTTATTGCTTGCCATATTTTTGCTTCTTCCTTCCTCTGTAATTTCTTTCCCCTTTCTGCCTTAATATACCCCAACATCCTCACCAAAAATCACGTCACTCCATCTGCAAAACTTCTTTCCTCAATTCATAACTCTTCTCCCATGCACCACCATCTACTTCTTCTTTGCGCCTTCACCATCCTTCTGTCTGAACCATACCGGCCTTATCGCCCTCAACCAAAACCATCAGCAACACCGCAAAATATTCCCGTACATCACCTCCAATCACCGAACAATTTCAGTTCATCTTCCTCACTGCGAACTTCATCAATTTCCATTTACCCAAATCAAGTTTTCACAGCCAATTCACCCAGCAACAAACAACAATTCCTTTCCAAAAAAATTCCTCTCATTGCCAAACACATCGGCATTCAGTCACTTTCATCACCAAACTGTCATTGGTCATACACATACACTGACTTCATCAATCTACCATCATCCACTTCCCCAGTTTCAAACATCACCATCCCTATCCCTTCACCTTACCTTTTCACGGCCCTCTCACCTACCTCTTATCCAAATCATTCACCACGCAAACAAACCCTTCCTCCACTTTTGTTGTTTGTTTTCACTTTTGTTTGTTTTTTGTGGGTGCTAGTTTTCTTGTTCTTCTTATAAAAAAAATTCTTGTTCTAGTATTTAGTGTTTGTTCACTTGTGTTTTGTGTCACTTTGTTTTTGTGTTTATCTTGTGTGTTTGTTTTATTTTGTTGTTCTTTAAAAAAAAATCCTTTTTATTGTGTATATATTGTGTTCAAATCTCTTTCAGGTTGCAAGATCAAGAAGGAACAACGCTGATTTGCCGCGCTTGCTAATAGATAAAATTGCTGCTTAAAAAAAAATTGCTAATAATTTTACACGCTATGATTTCAATTTGGATGTGCCTGATTTGTGCTTGTAGACTTTTATTTGGGAGTGTGATTTCTAGGTATTGCAGAACTCAGCAGATAAAAAAGTGAAATCTCCAAAAATTGAATCAAGGAACCAATAGTGAAGAAAATCGTTCAAGCAAAGCTAACAAAGTTCTAGGGTCAAACGAAGCAAACAGTAAAGTCTCATAGCTCTGGAAGGACAGCCATACCCCACTGTGAGTGATTCCTAAACTCTACAGGCGCTCTGCTGCAAAGAAAAATATATTGAAATTGCTTGTAAAAATCTTCTGCAGGGCATCGGCTTGCTTATAAAAAAAAAATATTTCTGCAATTATTATTCTATGACTGTCTGTGATGGATTATTTTTCCTGTTGATGTGTGGTTGGAAATTTTAAAACAAACGTGGAATACATTATTTTTGAAATCAAATCAAGGATTCCCCAAAGCTCATAGGACAAAATATTCGTTAAATTGACAATTAGGATTGATACTCTCTAAGGTGTCTAAGGAACGGTAGAGTCTAGAACTCAAACAGGTTCTTAAACCTTCAGTCGTGTTTCTACGGTGATTCGTGGCACACTGATAATCCCTGTCCGAACCTGGCCTAGACTTGTATTCATATAATCCAAAGTTGTTAATTTTAACATATTTTTTAAGAGCTTTCTTGAAAATGTCTCAATTCCCTTATTCCTACGGATTTTACGATAGTTGTGAAAATCAATATAATCCATATAATTTTACACCAAATTCATATGGATATTTTAATAACAACTATTGTACAAATAATTTGGATTTTACGCCACCAACTTTTCAAAATTTTCAAGATAATCCCGTTTGTACACCACCAAATTTTCAAAATGATGATCAGCCCTCAACTCTTGAAACACATGTTGAATCTTTACTTGAAATGAGCATACAAAAAAATAAAGAAATAAATGAATTGTGTAATTTATACATATGCAACAATTCAAGTGAAAGCTTTCAAAATAATCAAAATTCGATTTCACCTCCAAATTCAAATAATTCTGATTATAACCCTTGTCAATTCAATTTTGAACTCCAAAATGAATTTCAAATTCAAAATGGAAATGTAAATCACTTTTCAAATGATTTTGGCAATGAGAATAATTTCAATTGTGGTGCTACTGAAAACTTTTGTTCTCAACAATTTAAAATTGAAAATTCTCATGTAAATAATTATAAATTTGATTTTGTTGAGCAAACGAACATACTTGACGATTACTTGAAGTTTCATGAGAAACAAAATCGAATCCAAATTTGTGACGATTCGAATAAAAATCCACCTTTGCCCACAATCGACGATTTTCAAATAACAACTTTTGAAATTGATGAAAATCTTAATGAAGTTGTTGAAAGCTCTGTAATTGATCTGAATTTGAATTCTCTTGGAAACGAAGACGTCAATCTTCAATTTGATCTTCCTCTCTCAGATTCTGAAAATTTAGCAACTTTAGATTGTCAACATGACAAAAATGATGAAGTTATTAACAACTGTTTAAGTGAAGATGACTTTGATGAACGAAAACTTTTTAACTTGATTGACGATAATGTTGTTGGGTCTGAATCTGAAAATGAAAAATTTGAAAACTTTGAAATTCTTGAGGTTGAAAACAACGAAACTGTTGAATGTGATCTTAAGCACAATAACGATTTTTCTGAAACTGTTGAAACTCCTTGCGACTTGATCGTTTCAACTGAATCTCGTTGTGATCACTTGTTTTTCAATGATAAATTTCTGCAGTATATGAATTCTTTCTGGAATAACACTGTTTTTGAGAAAACACAATTTCGAAATTTACTGGAAATTCATTTGTTTGGTTTTAACTTTAGGTTTACGAATGAACCTTTAGTTAACAAAATTTCAAATATCAAAGCGAAACTGAACAATATTTCTCAAAATAAGTGTGAGGGTGAGAACGATGCACATGTCTCTCAATTTATACATCATCTGAACAAGTCAAACTTTGTTTTCGAAACTTTTACTGAACCCCGACCCACTGACCTCTCTTTAGTTGCTACAGAAATTCAATTTGATTTTAGGATCAATTGTAAGCTCAAAATTTTAAAGTTAGCAACTTAAACTTTTGAAAAAACAAAAATTGTTTTTCCAAATCTGAAACGTGATTTAAAATTTTTTATGATTTGATTTTCTGTGCTTAAGTTGTGTCTCTCATACTTAAAGAGACAAGTGAATCGGTCTTTAGAAGACCGTTTCATTTACTTCTTGTCAATATATTTTCTGATATTTTGTAAATATTTTGTTTTTCCTTTTTTGTAAATATAGGGCATATTTTCGAAATTTTCTTTTCTTTTTCTCCTTTCACTTGACTGTGGGGACACAGTCGAAATCAAGTGTGGAGGGAGTTTCATTTTCATTATGTTTTGCATAGTTTAAGTTAGCATTTTTTTTTCTTTCTCTTTTTGCATTTTTTTTTCTTTTTCTTAAAAAAAAAGTAAAAGTTTCGCATTTCTATTTACTTCTAAATAAGACATGATGGAGTTAGTATATAATTTTGGTCGTTCGATTTAAATATTTGGAAATTTACTTCTCTTAGCGGATAACGAAAGGAAAGTTTGAATTATGAGCAAATTTGGTGTAACTGGTATATTGGGAAATTCGGAGGTGATGAGTATGAAATGTTTTCTGAATTGTAATCCGATTAAATGAATGGTTGATTTTGACTACTTACGATAACATTTTAGATCGTTTAAGTGAAGTTGTGCTAAGATATTCTCGCTTAACTCTCTCTCTTATGTAAAAAAAAGTATATATATATATAATTATCCAAGGGTATCCAACATTGCTGGTACATCTGGCGTTGGTGTGCAAACCCGCCAAGCTCTTTCCGACACCTTGTTGACAAAGTCAGCGTCGGTATATCTTGGTCTCATTTTATGAGTTGGACATCTAAGGATTACCAACATCTTGTTGACAAAGTCAGCGTTGATCTGCACAATCCGCCAAGCTCTGTCCCAAACTCTCACGTCAGCCCACGAGGCAGTGCATGGGTGGTATACCTTGGTCTTTTCAGTTAGGTGTTTGTAAATAATAATAATGTAAATAATTTTCGAAATAAAGAGAGTTAGCACTTAAAATCCAAGCACACTCTTCACTTATTCGACCTAACTTGTTAACAAAAAGGAAGTTGAGATGTCATTTTACGATTGTTGATATCGATTATAGAATTCACTTCATATTTGCACTATGCTTCTACCAAAACAACTGGCCAAGCAGGAGGAGTTTGTGATGATAACATGATGTTTGAAGTTTTGATTAGTAACGGACTCAAATTTTGTAGTGACGACCCAAATTTGTGTTAACTCATTCGTATAATATTTAAAAATAAATTATCCATTTGTAAATATTCCTTTAAAAGCTTGCATTCATATTGTAAATATTTTCGAATCTTGCATTTTATAAATATTTTTTGCATTTAACTTTTGGATTTTGTGGGTAGTATCCGCTGAAAACCCCCCACGAGACAACACTCGTCCTACTGGGGACACCCAGAGGTTTAACGGCTTGTTGCATACGCTCAATGCAATCGTGCTCCCTACGAAAATGGGTTTAGCTTAGTCTTTACTTTATTCGAGGACGAATAAAAAGATAAATGTGGGGGTATTTGATGTGCACGTAAAAATACACATTTATATTCATATATTTACTCTCGTTTAGTACTGATAAATGTCATATATGGGAATTTTATCATGTTTAAATAATAATTGAATTGATTTCAAAACATCATGCATTTATCATCATATAGGGGGAAAATGATTATTTTTGTGCTTATATTATTTTGAGAATATTTACTTGGACATTTTTCATATTTTTACAGAAATTGGATGCATGCAGAAAAGGACTTCATAAAGATATATATGCATACAAAGGAAAAAAAGGGAAACAAATCAATGGAGAGGGAATCAATTCAAAAGGAGGAAATCAATGTCTTGCCCAAATAAATGATGAAAGGGAAATCAATCAATGGAAAGGGAATCAATTCAAATAGAGAATTAATGGAGGACCCTATTCACTCTCCTTCCTTCTTTAGTGGAGACACAAAATTATGGCTTCATGAATCACTATTGCTAAAAAACAAAATGCAGCTTAGAGCGGGGGCATTCTGAGTAGGGATGGCAATGGGGCGGGGCGGGCGCGGGTAGTACCACCCCATCACCCGTTGGGTGATTTTTTGCCCCGTGTCCGCCCCCATACCCGCACGGGTATCCATTAAACGGGTTTTAAACAGGTTGCGGGTAATGGCGGGTATTCGTGGGTATCCATTATATTTATTCAATTTATTTTTTAATCATTTATTGAAATTATTCAAAATTACATTTGGTAAAAAAAAAACAAATTAGACCAATGCTTAAATGCTAACCTCAAAATACCAATACATATTTAAACCAATATCCAAAAAAGAAGAGACAACAACAGAAGTATCCATCAAAATACCAATAGCCAATTATAAATTGTTGAGTAAAAGCATGCACACAAATACCAAACAGCCAACAACAATATTTTTTGTATTGACTATTGATAATAAATCACATTCAATACGGGCACGGGTACCCACGGATATGGATATCTTATTATCCGTACCCGCCCCATTAATTAACAGATATTAAAAATACCCGTTTATTTTACCCATGGATACCAATTTAACTATCTGTTTCATATCCATGACGGATTTTACCCATGGATAACCGCGGGTACGGATTTTTTTGTCATCCCTAATTCTGGGTAACACGCAAAAAGTTAATTTAGGGTTTTCCCTCATGTATAAACAACCCATGTATGATAATGTAAATGGTATCTTGGATTTTTAGTTTAGAGAGGCTGAAAACAAAACCTCTATTTTTCTGTTATGGCTTCTTAGTCATTTCTTTTTTGTAATATGTCGCTTTAATGCAATATTAATTTGTTGTTTTTCATTTTCATGTTATTTTCTCTTCTGCAAGTAGAATAGATTTTTATCTTTATTTGCTCTTAATTTTGTTCTTTTTTATAATGAAATATGTTTATGTTATCACTGAATCCATTATGAGTAGCTAAACCCCTTCAATTTAGGGGTAGTGAAGCTCTCATGATTCATGAATAATTAACATAAGAATTTCATGTTTCTAACTCTCTTATTTCAGCTTAATCTAAAATTGGATATAGATAAAGTAAAGATTTTATATGGTGAAAATTGATAGCACATGTTGGTTGATTATTCCCAAATGTGTTATACTCATATCATTAATAGAATCATACTTTATCACAATCTAATTCATTTTAGAAAAAGTAGTGACATTAAAAGTGAAAGCATCCTTGATGTTCTATGTAGTTAGTGAATATTAACATATAGAACATACTCATAATATTTCATTTTTATTAGAACTATTAATTTCTATGTGATAATTAGGGCTTTAAGTTTGTAATGAAAATGGATGATTTACGTAGCTTGAATTTTCTAGCATATAAATCATGTTTGTATGAATACAACACTTAATGTGCTAGTTATTAAAGAGAGTTAGAGTCATTTTTTATGTTAATTAGATTGATGTTGATAGTGAATCTACTCCTAAATTGTCTCTTAGTCTCATATTTGTATTCATTTTAACATTGTTAGTTTTCTTTTAATTTATAGTCAACAATTTCATAGTTTGATTTAATTTGATTGAATAGAATTTAAAATTATTCTTTCCCTGAGGATCGACTCGTATTCGCCACGTACTAACAATTGTACGCCGTGCGCTTGCGGTTTATTTCAATATTCGCGACGATTTTCTAATTCATAGAATATTCGTCGTCGAACATCTACGCCCGACGCATCGGACGCAGACGCCAACGAGAACTGCCCATATTTAAAAAAGAACGCTGTCTCAGTCAAACATAGTACCCTGGACTGGGTCAACAAATCATCTTAGCTCACTTGGTCTTTCATTGTGACACTTCTCCTATAGTTCGACTCATTTGTCTTCATCTGCACATAGAACATCTTGAACTAACTAGTTTTTTCAACTATTTTAAATATGACGGAAGAAATATTCATCTTCCCAACCTAATCTTCGTAAAATGACTGGCTTTTTCATTATAACATTTACATGGGTGATCCAGTTTGCAAGAAACCAGAGATGTTTCAATAATAAAAGCAAGAATATTAGCAATACCCGTAAAACCATACTTGGTCATTTTACTTTATGAACATGGAATGGCTTTGGTAGACTCCAGTAAGTCAACAGGGGAAGGCACCAGATGGATGAGCGGCAGGCTGGAGCTGCAGTTGATTCAGCTGCTAGCTGCAACTAATTGCCACTTTCACGTTACTCTTTTGGTAGGTTTACATGTTCCAGAAAACACTAGTATTTTTTTGGTGGTGTCATTTGTGTTTTGTCCTGGTAGCTGGCATGCAATCTATGTGTTTATGTGGGTTTTTATTTTTGAAGGGAATTGCAGAATGTTGCACTGACCTTTCTCAGTCAGTGCATGTTTCTTTCGTAGTATTCAAACATATGGTTGAGCCTGTATAGTTAAGACGCTTATCGGTTTCATGGTGAAAGTGCAAAAGCTACAGCAGAAAGAAAAACCGAGATATATCGGATAATATTGAAGGTGTAAAACAAATTATTGGATATAAAATCAAATATCCAAAATTGGTTTACTCTCATTTTAACGTCCTTTGTGTAGAAACGTTGTTCACTCCTCTATAATATTAATATCTATGCAGGTCAGACTTGGTGAATAGGGTTTTAATTTATATTGAGCGCTTAGAAATTGAATTTAGACCAAAACCAAATTTGTTGACTTGGTTTATAAGAGAACTAGTCAACCCTTACATATTAAAGTTGTTAAAGCGGATCTAAAGCCCCTGATTTAGCAGGCGTAGGCGGTAGGCATAGGCGTAGTGGTTGAAGTGAGTTGAGCACTGTAACAGGGCATTAAAAAGGATTTAGCGAGGCTTCAACCACATGGGGTAAAGCAAGCTCTTATGAACTCATTCAGATAGTTTCTAAAATTATCAAATCGTTTTATTCACAATCTCTAAATGTTTAGTTCGTAAGCTACCATAAATGAAACACACAAGATCCATGTAGGTAATGGACATGCCAATGCCTTTATTTCACATATCAGTATTCTTATCCTTTTCTCTGTTTACTGGTAACTTTTATCTTAATAAAAATATATTCTTGTTCATGCAATATGAAAATGTCTTTTAGATGTTGCTTGACTCACATTAGATGATAATGTTTATATCGAATTATCTATTGTTTCTTTCTCAGGGATCAACGGATGTGGATTATCCTCCTTTGCATACGAAATCTGGTTGTCTTATAGTAGCGGACTATGGTGATACTCGAAGACACGTCATTTGCACATCAAAAACATGATGTGATGAGGTTACAAATAGGCTGGCAATGAGTACCCGAAAAATCCAAAATCGTCCGTATTCGTATCCGAAAATACAAAAAATATCCGATATCCAAAAAGCGGATACAGATATACGATATTTGGAAGTATTTTCGGATACAAACATGATACTATTCGTATCCGAAAAATATCCATCCGTTGTAGAATTAAATATCCATTTTTTATTTTCAAATTATACTTAATTCTTCAACTAACCAAATTAAATAAGTAGAAAACCAAATATTATTTCAGCTATCGGATTCGTGTTATCAACATCATGCCCTTCATCAAACTTTAATCCAACAACAGTCGCCTATCCTTATACGTTCATTCGTTTCACTAAAAGTCTAAAACCTAATTCAAAAAAATGGCGTCTTCTTAGTTCCTCAGCTGACATTTTCAACTCTCGTTTATCAGACTTATTCACTACTCCAGTCTCTGCTTCAATTAGGTCTGTCAGACTTCTTCGTTATTCCTCAGCCCTAGCTTCAAGTGATGAATTGATTTCAAGTATCTCCAGTGACAACTTGACGACCTCGATATCTACGGTCTTCTTCGAGACAGTGGTACGAATTCAAAGCTTTTGTTGGACTATTCATTCGTTATTGATATTTTGTTAATGCACTGTTAATGTTTGTTTGATTATTTCAAAGCTATTTTTTGATTATTTTGCATCTTTTACAGAAATATTAGTTGTTATTTTTATATAGCTGTTGTCTATATATTTGCCATTTGAGACAACTCTAATTCGCAATTTCTATTTGGAAGATATACTCATCAAAATACCTGATGTCTTTATATGTTCTTTAAAAACTGCCTGATGAAATCGAAGGCCAGCTAGGTTACTCGTCTTTCCACTACAGCGGCTACCCTTTTGATTAGCCCAACACAAAGGCATTACCCGCCTCTACGTCTTGAATGGAAGTAGGGATGTCAGGTATCGAACCCACCTCGTTAATAGGAAGCAGGAATCATACCGTTGCGCCACTACTCGCGGACATATGTCTTTATATGTTGATGCTTATTTCATGAAGATATTTCTAAAAGTTGCATGCACACTGAAGTTTTAACTTCTTATATGTATGAGAATTGCAAAATATTGTTAATTCTCTTTTTTTTAATATAATTACAAATTTTATATGGTGAAAATTAAATTAGCTGCCGTAGAAAAATAACTACCCCAATGTTAAGTTTAATAGTCTACGCAATGTTGAATGAAAATTATTTCTGGAAAATTTTCTTGTACTTTAAGTCAATTGAAATGTTTAGTATGTACTTATTATTGTGTATGTATTTCTAATTTATTGTACATAAAGTTAATTGAACTGCATATTAGTCGAATGTAAAAATAATTTCACATGTTTTTTAATATGTAGATTGCAAAAATGTCAAATACATCATCAAGTTGCGGTAGTAAGTTCATTCAGTGTTCATCAATGAATAACGCTAACGTCATAGATAATACGTCTATTGTGCAAGAAACTCAATCTAGACAATAATTTGCAACAAAGTCAAGATGTTTCAACCAATTCGGATAAAAATGAACATATAATGAGAGCCTTAAAATTTGAAGTATGGAAAGATTTTGATAGAAAAACAGTATTGGAAGATGGTACTAGCCATATTAAGGCCACGTGCAAACTTTGTACTATGGTATTTAATGAAGCCGCCAATATGGGAACAACTCATTTAAAAAACCATACAAAATCTTGTCCAAGAAATATTGATAGTAAGAGATTAGTAGGACAGCAAATACTGACTACTAAACACTCTCCCAATAAGCCTTTCAAATTATCAAGTTGGAGACTTGATCAAAATCGAACCCAGATGTGTTTTGCTCGTATGATTGCTAAGCATGATTAACCATTTAATATGACCAAGCGTGTTTATTTTCAAGATTATGTTAGAAGCATTAATCCAACGGTCAAAATGTTTTCAAGAAATACAATTAAACGTGATGTTCTCAAAATTGATATGAGAGCAAAAGTAAACGATACATTGGATTGTTTATCATCTCATGTTAGTCTAACTACGGATTTATGGACATCAAAACATCAAAGTATAGGCTATTGTTGCATAACATGTCATTATATTGATGATGATTGAAAATTACAAAAAAAGATCATTGCTTATCACGAGTTGCCTCCTCCACACACAGGATTGGCACTTAGTGCTACTACGAAGGAAAAAAATGTTGCACTGGAACATTGATAAAAAGATATTTGCACCTACAGCTGATAATGCTTCGAATAACGATATTTTGATAAGAGATTTTAAAGAGTTGTTAGTTGGCAAAGGATTTTTGCCTTTAGATGGTGTGTTATTTCACATGTGTTGTTGCACACACATATTAAATTTGATTGTACAAGAGAGTTTAAAAATTGCGCATTGGCTTATTCAAAAAATAAGAGAGTGACGATTTTACCAAATCATCCCAAAGTAGAAAACAAAGTTGGGAAAATGCATTAGCACGGACTAGATTAAGTGGAAAATAAGTTTGTTATGATGTTCCAACACGATGGAACTCGGCGTATCTTATGCTTGAAAGTGCACTTCAATTGCGTCCTTCATTTGAGCGATTGGTTGATTTGACATATGATTATAAAACGTTGCCATCAAGTGAAGAATGGGAGATTTACTCGTAAATTTTTCTGGTGTCAAGTATCCAACAACTAATCAATATTTCAAAAGTGTGTGTTATGTTTATGAGAACAATATAAGTTGGGAGTTAAATGGACATGTATATTCAATCAATGACACAAAAGATGAGAATTAAATTTGACAAGTATTAAAGCACTTGTAATCCAATGATGAGTCTGGTATGGTTTTTGATCCCCGTTATAGGATGACTTACATTGAGTTTTTCTTTGGCTTGATCTATGGAGAAAATTCGCATATTCATGCTGGAAAAAAATAAATGCATCTTTAAAGACTCTTTTTTCTTTATATGAAAAAGAAAGTATTTCATCCATGAATGCATCTACCAATTCTTGTTTTAATACAATGGATTCATCTGCTAATCTTCCTAAAAAGAGAACAAAGATTGATTTAAAATGGAGAAACTACATTGAGCATAAAGTTGGAAGCATTGTTGTCAAAAATCTTAAAATCCTACGATTTGGATCCCGTTTTGAATCGAATCTCTCCATTCACGATTCGATTTATATTCTGATTCAATCCAGGCTAATACCACACTTTAGAAATACCATTCAATCCAAATTAATATATTAAACATACTTATTTGGGTCTACAATTCCTATTTTAATCATTTAAAAGTAAATTAAAATCAAAACAATATAGAAAATGATGTTTTAGGTTTAGATGTAGAAGTTTAAACATTAAATTAATTTCAAAGTGTGTGCAAGCTTTAAAATAAATGTTTTCTGAATCCACGATTTACGATTTAAATCCCGTTTCGATTCATAGTTTGAACTTTATGATTTACGATTTGAGTCTCATTTTGAAAACCTTGGTTGGAAGTTCACTAGTTTTAAAGACGGGACTTGATAAGTATTTGGAGGATGAATTGTTGACGACGGGTGAGGATACGATAATTTTGATATTTTGATGTGGTGGAAAACTAATACCCCGCTTTTCCCATTATCGGAGAGATTGCTCGTGACATCTTAGCAATTCCGGTGTCGACTGTAGCATCCGAATCAGCATTTAGTTGCGGTGGAAGGTTGATTTCTGAGAATAGATCTTCATTGTCTTCAGATATAGTAGAAGCACCAATGTATGAAAGATTGGTTACCATCTGATATTGGTTAGTTTTTTAATTTGTTTAAATGCAATAATTATTTCGTATAATTATTCAGTTCTTTTTATAGGAAATAATGTGTAGCTTGTAGACGATGCATCGGTTACACTGTAGTCCATATGCACTCTTCACACATGGTATGATTCTTACTAAAATTGCTAGCAGATATTCTTACTTAATCTATTTTGATTTCGTGCTAAAAATTCTTGCAATATGGAAAAAATATTGAAAATGCTAGTCACGGTCATTTTATTCTTGCAAATTATTCTTGTTAATATGTCACTTTATTCTTGCAATTCTTAATCTATATTGGACTGAATTAAAGACAAAAAAATGGGCAGTCACTGTCACTTTAATATTTTGACCATGTAATGTATGTGTTCATTCACAAATCAGAAAATATATATTGAATTTGATGTTTTCACAACAGAATACAAATCTTTTTGGTCTGAGAACACTGGAATTCATACAGCCAATTTTCAAACTGCAGTAGCATAATTTTTTACTTTTTGTATGGTTAGTCCACAACGGGATTTACATTTTGAAAATGTGTGCTGCTCCAACCTTAAGCAGTCTTCATGCTTGGAGCAACAAAGCATGAAAAAGCTTGCTTGCTGCTCTAGCAAGCATGAAAAGGCTTGCTGCTTGGAGCAGCAGGTGTGTTTGGTTAAATAATTTTGTAAATTAAAGTTGTCTGAAACTTTGAATGCATTGTTTTTTTCACTAATTGATAGTCTATTCCAATTTGCAGGGTAGTTAACTTTTCAAGCACCGAATAGTCGCTACGCCATGGAAAAATGGAAAATGAATGCAATATATTAAATTATATTTGTGCTATTTAGATGATTTTTGGTATTTGCTGCAGTTTATGACATGTATGATGTATTTGCTTTTATGGTTTATGTTGTTTTAGGTTACGATATGTTACATGTATGATGTATTTGTTTTTATGTTGTATATGTTGCAATTTATGTGTTTGCTTTTATGATGAATTTGCTACAATTATATGTTGTATTTGCTGCAAATTCTGGATTATGCATTTTCTGATATGCAATTTGAAATTCAGATACGGATATTTTCAGATTTCCAAAAATATCTGTATTTACTGACCCGGATACGAATATTTTCGGTTATCCGCTGATACGGATGCAGATATTTTTCAACTGGTATCCGCGCTTCAACTGGTATCTGTGGATTCGGATACAACATTATTTGTATCCGATTGCATCCGTTGACAGGTCTGGTTACTAAGCAACTAAATAGTCTGACGAGATACTATGACATATGTGATATTTTGAATCTGGTCATTTTCTTTACAATTCACTCGTTGTATTTACTACATTTCCCTAATATTATACATTGTAATCCTTGCTTGTAGTCAAGTTATCAGTACTTATGTATATGTAATGGCAAAAGAGAGTGATTATCATTCTTTTCAATGTCATACATCATCATCTTATTCGTCTCCTTAACGTGCACCCTGTTTTGTTTGTTTATGGCTGTAAACATGTGCTGATGAGTACATATTAAATATTTCCTTACAGAAGTTCGAATCTAGTCCAATGATCATGAGAGGGCTCAGAGAACCATAGTCAAAAATATAGTTGTTATGGCAATAGTTACTGTTACCATTTTGCAATTACCATAAATTTACCAATAAACTAGAACTGCTTACCGTTACCAACGACTGAAACGACTGATATACCGAAGATTGATATATCGACAATTTGATAATCGTTACATTGATAGTGGTAAATTACCGTTTGGTCATGAAAGCATGCATCTTGACATGTTTTTACACTACAACCAGTGTTATTAATGGCGCACAGCGCAAAAAAGCGCACCCTCTCTGGAGCCTTGGCGCTCGGCGCGGCAAATGGCGCCTTTTTAATTTACTGCGCATATTTAATTTTTTTTAATAAATTTAATATTTTAACAAAAAACATAAAATAATTCAATATTTCTTGCTAAAACATATGCCACAATTTTTTTTATGCATTTTACAAAAAAAACATAAAGCATAAAATTTCAAGCATAATAGTTTTCAAATCCAAAATAATCATACGCATTGCTTAAACTAGGAAATTGAATCTGATAAATTTAATGTTCGATTGTATTTAACAAATACCAAATCATGAAATATTTTTATATTGCAGACAAATCGTATAAAGATATTCGACATATTCACAAATGCAAAAAAAAAATCCAAGGGAATGTTTCAGAGTTGATTGAATGTTAATTTTCTGAGAATGCTTTCTCTTCCTCTAAAGTTGCTTCTCTTAATTTATCATTCACGAATTCTCAGTTTCATTTATTTGCATTTGCATCTATGCTAGACAATATTTTATGATCTTTTATACATTACATTATATATTTCTAACAATATTAAAATGAATCTAAACTATGTTGGATAATGAAATAAATTTCAGTTCTAAATGCCGTCAATTACATACTTGTAAGGTTATTAACTCGTTGATGAGAATCGAATAAGAAATAATAATGATGTGACTATGTTTCCATATAATTGGAAAAAAAATATTAACAAAGTTATTCACATTTCATCTTATTATTATGATAATAGTAGTAGTAGCGATGGTAAGTATTTGTAGTAATAGTTATTGCAGTTTGAAATGCAAAAACAAAACCATAAAATAAAGAAAAGGCACGTCATGTCTGCGCCATGCGCCATGCGCCATTTGGCACACCTTTTCATGTGCGCCGCGCCGCAAGCAAAAATGGCGCAAACGCCGCGCCACGTCGCGTTGCGCCGTGCGCCATGGTGCGCCTTTCATAACTATAACTGTAACTCATCTTCAATATACTATTTGTAGTGTTACTTGCAAAAAACCTAAATAAAAAAGAAAAGAAATGTATTTAAAATTATTTCTCTTGATAACTGAACTAAATTTAATCATTTATTTAGTTTTGAATGCATGTAATATAGAATATTAGATGAATATACATATATTTTGAATTGACAATTAAAATTACCGTTATCGTTGGTTATTGAAGAAATATTAAAAATAATTTACCGTTATTATATCAAATAAATTGGTATATTAATTTTAACCAAAAGGTCGACTGGTAATGGTATAGTAATGAGAGATTTAGCTTTACTATATCAATTAAACTGGTACACCAATTTTAGTCAAAAATGATTATCGATCGATTGGTAATGGAAGATTTACCATTACAGTAGCATCCCTAGTTAGAAAACAAATCTAACTTATGGTACGGTAATAATTTTTCCTTTACTCGAATCAATCCAAAATTGTAATTTTGTTCAAGTTATTTGCTAAAATTTGAATCACGAAAATATCAAGGTAAAGGAGGAATATTGAACATGTGCTTCAGAAACGAATCCAATTTATTACAAATTTAAAATACATAATTTCATCGAATTATATATTAGTTTATGACAAAAAATTACCAATATCAGTTTATCAAATTACAATGAACATGTGCAGTTGATGGTGTGGTTGAATTAGAAAATACGAGCTTCGGATCATGACCAAAATAAGATGATGTGAGACACGCACTAAATGACATAAACTTATGGAAATATACATATATAATAATATTATTATATTACATTCAGAGTTAACTAATCATATCTGTCAATTGTTTATTCAGATACTTTACAAAAGGATATACTAGTGAATGCCAAATGGTTGGGTACTAGATCAGAAAGCATGCACGGTATTAAAGAAACTAACTAATAGGAAACACGAGATACCTGCATAGAGTTGAGATTGTCCCATGGAATTTTCTCTGTAACAAGCTCCCATAGTACAACTCCATAGCTGTATACGTCGGATCTGTTCAGAAAATGAAAAATATTTTGGATTTTTCCCCATATGCTATCATATCTAACCTTTCAGTCTTCCAGAAGAGAAAAGAAAGAATTAGCTTATACAATTCAACCAAGTTATAATCTACTTACTTCTCATCTGAAGGATCACTGCGAAGAACTTCTGGGGCCATCCATTGAGGCTAGAAATTCAAAGAAGTCGGCATTAATACATAAATAAATACTGTATAAATTTACAATGCATGTCTGTTATTACAGTTCCTCTCCCAGTTTTGGTAGTCAGATAAGTTTCGTGCTTTAAACGAGAAAGGCCAAAATCTCCAACCTATATAGCATAAAGTATAGTAAGATGGATCGATATGGAGAAGGTAAATTTTGACTTCAGCTTGTTTAAAGTAGTAGCATACCTTTACAGTCCAGTTTCTGTCTACCAATAGGTTAGAAGACTTTAAATCACGATGAATTATGGGTGGATTGCAATGATGAAGATAATTCATGCCCCTTGCCTACGAAAATAATGACATCTCTAAATTTATAACTGCATGATGGACAAGTTTACGTATCAAAATGGTTTAATGAATCTACATTTACTATCGGATTGGGTCGAATTGGAACTGTAACACTGGATTTCCATATAATATACTTTAATCTGATTAGTAGCAGGTTCCAAGTTATAAGGTAGAAAATCCACGTGTACCGTTATGTTTAGGTACACAGACAGGTACTTAAAAAATTCCATGTGACATCCTAGCTATAGTAGTAGCAACATTTTCATGATACCAATATTAATTGAGTGTCTCGAAAGCCACTCACAATATCTAATGCCATATGCACACGCTTTCTCCAGTCAAACTTTGCAGAGTTTCTTTGAAGCAATCGAAACAAGCTCCCGCTGCCACAAGTTAAACGTCATTAAAATGGAAAATGGTTCACATAACTAATTTGTTACAAGCAGAAAGTACGTAGTGATAGATATAACCGCGAAGCTCATAAAAGTTGTGAATTTTGGACATATATATACGCATTTGGTAACTTCTATATCAAGCATATGTTCCAGCACGGAACATTGAATACAATAAAAGATGTTGCAACAGCTGCTTATGATGATTAGTAGATGCAGTGACCATCTTCTATTCTCCACGCAATTAATACTCAGCACCTATCTTGTATTCTCCACATACTTATGTCATATCTGTTTATAACCAATTTTTTGCCTATGTTTGAGACTAAATCATGCACTGTTTTGATTACCCCTAAAAAAAAGTTCAACCTCCTCCTTTTGCATAAAGTTATTCTTTGTAAGTTTCGCATAAGACTATAGTATAAGATATTTTCTAAGGCAGTTAAAATCTATGCATTTTGAACAATCTGAACACTTTAGTGCTCTATGTTCTAACGACTAATGATGTGCATCACACCAAAAATTATGTAGGTTTTTCTTTCAAAAAAAAGAACAATTGTGTGTACTGATGACGACATAACATACCGGGGAAGAAATTCTGTCACAATGCAAAGGCGCTGAGGAGAAGTCACTGCACCCATGAAAAGCAGTATATTTGGGTGACGCAATCTCTTCATTAGGGACACCTGCATGAATACAATAACTGTTATTGTGATACATGAAACGGTGTGCCTATCTAGCAACAATGGATTGTCCAACTACTGTAGTTTGCACAGGAGCAGTCAAGGTATCATGCCAAAATGCTTTCCACCAGGCGAGGTTCTGAGTTCCCAGCACACACTTTTAAAGGGAAGTCTGTTCGAAAAGGTGACAAGCAAAAAAGACTTGTGCATTAACTACGGTCTTTTTTAATCATCGCCGCCATCCTTCCTTTATTTTCAAATGATTTGGGTCGACCATGTGAATTTTTGTTTTCCATGATTTTCTATGCCCAATTATCATCAGTTAAATTTCATTTTTTTTTTTTTAAAAAAAGGTCATTTGTTACTTTATTCCACGATAATTCAGATAGCCTTTTTTTTTTCTTTTCTTTTCTTTTTTCCAATGTATATTATCTCATCTCCTTATCGGTGCATAATTTTGACTTCTTTGTATGTGTCCAAACAAAGTGTTCTTTGGTCAATCATTCCATGCACAAACGAACACGCGTGAGTTGTATGTGTCCAAACAAAGGGTTCTTTGTTTGATCATTCCACACACATACACGCGCGCATGCACATGCACATGCATTTGTGTGTGTGCGTGCTTGTATTTGCACGGAGTGGAATATACTAAAAGCCGATTGGCCTATTTTATACATATAGTGGCAGTTAAATCCTATTCCTGACTACATCTAAGAGAATGGAAAACATAAAATCGCACTGCCTGAACGTCTGGTTTGGCAATTTGAATCAGCATCTTCATAAAAGTAACAGGTGATCAAACACTGGGAAATTGCAATTTTAAATTACGTACAACGATCATTCAAAACTTACCTCTTGTCTAAAAGAATTGATAGTTTCATCGGAGTATTCCTGCCTTGAGAACACCTTAACTGCAACATCCTGCAAGTGACAAGGATACTTAGCTAAATGAAAGAATGGCATACCAGAATTTAAGGGTCATTTTAATATGAGTTTTCATGTCAAAATTCTCATGCACCTACTATATAATATTGTTTGTTGTAGTTCCAGCATTAAAACCCTGGAGGAATAGCATTTTCACATATTATATATCACAAAAGTATTTCGGTAACAAGTACACGTAGATAACAACAAATGATTGTGCCCCCATATAGTATCTCTGTCCGCATTCAGTGGCATGTGTTTGTGCTTCCAATTTTGAAATTTGAAAATAAAATTGAGAATTACTATCACCCCTATCTGCACTAAATATCATCGCACGTGATTACTCCATCATACTAGAATTTCCAGTGTTCAGATAACAGTTCATTTTGCCCTAAAAAAAATTTGAAACAATTCTAAAAATCTGTTGAATAGAAACTTGAAAATTCTGTTTAATTCAATGTCAAAATTCATGATAAGTGAAACTCGTGCAAATCCTTTGTATATGTTGACTAAACAGAATACCATGTTCAAAACATCTCCGTTAAAGATATTTTAGAACAAACTAGAGATAATCGTAACACACATTGCAAAACTTATCAATCAAAGATGTATATTTAGCAGCACAAGGATTAAATCCTTTGTATATATGTTGACCAAACAGAATACCAAGTTCAAAACATCTCAGTTAAAGATATTTTAGTACAAACTAGAGATAATCGTAACACACATTGCAAAACTTATCAATCAAAGATGTATATTTGGCAGCACAAGGATTTAAAAAAAAAAACATACCGAACCATACCATAAACCATGATATACAGTTCCACAAGAACCTACACAAGTAGAAAAGGAAAGGTTGAGATGGGAAGAAGGAAATAAACAAGAGAGGGGAAAAAAAAAAGTAAAAGCAGGAATTTCAGAATTTTCAATGAAATTCAAAGTAATTATTTTTTACTGCAAGTAAACCAATTTGTTATTTAACAAGGTGAAGTACCAGAAGTAAACGAAGCATGAATGGCATGGAAGTAAAGGTTCGATGGAATCCAACAACCATCTTCCTTTATCCCACTAGCAAAACTAGTATAAAGTGATACACATAATTAAGTGCTTGATTTTCTCTGTACAAAAATCTGCAACTGATTTTCATACAGAATTAATTGCCTGATTTTCTTTGTAAACAAAATCTGCAACTGATTTTCATTTAATATATTGACACGTTTCCCCCCAAGTACAAGGCATTTAGCTAATTTGGTGGACACTCACTCAAATTTTTAGGTACATATTCGTATTCTATGACACCATCTGTATCTTTTGCTTTGAACTAGCACCCATTCTTCAGAAGTTTCCCTCATTGTTTTTAAATCTACTTGTACATGAATGGTTACCCAAGGGAAAATAAGTATGTAACCAGATACCTCAGGGTTCCATAGGGGAAATTTGAAAGTGTTCTAAACTGGGTGAGCTAAGAGTGCCAAGAAATTGAAGCATAAATCTGTTTCACGTTATACAAGCAAGAATTATGGAGGCAGGTCGTCGTAGGGTAGAGTACGTAAAGCGATTAGCATGGCCATTTATTAAAAGACAAAGGCTACCTTGACCTATTTGCTCCCCAATTGTCAAGTCCTCCCATGAAATTTCATAATCAAAGCAGTCGGATTCTGTATCCAATTTATTGATGGCGCTACTAGTACTTGCACTACTACTAACACTACTTGTACTATTTGCATTATAAGAAGACCATGATCCAGAAGGCTCCATATTGTTTTCCACATTTTTGCCAGATTCGCAAACCTTCGGCTGATTTTGACTTGCATCAGCTTCGTGTTCACCATGTAACCATGGCCAGACAGATTTGGATCTTGAATCATTCACCTCATGCTCGTCGTCTTTCCACAACCAGGAAAACCCTTTCTTATTGATCCATGTCTCTGCTTTTGAGCTTATAATTTTTTGTATTCCAGATTTCAAATCTATATCTACCTTATTTCTGTTTTTCTCAAAAGGAGAATGGGATATATCACCTCTAGGTGTGCTGGCACCACTCGACGTTGCATCCTCTTTGTTATCTAGCACTGATTCATGGTTTGAAAATTGACTGTCTCCACTTCCGCCTTCATTTTGTACACTCTTGTGTGTTCTTATATGGGAGCGAACTTTATTTGTGACTTTAGTAGCTTCTGTTGTTACCTTATTTGCCTGTATAAGAAGATGAAATGACAAATTTATTTGTTTATTTTTAATTAAAGGGTAAGTGGGTAAAAGTAATCCCAGTAGTGAAATATATTTGTGCTTTTGATAGTTTGATTCTTAGGTTGAATGTATATCCTTTATGACATCCCCATGTTTCCGCATTTATCCAGTCCTGACGAATTGAGACAGATCGAACTTGATATTTGAGTGATGATGTACTGGAGCTAACATGCAAATTGTGGGCCATAAGTGATGACATTAACCAATCTCTAATTAACATCCAACAATATCTAATTCATCTTTCGATGTTCAGATGGAAGTGCTACTAGCCAACTTCACCCAAGGTGATTGTCGTGATTTTGATTAGCATATCATTTAACATGTACAGCAACTCACCAAGGTAGATAATTTAGAAGCTATGGCAGCTTGCAGAGGTTGCTGAGAATCTAACCCGGCTCCACCTGGAAAGCTGAATCTAGGTCGGGTAGCATTATGGAACCCAGCTGAAGATGTTGCTGTTTCTTGGAAGCATCCTGAATCACTTGATACACATATGACACCAATTAAATTAGCATCATCGTCGTAGAATGGATTGTTGGTGACAACTGCCAGAAATCTCTCTCCTGATTTGCTTTTTACTGGAAATTTCCCTGTCCAGCTCTCGCCCATGGTTATTCTATTCACAATGTTGTTTGCACTTACATAATCATGAGAGTCAACAAGAAGCTCGATAGCATCTTGACCGATTGCTTCCGATGATGAAAATCCATAAAGCTTCTCTGCAGATCGGTTCCTAGATAACCAAAATGGTTATAACTGTGGCTTTAAAGTATGATGAGTACCAAATACAAGGATTAAAATGGAACCGGAAGTTTACTGTTTTTAATCTATACAACCCAGATTTTTCCAATTATACTGTATATCACTTAAATTTATAGAGCAGAATAATATATAATCTAAATCAGGTAATCACCGGAAAAAGGGTAACGCGATCAACGTCAATGGAAGGATATTGATAATGCTAGGAAGCTAATAATCAAACTAATTTCTTGATGATCACGATCGAAAATGGAAGATGCATGTTTCAATCATCTTTTTTTTCTTTTCTTTTTTGGTGATATATTACTGCCATTGACATATAAATCTATTGCGAATTGAGCAAATGATATATCATTGAATTTAACTTGTGATACGTAAATCTTGACTTGTAACTTGAGATGCACTAATGTGTATAGATGCGAGGTATATCACATATCTTGAGAAATTACAAATAAGATGTTAATTTGTACCGAACTATATTCACTTTGGAAGCAAAATAAATGAAGAAAACATGATATTTGAGATTTGCATTGTCAACTGAAAGTGCAATTCTATTTTGAAGTGCAAATATTTACATTAACAAATATTCTAGGCACATTTTGGTAAATTTTTGCATACATGAAACGTGAATATTGTAGGGGAAAACATGATATTTGTTATTTTATAATGAAAACAAAATTTCAGTTTGACGTTTCTATAAAAAGATGCGATTTTTTCACATTTGAATGATAGCCTGCTGTGGGAAGTACAATTGGAAAAGAATAATGTTCTGTATGCAACAATATCCAGAACAATGAATCCAAAAATACCAGATGGAATTTTACTAGAGTGAAGGAAAGGGGGTTTTACCAGCTTCAAAAGAAAGAAAAAAGGGAACAAATTCCCTCAATCCAATACTTGTGACTGAAACAAAGCAGGTACAATATACTACAGACTTAAACACCAACCACCAGAGAAAGATTTGTTTGAAGTTCAAACAATGAAATTAACAACCCTTTAATAAGCATATGAAGTCTCACATCAGCTCATTGCTAAAATAAAACCATCTGACCAACAGCTTCAACAGGTTCATGAACCTGTACTTAGTAGGAAGCTCTCTCTCAGTCAGGTAATATATACGAGAACAGGTTTACTCAAAGGATATGTAACCCCCAAAATAATCATAAAGGGTAAATATGTCTACACTGACAATAAACGTCGCATAAATAGAAATCAATAGCTATCCTGTAAGTACCCAAGTTTATCACAAGCTTTTGTCTAGATTAATCATTGGTTACGTACAAAAACAGAAAACACGCACAAAACATAACCAACAGTCTGAACCAATCATTAAATGGTTAGAACATGCACCTAACATAACCAACAGTCTAAACCAATCATTAAATGGTTTCAGAACAAACAGTAAATCAACTATCTATTCAATGCTCTTTAACAGACGTTTTCCCCCTCCCTTCCCATATATCATCATAAGTCACCATAGTGAAATATCATCCATTTGAGCTACTGTTGAAATACATGTACGGTTATAAGTAAATAAATAAACTAAATGAACTCACCAGTATATAATTCTACCATCAAGATCGAAAATATGAACAGCCTGCCCCATGGATTGCAAAATATTCAAATACTGCCTATCCGAAAACCGAAACTGATCACTTCCATCTCGACTTGCTTTACTATTCTTCTCCACTAGGACATTCGCATCTTTGCTTTCTCTCTGCAATCTCGAGGAGCTCTGCAGCGACCCAGACGTCGTACGCCGCCATGCGGGTCCATCCACACCATCGAAGCCACCACTTCGCCGCCTCTCCGGAGTTGGAGGCGTTCTCTTTGGTGACACAGACTGAGATCTCCTTCTCTCCGGCATCAATCGCGACATTTCTTGTTTGAGTTTGGCATGGCCAGCTTCTAAAACTTGGATTTTCTTGAGAAGGTCTTCGGAGTTCGGGGTTCCCATTTTTAGGAATTTCCAAGATTTTCCTGTTTAATTCAAAGGTAGCATTTTTAGGAAAATGGTTTTTATTTTTATTTTATTTCTGCGGATTGAGGTTTTGGGTGCAAAAAAGAGCAGCAGCAAGTTGTTGTTTTTAATTGTGTGAAGTGTTTGGAGCCACTACTTTTAATTTCTCTCGTGCATTTTAGGTTTTGCAACAAATAAAACAGTTGTACTTATTGGTGGGTGGATGTTGCCCCCACTCAATTTTTTTCCCAAATTTGCAAGCTACAAAAATGTTGTAAGAAAGTGCTTATGCTTTAGCATTTCGGCATGTACCATGTGTC
The DNA here is from genome assembly GCA_030737875.1 of Allium sativum. Lineage (NCBI taxonomy): Eukaryota > Viridiplantae > Streptophyta > Magnoliopsida > Asparagales > Amaryllidaceae > Allium > Allium sativum. Next base: position 582,999,515 of record CM060915.1, on the reverse strand, counting down.
TACTTGTAATCTACCTTCTCAAAACTTGTAAAATTACTCCCACCATCATAATTACTTAAATAATCTTCTATGATTATAACAAATTTTACTATAAAAAAAATGATCAGATGATGCAGGAAACATAAGATAATCATAAATTGATCTAGATAATGGACAATACAAAGAGGCTAATTATCATTATCGATGTCATAATATGCTAAACTGATAAGGACTCCATAAAAATTTAAAAAACCATTTAAAATGAGAATGAGTCGAATGTTAGAAAATTCATTATACGGTTTCGATGACAACAATTATACAATGTAAATCGTACATATGCATATATATGTTTGTGCATGTTATCTACAAAGATCAACTTAGATCAGCAATGATAACAATGCTCAAGAATAAGCAAAGGCAATATAAGAGATTACAAATTGATTGGAGCAACAACCCACATGCACCAGAAGACCAACAATAACTGATACACAGTATCAGGCGTTTGGAAATTTTAACCAGACGTGTGGTATCACATTTGTAAAATGTCTGAAACAGACATCTGACTTAAAATTCAAGACGTCTGATCTAGAGTTTGGTCAGAAAATTTGAACAGCCATTATCATATTCGAATGGCCATCTCTGATTCTCTTCGCTGTAATTCTTCATCACCAACAGTAGCAACCTTACGATAGTCATATATGGTCACAGCCATTCAAGATAACTCTCCACAACTATATATAGCATCAAGATTCAAGAGAACAAGCACCGAATTTACTTACTCTGCAATCTCTATACTTAATATCTGAAAATATATTCACTTGTGCTCTAGCAATCTAAATCCACAACTATTCGTCCATATACTCCTGCTCTTCGCAGCAAGTTATATTTGAAGATATATTGGAAGCTATTGTACTCATTTGTCAATACCCGTGTTGTATTATAACACACATTTGACATGAATACCATATTGTAACCAAGCATGTTCCTCCGAGCAAAGTGAGGGTTTTTGTTGAGAGTCGAATTCCGAAAGGGAGCTTCGGGACTGGACGTAGAACGGAAGGTCTGAACCATCATAAAATCCTAATGTGCATTTTCCATATTTCTTTATTATCTAGTTATATAATACCTAGTAGCACATACACTCTCTCTCTCTCTCTCTCTCTTATACACTACATGATCCACCCTGTAGATTTTCAGTTGGTATCAAAGCAAGGCTTTGACCAAACTACAGTGATACATATTTTTATCACACTAACATGACAAGTATATTTCAAGAAGGTCAATCTACCGCATGTCTCCCACATTTTAATTGCTCCAATTATGCATATTAGTCAACTCGTATGAGAATTTTTATGGAAGCTAACAATTCAAAAATTTGGTCTACTATCCAGAAGCACCAACCATATATATAAGTATGTGGACCGATGCTCAAAAAACCGCAGCCTCGAATAATGTAAAAGCTATGAATGTTTTATTTTGCTCTTTAGATAAAAATGAATTTTCATGAGTCATGTTATGTAACGCTGCATATGATATTTGGTATATCTTACAAGTAACACATGAAGGTACAAACAAAGTCAAGCAAACTAAAATTTCAATTTTACAAAATCAATTTTCATCGTTTAAATCAAAACAAAATGAATTTATTGTTGATATGTATTTTAGATTTCAAACTATTCAACATGATTTAATGGCATTAGGAGTTAAATTTACTGATTTTGATTTAGTATCTCAAATACTCAATTCATGAACATTTAAGTGGAAAAGAAAAGTTTTAGTTATAGAAAAGGCTAATGACCTTTCAATACTCAAAGTTGAAGAATTGATAGGAAACTTAGTATCCAATAAAGCTAATTTGCAGGCTAGAAAAGAATAAAATACGGTTCGGATTTAGATGAAGAAGAAGTACTGTTCATCGCAAAATATAATAACAAATTCAAGAAGTTTCAAAAGATGACCAAGTTTCAAAAAGGAGGAAAACCTAATTCATCAAATCAAACATCTGAAATGCTTTGAGTGTAATCAGTTTGGGCATATGAAGAAAGACTGTCCCAAGCTCAACAATGGTAAAAGGAAGAAATTTGAAAAGGTCAGAAAGAAGAAAGAATTTAAAGTAACATGAGATAACTCTTCGTCTTCTTCAGAAATTGAGAGTGATGAAGAGCATGCTAATGTATGATTTGTGGCAAGTATAGATGAGGTATCTCCCGATCTTAGCTATGATGATTGTTAGAACTTAATCTGAAATTAGATGATAAATTCAGACAAGTTAAAAAATTAAATAAGGATTTCATAGCTAAAGTAAATTGACTAGAACTTGAAGTTAGTATGTTAAAAGATGAAAAAACGATTTTAGAAGAAGAACTAGAATATCTTAAGATAAACGTAAAAATAATCTGATTGAAAATGAGTCCTTGTTTAGTAGTTTTGAAATATTAAACTAAAAATAATGTTTTGATAGAAGAAAACATTAATATAAAGGATAAAATAGAAAGTTTGAAAACCGAGAATTGTGAACTAAAAGAAAAGATATATAAGATGTCTTACAATATCTCCAAATTTAATAATGGAAAACAAGATTTGGAAAATATAATCAAAATTTTGAAACCACCGGGTAATCGAACTGGGTTAGGATTTAAAAATGTTTCTAAACAAAAAGGAAACAATCCTAAAAAGTATAGTTTTATTTATCGAAAGACTAAAAAACCACCAACATCCAATATGCCTTTGAATACCAAAAATATAAAAATTTGGATTCCCAAAACAAATAAGAATTTAATTAGGCAAAAGCGTATTGATAATTCCCAGATAAAATGGTGTATAATAAAAATTATGCTTTTAAAGGTCTCAAACTCCCTTGGTTATGGCTACCTTCCTCAACTAGCTTTTAGGACCCTAACAGAGGAAGTGAGAACCAATTAAATTATTTTATCTTGTAGGTACCCAAAACAAAAAAAGAAGGAGAAATGGATACTTGATAGTAGTTGCTCCAAACACATGACCGGAAATGCAAAAAAGTTATCAAATGTAACATATATTGATGGAGGAACGGTGACCTTCGGAGATAACTCGAGAGGATACATCATCGGCATCGGTGAAGTCATCAACTATGGTATTTCTAACTCTCATGTTATTACAAATGTTTTGTTAGTTGAAAAATAGAAACACGGTCTTTTTAATATAAGTCAGTTATGCAATAAAGATTGAAAAAGATAGATGTAATATTATTGATAATAATAAAAATATAGTATTTCAAGGTTTTAGAAATAGAAATATTTGCATCTTAAATATGAATATAAAACAAAATTCATATTTATATTTAACGACCAAACATCATGATTCATGCTTATGGCATAAGCGGTTTTATCATATTAATTTTAAGTATACTAATAGATTAGCAAAATATGAATTGGTAAGAGGTTTACCTAAGATAAATTATGAATTAGAAACTTTATGTGATGCTTGTCTAATTGGAAAGTTGAAACGAAACTCGTTTAATTCTAAAAATAATATTTCTACAAAACAGCCTTTATAACTTTTACATTTAGATCTATTTGGTCCAACTCAAGTGTGATCTATAATTCACAACAAATATGTTTTTGTAATGATTGATGATTTTTAAGATATACTTGGACTCTTTTCTTAAAACATAAAAGTGACACTTTCGGTATGTTTAAAATTTTTACTAAAAGAATTAAAAATCAGATGGATTTACAAATTAAAATCATTCGAATGATCATGGCGGAGAATTTGGAAATGATTTTTTTACAAATCTTTGTAATAAAAAGGGAATCAATCACAAATTTTCATTTTCACGCACACCACAACAAAATGGTGTAGTAGAAAGAAAAATCGCATGTTACAAGAATGTGCACAAAAATTATTAAATAGTAGTAACTTACATAAACATTTTTTGGTTGAGGCTATTGCTACAGCTTATTATGTTTTGAATAGAGTAACACTACGTCCGAAAACAAAACATACATGCTACGAAATGTTTTTTGGAAAGAAATCTAAAGTCTCATATTTCAAAAAAAAATGAATCAAAGTGTTTTATATTAAATACAAAAGACAACCCAGGTAAATTTGATCCCAAAGCGGACGAAGGAATCTTTATTGGATATCTGAATCATAGCAAAACATATAGGATTTTTAATAAGCGAACAAATATCATTGAAGAAAGTTTGCATGTTTCATTGGATGAAAATTTTCTTAATAATCAAAATAATGACAATGAAGAAATTATATCAATAACAAGAAATAATTCAACAAATCCTTCTTCTAATGAGACAAATGCATAAAATAATGCTTTAATAACACCACCTAGAATTATTAAAAACCATCCAAAAGAAAATATCATTGGAGATAATAATTATAGAGTTACTAGAAATCAACTTAGTCAAGTAACTCATGTTGCATTTGTATCAAATTTTGAACCTAAAAATTATAAAGAAGCCTTTAATGAGGATTTTTGGATTTTATCAATGCAGGAAAAGTTAAATTAATTCGAACGTAACAATGTATGAGAATTAGTTCCAAGACCAGAAAACCAGCCTAACTGGAACAAAATAGGTATATAAAAACAAAGCTGACGAAATCGATATCATAGTAAGAACGAAGCACAATTAGTGGCTCAGGGTTACAACCAAGAAGAAAGTATAGACTATGATGAAGCCCCTGTGACTGACTGGATTAGAAGCTATGCGTACGTTATTAGCTTTTGCTTGTCAACTGTTGACACATTTTGTGTTCAAAACTTTCACGCATAGAATTTCTGTCTAGTAATCGGCAGCAATCACAAAGCGATCTAGTTGAAGTCGCACCGTAAACATAAAAAGGCCCATAACTCCTTACAGATAACCTCTTTTGGGCTCGAAAACATCAATCATGGGGTTTTTCCCTTGTAGCCCTCTGAACTGGCTTCAAGTACAACTTCTGTTTGGCTAAAACAGACTTACAGTTTGAAAGTTATGCCTGCTTCCATGAACGCCCCAGAATCGGAAACTTGGATTTTGGGAATTGACTTGACTCAACCAGTTCGGATCGATCGAACCTGGTCGGTTCAATGGAGGAGGAACCAGTGACTCACAATGGAACACTTTAACTTGGCGTTGGCTTTAACATGCAAGCTCTGGATCGATCGTGATGGATATACCCGACCCGACTCGCCTTGACACCAACTGCATCGGAGCGCTTCTCCCAACCAGTTCGAAGAATCCACACCAACTCGGTTCAGATCGGTGGTGAGAGGACACGATCCGACACCCTTAAGCCTGCTCCTGCACACAAAGTTTGACCTATTCTTATGGCATAACCGCCTTCTATTTGCATGGGATGAACGCCACCTCGCATAGCACGATTTTGGGTTGTTTCCCCACTACCCTTCGAGATCTCCTCCGGTCGTGACACATGGCATCCGACCCGGAGCTCCTCTATGGCTATAAATTCACCATTCGAAGGATTTTTAAAGGACTTTTGGACATTCTTCTTCACGGCTTCTACCATTATCAACGAAAGGACTTTGCGTGCTTCTCAAGGCCATTTCAATACACATTAACACGAGGAATTTGTGTATAAAATCAATCTCTATTCTCCTCTTCTTCATTGTATGACAAGGCTATTGTGTATGAACAAATCTCACGGATTGTGAGATGGCATTGTACTTGTAATTTCTTAGGATTTAAGAAACTATAAGGTGGACGTAGGCCCGGTTTGAGCCGAACCACTATAAAAATATTGTGTGTCCCTTGTTATTAATGCTTTATCTGCATTCTGTGATCCGTAAATCTGCATTTGGGGGTTAGTACCAAAATTTGGTCTAACATTTTGGCATGCCAGGAAAGGGGCACAAGATACCACTTCGTCTTCTAGTTTGAAAGGAAGCGGATTATTTGGCTATTGGATCGATGGTCAAACGAAAGATATCCCAAGCAGACGATGTTGCAGCTCAAGGCACGAGAAACGAGGCAAGCCAAGAGGCATCCTCTCATGAAAACCCATCAGCGTACTTGACAAGAGAAGAAATGGACGGTGTTCTCACTGAATTGAGAGCTCAAATGGCAAGGCAAGATGATCTCCTCCACAAACAACAAGAGATGATGGACGAATTCTTTGCTTGAATGAATGGAAAGCCGAGAAACCATGCATAACTCACTGGAAATGGCGTGGAAATGACTCCAGCAGGAACAACGAACCGGATCGGTTCGAAACCGATTCGAACCGAGGGCCAAAATCTGAATCCAACACAGATGGAAGTAGGGGGCATCCCCCACCCGTTCGAAGGATTTTGAAAGGAATTTTGGCCATTCTTCTTCACGGCTTCTACATTATCATCGCAAGGACTTTATGTACTTCTCAAGGCCAGTTCAATCCAAATTAACATGAGGAATTCGTGTATAAAATCAATCTATAATCTCCTATTCTTCATTGTATGACAAGGCTATTATGTATGAACGAATCTCACGGATTGTGAGATGGCTTGTACTTGTAATTTCTAAGGATTTAAGTAACTATAAAATGGACGTAGGCCCGGTTTGAGCCGAACCACTATAAAAATATTGTGTATCCCTTGTTTTTACTGCTTTATCTGCATTCTCTGATCCGGAAATCTGCATTTTGGTGTTAGTACCAAAATTTGGTCTAACGTTTTGGTGCTTCAGGAGGGGGCACATGATACAACTTCGTCTTCTAGTTTAAAAGGAAGAGGATTATTTGGTTATTGGATCGATGGTCAAACGAAAGATATCTCGAGCATACGATGTTGGAGCTCAAGGCACGAGAAATGAGGCAAGCCATGAGGCTTTCTCTCATGAAACCCCATCAGCGTACTTGACAAGAGAAGAAATGGATGGCATTCTCACTGAATTGAGAGCTCAAATGGCAAGGCAAGATGATATCCTCCGCAAACAACAAGACATGATGGACGAATTCTGTGACACCCCATCTCCATTAAGGTCACTCACAAAGGGAATGCCTTGATTTCAGTGGAGCGTTTATTGTGTATAGAACAGAAAAGTAAACAAGACAGATAAGTATATTGGTACTTGGAAAGTAAAAATAATTTTTATTGCAGCGGAGAAACACTTTGGTTACATTACATCAAAAACCAACTACAAAACCAAATGCACTTATTATCCATCTTGACAAATAAGTTCTGAGTACATAAAATAAAAGACATAACCCCAACATAAAATAGCCATAAATAAGATAGGCTGAACTTTACTTCAGCAATCCAAGCAACTTCCAAAAGAAAGAGATAAAGCTGTCCAAATCAAGCTCCACTAGTACTAGTCCCACCCTAAGCACCTGGCGGGGAGGAAGAAAAGAGGTGGAAACAAAGAGTGTCAGACATAAAGTCTGGCGAGTGCAATAACTTTAACAATATAATCAATTAAGTAACTGGGATAAGGCATAAGCTGGTAAATAGGGAAATGACTGTGAACAAATGGGCATGATAGAGCAAACAAAGGAAATAAGCTGAACAAAGATAACGTTAAAGGCGCACCTAATCACTATAAGATAATTACTACATTGCACCACACCAAACACCCTAAAAGTTGATCCCACCCACAGAACTTAATAATGATAATGGTAGTTTCGTGTACCCCTAGCTGCCTTCATAGGTGCCGTCTGCCCCTATCTCCACTAGTTGTACCCACTACCCCCATTCGATCGGCTCTCTAACTCGTAGATACCCGTGCTGGTCCCACAGTGGGGTGTATCACTCCCTAAAGTGGCAACCCGATACCACCAAAGATGCACGGCTTATATCTACACGATACAACAACGTCTTACCTACCAGCCCGGGCCCACGCACGCACATGACCTCGTTGGACTTGCGTTGCCACGCTAACCCATTTTGACCTCTTACAATCAAATCCAGTAAGCGTGTCCCGTCCTCGACTTGGGTTGAGCTCACAAAGATACTTAATGGGTTACTGGTTTGAAAAGGCCCCCCATGCTTAACACAAGCCTTCCACCTATGTTTGGTCCCCACTAAGGTTTCCCCATTTAACCCCATTCTTATTCATGTCTTCTTACATGTTTCAATCTTGGTTAAGTGCATCTAATCGTATTCCACATGCTACCCAAGGCACCCCCTTAATTCCACTTGCCACCCAAGGCTCCCAATTAACCCCCTCCATGTCCCACCACATGTTTATTTGGTTAATTGTTACTTAATTCATTAGAATCTTGTAAAGACCTCCCACATAGACTGGCATTTGGGGCTACTGGATTTGTCGGGCGGGTCCGGGCAGTCTTACACCACAAACGAGCCTAACCTCGTGTCTTTACAATTGTTACGCATAATTCGTGCCTTTGACCTCTCACATTAGACTGACATTTGTGGCCGCTGGATTTGTCGGGCGGGTCTGGGCAGTCTTACACCACAAAAGAGTCTAACCTCATGTCTCAGGCGGTTCATTATTACACATCTTTATTTAACCCCAAAGTGGATTAATATCCCTATTTAAATTTGTAAATAAATTCCAAATATACTTATGTCCATAATTATCACCTAAATTATGTCCATTTATTTCAGGTATACAAATTATACCAATTATTGCCTCAAATTAATTGTATGCCTTTTAAGGCCATTACATGCCAATTCTCAATATGTGTACATTCAATATTACCCTCATCGCCCCCACGTTGTTTGTTCACTTATCATGACATATATATATGTATGTGTGTGCATATATATACATATATATATATATATATATATATATATTAGACTAGCAATTAGTCTAACACATAAAAGGGAAGAAACATCGCAAATTTGCATAACACACTGAATGGATCTAACTTGCAAATAAGGATTACAACATAACTTGTATAAACTTTGTATTGTCATGAATCTAAACATAGACCTAAAGGTGTGAACTTGCATATATGAATATAGTTTTCACCCAAACTTGCATAGGCCATAGTCACAAACTTGCATAAAACTATGTATGTCATAGATCTAGACCTAAAGATGTAAACTTGCATATATGTGAATCCAATTTCTACCTAAACTTGCATATAGTCATTTTACTTGGTTCACATGTAAACTTGTGTACAGTTCACATAAAAACTAGCATATAATCTACACCCAAACTTGCATTTAAAATGATGTCAAACATGAATCAAGTTGAACATAGATGATTGGGCATATACAAAGGGATCCACAGCAAAAACTATCATTATGAACAACTAGCATATATTCACAAAATATCACATTTTTTTTCCAATGATTCACAAACATAGCCATATAACCCAAATTATAACTCAACCTAGTTAACTTATTAATTATCTTATTAAAGAAACCGAACTCACAACTCAAAGAAGGTCTTGAGTTCTGGGATATGTGTTCTGTATTTGAATTAGCTCACCTTTAAAGTAGACAAATTCGTTGTTGTTGTTATAGACTTGAGTTGAATTGAGTTGATTAGCCTTTCTTTGCTCCTAGTTGGTGGCGGCTATCTAGGTTGCGTGGTGATAGCATGATGGTCATGGTTCTAATTTTTATTAGGTTTAGGGTTTGAGTCTACATGTGTTTACATAGAGATTAGGATTAATTTAGGTCATCCGATCAACCTAGAAACAACCTAAACCATCCAAAAAGCCAACTCAGCCCTAATGACTCAGCAGCAGCTCAGAATTGGGCTTAATTCAAATCTGCCCGAGGGGGGTAGGTCGACCCCCAGGTTGACCTATAGGGTAGGTCGACACTAAGGTCGACCTGGCCTGGGGCGGGAAATTTCCCGCCCTGCCCGGTTCTAAGTCTGAATTCGTTTTTGAATTTAAATTTGAATTTCTGGAAACTTCCGACAGCCATAACTTCTTCATACGAAGTCCAATTTACGCAAACTTGGACTCTATCTTAATCAGAATTCCGAAACGAACACAATGGCATAACCCATTTCCCTTGGTTCTCACATTTAAAATTAATTATTCCTCAATTCGTTAGTTTAATGTTAACAGAAAACACGGGGTGTTACATTCTCCCCTCCTTTAAGGATTTCGACCCCGAAATCTTCAAGTTACGAAGAATACATATCCTACCATCCAATCGTCCATCTACTCAACCATCAAACACAGGCATCCATTGTCCTTAAAAGACTTCTAATGCTTTCATGTTTATATGCACAGTGTGTGTACATGTCCGTATCTAATGCAAAATCAGACGGTCTACTGATTCTGTTGACCTCCTTAATGTAAATTATGATAGTGCCATGCGTCCATTATGTATGCAAAAGATTCCTAATGATACATATTATTTCTACATGTGTGCAAAAGATGTACCCTCAAAAAGAAAAGGGCAGGCTGCACGTATTTTGGCCTTAGTCTCTCAAGTCACGTCTTCCTCGGTGTCGCTCCATTGAACTTTGACAAGCTTAACTTCACGGTTGCGTAGCTTTTTGACTTCCATCCCCAAGATACGAGTTGGAACTCTCCTCACAGTCGCTTCTCGTTCCACTTCGACTTCCTCTGGTATGTTTGGCTCCACAACTTCTGCCGACTCATGTAAGCACTTTCGTAGATGAGAGACATGAAAAACATTATGAACTCCAACCAGTCTTTCAGGCAGCTCTACTCTGTAGGACATCGTCCCAATCCTTTCGATGATAGGAAATGTTCCTACAAATCGTGGTGCCAACTTTCCTACGGACCCAAAGCGGATGACATTCCTCAAAGGAGATACTTTAAGGAACACCTTATCCCCAACCTCAAACTCAAGGTCGGTCCTTCTCTTGTCTGCGTAGGATTTCTGTCTATCTTGGGCAGTCTTCGTTCTCCTTCGTATCAAGTCCACTTTCTCTGAAGTCTCTCTAATCATGTCCAGCCCAAGTATAAGTTTATTTGTGGACTCCCACCAACAAGTTGGTGATCGACATGGCCGTCCATATAAAGCTTCGAAGGGTGCCATGCCTATAGTGGCTTGGTAGCTATTGTTATAAGCGAATTCCACCAAAGGGAGATGATCCTCCCAAGATCCTCCAAAGTCAAGAATGCACAGTCTCAAAAGATCTTCTAGTACTCTGTTCACCCTTTCCATCTGACCATCAGTTTGAGGGTGATAGGCTATGCTTAAACATTGTTGTATGCCTACAACCTCTTGCAAACTCCTCCAGAACTCGCTTGTAAAGATAGGGTCTCGATCACTCACTATGCTGGAGGGTATCCCATGGAGTCGAACTATCTCCTTAAGATAAATGGAGACTAAAGACGAGGTGGTCCTCCTACTCTTGATAGGTATAAAATGATCTCTTTTCGTGAGCCTGTCCACTATTACCCAAATACTGGTATTGCCCTTCCTTGACCTATGCAACCCATCAACAAAGTCCATCGAGATGCTTTCCCATTTCCATTGCGGAACTTCTAGAGGATGAAGCAAACCGCCAGGCTTCTTCTGCTCCGCCTTGACTTGCTGGCATATCATGCGTTTCGAAACAAATTTAGCTACATCACTCTTCATGCCATTCCAAAAGAAAACTCTTTTGATATCTTTATACATCTTGTCTCCACCGGGGTGTATGGTCATCTTGGAATGGTGTGCTTCTTTCAGAACCATCTTCACCAAATCTCTTGCTTGTGGGTCGCATAGTCTTCCATCCCGTCTCAACCAACCCTTATCATCGATGGAGTATCTATTGAGGTGACTAGAAGTCTCTCCCCTAATCAGCTTATCTATCACATCAACTAGCTGAGGGTCTTCACGTTGCGCGGTTCCTATTGAGTCTAACAAAGTAGGCCGCACCTCTAGCATTGCCATCAAGCCAGTCACATAATCAACAGAGGGTCTAAAATCAAAATTTGCTATGTACTCCAAACTTTGCCTTTCTACAAAGAGAGGATTTAAGGTCAGCTTCTTTCTACTTAAGGCGTCTGCCACTACATTTCCCTTGCCAGGAGTATAGGAGATCTCAAAGTCGTATGAGGCGAGAAACTCCATCCATCTTTGCTGCCTTAGATTGAGGTCTTTCTGCGAGAAAAGGTAACTTCAACGATTTATGGTCAGTATACAATTCAAATTTCTCACCTAAGAGATAGTGGCGCCAAGACTTAAGTGCAAAAACGATGGCTGCTAACTCTAGATCGTGGGTTGGGTAGTTTTTCTCATGCACTTTCAACTGCCTTCCACCATAAGCTACTACCTTCCCTTCTTACATCAAAACAGCGCCTAGTCCCGTACCGCATGCATCTGTGTATACCGTAAACATCTTGCTCCCATCTGGTAATGTCAAAACTGGGGCTGTTGTCAGAGCCCTTTTCAACCATTGGAAAGCAACTTCGCAATCCAAATCCCAAGTGAAAGTTAGGTTCTTCTTCGTTAACCTTGTAAGTGGAGCTAAGATTTTCGCAAAGTTTTTAATGAACTTGCGAAAAGCCTGCTAGTCCAAGAAAACTTCAGACTTCGGTTTCATTCTTTGGAACCTTCCAATCCTGGACTGCAACTACTTTTGCGGGGTCCACAGCTAAACCTTCTTTGGACACCACATGCCCAAGAAATCTTACTTCTTCTCTCCAGAAGTGGCACTTGGAGAATTTTGCTTTTAACTGATGTGCACAGAGAGTATCCATGACTTCCCTTAAATGCAAAGCATGCTCTTCCTCATTCTTCGAGAAAATCAGAATATCATCTACGAAAACTACCACAAATTTATTGAGAAATTCCCGGAACACTCTACTCATCAAATCGACGAAACAAGCAGGTGCGTTTGTCAAGCCAAAAGGCATGACAAGCCATTCGAAGAAACCGTCCGGGGTTCTGAACGCGGTCTTATCAATGCTATCTTCAGCCACTCTTAGCTGTTGAAATCCGGTAGCCAGATCTAATTGGGTGAAAACTACTGCACCTACAAGCTGATCGAACAAATCATCTATTCTTGGCAGTGGGTGCCTATTCTTCTTGATCAACTTGTTTAGTTCCCTATAATCAATGCATAGGCGAAGTGAACCGTCCGCTTTGGTTGCGAACACCACTGGAGCACCCCATTCAGAATTACTCCGCCTTATAAACCCTTTTTCTAGCAGCTCCTTAACTTGCTTGCTAAGCTCCTTTCTCTCCCTTGGAGCCATGTGTCTAACGTGTAAAGCAACGGGTTTTGCGTTATCAACTAGGTATATGCGGAAGTCTATCTCCCGCTTCGGAGGCAAGCCCTCTACTTCCTCAAAGAGATCCGAGTATTCACGGACCACTCTAACAGACTGCAAATTCTCAACAGACGCGTCAAGCGATTCTAGATGACTTAGCATAACTGAATTCATGGGATTACAAGAGATTTCGAGAGTGTTGCCCAAGAGAGTCATAAGCCTAACCTCTCTCTTTTCACAATCTAGGACGGCTCCATTACTGGATAACCAATCCATGCCCAGAATTAACCCATAGCCCGTGAAGCCCAAAACATAAGCATCACATCTAAACCCAACGCTAAGTATAGAAATTTCCAAATCCAAACAAATCATCGACAAATAGACTGAGCCCCCAATTGGATTTGAAACAACTAAGGGATTCTCTACTATACTGGTGTTTAGGTGTAGTGACTCAACTAAAGCAGTAGATATAAAAGAGTGCGATGCACCAGAATCAAAGAGTGTGCAAACAGGATGATCAAAAAGATAAACTAAACTTTCAACGGAAATCGCTCTACCTCGTTCTTGCAGTGGTGGGGCCACGAGAGCCTGGACCTGCCCCCTTGCCTGCCCTGGTGCCATGAGAGCCTGGATCTGCCCTCCAGAGGTAGGCCCTGCCCTCTGCCCTTTCTTTGGGCAGTCCTTAATCAGATGTCATGCCTCGCCACGGTGGAAACAACCAGTCTTCTTCTTCTTCCTACAGTCTTTGCTCAGATGGCCTGGTGTCCCACAGTTAAAGCATCTTTTCTTTCCCTTGCTGTTGTTGTCTTTACCACCCTTCTTGTTCTGCTGTTGCTGTTGTGGTTTCTTTTGATCCCCTTTCTTCTCAGGTGCCTTATTAGCATTGGAGCCTTTCTCCTCTTCATGCATAAGCGCCATGTCAACCAATCTCTCGAAGGTGGCCCCCATAGGGATGTGGGTCATAGCTAACCCATGTAGCGGCTCGTTCAAACCCTTAACAAATCTCAGGGCCTTCTTTTCGGGTGTATTCACCAAGTCCAAGCCAAATCTCGCCAACTGATTGAACTTTTTGACGTACTCTTTCACTGATAGATTTCCCTGCCTCAATGCCAAAAACCTTTCCATGTATAGATTCTCTTCGGCCCGTGAGAGAAACTTTGCCTCAAACCTACACTTGAAATCCGACCATGTATCAACTGGACGCTCTCCTTTAGTGACCTCCCACCAAAACGAGGCCTCATCCTTCATTAACCAGGCAGCTAATTGGACCTTTCTTCTATCTTCTACCTCAAAGATTCCAAACAATTCTTCCACCTCCTTTAGCCAATTTCGAGCTTCAACAAACGTCTCCAACCCATGAAAAGGTTTTTCGCCCATTTCTCGAAAGTCCATGCATATCTTTGCAAAAGTATCAACACGGGGAGAAGGAGGAGGAGGAGCATTTGCTGGGCCTACGACATTGGCCCTAGCTTCCAGATACCTTCTAAACCATCCTGGTATCGGTATCCCCTCGGGTATCTCGGGAATTTAAGACATGCTGAAAAGAAAATAAAGAGATTCAAACAGAGAATTCGAAAGAAAGATATATGGCTCTTGGGGGTCATGTTTTTAAAATAAACTTTTCTCTTGAAAATACTCGCCTTAAAACATATTTTTGAAAGTATCCTCTATGAAAATGCTTTTTGAAAAATAGTTTTTCAAAATATCTTATCTGTTCTGGTAACCTTCAGCTCTGATACCACGTGTGACACCCCATCTCCATTAAGGTCACTCACAACGGGAATGCCTTAATTTTGGTGGAGCGTTTATTGTGTATAGAACAGAAAAGTAAACAAGACAGATAAATATATTGGTACTTAGAAAGTAAAAACAACTTTTATTACAACGGAGAGACAGTTTGGTTACATCACATCAAAAACCAACTACAAAACCAAATACACTTATTATCCATATTGACAAATAAGTTCTGAGTACATAAAATAAAAGACATAACCCCAACATAAAATAGCCATAAACAAGATAGGCTGAACTTTACTTTAGTAATCCAAGCAACTTCCAAAAGAAAGAGATAAAGCTATCCAAATCAAGTTCCACTAGTACTAGTCCCACCCTGAGCACCTTGGGGGGGGGAGGGGGGAGGAAGAAAAGAGGTGGAAACAAAGAGGGTCGGACATAAAGTCTAGCGAGTGCAATAACTTTAACAATATAATCATTAAAGTAACTAGGATAAGGCATAAGCTGGTAAATAAGGAAATGACTGTGAACAAATGGGCATGACAGAGCAAACAAAGGAAATAAGCTGAATAAAGATAACGTTAAAGGCGCACCTAATCACTATAAAATAATTACTACATTGCATCACACCAAACACCCTAAAAGTTGATCTCGCCCACATAACTTAATAATGATAATGGTAGTTTCGTGTACCCCTAGTTGCCTTCATAGGTGTCGTCTGCCCCTATCTCCACTAGTTGTACCCACTACCCCCATTCGATCGGCTCCCTAACTCGTAGATACCCGTGCTGGTCCCACAGTGGGGTGTATCGCAACCCGATACCACCAAAGATGCACAGCTTATATCTACATGATGCAACAACGTCTAACCTACCAGCCCGGGCCCACACACGCACATGACCTCGTTGGACTTGCGTTGCCACGCTAACCCATTTTGACCTCTTACAATCAAATCCAGTAAGCGTGTCCCGTCCTCGACTTGGGTCGACCTCACAAAGATACTTAATGGGTTACTGGTTTGAAAAGGGCCCCCATGCTTGACACAAGCCTTCCACCTATGCTTGGTCCCCACTAAGGTTTCCCCACTTAACCCCATTCTTATTCATGTCTTCTTACATGTTTCAATCTTGGTTAAGTGCATCTAATCGTATTTCACATGCCACCCAAGGCACCCCCTTAATTCCACATGCCACCCAAGGCTCCCACTTAACCCCCTCCATGTCCCACCACATGTTTATTTGGTTAAGTGTTACTTAATTCATTAGAACTGTAATCTTGTAATGACCTCCCACATTAGACTGGCATTTAGGGCTGCTGGATTTGTCGGGCGGGTCCGGACAGTCTTACACCACAAACGAGCCTAACCTCGTTACTTTACAATTGTTACTCATTTAATTCGTGCCTTTGACCTGTAACAACCCGGCTTTCGACAGACCGAATTTTTCAAAATTCAATCCATTGGACCTCGAGTTGGGTGCTCTGTTATCCTGCAGAAAAGATAGAGAGAAAGAAACATGTCAGAGTTCGAAAAGTAGCTCACAGCGGAGGAATAAAATATAATTTATTCAAAATAGCATTACCTTAATAATAATACTGCTAAGCCAGTAGTCAAGCAATATTATCTCTGTCATGAACCTAACCCGCGCCTGTTGTGAGGAGGGGGTCAGAACATAAGTTCTGTGTGACTGGACTATAATAAACTCTTGTGTAACCCTACATATACCGTTCAGTTATAATTTCTTGTTTATTAGGTTATTCACAATATTAGCACCCAAGGCCAAACCCATGTCATTCTCGTCCAATTATTGGTAGACTTAACCTAATACATCGTATATGTAATTTTTTCCCAACTCGTATAATCCTTTCCATGTATACGTATAGTCCCTTGCCGTATATCGTACGGGCTTTATCACGTAATTCTATACTACTTCAACGTAGTGCCACCATTCTTGAAATCGTTTGGACTGCCACCCTTGATCTGGTTAGGTTTCCTTATCATGAACTATCGAGTGTTCAACTAGGATTTATGCCACCTAGGACCACTAGGGATTATGCTACCTATTGAACGTTTTCTAGATTAGATTAGGGTTTATGCCACCTAAGACTACTAGGGATTATGCTACCTGTCGAACAACGCCCTTTTCCCACGTATGTATCGCGAATCGTTTTCGATGTCTAGGTGCACATGTACACTATATGTGCGGCCCGAGTCCCGTGACATGGTTAAATCAAGAAATACGGAACTCGGTCGGGAGCTTTAAGTTATCTGCCGATGCACATGCTAAGGTCTGTTTTTCTACTAGTGGTTATGGTCCCACGTCCCCTCCCTCAACTAATGAAAGGCAATCCAAGAAAATCAAGCACGAGAACTGTACTCCTGCCACCTATGCCCCACTCTCCTATTGGCCAGCCTCACCCACAACTAGATAGCAAGTATATGGTCTGTTGGGAGTTCTCTGCCTTTCCGTATACGTACTACGATTGACTGAAGATGGTAGGTAGACGACGAGTGCTATCACAGGGCTAAACAAGATATCGCCGCCTCACGCTGGTCCATCCTAGTCTTTAGGTTGCCTTATATTGCAACCAAGGCATACTCTTGGTTCTCCTACCGCAGACCTTAACCTCTGTGAGCCCAGGCGGATAATCTGCAACCTCACAAGGGATACCAAGAGTACCCTCATGTTCCCTGAAGCTACGTGCTTCGTAACCCAGTCCGCTAGAGCCTTTCTCGAAATCAGATAAACGTTCGCTCCTCCTCGTGTGTTTGTTAAGCGATGATCTACCGTATCGGGTTATTCATCTATTTATGGACTGGCTCAGTTTCCTTGACTAAGAATTATTACTTAGTTGTTCTTAACTAAGGTTTACCACTTAGTTTCCTTTCCCGTTAATCTTGTTAACTTAGGTTTACCACTTAGTCCCCTTAACTAAGGATTACAACTTAGTCCCCGTTCTCGACTGTTTTCTTAACTAAGGTTTACTGCTTAGTTCCTATTAACTAAGGCTTGTTACTTGGTTATCATTCTCGTTGTTTTACTTAGTCAATTCTCGTTACCTTAGACATCAGACCACATATTCTCGCTTTATAATTCAACTTGTTGACTAAGGTTTTCCCATTAATTCAAGCATAACTTAACTTCTCTTTTATTCGGTGATAGCGCATGGGTGTTTTCCCACAGTTCTTGCTTTGCTTACCCCATATTATAGGTTATCCCACCCTTCAGGTCTTACATTACATCTTAAGTCATAGTCTTTCTCTGTCCCTAGGAAAGGTTTACCCCCTAATTAACCCTTCGACTGTTTCAACTTCGATTTATAATAGGTAGTTAACATTCCCTATTTCCGTTTTTGGTTAAGGTTTGTTCATATGTTCGTGTCGACTTAACCCCATCTCCTTATAACGTTCATTCACAAATTTGGTTAAGTGTTGTCTTTGAATTCATGACTTAACCCTACGAATCATGTGCCATTAATTATTAATGCACCACAACCTCTCACTTTAGACCTGTTGTCGTGGTCACTGATTATGTCGGGCGGTTCCGGGCAGAATTACACCACAACTCAGTCTAACCTCGGGTTTCAAGTGTGATATGACTAACTTCTCACATTAGGACCTATTGTTTGCAACCACTGGTTACGCAGGGCGGATCCGGGCAGGATTACATCGCAAACTCATCCTAACCTCGAGTTAGCCACGTTTCATGTTTGGTTCATGTCTATTCTAATTGGCATATGTCAAGTTCATAATCATGTCAAAAAATATTAAGTTCATGTTATGCCAATTACCCAGCTTACAAGCATGTTCTTATAAATGTCAACTACCAATTTATGCCATGCTCGTGTTCGTTTTAGATGTCAAGTTCATAATCATATTCTAAATGTCATATTTCAAGTTTCATAATTTTGTCTCTATTTACATTACATGAATTACTCAACCATATTCATGTTCAATGCATTTCAATAGTGCCAAAATTCGAGTATCAAGTTCAATCTAGATGTCAAGTGTCAATTCCCCAAATCCAAGCTTTACCTAAAAAACCCCAATTTATATTCATGCTTCTAATCCCATTAACAGGTTACGTCTATCATTAAATTCATAATTTATATTCATGTCAATTTCATGTTCAAGTTTTAGATGTAAACTTCATGTCAAATTCCAGGTGTCAATTCATATCAAGTTTGTGCTCTTATCCAAATTCAAGTTATAATATAGGTTTTATTCTAGAGACATGTGCCCATTAACAAATCCATAAGTCAATTTCATGCTTAAATCAATGATGTCAATTCTACGCCAAACCCCAAATCATGTTCATGCGTATAATTCTAAATTTGGTTTACGCATTCAGATTTTGTCAATGTTATATTACGCCCAACCCCCTTTGTAATTTATAACCACACCCTCCAGTTCATGTCATAGCCCAAAACCAAGTGTTCCCCTTTTTAGTTCGCAATAATCATTCCGTCGTATTCATTTCATAATATAGCTAGGCTCGTGATAGCCTAGTCATAAAAAGATAAAAGAGGGAGAATAAAAGAGGACATAATCGTAGGCATAATAATTAAAAGCGAACACATGACAATATTAAACATTACATATCCAATTTCCACAATAATTTCATTTCGCGTTTACATAGGGAATGTTTGAACGATAAATCATAATTTTACACAAAAAGTGTATTATAACTCCACTCACAGTGTTTGTCATCTTCAAAATAGGAACGAGATTAATCTTCGAACTGATTTCCCCCCTTTTGTTGCTTTTGATTCATCTTTGATTGATTTCATGTCCAATTCAATTTATCTTTGATTTCATATGCGGCGTAGGTTGCAGATCTGAATTCCTTCTCTTTGCGCAGTGATTTAGATCTAAGCCTCTTTTCTTTTTATTCATAGTTGTAGTAATTCTAGATCTCATTCTTTTTAATTTTAAGAATAGATGTTGTAGAGAAAAGAGAGAAGAATAGATCTAAGATTTATTTAGATCAATAGCTTGAGGAGGAAGAAGAAATCAAGTTAGAAGAGAGCCATGGCCTTGCCATGAATTGTTGTGGAGTTTACAATGAGCCTAGGATGTTTATATAGGTGTTAGACCAACGTACCAGACCCAAAAACTCATCCAGGTGCTCAAAAATGAACCTGGACAGCTTTTGAGGCGAATTTCCCGCTTCTGGACCAAAATTCCCGCTCTAGGTCGCTACAGGTCGACCTACCCCCTGGGAGGTCGACCCTATGGTCGACCTGGGGGTCGACCTGGTCATTTTTTTCTATTCTGGGCTAGGCTATTTTCTGATTTTTCGCTGAAACTTCGGGAGGTCCTAACTCCTTCATACGGACTCCGATTTTCGAAAACTCAGACTCTATTTCATGTAAAATTTCGAGAGGAATGCAATGGTGATGTCCATTTTACTTAATTCCTGATATTTAAATTAATTATCCTTATTTTACTATCTTCTCTATTACACACACTATTATCGAATTAATTTTTCTTCTCTTCCATGTATTAATTAATTCTCATTATATATCACCATTATTTACCTATATAAGCATATTTTCATAAATTTTATTTCATTTTTAATTATATTAAAAATGCGAGGTGTTACATTCTCTCACCCTTAAATAATTTCGTCCCCGAAATTCGATAAGAGTAAAATAGATAATCCCTCGCAACATCCAATTAGTGTTCATCCAATTGTTGCAACATTGTGTACATGTGCAAAGTGAAATACATCATAGTAAAGCATGTATGCCTAATTTGGATCCACCTATATGTATGCAAACTTTAAAAAAACTTTTCAAAACATGATGCTCACATCCTAAATATACTTGCAGTTCTATATGGATGCAATATTTTTGAAAAATCAAAACATTTTCCATTCAAATTTTCCCATACTCTTATAGAATAAGAGCATAGTTCATCCAATTTTCGCATCCAAAACCCTACCAACCATCTTTTAATTCGAGATTTAGAAAAATCTAATTTTCCAAATTCGATATGTTACAAAAAGGTATAAAACAGAAAAATTCACATCCTCCGTTTTTCTTTTCTAATTGTACTTGGATTTTTATATAACTATTCTATTAAGATTTCCTATTTTCTTATCCAAGCACAACCACATAAGAAAATTTCTTTCTCGTATTTTCGACTTTATCTTGAAATAATTTCATATTTATTCATCTTTTTTTTGAGATTTTCATTTTCTTTCCCCCGTCTTGTTTTGTTGCTTTACTGAATTTATTGTTTTCTTCTTAGTTAGGCTATTCTTTAGCTTATTTGGCTTAGTCCAGTTTCTCATGTTTATATTATTTATTTATCTTTTCAAATAAGCTTTTCCGTTTTCTAGTCAAACAGTATCCTACACAGCTGCAACTATGGGCCAAGGATCTTAAGACTTTATTACCTCTGACAATCGCGAGTCCACCTAACAGGGTGTATATAATTGCTTGCCCTTCATCACCTAGTAGTCACTACTAGTCCATGTTGTGTATTACTAGCCTATCCTTTTCTTTTTCTCAAGCAACAATTCTAGGTCTCAATGCTTATGCATTCTACGGGAAATTTGCTTACCCATTTTTTTTTTTTTTAACAATAATCAAAATTTAATAGAATAGAGATTTCAAAAACTCCTTTTACAAAATACAACATTTTCCTTTCAAGATTTTCATATATGAGAACTAGTGAGCTATATAAATATGCTCCTTTTCATGAGAGAATTCTTTCAAAACAAGAAATCGTTGTTTTACATAATATACCCCACGTTATTTTAAAACCCAACATGCACTTTTCAAACATCAAGATACTTTTAAGATCAAAACTCAGAAAATACCACAAACTCTTTTACAAATTCAAGTTCTTAAAAGTTTATTATTGGGTCAGACTCAAAGCGGGTTTTCCACTCAACTAGGCTTTCCTAGGTACTTTCACAAATTCAATTTTCTCGACTATATATATTCCTAATCCATTTTCACACTTTAACTTTTTTTTTAATTTCTAAGGTTTTACTTCTAGACCCACTACTCTGAAATACTAATATTTCAATTTCCCTTCTATGGGATACTTTCTAGCTCCAAGTCATATTGTACACTTTCCCAACCACTTAATTGTTTCCAAAATTTCTATGTCCATGCCTTTAGTGTACAAACCAATATCCCAACTCTTTACATGTCTAGTGGGCTACTATATGGATTTAGGTTTAAATATATTATATATTTATATTTTAGAAAATACAAAAACGTTCACTCATTATCGCCCTAAGACCACTAAACCGAAGCTCTGATACCAGATGTAACAACCCGGGTTTTGACAGACCGAATTTTTCAAAATTCAATCCATCGGACCCCGAGTTGGGTGCTCTGGTATCCTGCAGAAAAGACAGAGAAAAAGAAACATGTCAGAGTTCGAAAAGTAGCTCACAACGGAAGGAATAAAATATAACTTATTCAAAATAGCATTACCTTAATAATAATACTGTCAAGCCAGTAGTCAAGCAATACTATCTCTGTCATGAACCTAACCTGCGCATGTTGTGAGGAGGGGGTCAGAACATAAGTTTTGTGTGACTGGACTACCAACTCGTATAACCCTTTCCATGTATACGTACAGTCCCTTGCCGTATATCGCATGGGTTTTATCACGTAATTCTATACTACTTCAACGTAGTGCCACCATTCTTGAAATCGTTTGGACTGCCACCCTTGATCTGGCTAGGTTTCCTTATCATGAACTACCGAGTGTTCAACTAGGATTTATGCCACCTAGGACCACTAGGGATTATGCTACCTATTGAACGTTTTCGAGATTCGATTAGGGTTTATGCCACCTAGGAATACTAGGGATTATGCTACCTGTCGAACAGCGCCCTTTTCCCACGTATGTATTGCGAATCGTTTCCGATGTCTAGGTGCACATGTACACTATATGTGCGGCCCGAGTCCCGTGATAGGGCTAAATCAAGAAATACGGAACTCGGTCGGGAGCTTTAAGTTATCTACCGATGCAAATGCTAAGGTCTATTTTTCTACCAGTGGTTATGGTCCCACGTGACCCCTCCCTCAACTAATGAAAGGCAATCCAAGAAAATCAAGCACGAGAACTGTACTCCTGCAACCTGTGCCCCACTTTCCTATTGGCCAGCCTCACCCACAACTAGATAGCAAGTATATGGTCTGTTGGGAGTTCTCTGCCTTTCCGTATACGTACTACGATTGACTGAAGATGGTAGGTAGACGACGAGTGCTATCACAGGGCTAATCATGATATCGCCGCCTCACGCTGGTCCATCCTAGTCTTTAGGTTGCCTTATATTGCAACCAAGGCATACTCTTAGTTCTCCTACCGCAGACCTTAACCTCTGTGAGCCCAGGCGGATCATCTGCAACCTCACAGAAGGATACCAAGAGTACCCTCACGTTCACCAAAGCTACGTGCTTCATAACCCAGTCCGCTAGAGCCTTTCTCGAAATCATATAAACGTTCGCTCCTCCTCGTGTGTTTGTTAAGCGATGATCTACCGTATCGGGTTATTCATCTATTTATGGACTGACTCAGTTTCCTTGACTAAGAATTATTACTTAGTTGTTCTTAACTAAGGTTTACCACTTAGTTTCCTTTCCAGTTAATCTTGTTAACTAAGGTTTACCACTTAGTCCCCTTAACTAAGGATTACAACTTAGTTCCCGTTCTCGACCGTTTTCTTAACTAAGGTTTACTGCTTAGTTCCTATTAACTAAGGCTTGTTACTTAGTTATCATTCTCGTTGTTTTACTTAGTCAATTCTCGTTACCTTAGACATCAGACCACATATTCTCGCTTTATAATTCAACTTGTTGACTAAGGTTTTCCCATGAATTTAAGCATAACTTAAGTTCTCTTTTATTCGGTGATAGCGCATGGGTGTTTTCCCATAGTTCTTGCTTTTCTTACCCCATATTATAGGTTATCCCACCCTTCAGGTCTTACATTACATCTTAAGTCATAGTCTTTCTCTGTCCCTAGGAAAGGTTTACCCCCTAATTAACCCTTCGACTGTTTCAACTTCGATTTATAATAGGTAGTTAACATTCCCTATTTCCGTTTTTGGTTAAGGTTTGTTCATATGTTCGTGTCGACTTAACCCCATCTCCTTATAACGTTCATTCACAAATTTGGTTAAGTGTTGTCTTTGAATTCATGACTTAACCCTACGAATCATGTGCCATTAATTATTAATGCACCACAACCTCTCACATTAGACCTGTTGTCGTGATCACTGGTTATGCCGGGCGGTTCCGGCCAGAATTACACCACAACTCAGTCTAACCTCGGGTTCCAAGTGCGATATGACTAACTTCTCACATTATGACCTATTGTTTGCAACCACTGGTTAGGCCGGGCGGTTCCGTGCCGGATTACATTGCAAACTCGTCCTAACCTCAAGTTAGCCACGTTTCATGTTTGGTTCATGTCTATTCTAATTGGCATATGTCAAGTTCATAATCATGTCAAAAAATATTAAGTTCATGTTATGCCAATTACCCAACTTACAAGCATGTTCTTATAAATGTCAACTACCAATTTATGCCATGTTCGTGTTCGTTTTAGATGTCAAGTTCATAAGCATATTCTAGATGTCATATTTCAAGTTTCATAATTTTGTCCCTATTTACATTACATAAATTACTCAACCATATTCATGTTCAATGCATTTCAATAGTGCCAAAATTCGAGTATCAAGTTCAATCTAGATGTCAAGTGTCAATTCCCCAAATCCAAGCTTTACCTAAAAAACCCCAATTTATATTCATGCTTGTAATCCCATTAACAGGTTACGTTTATCATTAAATTCATAATTTATATTCATGTCAATTTCATGTTCAAGTTCTAGATGTAAACTTCATGTCAAATTCCAGATGTCAATTCATATCAAGTTTGTGTTCTTATCCAAATTCAAGTTATAATACATGTTTTATTCTAGAGACATGTGCCTATTAACAAATCCATAAGTCAATTTCATGCTTAAATCAATGATGTCAATTCTACGCGAAACCCCAAATCATGTTCATGCGTATAATTCTAAATTTGGTTTACGCATTCAGGTTTTGTCAATGTTATATTACGCCCAACCCCCTTTGTAATTTATTACCACATCCTCCAGTTCATGTCATAGCCCAAAACCAAGCGTTCCCCTTTTTAGTCCGCAATAATCATTCCGTCGTATTCATTTCATATTAAAGCTAGGCTCGTGATAGCCTGGTCATAAAAAGATAAAAGAGGGAGAATAAAAGAGGACATAATCGTAGGCATAATAATTAAAAGCGAACACATGACAATATTAAACATTACAGATCCAATTTCCACAATAATTTCATTTCGCGTTTACATAGGAATGTTTGAACGATAAATCATAATTTTACACAAAAAGTGTATTATAACTCCACTCACAGTGTTTGTCATCTTCAAAATAGGAACGAGATTAATCTTCGAACTGATTTCACCCCTTTTTGTTGCTTTTGACTCATCTTTGATTGATTTCATGTCCAATTCAATTTATCTTTGATTTTATATGCGGCGTAGGTTGCAGATCTGAATTTCTTCTCTTTGCGCAGTGATTTAGATCTAAGCCTCTTTTCTTTTTATTCATGGTTGTAGTAATTCTAGATCTCATTCTTTTTTATTTTAATAATAGATGTTGTAGAGAAAAGAGAGAAGAATATATCTAAGATTTATTTAGATCAATAGCATGAGGAGGAAGAAGAAATCAAGTTAGAAGAGAGCCATGGCCTTGCCATGAATTGTTGTGGAGTTTACAATGAGCCTAGGATGTTTATATAGGTGTTAGACCAACGTACCAGGCCCAAAAACTCATCTAGGTGCTCAAAAATGAACCTGGACAGCTTCTGGGGCGAATTTCTCGCTTCTGGACCAAAATTCCCGCTCCAGTTCGCTACAGGTCGACCTCCCCAAGGGGGGTCGACACTATGGTCGACTTCCCCCCTGGGAGGTCGACCTGGGGGTCGACTTGGTCATTTTTTTTCTGTTCTGCGCTGGGCTGTTTTCTGATTTTTCGCTAAAACTTCGGGAGGTCTTAACTCCTTCATACGGACTCCGATTTTCGAAAACTCGGACTCTATTTCATGTAAAATTTCGAGGGGAACACAATGGTGATGTCCATTTTACTTAAATCCTGATATTTAAATTAAATATCCTTATTTTACTATCTTCTCCGTTACACACACTATTATCGAATTAATTTTTCTTCTCTCCCATGTATTAATTAATTTTCATTATACATCACCATTATTTACCTATATAAGCATATTTTTATAAATTATTTCATTTTTAATTATATTAAAAATGCGGGGTGTTATATGACCTCTCACATTAGACTGACATTTGTGGCCGCTGGATTTGCCGGGCGGGTCCGGGCAGTCTTACACCACAAAAGAGTCTAACCACATGTCTTAGGCGGTTCATTATTACACATCTTATTTAATCCCAAAGTAGATTAATATCCCTATTCAAATTTGTAAATAAATTCCAAATATACTTATGTCCATAATTGTCACCTAAATTATGTCCATTTATTTCAGGTATACAAATTATACCAATTATTGCCTCAAATTAATTGTATGCCTTTTAAGGCCATTACATGCCAATTCTCAATATGTGTATACTCAATATTACTCCATCGTCCCCACGTTGTTTGTTTGCATATCATGACATATATATATATATGTTAGACTAGCAATTTGTCTAACACATAAAAGGGAAGAAACATCGCAAATTTGCATAACACACTGAATGGATCTAACATGCAAATAAGGATTACAACATAACTTGCATAAACTTTGTATTGTCATGAATCTAAACATAGACCTAAAGGTGTGAACTTGCATATATGAATATAGTTTTCACCCAAACTTGCATAGGTCATAGTCACAAACTTGCATAAAACTATGTGTGTCATAGATCTAAACCTAAAGGTGTAAAATTGCATATATGTGAATCCAATTTCTACCTAAACTTGCATATAGTCATTTTACTTGGTTCACATGTAAACTTGTGTACAATTCACATAGAAAATAGCATATAGTCTACACTCAAACTTGCATATAAAATGATATCAAATATGAATCAAATTGAACATAGGTGATTGGGCATATACAAAGGGATCCACAACAAAAACTATCATTATGAACAACTAGCATATATTCACAAAATATCACATTTTTTTCCGATGATTCACAAACATAGCCATATAACCCAAATTATAACTCAACCTACTTAACTTGTTAATTATCTTATTAAAGAAATCGAACTCACAACTCAAAGAAGGTCTTGAGTTCTAGGATCCGTGTTCTGTAATTGAATTAGCTCGCCTTTGAAGTAGACAAATTCGTTGTTGTTGTTATAGACTTGAGTTGAATTGATTTGATTAGCCTTTCTTTGCTCTTAGTTGGTGGCGGCTACTCTAGGTTGCGGGGTGATAGCATGACGACCATGGTTCTAATTTTTATTAGGTTTAGGGTTTGAGTCTACATGTGTTCATATAGAGATTAGGATTAATTTAGGCCATCCGATCAACCTAGAAGCAACCTGAACCATCCAAAAAGCCAACTCAGTCCTAATGACTCAGCAACAGCTCAGAATTAGGCTTAATTCAAATCTGCCCGAGGGGGGTAGGTCGATCCCCAAGTCGACCTATAGGGTAGGTCGATACTAAGTTCGACCCCCTGGTCGACCTGGCCTGGGGCGGGAAATTTCCCGCCCTGCCCGGTTCTGAGTTTGAATTCGTTTTTGAATTTAAATTTGAATTTCTGGGAACTTCCGACAGCCATAACTTCTTCATACGAAGTCCAATTTACGCAAACTCGGACTCTATCCCAACCAGAATTCCGAGACGAACACAATGGCGTAACCTATTTCTCTTGATTCTCACATTTAAAATTAATTATTCCTCAATTCGTTAGTTTAATGTTAACAGAAAACACGGGGTGTTACAAATTCTTTGCTCGAATGAATGGAAGGCCCGAGCAACAATGCAGAACTCGCTGGAAATGGCGTGGAAATGACTCCTACAGGAACAACAAACCGGATCGGTTCAGAGCCGATCAGCACCCAGGGCCGAAATCCAAATCCAGCACAAATGGTAGCAGGGGGCATCCCCCACCGGGTCGGTTCGGACCCGATCCGAACCGCCACTCTATATGAACTTGGGGCAGTAGCCTCCCTTTTGGAATTCAAGGCTTCACTCGTGTTCGACCTACATCCTCTCTGGTTCGGATGGACACCCAGACACCAACTTTATCTTAACAGCAACCTAATGTGGCTCAGAATAAAGAGCCAGGTCCAGGTTGGTTCAGACCTTCCGCACCGTATACCACTGATTCGAATCAGATCATGTCCCAGGTGCACCACCACTCTTCAGGCAATGCTGGGGCACCTGTTCTGATCTTGGCAATTTGCAGCAACTCTTTGAAGGCGATCGGCTCGCCAATCTCATTCAACGCCTCTCAAGAGGCCGCACTTATCAGAATGATGTGGATGACGTCAGTCACAATCCATTCACACAAGAAATCCGGAATTCCCGCAATCCCCTGGATTTTAAACTTCCAGTTCTGGAGCCTTACAATGGTAGAACAGATCCAACTATGCACCTGATATAGTAAAAAAGGCATATGGAAGTTCAATAGGTGTCGGAAAACGTCATGGCTAAATGTTTCCCTCTCTTCTTGATTGATATAGTTGCCATGTGGATTCGAAAACTGGAATCTAAATCGATCAACAACTCAAACATGTTGGTCGCTCTCTTTATGGAGCAATTTCGGGTTCAAATCGCTCGACCCAAGAACGTAATGTCACTTACAACAATGAAGCAGAGACCAAGAGAAACTCTACGCTCATTTCTGGAAAGATTCAACGTTGCAACGGCATTAGTTGATCGACCTGAACTATCGATGGTACTGATGGCAGCAATATCCGGTATCCTGGATAACTCGGAGTTCAAGAAATCTTTACACCGAGATCCATCGCGAAACCTTAATGAATTCTACCTTAAAGCAAACAGATTTCTGCAGGAAGAGGATGCGACTTTTGAGAAGAGCGTTCTCGAAGTCAACATGCTTAAAGATGGAGGACCGTCTGATTCTAGAAAAAGCAAGGGAAAAGCCATTGCAAAGAATGATTGCATCGCTTACCCCCGGAGAGGGCCCAGATATGGAAAGTACACTGAACTCAATTCGATGTTGACTGAATTTACATGGACACTAATGGTGTCATCTCCTATCCAAAGCCTCCTCGAAGGGAGCTATCACAAACGGAATGCGACTATGGAGAACATTGTGTATTCCATGATATGGATGGTCATGACACAAATGATTGTAGGCATTTGCGAGATTTGATTGAGGAATGGGTTATACATGGGGAGCTACCCAAGTATGTGAAACAACTGACATCGCCTGCATCCGTGCTGCCACCACCTGCTCATAGAGAGGGAATGAACCCGGATCGAGCTCCATTGGGCTCAATATCAATTGATCTGGATGGGATCAGCCTGTATTTCCTGCATTTCTTAGGATTTAAGATATGTTTTTGCTTTCTTTAGGTTTTCCGATTGGCTAAATCGGAGTACACATGTTCAAGGTTAGAATTTAGCCCCAAAGCGTGCTCTGGACTCGATGACAAACTAATCAAGATTTGCTTTGGTTTTGTATTTTGAATTGAATAAGGAAGGACTTTCCGAACATGAATTATGATTGACAAATTTAAGTATGGCTTATACTTATCTCGAATCCTTAGGTATGGATTATGATTGGGGACAGACTATCTTGTCAGGCTGTGGCAAGTGTAGCTCCATATCGGTATGAGTATGGATTATACTCCGTTGAATTTCTAGGTATGCATTATAATTAGGAACGGTTTATTGTCTTGTCAGGATTTGGAAAAGGAACTCAATAAAACTTGAGTATGGCCTATGCTTAATTTGAACTTCTCGGTATGGCTTATGCCTGGAAGGTTAGGTCCCTCACCAATTCTTGGCAGGATGATTCGAACGTCCCACAAGTATGGTTTATGATCAATCGGACGCCTAAGCATGGTTTATACTCGGAAAGATCAAGCGATACTGTCAGGATTTGATATATCTGTTTATACTCGCAGCTGGCCAGCTCGATGTGGCCTTGAATTTCTCCAAAACACATTTTGTGTTCAAAACTTTCACACATAGCATTTCTGTCTAGTAATCGTTAGCAATCACGAAGCGACCTAGTTGAAGTCGCATCGTAAACATAATAAGGCCTGAAACTCCTAACATATGACCTCTTTTGGGCTCAATAACACTCATTACAGGGCTTTTCCCTTGTAGTGCTCTAAATTAACTTCAAGTACAACTTTCATTTGACTAAAACAGACTTACGGTTTGAAAGTTACGCCTATTTCCGTAAACGCACACAGAACCGAGAACATGGATTTTGGGAATTGACTTGACTCAACCAGTTCGGATCGATTGAACCGGGTCGGTTTGGTGGACGAAGACCCGAACTGGTAACTCATAGTGGAACACTTTAACTGGGCATTGGCTTCGACATGCAAGCTCCAGATCGAATCGTGATGGATCTACCCGACTCGCCTTGACACCAACTGCATCGAAGCGCTTTCCCAACCGGTTCGAAGAACCCACACCAACTCGGCTCGGATCGGTGGTGAGAGGACCCGATCCGACCCCCTCGAGCCTGCTCCTATAGAAGAAGTTTGACCTATTCTTATGGCATAACCACCTCCTATTTGCATAGGATGAACGCCACCTCGCATAGCACGATTTTGGGCTGTTTCCCCACTACTCTTCGAGATCTCCTCTGGTCGTGACACGTGGCATCCGACCCAGAGCTCCTCTACGGCGATAAATTCACTCTTAGAAGGATTTTGAAAGGGCTTTTAGCCATTCTTCTTCACGGCTTCTACCATTATACCCCCAAGGACTTTGCGTGCTTCTCAAGGCCTGTTCAATCCAAATTAACACGAGGAATTCGTGTATAAAATCAATCTCTAATCTCCTCTTCTTTATTGTATGACAAGGCCATTTTGTATGAACGAATATCACGGATCATGAGATGGCATTGTACTTGTAATTTCTTAGGATTTAAGAAACTATAAAGTGGACGTAGGCCCGGTTTGAGCCGAACCACTATAAAAATATTGTGCATTCCTTGTTTTTACTGCTTTATCTGCATTCTGTGTTCCGGAAATCCGCATTTGGGTGTTAGTACCAAAATTTGGTCTAACATTTTGGCGCGCCAGGAAGAGGGAAAACGATACAACTTTGCGTTCTAGTTTGAAAGGAAGCGGATTAGTTGGTTATTGGATCGATAGTCAAACGAAAGATATCCCGGGCAGACGATGTTGGAGCTCTAGGCACGAGAAACGAGGCAAGCCAAGAGGCTTCCTCTCATGAAAACTCATCAGCGTACTTGACAAGAGAAGAAATGGATGGCGTTCTCACTGAATTGAGAGCTCAAATGGAAAGGCAAGATGATTTCCTCCGCAAACAACAGGAGATGATGGACGAATTCTTTGCTCGAATGAACGGAAGGCCTGGAAACAATGCACAACTCGTTGGAAATGGCTTGGAAATGATTCCAGCAGGAACAACGAACCGGATCTGTTCGGAGCCAATCTGAACCGAGGGCCAAAATCCGAGTCCAGCACAGATGGAAGCAGGGGGCATACCCCACTGGGTCGGTTCAGACCCGATCCGAACCACCGCCCTATATGAACTTGGGGGCGGCAGCCTCCCCTCTAGAGATCAAGGCTTTGCTCGGGTTCGAAATACATCCGCTCCAGTTCGGATGGACACCTAGGCACCAACTTTAGCTCAACAACAGCCTAATGTGGCTCGGAACAGAGAGCCAGCTCCGGGTCGGTTCAGACCCTCTGAACCATACACCACGGATCCGAATCAGATCACGCCCCAGGTGCCCCACCACTCTTCAGGCAATGCTGGGGGCACCTGTTCTGATCTTGGCAATTTACAGCAACTCTTTGAAGGCGACCGGCTCGCCAATCTCATTCAACACCTCTCGAGGGGCCGCACTTATCAGAATGATGTGGATGACGTCAATCACAATCTGTTCACACAAGAAATCCGGAATTCCTGCAGTTCCCTGATTTCAAACTTCCAGTTCCGGAGCCTCACAATGGTAGAACAGATCCTACCGTGCACCTGATGCG
Source organism: Allium sativum (assembly GCA_030737875.1). Classification (NCBI taxonomy): domain Eukaryota; kingdom Viridiplantae; phylum Streptophyta; class Magnoliopsida; order Asparagales; family Amaryllidaceae; genus Allium; species Allium sativum. The sequence continues at coordinate 582,967,516 of CM060915.1, read as the reverse complement.
ATACAAAAAGCATACAGCGTCAGAAAACATCATGGCTAAATGTTTCCCTTTCTTTTTGACTGATATAGCTTCCATGTGGATCCGGCAACTGGAATCTGAATCTTTCAACTGTTGGAACATGTTGGTCGCTCGCTTTATTGAGCAACTTCATGTTCACATTGCTCGACCCAAGAACGTAACGTCACTTATTACAATCAAGCAGAGACCTAGAGAAACTCTGCGCTTATTTTTAAAAAAAAATCAACGTTGCAGCAACATTAGTTAATTGACCTGAACCATCGATGGTACTGATGGCAATAGTTTCTGGTGTCCGGGAAAACTCAGAGTTCAAGAAATCTTTAAATCGAGATCCACCGCGAAACCTCAATGAATTCTATTTTGAAGCAGGCAGATTTCTACGGGAAGAGGATGTGACTTCTGAGAAGAGCGTTCTCGAAGTCAACATGCTTAAAGACGGAGGACCGTCTGATTCTGTAAAAAGCAAGGGAAAAGCCATTGCAAAGATTGATCGCAATCTCAGCCTCGGAGAGGGCCCAGATACGAAAAGTACACTGAACTCAATTCGACATTGACTGACATTTACATGGACACAAATGGTGCCATCTCCTATCCAAAGCCTCCCCGAAGGGAGCCATTGTTGTAACAACCCGCAATATACGCATCGGAGGATCGTAGAATATTTATTTCTTTCTTATATGAAGTCGTATGGTCATGTGGCTTTAGAAACGACCATTGGGTCATTTCCCATGTTCATGATTTTTGTCGATTTTAAATGACCGTTTTTCCCCTAGCTGATCTTGTTTCGGCCATAACTTTTGATTGTAAAGGAGTTTTGACCTGAAACCACTTTCATTGTCTTCGAATGATGGTTTACCTTTCCGTAGAGTGGTCACATGTGGAAAACGGACTTATCGTTTGGGAGAAATGGCTGAAATAAGGTTTGGAATGTGAAAAACTGCTTAACCGGGCCAAATAGGGTGATTAGTGAATGGGCCCATAACCCATTTCGGGAATAGGGTTATGGGAAGGCTGAAAAGAGTTAGGGTTTCATTCCATTTCAGTTTTCTAGCCTCCACTTACCTCTTAGAAACCCTAAAAATGGCCTCCAACCTCTAAATCACCTCCAAATCACTTTCTAATCAAGGATTAAGCATAGCAACATCAAATCAAGGGAGATCTTCACCAAATCAAGATTAGAGCTGCTGTTTAGAATTGGTGTTCATGCCATATCAGAGATTTATTTCAGATCTAAGGTTTATTTGTGGCTAAGGTGAGTGATTTGCATAGTTCCTCACTAATTATGGTTAATTAAGGGTAATTAGTGTTGATTAGCGAATTTATACACTAATAAATTCTGGAAAAATATTTATAAATTCTTAAATAATGTTTTAGACCTCTGTTAGGAATTTGGGTTAATTTGATTAAGTTTTACTAATCATATCATTAGTTTTGCTTAAGCACGCTTAAGGGGAAAATATGGGTTTTTGACTATGTTTGATCCATTTTAACTTATCATATTGTTGTTTTGATGTTTGTGGTTGATTATACATGCTGCTATGGCTGTATGGTATGCTTTGTAATTGATTAGAATAGTTAGAGTGGTCGAAAACGCCGTCGAGTAGCGTAAACAGTATGCTGGACAAAGTGCAGGAAAGTACCTGAACCGATCGGATCGGATAGAAGCACGCACCGAACCGCTCACACCAGAAGTTTCCGATCCGATCCGCCTCTCGTGTGCTACTCCGACCCAATCCGCCAGGAGTGACCAAGACCGATCCGCTCACATCTGAGGATCCCCGATCCGAACCACCACGAGCTGGAATATGGAGCACGACCCGAACCCGATGGCACCCTCCGATCTGATCCGAAGAAGCTTGGCACGAATCGATCCAGTTGGGGATACTGAAGGCCGAACCGAACCGATGGCTGTGAGGAGATCCGAACCGATTCGGTGATGACCAATAACCCGAGATGCAAAGGTAGTCCAAATGGAAGTTAGAGCTCAGGATCCAGTTGGGAACCAATGAGTTCACTTCATGATTGGGCTTTGCTGCGGGATGTGTGTTAAGGAGTTGTCGACGTTCATAACTTCGATTCACCACTAAAAAGGAATGATGGGCTACGTATCAGTGCAGTAGAGTCATTATGACTTGAAGGGAAAAGTGATCGTAGTAAGACTATGAGCCAGTGCAGTGGAGCCGTTACGACTCCATGGGGCAGAGTGGACATAGTAAAGGATTAGTAAGGCTATGAGCCAGTGCAGTGGGGTGTGTACGACCCCATGGAGAAAAGTGGATATAGCGAAGGATTAGTGGCTATGGATCAGTGCAATGAAGCCGTTGTGACTTCATGGGCAGAGTGATCATAGCAAAGTATTGGGTGATCGAAGTGGTGGATATCGTATGCTTTACGTACTAAGTGAGAGATGTGAGGATGGTTGCTATGCTTAATTATTTGCCATCACTATGACATGCACACCCCCACCCCCGTTGTCTTTACACCATTTATTCAGTGGCACCTTAGAGTGTTGTACAATATATAGTGCTAACTCTTTGGTTGCAGGTCCAGGTTTAGGTATGGTTTAGTACACCTGTTATTGTTCTGTTTAGTTGCTTATCGCTCACACTAGACTTCTGTCTGACCCAGAGTTTTGTGTCTCTTCTTATTACTCTTGGTGCTCCTAAATGAGCAGACTAGAGACAGGTTAGCTGGTGATGCATGAGTAGCTGATCCGGAGGCGAGCAGGAGGCTTCCACGTATGATATATATATAAGATATTCTCCCTGTGTTGTTGGTGGTCAGTACTTGGGCATCAGTAGTGTACCTCCCTTATCTTGCTTTTACCTTTAGAGGCAGTTTGAAAAGTTGTAATAATGATGATGTGGAACATAAGCTGTATTTGGATTTTCCGCTGTTATGATAGTTTGTTTCCAGCTTATGCACTATCTCACCTGTTTTATGTCAAGTATGTTGTTATTATATTTTGTTCTATGTGCTTTGAGACATTCCATAGGTTCCTTGTTGATTCTTCGTCTTCTTCCTTTCCTTTTGACGACCGTCCCGTGCTAACTGAACATGTGTACAGCGCACCTTCGGAGTAAATGTCGGTTGGTGCGGGGCGGGCTGTCACATTTGGTATCAGAGCTCTCGGTTGCGTAGTTAACCTAGGAAAAGACATTAGGGAGAGATAGTACGTATATGAGAGTGCGTATTTTTGATTACATTGGTTTTCAAAAGCTATATATATACTATTAGTATAGCTAAGGATGAAGTCGCACTGCACTAGCACCACTATGGAGATGGTTAATCGTTTTCTCTTTGCAGATTGAACGATGAGCCGATACGCAAGAGGTGCTGGTAGAGGAGCCAATAATGGGAATGCTGCTGACAAGAGGGCGATGTTTACTGACCTCATGAGAGAAATGCTTAGGGATGTGCAAGGGGCAGCTCCCAATGTCGGTAATGGTGGTGGTCCAGTAGTGCAGGCGCCTAGGGCCGATTTCGCCAAGCTGTGCAAGGATTACACTAACCTTGGTGGGAAGTCGTTCTATGGAACGGAGTCGGCCACGGATGTTCAGGATTGGTTGGATAGTTGTGATCGTATCTTCGACGACTTGGGTATCGAGGATGCGATGAAGAGAAGGCTAGCGTCTCGTCAGCTGCAAGGGAGAGCGATGAATTGGTGGAATGCTATTAAGAAAGCCACTCTAGAGGATCAGGTTACTTGGGATCAGTTTAAGGCTCGCTTTAGCGACAAGTTTATCCCAGCTGCTCAGAAGTCGGAATTGTTTAGGAAGTTCTTGGAGCTTAAGCAGAATGGTAGGGTAGTCTCGGACTATATTGCTGAGTTCGACACTTTGTCAAAGTATGGATTATCCCTTATCGATACTCCTGAGAAGAAGAATGAGAAGTTCATTACTGGTTTGGATGGATACTTAGGGGAAAGGCTTATTAAACACATTGACGAGACTTTTGAATCGATTGTAGGGAAAGCTTTGAGATCAGAGAGTCTTTACCCTAAGTCAAAGACTGAGGTTGCATCTGCAGAAGGGCTGAAGCCGCAAGCAGGCGGTGGAGGCAAGAATAACACTCAGAACAAGAGGAAGCAGAACCAAACTAAGGATGGCCAAAAAAAGAGCAAAAAAGATGTTGAGTACTTTAGCTGTGGTAAGAAGGGACATTATGCCAAAGAATGTCGGGCCAAGTCAGCGGATAGGAAGTGCTACAACTGTGGCCAAGTGGGACATCATAAGGATAAATGTCCACAACCTCTTAAGGAGAAGCAGACTGTGAAAGCATATGGTATCAGTGCTATTCCTTCTTCGTCGAATGCCCAACTGCGGCGGAGAAAGGAAAGAATGTCGTCATTCAAGGTATGCTTTCTATTCTTGATGTACCTGTTCGAGTTTTGTTGATACTGGAGCTTCCCGTTCCTTCATATCTAGTGACTGGTAGATAGGTTGGGACTGGAACCCGATATAGTCGATAGACCGTTGGTTGTGACGAACCCGATTGGTGGTTCGACTAACCTTAGTATGATTTGCCGAAATTTGGTCTTATCGAGTCATGGATGTATGTTTGTTTGTGATTGCTTTGTTTTGGGCTTTACTGGGTATGGCATTATATTGGGGGTCGATTGGCTCCAAAGATAGGGGGTAGTGGTAGACTATGAGGGCTTTTTAGTGACAGTTAGGGCGGATGATGGGCAGAGGGTAGTATTTGGTAGTCTACCTAGTGATGGGGTAGTGGCTAGTTTTATAATTTCCCTCGACATCCCGCATGATGAGTTGTCAGATGTGCCCGTGGTTGGCCAGTATCCGGACGTCTTCGAGGAAGTGACCGGACTTCCACCACACCGAGAGATTGAGTTTCGTATTGATTTAGTGAAAGATGCCAGACCTATAGTGATGCCACTTCGTCATATGGCACCAAGGGAGCAGCGAGAGCTCGGGGTGCAAGTAATCGATCTTTTGAAGAAGGGGTTTATTAGAAGTAGTAACTCCGAGTGGGGAGCACCAGTTGTGTTTGCCACTAAGGCAAATGGTTCCCTTCGTTTGTGTGTGGACTATCGCGAGTTGAATAAGGTGACGAGAAAGAATAAGTATCCTCTGCCGCGGATAGATGATTTGTTTGATCAACTGGAAGGAGCAAGAGTGTTCTCCCAGTTGGACCTCGCGACAGGATTTCATCAGCTCCGAGTAGCGGCTGACAGTGTTTCGAAAATGGCATTTAGGGCGCCGTCTGGATTCTATGAGTGGTTGGTCATGCCATTTGGGTTAACCAATGCACCAGCATACTTTGTGGATCTTATGAATCGGGTATTCAAAGATCAGTTGAATAAGTTCGTTCTTGTGTTCGTAGATGACATCCTTGTTTACTAGAGGACAGAGGAAGAACACAAGGGACATCTGAGGACAGTGATGGAGGTGTTGAGAAAACACCAATTGAAACGAAATTTTCTAAGTGTCACTTCTGGAGAAGGGAAGTGAGATTCTTGGGCCATGTTGCTTCAGAAAATGCTATTGTCGTGGACCCTGCGAAGGTGGTTGCGGTACAGGATTGGTATATGCCCAAGAATGCAACAGACGTGAGTAGCTTCTTGGGGTTAGCTGGATATTATCGTAAGTTTATCCAAGACTTCTCCAAGATAGCAACACCGTTGACTCAGTTGACTAAGAAGAATCAAGCCTTCGTCTGGGACGGAGTGTGTGAGAATGCATTCAAGAGTCTAAAAGAAAAGTTGACGCATGCGCCAGTGTTAGTCATTCCTAAAGGGAATGAAGAGATGATGGTATACACGGATGCTTGTGGTACCGGACTAGGTGCTATATTGATGCAAGGAGGTAGGGCTGTAGCTTATGCTAGTTGGCAACTAAAACCGCATGAGAAAAGGTATCCTACCCATGATTTGGAACTGGCAGCGATCGTGTTCGCGTTAAAGATGTGGAGACATTATCTCTTGGGAGAGAGATTTGAGTTGTTTACCGATCATAAATCGTTAAAGTATCTCTTCTCTCAGAAGGATTTGAATCTTCGTCAGCAGAGATGGTTAGAGTTCTTGGCTTCGTATGATTTTGATATCGCATATACACCTGGGAAAGGCAATGCGGTAGCCGATGCCTTGAGTTGGAGACATGCCAGTTTAGGGGCTATGTTTCTTGAATAGAGGCAACTGGAGTATATCGCAGGGTATGATTTCAGACCAAAGTGCGAACTGGATCCAGAGATGTTAGCTAGTTTGACGATCAGACCCACTTTGATTGAGCGAATTGGTTCCAATCAGAGGGACGATCCTGATATATTGTAAATCATCTCCAAGTTAGAGATGAATATTGACGGTGAGGAGATGAATTTGTATGGGCTTGATCGAGAAAGATGGCTTCGAAAGAATTGAAGACTAGTTGTACCCAACGTGAATGGTTTGAGAGATGAAGTGCTTAGGGAATGTCATCACTCAAAACTGACTATACACCCTGGTGGTGATAAGATGTATAGAGACATGAAGCAGACTTACTACTGGGAAGGGATGAAAAGAGACGTTGGGAAGTTTATATCCAAGTGCATGAATTGTTAGCTAGTTAAAATCGAGCAAAAGAAGCCTAGTGGTTTGTTGCAACCATTAGAGATTCCCGAATGGAAATGGGAGCAAGTCTCGATGGATTTCATAGATGGTTTACCAAGAACTAGATCGGGACATGATAGCATTTGGGTTATCGTGGATCGATTGACCAAGAGTGCAAGATTTATACCAGTCAAATCGACCAGAACAACAGCTAAGTTAGCAGAACTGTATATGAAGTGGGTAGTGAGATTTCATGGAGTACCTAAAATCATTGTGAGTGACCGAGACCCATTGTTTACTAGTGGGTTTTGGAAGATCTTACAAGAGGCTCTAGGGTTGGAATTATATCTCAGTACCGCGTATCATCCTCAAACCGACGGTCAGACAGAGAGGGTGAATTGTATATTGGAAGATCTCTTGAGAGCTTGTATATTATATTTTGGTGGATCATGGGATGACCATTTGCATCTAGTAGAGTTTGCATATAATAATAGCTACCAATCCAGTATCGGTATGGCTCCATATGAAGCTTTGTACGGAAGACCGTGCAACTCACCATCATGTTGGATAGAGACCGGTGAGAAGTTTGTGCTTGGACCAGATGTGGTAAGGGGAACTTCAGATAAGATAAAGATCATTCAACAACGGATGAAGGCTTCCCAGGATAGGCAGAAGAGTTATGCTGATAAGAGGAGAAGAGACTTAAAATTCTCCGTTGGTGACCTGGTATTTGTCAAGATTTCTCCGTTGAAGAGCGTGATACGATTTGGCAGGAGAGGTAAGTTGGCACCAAGATTTGTTGGCCCATTCCTAGTTCTCGAACAAGTTAGGAATTTAGCGTATAGAGTTGACTTACCCGAGAAGATGGCGGGAGTTCGCAACGTATTTCATGTTTCCCAGCTAAGGAAGTTCGTGCACGACCCAGATATGACTATTTCACCTGATCAGTTAGAGGACTTCGAAGTGGAACCCGAGGTGGTTGGGAACCGCAAGTCGATTCGTATTGTCGAGTACGATAAGAAGCAACTTCGAAGGAAGGCGATGAAGCTAGTCAAGGTTCAGTGGGGCGAGAACGAGAATGACCGTACTTGGGAGACAGAGGAGAGCATTAGGAAAACGTATCCAGAACTCTTTGCCTGGTAAGATTTACTTTGCAATTTAGTTATTCCGCATGCTGGGATAGACTTGTTTTGCATGTTTGATTGTTGTTTTATGACTGATAGGCATGCGGGACCCTTTGTGTGTTTTGGTTAGGGAATTTCGGGGGTGAAATTTCTTAAGGAGGGGAGAATGTATCAACCCGCATTCTACGCATCGGAGGATCGTAGAATATTTATTTCTTTCTTATATGAAGTCATATGGTCATGTGGCTTTGGAAACGACCATTGGGGTCATTTCCCATGTTCATGATTTTTGCCGATTTTAAATGACCGTTTTGCCCCTAGCTGATCTTGTTTCGGCCATAACTTTTGATTGGAAAGGAGTTTTGACCTGAAACCACTTCCATTGTCTTTGGATGATGGTTTACCTTTCCGTAGAGTGGTCACATGTGGAAAACGGACTTACCGTTTGGGAGAAATGGCTAAAATAAGGTTTGGAAGGTGAAAAACTGCTTAACCAGGCCAAATAGGGTGATTAGTGAATGGGCTCATAACCCATTTCGGGAATAGGGTTATGGGGAGGCTGAAAAGAGTTAGGGTTTCATTCCATTTCAGTTTTCTAGCCTTCACTTACCTCTTAGAAACCCTAAAAATGGCCTCCAACCTCTAAATCACCTCCAAATCACTTTCTAATCAAGGATTAATCTTAGCAACATCAAATCAAGGGAAATCTTCACCAAATCAAGATTAGAGCTGCTGTTTAGCATTGGTATTCGCGCCATAGCAGAGATTTATTTCAGATCTAAGTTTATTTGTGGCTAAGGTGAGTGATTTGCATAGTTTCTCACTAATTATGGTTAATTAAGGCTAATTAGTGTTGATTAGCGATTTTATACACTAATAAATTCGGAAAAAATATTTATAAATTCTTAAATAATGTTTTAGACCTCTGTTAGGAATTTGGGTTAATTTGATTAAGTTTTACTAATCATATCATTAGTTTTGCTTAAGCACGCTTAAGGGAAAAATATGGGTTTTTGGCTATGTTTGATCCATTTTAACCTATCATATTGTTGTTTTGATGTTTGTGGTTGATTATACATGTTGCTATGACTGTACGGTATGCTTTGTGATTGATTAGAATAGTTAGAGTGGTCGAAAACGCCGTCGAGTGGCGTAAACATCTTGCTGGACAAAGTGCGGGAAAGTACCCGAACCGATCGGATCAGATAGAAGCACGCACCGAACCGCTCACACTAGAAGTTTCCGATCCGATCCGCCTCTCGTGTGCTACTCCGACCCAATCCTCTCGGAGTGACCAAGACTATTCCGCTTGCATCTGAGGATCCCCGATCCGAACCACCACGAGCTGGAACATGGAGCACGACCCGAACCCAATGGCACCCTCCGATCCGATCCGAAGAAGCTTGGCACAAATCGATCCAGTGGGGGATACTGAAGGCCGAACCGAACCGATGGCTGTGAGGAGATCTGAACCGATCCGGTGATGACCAATAACCCGAGATGCAAAGGTAGTCCAAATGGAAGATAGAGCTCAGGATCCAGTTGGGAACCAATGAGTTCACTTCATGATTGGGCTTTGCTGCGGGGCGTGTGCTAAGGAGTTGTCGACGTTCATAACTTCGATTCACCACTAAAAAGGAATGATGGGCTACGTATCAGTGCAGTAGAGTCATTATGACTCGAGGGGCAAAGTGATCGTAGTAAGATTATGAGCCAGTGCAGTGGAGCCGTTGCGACTCCATGGGGGCAGAGTGGACATAGTAAAGGATTAGTAAGGCTATGAGCCAGTGCAGTGGGGTGTGTACGACTCCATGGAGCAAAGTGGACATAGCGAAGGATTAGTGGCTATGGATCAGTGCAATGAAGCCGTTGTGACTTCATGGGGCAGAGTGATCATAGCAAAGTATTGGGTGATCGAAGTGGTGGATATCGTATGCTTTACGCACTGAGTGAGAGATGTAAGGATGGTTGCTATGCTTGATTGTTTGCCATCACTATGACATGCACACCCCACCCCCTATATCTTTACACCATTTATTCAGTGGCACCTTAGAGTGTTGTACAGTATGTAGTGCTAACTCTTTGGCCACTGGTCCTGGTTCAGGTATGGTTTAGTATACCTGTTATTGTTCTGTTTAATTGCTTATCGCTCACACCAGACTTTTGTCTGACCCAGAGTTTTATGTCTCATCTTATTACTCCGGGTGCTCCTAAACGAGCAGACTAGAGACAGGTTAGCTGGTAATGCACGAGTAGCTGATCCGGAGGCGAGCAGGAGGCTTTCACGTATGATATATATATATATATATATATATATATATATATATATAAAAGATATTCTCCCTGTGTCGTTGGTGGTCACTACTTGGGCATTAGTAGTGTACCTCCCTTATCTTGCTTTTACGTTTAGAGACATTTTGAAAGGTTGTAATAATGATGATGTGGAACATAAGCTGTATTTGGATTTTCCGTTGCTATGATAGTTTGTTTCCAGCTTATGCAATGTCTCACCTGTTATATGTCAAGTATGTTGTTATTATATTTTATTCTATGCGCTGTGAGACATTCTACAGGTTCCTTATTGATTCTTCGTCTTCTTCCTTTCCTTCTGACGACCGTCCCGTGCTAACTAAACATATGTACAACGCACCTTTAGAGTAAATGTCGGTTGGTGCGGGGCGGGCCGTCACAATTGCGAAGGGAACGCGACTTTGGAAAACAATGCATATTCCATGATATGGATGGTCATGACACAAATGATTGTAGGCATTTGCGAGATTTGATTGAGGAACAGGTTAGACATGGAGAGATACCCGCGTATGTGAAATAACCAATAGCGCCTGCATCCACGCTTCCACCGTCTACTCCCCGGAGAGGAAATGAACCTGGATCGAGCTCTCGTGGGCTCATCATCAACTGATCTGGATGGGATCAGCCTGGATTTCCTTTATTAGGATTTAAGATATGTATTTTCTTTCTTTAGTTTTTCCGATTAGCTAAATCGGAGTACACATGTTTGCAGTTAGTATTTAGCCTCAAAGCGTGCTCTGGACTCGATGACAAACCAATCAAGATTTGCTTTGGTTTTGTATTTTGAATTGAATAAGGAAGGACTTTCCAAGCATGAATTATGATTGACAAATTTTAGTATGTCTTATACTTATCTCGAACCCTTAGGTATGGACTATGCCTAGGATGGACTATCTTGTCAGGCTGTGGCATATGTAGCTCCATCTCGGTATGAGTATGGATTATACTCCGTTGAATTTCTAAGTATGGATTATACTCAGGAATGGTTTATTATCTTGTCAGGATTTGGCAAAGGAACAAAATAAAACTTTAGTATGGCCTATGCTCAGTTTGAACTTCTCGGTATGGCTTATGCCCGGAAGGTTAGGTTCCTCGCCAATTCTTGGCATGATGATTCGAACGTCCCACGAGTGCTCAATCGGACGCCCAAGCATGGCTTATACTCGGAAAGGTTAAGCATATTGTCAGGATTTGACACATCTGTTTGCCTCTCTTTCTTTGCTGTTATAGTTTATACTCGCAGCTGGCCGGCTCGATGTGGCCTTGGATTCCTTGGACTATCCAGAACACATCTTCCTTTAACAAGTAAGATATGTTCTCAGGGGAATATAATGTTGACACATTTTGTGTTCAAAACTTTCATACATAGAATTTCTGTCTAGTAATCGTATGCAATCATGAAGCGATCTAGTTGAAGTCACATCGTAAACATAAAAAGGCCTGAATATCCTAACAGATGACCTCTTTTGGGCTCGAAAACATAAATTACAGTGCTCTGCCCTTGTAGCCCTTTGAATTAGCTTCAAGTACAACTTTCGTTTCGCTAAAATGGTCTTATAGTTTGAAAGTTACGTCCGTTTCCGTGAACGCACACAGAACCAGAAACTTGGATTTTGGGAATTGACTTGACTCAACCGGTTTGGATCGATCGAACCGAGTCGGTTCGATAGAGGAGGACCCGAACCGGTGACTCACAATGGAACACTTTAACTTGGAATTGGCATCAACATGCAAGCTCCGGATCGGATCGTGGTGGATCTACCCGACTCGTGTAACACCCCACCTCCGCTAGGGTCACTCACAAAGGGAATGCACTAGCTTTGGTGGAGCATTATCTAGGTAAACATACACAAAAATATTACAAGACAGAACATATAAAACTGCGGAAGAAGAACCAAATTTCATTGCTTTAAAATCTAGAAAGGTCTAAAGCCTTTTACATCAAAATGCTATTAAATCCATTACATCGAAATCTGTCTTGCAATAGTAAAGAAGCATAAAACCATACTCATAAATCATTGCCCAAGTAAAACAGTAAAGCAACCATAGCCAAGAATGGTCCAAGCCATATATGATGATCTTGAAGCAGAAAGAAGTCCAATCTAAGTCGTAGTGTTTCCGCCCTGAGAACCTGGGGGGAAAACGGAAGAAAAAGAGGCGAAACAAAACGGGTCAGTCATACAGACTGGTAAGTCCTAGTGACTTTCAGCATAGAAACAAGTAAAGGTAACATGACATGTATAAACTGAAAGTAAACATAAGGATGATGACTAAGATAACAAGATAAACTATGGTAACAAGATAAACTACGGTAACAAGATAAACTATGCAAACCAGATAAACTACGTATAACATCGCATGTTTAACATTCTCTGCACCAACTGTACTAATACCCCAACCCGTATCATCCTTTCCATGTATATGTACAGTCCCTTGCCGTATATTGTACGGGTTTCATCACGTATTTCTATACTACTTCAACGTAGTGCCACCATTCTTGAAATCGTTTGGACTGCCACCCTTGTTCTGGCTAGGTTTCCTTATCATGAACTATCACGTGTTCAACTAGGATTTATGCCACCTAGGACCACTAGGGATTATGCTATCTATTGAACGTTTTCTAGATTCGATTAGGGTTAATGCCACCTAGGACCACTAGGGATTATACTACCTAACGAACAACACCCGTTTTCCACGTAACGATCTATTAATCGATCGGCTCCCTACAAGTCCTAGCTCGTTCATGTGTCTGTGTCATACGGCCCAATCACGAAATGTAGTCACCTGTGCTAGGTCCACCATTGGGTGTATCAAGCCCTAGGGTGCCAACCACCAACACGAATCAAGCACGCATAGTGTAAACCTACCGGTGTCCAATGCCTGCTTTTTCAACTCCGGACTACGTGCACGACCATAGTCCGCCTGAACCTACAATGGCGCACCAACTCAGCCGTCGTTCTGGTCGCTTACAATCAGCCCAGTAATCGTGCCCCACCCTGCCTAGTTCCAGGGTACCATGATACATCTAGTGAGTTACTGCTGAAAAGGACCGCGTAACTAGAGTTTCCGTCCAGTAGGTTAAGTGTTGTCATTTAAATTCGAGACTTAACCCGTCTACGTGTCATGTCAAATTGGCTAAGTGTTGTCGTTCAAGTTCATGACTTAGCCCTACGAATCATGTATCAAGTTGGTTAAGTATGTTCAACCGGTTCATGACTTAACCCTATCAAATCAACGTGTCAAATTGGTTAAGTATATTCAAGCGGTCTATGACTTAACCATATCAAATCAACGTGTCAAATTGGTTAAGTATATTCAAGCGGTTCATGACTTAACCCTATCAAATCAACGTGTCAAATTGGTTAAGTATATTCAAGCGGTTCATGACTTATCCCTATCAAATCAACGCGTCAAATTGGTTAAGTATATTCAAGCGGTTCATGACTTAACCCGCCCACGTATCATGTTATATTGATTGGGTGTTATCAACCTATTCAAGTTAGCCCAACCCATCCGCTAGTATGTTATAACGGTTAAGTATCATTAGCCTAGCCACGTTACTTAACCCACCCATTCATATCATATTGGTTGAGCCTACATTTATAAGTTTTATATGTTCTTAACTCATACCGGTTAGGTCCACATTTATTGTCAAATTTCCATGTCATCCCACCTAACCCTCTAACCATACCCACGTCTTATTATGGTTAGTATTAATTCATTCATTATGACGAGCGAATCATGACCTCTCACATTAGACCGTGCATTTTGTGGCCACTGGATTTTTCGGACGGTTCCGGGCAGATTTACACCACAAACTAAGTCCAACCTCGTGTCATAAATCGTTACGCCTCCAATTCGACCTTCGACCTCTCACATTAGATTGACACTTTGTGGCTATTGGATTTGCCGGGCGGTTCCGGGCAGATTTACACCACAAACCGAGTCTAACCTCGTGTCAAAGGTTCATTAGTGGTCGTATTTCCCCTAAAACCCCAATATCAGTTCATGTGTTTAACATATAGAAATGTTCATGTTCGTTTTCAAGTCAATTATCCAATACACAGTCATTTTCATGTTTCAAATTCCCAACTTTACATATTAATAAACATACGCCCAAAATTACACACACACACACACACAAATATATATATATCCAATTCTAGTTAGTTTACATACGCCCAATTATTGCCTATTACGTGTATGCCAGGTTTATGTCATTTTACCCATATCAAGTTCTAGCCAAGATTACATGTATCAAGTTTCATGTCCAAATAAACCCAAATCATGATTCATGATGTAGTTATCCCAAACTATAATCTTTTTATTACAACACACGCCAACTACCTAATTTCATAATACATATTTATGCCAATTATCAAGTTTACAATTTCTTTTAGGCTCAAAGTCCCAATTCTACTTATGCCCAATCATAAACCTAATCTTTTGATTTAATTTACATAGGCCCGATCTCGTGATTTGATTTACATGCTAATTCATTATGCCCACTTCATGCCAATTTAATTATGCCAATGGCCAAGCTTGCAATTTCAATTATATTGACATTATCCCAAATTTCCAATTTCATGTTATGCCATCAATTTTACCAAACATGTATATCCAATACAGACAATATTCCATATTTCCCCGTATTCAATCGTACGCAAATTGCGGTTTAGGCCTAGGTCCGAAATTGACCTAGGTCCATCGAAAGAAAATAAATAGGGGAAGTTAGAATTTGTATAACAATCAGCATAGAGGGAAAGCTGGCATAAAAACATCATCTCTGGCATAAAAGATAGATCTTGATAATAATATCAATATGAATCAAGAAAAACTGATTTACAACAGGCTGAATAGATCATAAGCTTGACATGAGAACGGACATAGAAAAGTCCCAAAACTCAAGATTCAAGAAGCAACAGAAATAGATCTGAATCAATAAACATACTTAAATCCATTTTCACTTTATTCCATGGCCATATTATAATTAATGTTTAAATCTAAAAACAACTAGAACTTATAGAGCACGGATCGAGAATTAGAGTGCAGAGATTTGATTCTAGAAACGGTTGTTGCAGTTGTTGAATCTCTATTTGTTTAGTCTTGTTCTAGTTGAAAACCCCCAATTTGCAATTCCTAGATGTTGTCTTGACGAAGAATTAGTAGCCATTCTCTCTTTAATTTAATTATTTCAGAAGCAACATAAGGATAGAATGAAATGGTGTGGAGAGAACGAGGCTAGGGGTGAGTTTATATAGGATTAGGCAGACGAATCTGGACAGAAAACGAGGTCAAATACATCAGAATGCATCGGGTTCAGAAAGTGGTCTCGGGAGGCAGGTCGACCCCCAGGTCGACACTATGGTCGACCTGGTCCCTGGGAGGTCGACACTATGGTCGACCCCCAGGTCGACCTGGTCCCTGGTCAGGAATTTTCCCGCCCTGCCTGTTCTGGGGTTTGAATTCGAATTTCGGGTTGTTTTTTATTCTGAAAATTCGTGAAACTTCAAAGGGTCATATCTCCCTCATACGGACTCCGATTTTCGAAAACTCTGACTCTATTTCATGTAAAATTTCGAGATGAACGCAATGGCATAACCCGTTTCCCCTGATTCTGATTTTAAAATTTAATTCTTCCTTGATTTCTAGTTTTAACATGTTATAAAAATACGGGTTGTTACATTCTCCCCTCCTTAAAGGATTTCGTCCCCGAAATCTTCAAGTTAAGAAGAATGTGTCCTACCATCCAATCATCCATCTACTCAATCATCAATCACAGACAATCATTGTCCTTAAGAGATTTCTAATGCTGTATGAACATATGTAGAAAGTGTGTGTATATGTTCCTTATCTAATGCAAATGATCATGCCTGATTGATCTTCTTAATGCAAAATATGTTTAGTGCCGTGAGTCCAACATGTATGCAAATAGCCCTAATCACATAAACACTATATGTGTGCTCAAACATCCATCCATATGCAACATTCACATGATAACACATTCAATTTCATCCATAAACAAGTATAAACACTCATGCATATGCAATATGAAAATGTGTCTGAGCCGATCTAGTGCCTAATGTGTGTTATGCAACCACGAGCAACCACTTGCGACCACTTGGAACCATCAATCATAACATGTCTCAAACGCGTGTTTCACCCAATTGTTCCTACCTAAAGATATAGCTGAATGATAGAAGTAAGTAAAAACTTTGTGCCCATTAGGCAATGTCAAAACTGGAAATCTATGTCACATATATACTGATTAGGAGAAGAACTCCCTAAGCACCAGCCCCGAAGACCGAAATCAATATCAGACTGATACCCAAAGAATTGACCAACCAATATATATGTTTCTAGGAAACTAAGCATCATGGACTCCTTTTTGGTCACAAGAAATCCCTTCCTAAGACCAACCCATATCCTATAAAACCCAAAAAGTTTAATCAACCCAACGGACACCCTCAAGCCCCAACATGTATTACTAACAGATGAGTCATACTCCCTATGGGGTTTGCAACAGAAATAGGATGGAGAATAGGACCGAGAGGTTATACTTAAAAGATAGCATGCAAATAAGCTCTGCAGGAAAAGAGGGATCAAGGATATACTCTTAAAAAGAGGTATGATGTGCATGTCTAGTCTTCAATCTTCTAAGTCGCATTTCCTTGAGCTTAACTCCATTGTGCTTTATCCGTCTTTAACTTCAAAATTTCGTAGCTTCTTAATTCTTGTTTCCAAAATATGAGTTGGAACTCATTTCACTATTGTCTCTCGTCCCATTTTCACTTATTCCTTTTCTAGTATACTCGGCTTAAACATAACTGCGTACTCATGATTTCATGCAAGCTCTCCAAAATTCACTAGTGAATCTCGGATCTCGTTTATAGGGTATTCCACGCAGAAGGATTATCTCTTGCAAATAAACAAATGTCAACCATGTTGCCAAATGTACTTACTAAGGTGATTTCCTATAACTCATGCATAAGAGAAACGAACCATCCACCTTAGTGGCGAACACTACTCGGGATCAATAGATGTTTCAAGAGATTCTAGGTAACTAAGCAAGGCAGAACCCTAAGGGTTACACTAGACTTCGAGGGTATTACCACGGCAAGTCAAGAGTCTAACTACCCTTTTTTCATACTCGAGAATGGCATCATTTCTGGATAACCACTGCATCCCTAGAATCAACCCATTGCCCAAAAACATAAGCATTACTTCTAAACTCAACACTTAGCATAGATATTCTCAAATCCAAACAAGTCATGAATAAATGAGCCGATTCCCCAACAGGATTTGAGACAAAATTGGGATCCTCTACTACGCTAGTACTAAGGTGCAGAGACTCAACTATCGAAGCAGAATTAAAAGGATGCGATGAACAAAAACAAAGTTCTAACGGGATGATGGAAAAGAAAAACTAAACCTTTAACAGAAACGTTACCACCTCACTTAGGTATGCTAGTAGTGAGAGCATACAATTGCCCTCTCGACGATCTTGTTCTTTGCCCTTGTCCTTGTCCTATAATACTTAATTACACGTCCCTTTTTACCATACTAAGGATATTCTCTCTTGTCATGGGTTTTATTATTTTTACCATACTAAGGACATTAAAACAAACAAATATAAACAAAAAAAATAAAAATAAAAATAAAAAGCTCACAACAGTTTCTTCAAGCCGGAGGGGAGGAAAGCTGTTGTTATCGGCGCAAGAAGCGGAGGAGGTGGCAATGGCGGTCGGCAGTGGTTGCAGGGTGGCTATCGGTGGAGGTTTAAGGCGGTAGGACTATGGAGGGGGGGTCGGATTGGAGAAGCAGGGGGTGGAGGAGGTGGCAGGGGTGGCGCCGGCATCGGGTGTTGGTCGGGGAGGAGCCCAGCGGCGGCGCGCTGGTGGATTAGGGGGGGGGACTATCGCGAGGTCGGATTAGAGGAGGACGGAGCGAGGAGGAAGAAGAGGGGAGGAGAACGACGCGGGGGGGGGGGGGGGGGAGCGACAGCCTTGGATGGCCAGGCCCCGATCATGGCGGCGGCGTTAGATTAGGTTTCTTTTTTTTTTCTGAGAAGAATCGGGGAGGAAAAGGAGAAAGGAGGGAGGGGTTTAAATGGAAAATATATTATTCAATTTATTTTATTCAAAAAAAAATGTTGACTTTTAATTCCAACACCAATCGAGACCCAACGACTGTCGTCCCTAGCTAATTACCCCCATTCTAAACACAATGGGATATGTATCGTGAGCTAATTCGGCTGTTATGATAGGTTTTCATCAAATTTAAAACATAAATCAGTATATATTCAATTTGAACGTACATTTCAAATTACCGGGGTCACATACTAACTAGAAAAATTCCAGAAAAATATTTTCTAGCTTCGTATTGACGATACGGTCCTAATAAAACTAGTTTCGTCGAATTCTGAGGCCGTTGGAAAAATGGCCATTTTCCAGTCGATTAAAATCAACTGAAACTGGTCAAACGCGTTTTCCTTTGCCACGCTCACATATTGATTCGAAAAATTATGAAATTTGAAACCTAGCAATAATCTGACATCACGGACCCAACAAAAGAGGTTTCGTCGAAATCCGAGGTCGTTTGCAAAATTCCCATTTTTAAGGGCCTGAATTCCATAGCGACTATTCAGAATTTTCAACTTGACATATCTTTTGATTCCCGCTATGAAATCTTGATTTTTCGGATTCGTTGGAAAGATATTGTCAATTAGATCCTAATGTTTTTGGTTTCCCTAAAATCCGGATTGTTTTGCACCCGGTACATTCAATTGAAGTTTGAAATCGAATTATCGAACTACCGCGCCATTTACAATTCTATTAATAATTATATATAAATATTTATATTCTAACGACGACGCGTATAAATATATACGTTCGAATTATATTCAAAATAAATTTCTCGTCGATATTATTTAAAATAATTCATTTTAAATGTTCAAAATTCGCTAAAATCGCCAAAATAAAAATTTTAAACTGGCTTAGATTTCCGGGTTATTACAATCTCCCCCACTTAAAACTTTTCGTCCCCGAAAAGGAACAAAGTCGAAAGTGGTTTGATTAATCAACTATACGTTCGATCTGGCTTCCTTTCTCCAACTTTTCAGTTTCTGAGAATTTTCAAAATTTCAAAAATTTGGCTAACACCCTAAATTTTCGAAAAATTTCGCCATAACCTCCCCTGCACCGGGAACCACGGGAAAATCCCGAAATTGCCATATAGGCCTTCTGATCTCAAAAAGAAAAAGAAAAAGCCAAGCGGCTAGCCAATAGGCTCATAAAATCATCATCACCCAAACAAAATAGTAAATTATGTAGTAAACATGTACCTATTTGTCGGGCAAACAAATTTTATTCTCTGCTCTAGCCTTCTTGCTATGACCTTTTCAATGTAAGTATATGTATATGCATGCATATGCGACCAATTTTCAATAATATTCAATATTTGATGCAATTAGGCATAATGGTTCAAAATTATCAAACAAATAAACAAACAACACAAACATCAATCAATTAGTGAATTAAAGTTTCAAATTCATAAAATTTGATACATATACAGAAAATCTTGTTTTTTATGCCAATTCACAACAATGTGTTCTAACTATATAAGTTTTGGTTCTCACACCAGTCTAATGGAAATTTATAGATATCATACCTTCGTTACTCGAAAATAAATGCTGGTGATGGCGCGCCATCATCAGAATCATGTCCGGGCGACTAGAGTGTGATTCTATATCTATCTAATATATTAAAACTTCGAATATACGTTCATGACGCGTATATGCAAAATCTTTATTTACTCGATTGTCCATATTCAAAATAAATAAATAATCAAATACGTATAAAATGGTTTAAATTTACAAAACAAAAATTGTTTTCATTTAAAAAATATACTCTTCACACTCGTTCTAGGATACTATTGATCCTATCGCTAACGAGTCATTCTAATTGGATATTACTAATCCAATATCTGATGAATTCTTTCGTATGGTTCTAATGTGTCTTGTTCTCGAGCTCTGTATACCAAAGCTCTGATACCAAATGTGACGGCCGGGAATTTCGCTCGATCCGAATCAGTCGTTAAACCGATCTAGACCATTCGAAACCCCTGATAGTTTGAGAACAGGACAAAATAGAACGCAGACGGAAGAACATTTCATTGTTATTACAACAATTCCATCAGAATACATGAATATACAGAGTATAAATGAATAAATTACACTCGATAAATATCAGAGATTATAATAAATTACATAACAACGGAAAATAATACAAAGCACAACTGAAGGTGATATACAGATACAAAGCTTTCCGGATATCATTCCAGCTGTAAACCAGGATCCTGTGAATATAAATCTGCAAAACCAAAACTACTAGCTGCCCGTGCGAAAAATAGGGGCACCCAGAGTTTAGGTTAAAACAATAAACTCCAGGTCAGTCATGTGACTGGTGTGAGAACTAAAACAATTATTAATATTGGTTTTAAAGTTAGGTAATTCAAGGGACCACGCCGTATAACACGGAACGGGTTTCCACCCAAGAATACCAGTGCATAGAACAAACAGTGCAATGCTAAATAAAGGAAAATGAAGTTGTTATAAGACCCAGGTCCCATCACACAATGCAACGCAAGCCGGAGGATAGGGTTTTACCTTATAACAGCCAAACATGCTTGGTACGTTTAAAACAAATCATTTGATACTATAATAAGCGTATAGTGTCAAAACAGTTTCAATCATAAATATAAATCATAGACGGCATGGGTACCATATATCATGTCGCCATACTAGTTCTACAATTAGAACCGCAATACACGTATTGGAAATTGGGTTCCGTCATGAGTCGAGGCAAGGGGCAAGCTCCTCTCCGCGTTCGAGACACTCTAGCAAATGCCTCAGGGTTACGCACTTTGGGCAACCCCGGATCTTCAGGGCCGGTCCTCACTTACGTTAGAGGATTAATTATGCCTGAACACACGTTTCCCGGTCCTTACAGACCTAAAATCGAGGCGCCTCGCATTCCAACAACCACAAAGGTGAAAAGTATATAAATGTCAGGGCTGGTAAGTCACTGACACCACCAAAGCTAGAAAGAAACGTCGTGCTCTCCCTGCAGTCCGTATCCCGTTTTTGACTCATACCGAGGTGTGAGGCTCGCGAATTCACGTTATACACAAAGCTGCCACGTAGGCCGTGCTTTGATCATCAACCACAAGACTCTGCTTTTCAACAAAAGCCTTGATCCATGCAACTCTGTGTGCCACACAGGCAATCCATGCCATGCGATTGATATCTATTGATATATAACATCTAAGCTCGTACATCTCAGAGAAGGGCGTTAAGCAAGAGAATAAATTCTCCGCCGCCAAATAGATATATATTTAACAGAAATCAATCAACACAGAATAAAATCCAATGTCAGACACACAATCCATTTACAAGTTCGTTCTGGGTCTGAACGAAACCGGAGGCACTTTCCTCGCATATCCATCGATCTCCAAGTACGTCTGGACGACCACCAACTATTTCCATCCTTTTGGGTGTACAGCCCAATCAGGATCGTCAGTAATTACCCATACGATGTGAAGACTTCCGGTCTTCGACCACCGTCTTCATCTTCGACATATCGTCGAATCGGTTATTCAGAATGGGTGTAAACCCGGACATTCCGAACAACCCGCGTATATTAAAACAAATGTTACACAATCACAACATACGCCTCATTCCAATTCAGAATATTCTTTTATTCACAAAATCACATTTTTAGGGAAAGGTTCCCATTAATTTTATCCAAGATAAATTCTTTAAAATTTATCCTTTAATCATCCTTTTGATGTCGTTTCAAACCAAAGTATGGTTTTCTGAACTAGTCGAGATTAGCGAACCACACCGAAGTAATTATGTATTTTATTTCCCAATCCCAACCTATTCATCCCATGAAGCAAAACTGGTGATACTCCATATCTAACACCATGGTGTTATCGGTAAAATTAATTACCATTTCACGTTCAAATCTAATTAAAGATTTAACTATCGCTTTGGAGCAAAACTGGCGATACTCCATTCTCGCTCATTTCTAAATTTGATAATTTAGATTATAGATTCACATTTCAATCTAATTATAGATTCATTAAAACTCCTTTTACTGGGTTAAAGAACTAGGTGTTATTTAAAACACAGTTCACGATAAACCCAAATCACATTCTATTTATCCTCGGGTTAAAGAACTAGTGTTGTTTAAAACACCGTTCACGATAAACCCATTTCAAATCCAATCAAATATATTAGAAATTCCGATTTATCTAAAACCCCTTTTTAAATCTAATTTATTTATTTAAAAATAATTGGGTTTTAAATTTAGTTCAAAATTAGTTCATTTCGATAAAAATCCATTTTTATCTTTTCAAATATGGAGTTTTTCACCCCAATTTTTCTCAAATCATTTCTTATGATTTTACACAAATTATTGATATTTTTAATAATTTTATCAAGGCCCGTACAGTCGATTTCCAACAACGGCCATCGAACTGCACTTACAACGACCTTTTTCAAATTTGATTTGGACGTATCTCCAAATCCAACCGTTAGATTTTGAATTTCTAATATTCTTAGAAAGCTCTTTTCGATACGAACCCAACGGTTCCGGTTCTAGGAGAATCCGACGGTCGGATCTCCTGTAATATCCGTTTGAAATAAATGGTCGAAATTCGCGAACTGCCGCGGCGTGGCGCGTTCTATTCAGGCCATTATATTATATATATAATATATATTTCGTCGATTTCTATTTAAGACGAATTATATAAATAGTTTTAAATTCGTTTCAAAAACAATTTCAACTTCCATTTCAATCCAAAGCAAAATTGAATTCTTCTTTATAAATTCGTTTTAAAATTCATTTATATTCAATTCAAATTTCAATTCAATTCAAATTTCAATTCAATTTCAATTCAATTTGAATTCGTTTTCAATCCAATCCAATTTCAAAGTCGTTTTCTATTCGATTCAATTCAAATTGGTTTTCTATTCGATTCAATTCAAATTGGTTTTCTATTCGACTTAATTCGAAATCGTTTTATATTCAATTCATTTCCATTTTCTATTTGAATCAAATTCATTATATATTCAATTGAAATCAAATTCGTTTTATATTCAATTCATTTCGAAATCGTTTTATATTCCATTCATTTCCGTTTTCTATTTGAATCAAATTCATTATATATTCAATTGAAATCAAATTCGTTTTATATTCAATTCGAATTCAATTCCTTATATATTCAATTCGAATTCGTTTTCTATTCAATTTGATTCAAATTTCATTTCAAAATATTCGATTTCGAAATCACTTTTCAATATTCATTTTAAAATGAATAAAATCGATATAAATATCGTTCACGTCAAAATGGCGTCAATCTAATCAACACGGCTTCATATATTTCTATTTTCAAATATTCTATTTCAAATATTTCTATCTCAAATATTTCTATTTCAAAATATTTCTATTTCAATACACGACTCTATCTCTTTGTCAACACACGACTAATCTCAACGAATGAGTACCGTCCACGTGTGACTATTTTGTTATTTAATATATTTTATGAAAATTAAGGTATCTATCGTTTGATATTAAATCAGACTCCAACCGTAAATTAGTAAGAGAACGATTCCCTGAATATTAACCCCGAAGGCCGAAACCAACATCAGATTAATATCCAGGAGACCACTCATCTTATCTATTTTCCAGTCAGTTTCTAATTTTATATATGATAAAGATGTAGATTTTATTGTTAAAATATTTCGTTCAACACATGACTAATCTCAACGGATGAGTACAGTCAACACATGAACCTTTACTTTATAATGATAAAGAAGTAAATTTTATTGTTAAAATACTTCGTTCAACACATGAATTTCTATTCAGTTCATTTACACAATAAAAATGATATTTTTATTCTTCTAACATATTTTAGAAAATTTCGGCGGCATAACGGCACGATACTAGAAATGGGACAAGGCCTAGCCTTATCCCCGGTCTAGTGAAGGCCCACGCCATTCACACATCAATCAAATTCACCAAACAACCAAATTCAAATCATATCATCTAACTAATTTATGCAACCAAACAAACAAGTCCATGGTCTGTGGACGATTGTGTCGGGTGCTACTAAGCACCGTCTGCATCCTAGTATATATATATAACTAGAAAAAGAAATTGAAGAGTGAGAAATTATCACCGATAGCTATCCAATACCACGACACTCCTATTTTAGAGATCTTCGTCGTTCTCGCCTTTTCGTCCTCTTCGTTGCCCGTAGCCACTACATATATAAAAATAACATTTTTATTTGTTCACTTTCAATTTAAAAATCATATTTTTTTATAATCACTTCATATATTTAAAAATCGAATTTTTACTCCGTTATTCAATATATAAAAATTGAATTTTTACTTTGTTGTTCAATATATAAAAATCGAATTTTTACTATCCCTACTATATAGATAAAAATTATATTTTTCTAACGCTACTATATAGATAAAAATTTGATCTTTACTATGTTAAAAATCTAATCCTTACTATCATACAAATCCAATCCTTTTGTTTTCAAAAATCTAATCTTTTTATTTTACACCACTTTCTATATAGAATTTATATTTTTAAAACGGTGTTTATTATAAAAATCATATTTTTAACTCGTCCTTCTCTATAAAAAAAATCTTAACTTTATATTCCTAAAGTTTATAGCTTTAACTTCATAAAAATATAAACTTTTACTTAGTAAAAATATAAACTTTATAACAAAGCAAAGAAAACTGATTTTTTTTTCTAATTACATTAAAACAAACAAATATAAACAAAAAAAATAAAAATAAAAATTAAAAGCTCACAGTAGTTTCTTCAAGCCAGAGGGGAGGAAAGCTGTTGTTGTCGGCGCAAGAAGCGGAGGAGGTGGCAATGGCGGTCGGCAGTGGTTGCAGGGTGGCTATCGGTGGAGGTTTAAGGCGGTAGGACTATGGGGGGGGGGGTCGGATTGGAGAAGCAGGGGGTGGAGGAGGTGGCCGGGGTGGCGCCGGCGTCGGGTGTTGGTCGGGGAGGAGCCCAGCGGCGGCGCGTTGGCGGATTTGGGGGGGGACTGTCGCGAGGTCGGATTAGAGGAGGACGGAGCGAGGAGGAAGAAGAGGGGAGGAGAACGGCGCGGGGGGGGGGGGGGGAGCGGCGGCCTTGGATGGCCAGGCCCCGATCATGGCGGCAGCGTTAGATTAGGTTTCTTTCTTTCTTTTTTTCTGAGAAGAATCGGGGAGGAAAAGGAGAAAGGAGGGAGGGGTTTAAATGGAAAATATATTATTCAATTTATTTTATTCAAAAAAAAATGTTGACTTTTAATTCCAACACCAATCGAGACCCAACGACTGTCGTCCCTAACTAATTACCCCCATTCTAAACACAATGGGACATGTATCGTGAGATAATTCGGCTGTTATGATAGGTTTTCATCAAATTTAAAACATAAATCAGTATATATTCAATTTGAACGTACATTTCAAATTACCGGGGTCACATACTAACTAGAAAAATTCCAAAAAAATATTTTCTAGCTTCGTATTGACGATACGGTTATAGTAAAACTAGTTTCGTCGAATTCTGAGGCCGTTGGAAAAATGGCCATTTTCCAGTCGATTAAAATCAACTGAAACTGGTCACACGCGTTTTCCTTTGCCACGCTCACATATTGATTCGAAAAATTATGAAATTTGAAACCAAGCAATAATATGACATCACGGATCCAACAAAAGTGGTTTCGTCGAAATCCGAGGTCGTTGCAAAATTCCCATTTTTAAGGGCCTGAATTCCATAGCGACTATTCAGAATTTTCAACTTGACATATCTTTTGATTCTCGCTATGAAATCTTGATTTTTCGGATTCGTTGGAAAGATATTTTCAATTAGATCCTAATGTTTTTGGTTTCCCTAAAATCCGGATTGTTTTGCACCCGGTACATTCAATTGAAGTTTGAAATCGAATTATCGAACTACCACGCCATTTTCAATTTTATTAATAATTATATATAAATATTTATATTCTAACGACGGCGCGTATAAATATATACGTTCGAATTATATTCAAAATAAATTTCTCGTCGATATTATTTAAAATAATTCATTTTAAATGTTCAAAATTCGCTAAAATCGCCAAAATAAAAATTTTAAACTAGCTCAGATTTTCGGGTTATTACACCCCACCGGGTCGGTTCGGACCCGATCCGAATCGCCTCCCTATATGAACTTAGGGGCGGTAGCCTCCACTACGGAAATCAGGGCTTCGCTCGGGTTCGATCTACATCCGCTCCAGTTCGGTTGGACACCCAGGCACCAATTTAGCTCAACGACAACCTAATGTGGCTCGGAACAGAGAGCCAGGTCCAGGTTGGTTCAGACCCTCCGAATCGTACACCACTGATCTGAACCGGATCACGTTCGAGGTTCACATCGCTCGACCCAAGAACGTAATGTCACTTACTACAATGAAGCGAAGACCTAGAGAAACTCTACGGTCATTTCTGGAAAGATTCAATGTTGCAGCAGAATCAGTTGATTGACCTGAACCATTGATGGTACTGATGACAGCAGTATCTGGTATCTTGAATAACTCGGGGTTCAAGAAATCCTTACACCAGATCCACTGCGAAACCTGAGTGAATTCTACCATGAAGCAGACGAATTTCTGTGGGAAGAGGATGCGACTTCGGAGAAGAGCATTCTCGAGGTCAACATGCTTAAAGACGGAGGACCATCTGATTCTAGAAAAAGCAAGGGAAAAGCAGTTGCAAAAAATAATCGCAACACTTAGCCCCGGAAAGGGCCCAGATATAAAATGTACACCAAACTCAATTCGACGTTGATTGTCATTTACGTGGACACAAGTGGTGCCATCTCCTATCCAAAGCCTCCCCGAAGGGAGCCATCATAACGGGAACATGACTCTGGAAAACATTGCATATTCCGTGATATGGATGGTCATGACAAAAATGATTGTAGGCATTTACGAGATTTGATTGAGGAACGAGTTAGACGTGGAGAGCTATCCGAGTATGTGAAACAACCAACAGCGCCTACATCCACGATACCACCACCTGCTCCCCGGATAGGGAATGAACCAGGATCGAGTTCTCGTGGGCTCATCATCAACTAATCTGGATGCAATCAGCCTGGATTTCCTGCATTTCTTAGTATATAAGATATGTTTTTGCTTCCTTTAGGTTTTCCAATTGGCTAAATCGGGGTACACATGTTCGGGTTTAGAATTTAGCCCCAAAGCATGCTCTGGACTCGATGATAAACCAATCAAGATTTTCTTTGGTTTTGTATTTTGAATTGAATAAGGAAGGACTTTCCGAGAATGAATTATGATTAACAAATTTAAGTATGGCTTATACTTATCTCGAATCCTTAGGTATGGATTATGCTTGGCGACGGACTATCTTGTCAGGCTGTAGAAAGTGTAGCTCCGTCTCGGTATGAGTATGGATTATAGTTCGTTGAATTTCTAAGTATGGACAGGAATGGTTTATTGTCTTGTCAGGATTTGGCAAAGGAACTCAATAAAACTCGATTATGGCCTATGCTTAGTTTGAACTTCTCTGTATGGCTTGTGCCTGGAAGGTTAGATCCCTCACCAATTCTTGGCAGGATGATCCAAACATCCCATGAGTATGGTTCATGCTCAATCAGATGCCCAAGCATGGTTTATACTCGGAAAGGTTAAGCGATACTGTCAGAATTTGGCACATTTGTTTGCCTCTTTTTCTTTGCAGGAATGGATTATACTCGCAGCTCGCTGGCTTGGTGTAGCCTTGGAATTCTTGGACAATCTAGAACACATCTTCCTTCAACCAGCAAGATAAGTTCTGAGGGGCAAATAATGTTGGCACATTTTGTGTTCAAAACTTTCACACATAGAATTTTTGTCTGGTAATCGTCAGCAATCACGAAGCGATCTAGTAAAAGCCTCATTATAAACATAAAAAGGCTCGAAACTCCTAATAGATGGCCTCTTTTGGGCTTGAAAACATCAATAACATTGCTTTGCTATTGTAACCCTCTAAATTAGCTTCAAGTGCAACTTTCGTTTGGCTAAAACGGACTTACACTTTGAAAGTTACGCCCGGTTTCCGTGAACGCACACTGAACCGGAAACTTGGATTTTGGGAATTGACTTGACTCAACCGGTTTGGATCGATCGAACTGGGTCGGTTCGGTGGAGGAGGACCCGAACTTGTGACTCATAATGGAACACTTTAACTTGGCATTGGCTTCAACATGCAAGCTCCGGATCAGATCATGATGGATCTACTCGACCCAACTCGCGTTGACACCAATTGCATCAGAGCGCTTCTCCCAACCAGTTTGAAGAATCCACACCAACTCAGTTCAGATCGGTGGTGAGAGGACCTGATCCGACCCCTTGAGCCTGCCCTTGCACATGAAGTTTGACCTATTCTTATGGCATAACTGCCTCCTATTTGCATGGGATGAACACTACTTCGCAAAGCACAATTTTGGGTTGTTTCCCGACTACTCTTCGAGATTTCCTCCGGTCGTGACATGTAGCATTCGACCCGGAGCTCCTCTACGATTATAAATTCACTATTCGAAGGATTTTGAAAGGACATTTGGACATTCTTCTTCCCAACTTATACCATTATAACGCAAGGACTTTGCGTGCTTCTCAAGGCCAGTTCAATCCAAATTCACATGAGGAATTTGTGTATAAAATCAATCTCTAATCTCGTCTTCTTCATTGTATGACAAGGCTATTGTGTATGAACGAATCTCACGGATTGTGAGATGGCATTATACTTGTAATTTCTATGGATTTAAGAAACTACAAAGTGGACGTAGGCCCGATTTGAGCTGAACCACTAAAAAAATATTATGCGTCCCTTGTTTTTACTGCTTTATCTGCATTCTGTGATCCGGAAATCTGCATATAGGTGTTAGTACCAAAATTTGGTTTGACATTTTGGCGTTCTAGGAAGGGGGCACACGATAAAATTTGTCTTCTATTTTGAAAGGAAGCGGATTATTAGATTATTGGATCGATAGTCAAATGGAAGATATCCTGAGCAGATGATGTTGGAACCTAAGGTAAGAGAAACGAGGCAAGCTAAGAGGCTTCCACTCATGAAAACCCATCAGCATACTTGACAAGAGAATAAATGGATGGCGTTCTCACTGAATTGAGAGCTCAATTGGCAAGGCAAGATGTTCTCCTCCGCAAACAACAGGAGCTGATGGACGAATTCTTTGCTTGAATGAATGGAAGGCCGAGCAACAATGCATAACTCGCTAGAAATGGCGCATAAATCATTCCAGTAGGAACAAAGAACCTGATCGATTCAGAGCCAATCCGAACTAAGGGACAAAATCCAAATCCAACACAGATGGAACTAGGGGGCATCCCCCACGGGTCGGTTTGGACCCGATCTGAACCGCCACCCTATAAGTACTTTGGCAGCAGCCTCCCCTCTGGAAATCAAGGCTTCGCTCGGGTTTGACCTACATCCGCTCCGGTTCAGATGGACACCCAGGCACCAACTTTAGCTCAACAACAACCTAATATGGGTCAAAATAGAGAGCCAGGTCCAGGTCGGTTCAGACCCTCCGAACCATACACCACCGATCCGAACCGGATCACGTCCGAGGTGCCCCACCACTCTTCACGCAATGCTGGGGGTACCAGTTCTGATCTTCGCAATTTGCAGCATCCCTTTGAAGGTGGTCGGCTCACCAGTATCATTCAATGCCTCCCGAGAGGCCGCACTTATCAAAATGACGTGGATGACGTCAATCACAATCCGTTCACACAAGAAATCCTAAATTCCCGCAACCTACTGATTTTCAAACTTCTAGTTCTGGATCCTTACAATGGTAGAACAGATCCTACCGTGCACCTGATGCGATACAGGAGGCATATGAAGTTCAATCGGCGTCGGAAAACGTCATGGCTGAATGTTTCCCTCTCTTCTTGACTGATATAGCTGTAATGTGGATTCAGCAACCGGAATCTGAATCGATCAACAACTCGAACATGTTCGTCGCTCGCTTTATTGAGGAATTTCGTGTTCACATCGCTCGACCCAAGAACGTAATGTCACTTACTACAATGAAGCAGAGACCTAGAGAAACTATGCGGTCATTTCTGGAAAGATTCAACGTTGCAGCAGCATCAGTTGATTGACATGAACCATCAATGGTACTGATGACCGTAGTATCCAGTATCATGGATAACTCGGAGTACAAGAAATCTTTACACCGAGATCCATCGCGAAACCTCAGTGAATTCTACCTTGAAACAGACAAATTTCTACGGGAAGAGGATGCGACCTAGGAGAAGAGCGTTCTCGAAGTCAACATTCTTAAAGACGGAGGACCGTTGATTCTAGAAAAAGCAAGGGAAAAGCAGTTGCAAAAATGATCACAATGCTCAGCCCCGGAGAGGGCCCAGATACGAAAAGTACACTGAACTCAATTCGACGTTGACTGACATTTACATGGACACAAATGGTGCCATCTCCTATCCAAAGCCTCCCCGAAGGAAGCCATTGAAAAGGGAACCCAACTTTGGAAAACACCGCATATTCCATGATATGGATGGTCATGACACAAATGATTGTAGGCATTTGCGAGATTTGATTAAGGAACGGGTTAGACGTGGAGAACTATCCGAGTATGTGAAACAACCAACAACCCCTGCATCCGCGCTACCCCCACCTGCTCCTCGGAGAGGGAATGAACCTGGATCAAGCTCTCATGGGCTCATCATCAACTGATCTGGATGGGATCGTTTCTGGATTTTATACATTTCTTAGGATTTAAGAAATGTTTTTGCTTTCTTTAAGTTTTCCAATTGGCTAAATCAGAGTACACATGTTCGGGGTTAGAATTTAGCCCCAAAGCATGCTCTGGACTCGATGAAAAACTGACCAATATTTGCTTTGGTTTTGTATTTTGAATTGAACAAGGAAGGAATTTCCGAGCATGAATTATGATTGACAAATTTAAGTATGGTTTATACTTATCTCGAATCCTTAGGTATGGATTATGCCTGGAGACGGACTATCTTGTGAGGCTGTTGCAAGTGTGGCTCCATCTCGTTATGAGTATGAATTTTACTCTATTGAATTTATAAGTATAGATTATACTCAAGAATGGTTTACTGTGTTGTCAGGATTTGGCAAAGGAATTCAATAAAACTCGAGTATGACCTATGCTCAATTTGACCTTCTCGGTATGGCTTATGCTTGGAAGGTTAGGCCTCTCGCCAATTCTTGGCAGGATGATTCGAATTTCCCACGAGTATGGTTTATGCTCAATCTTACGCCCAAGCATGGTTTATACTCGGAAAGGTTAAGCGATACTATCAGGATTTGACACATCTATTTGCCTCTTTTTCTTTGCAAGTATGGATTATACTAGGAGGTGGCCAGCTCGGTGTGGCCTTGGATTTCTTGGACTATCTATAACACATCTTCCTTCAACCAGCAAGATATGTTCTGAGGGGCAAATAACGTTGACACATTTTATGGTCAAAACTTTCACACATAGAATTTCTATTTAGTAATCGTCAGCAATCACGAAGAGATCTAGTTGAAGTCGCATCGTAAACATAAAAAGGCCCAAAACTCCTAACGGATGACCTCTTTTGGGCTAGACAGCATCAATTACAGGGCGTTGCCCTTGTAGCCCTCTGAATTAACTTCAAGTACAGCTTCCATTTGGCTAAAACGGACTTACGGTTTGAAAGTAACGCCCGTTTTTGTGAACGCACACAGAACTGGGAACATGGATTTTGGGAATTGACTTGACTCAACCTGTTCGGATCGATCGAACCTGGTTGGCTCGGTGGAGGAGGACCCTAACCGGTGACTCATAATGGAACACTTTAACTTGGCATTGGCTTTGACATGTGTGACACCCTACGTCCGTTAATGTCACTCACAAAGGGAATGCATTAAGTTTCGTGAAGCGTTGTAGTAAATAGAACGGAAAGATTACAAGACAGACATATATAATAACAGCAGAATAAAAAATTTATTTATCATAAGCTATCGTGGTCCAAAAACATCACATGTCTGAAACATAAAAGCCCATTACAACATTAAAGCTACTGTCATGTACTTCAAATATCAGAGTACATAAAAGAAATAAAATTTCCTAAAAACAAAATATAGCCATAACAATAAGGATAGGAGCTTGAGCCATACATATCAGCATCTCCCGCATAAGTAATCAGAATCACGGTCAAGGCTGAGTGTTTCCTCCCCTGAGAACCTTAGGGGGGAACGGAAGAAATAAGGAGAAACAAAAAGGGTCAGACAATAAGTATGGCGAGTCTAGTTACTTTTAGCAAGTAAATAAATAAAAGTAGCATGATAGGCATATAAAGTGGATAAGAGAGATCACTTCATAGAGGGCAGGTGTGACAAGGTATATATGATAAGGTATATACGCTTCCCTAATGATTACTCTGCACTATTACTAGTATATCCAAAATAAGATGATCCCTTCCACTATAAGGTGGTAGACTTAGGCATACGTCCAAGTGTACCCTAACTACTACCTTAATCGATCGGCTTCTTACTTCGTAGATACTCTATGCTGGCCCTACAGTAGGATGTATCACGTCCTAAAGTGGCAACCCCTTGTTGATATGCACAACCCCATATCTATAGGTGTCATGGTCGTCTTATCCCCTTCTGCCCAGCTCATGCACGCACATGGCCCGGTCAGTTTGCCCTGCCAACACCGTCTTCCACGTTTGGATCTCTTACAATCAGTCCAGTAAGCGTGCCCCTTCTCTGACCTAGTATAGAGTACATGTTTTGATACCTACTCCGGGTTACTAGATGAAACGGGTCCAGTATAATATGATATAAGATTTCCCCATTGTCTTGTATCCCCACTAGGTTTTCTTTGGCTATGTATACCACTAGGTGTCTTTAATTACATAACCTTGTCATTTTTACAAGTTATGCTTACCCTAAAAGGTGTCTTTAATTACATAACTTTTTTATTCTCCTCGGTTATATATACCACTCGGTGTCTTTAATTACATAACCTTATCGGGTTAAGTTTGTGGGCCTATATGTAAATATTACCTACCCCTCAGATTTGCTTAACCCATCCACTGTTAATTTTACCTAACCCTAACTTTAGTTCACAATCATACAATACCTATGGATTAGATTAGGTTAAGTAGTCTAATTTATTACCATGTCCATTTATTGTTTATAATGGGTTAGACCTCCCATATTAGGCCTATAACTTGTGGATGTTGGATATGCCGGTCGTGTCCAAGCAGACTTATTCCATAAGTTAGGCCTAACCTCGTGTCATAGCCCATCTCGTGTTTGCGCACTTAGACCTTTCACATTAGGTTCAACATTAGTGGTTGCTGGATATGTCGGTCGGGTACAGGCAGACTTCCACCACTAATGCAACCTAACCTCGTGTCATAATGCAATTGCAATTCCTAATTGTAATTATTAGACATTTCATTCTTATCCAATTCTTACCTATGTCTTTATAGGTGATTATGTCCCCACTTTCCCAATTTGAATTATATGTCCAATTCAAATAAACATTATTTAAATTATGCCAATTCTAACCCTTTTTCCCCATTCCCTAACTAACGCATTCGCATATATTTGGCGGCATCTAGGCTAGAAAGTAGCCTAGTCATACACAATAAAAAAAGGAAAAGTGATGGGAATATGACAAAGGTGGTTATTTTGGCATAAACATAAACTAGCATGGTGATAAGGTGGACATATAAGCATAAATCTGATGAACATGTAGCAATTACTAGTTCTAACATAACTATAATGTCATAGTAAGCATAATAAGGTCTACATTAACCGTTTAGATGTCCAACTATTTAGATCTAACATAATAGGCACAAGATGATAAACTAGATCTGATTAACAATCTAAATGTCCAAACAATTTAGACCCAATAGTTTAAAAGTAGATCTACACAAATGAGATTTAGATTCACATCATAGAATGTCATAGAAGTTACAATAGATATGACTAGATAGAGATTTAGGTCCAAATCCTAACTAATTCAGAATGTCATATAATCACAATTCACAATGGATCTGATCTAATCTAGGCATATGAACAAATCCAAGTCATAGTCGTGTCATATTTACTTTTAAATATTCAAATCTAAAAGAAACAAGAGACTCACTGAGTTTGGATAAGAAGATAGAACTAGAAAAGATTGGATCTTGAATCTCCAATTGATTTGCTTAGGTTGACAGTTGTAGGAGACTAACGGATGTAGTTTAATTCAGACACCGGTAGATTTTGGCCACCATGAATTCTCAATGAAGAAAAAAAGAGAAATGAACACGTTTATATAGCTGCTAGACCCGCTAAAACCGACTGCCACGTCATCCCTAGGGGGTGTCGACACCCCTCCAGGTGGGTCGACCCCGGTGTCGACACCCCTCCAGGTGGGTCGACCCCGGTGTCGACACCTCTCCAGGGGGGTCGACCCCCTAGATCAGGGAAACTGCCGCCACTTTTCTTTTTTTAATTTCGAACGGTTTTGGATAAGATTCTGACTCATCTCTGACTCATATGTATATATAAATATATACATATTTCTTCTGCGCGTATACAAACTTAAAACCCTCATAACTTCTTCATACGGTGTCTGTTTTACGCAAACCAAATGCCTATCTTGGTTAGAATTTCGAGACGAACGTAATGGCATAGACCGTTTTCCTCAATTTTGAATATTAAATTAGTTATTATTTAATTTATCCTTTTTTAGTGTCGTTAAAAATACGAGGTGTTACAACATGTAAGCTACGGATCGGATCGTGATGGATCTACCCGACTCGCCTTAACACCAACTGCATCAGAGCGTGAAACACCCCACATTCGTTAAGGTCACTCACAAAGGGAATACATTAACTTTGGTGAAGCATTTTAGGTAAAAGACAGAAATAATTTACAAGACAGACATATAAGCAGCGGAAAACTGAAATTATTTAATAAATGGCGTGGTTCAATTAAAACATTACAAGAATTGTCTCAAAACCCAACTTCTAAATTATTATAACAAAACATCTATCTTGATTTAAATCTCCAAGTACATAAAGAAACATAAAACAGAAGTAAAGCAACATAAATCCCCAATAAAAGTGTAACCACAGCCATAGCCCAAGAAGAGAGAATCCAAGCAATACATCTACTCTCTTCAAACTGGAAAAGGCCTGCATTAAGTTGAAGTACTCCCCCCTACGGACCTAGGGGGAACGGAAGAAAAGAAGGCGAAAGAAAATAGGTCAGACATAAGTCAGGTAAGTCCTGTGATTATTCAGCATGCAAACAAGTAAAAGGATCATGACATGAATAAATTGAACATAGGATAACACCATGGAAATAAGATAACATAAGATAAGGCAAGATAAACTGAATATACTGTCACACTCATTTCCATTTCTCTGCACCTACTAACGAATGTTTCAACAACCATCATGTATTCATAACAAAGTGATCCCTTTCCCGATTGGCTTCTACTCGCATGCATTTCTTACTTGTGTCATTCGGCCCCGCTTGATTGTAGATACTTGTGCTGGTCCTACCATAGGGTGTATCAATTCCCATAGTGGCAACCCGAAACAAATTCAAGATGCACGGTGTATACTACTGATGCCCAGCGCCTGCTTTTCCATTTCTGAGTACGTGCACGCCCATATTCCGTCAGAACTACACTGCTGCGCCCCCTGCCGCTATTTTGACCGCTTATAATCAGCCTAGTAATCGTGCCCTACCCTGCCTAGTTCAGGGTAACATGACACATCCATGTGGATTACTGCTGAAATGGGTCCCCGTTACTAGGTTTCCTAATCAACATGTTATAACGGTTAAGTGTTCTCCATTTTACCTAACCCCACCCATCTATTTGATTAACATGTTGTATTGGTTAAGTGTTGCCGTAATTAACTTAACCCTAACATTATTAGTCTGTTTATTGCCTTAATTAACTTAACCATACCATTATTAACCTGTTTGATTAACATGCTGTATTGGTTAAGTGTTGCGTTAATTAACTTAGCATGTAACTTACATACATAAAAGAACCACAAACTTAATACAACATAATAGGTTCAATGGTATCTATCCCAATAGTCTCATAGGCATGATAGGTTTTACTATGTCAGTCACAACAGTCCAATAGGCATGATAGGTTTTTCTATGTCAGTCACAATAGTCAAATATGCATGATAGGTTTTTCTACGTCAGTCACAACAGTCCAATAGGCATGATAGGTTTTACTATGCTAGTCACCACAGTCCAATAGGCATAAGCAATTCAGAATTGACAAAAGGATAGGCACAAATAGAGTTAGGCATAGTTCTAGATCCAGTTATTATAGTCATGATTTCTTATTAAGTATTCACATCTAAACAATAACTGTACTTACAGAAAAAGGACGGATTTTGATTTCTGGGATCTGATTTCTGAATTTGAAAAGCTATCCCTTGATGTAGACGTTTGATTCTCTAGTTCTTTTAATTGATTCCTAGTTTGAATTTGATTCTCTAGTTTGGGGTAGATGAATGGAGGCTAGGCCAGTTTGTAGACGAACAGCATGACGACTTCATAGAATGAGTTCTAGGGTTGAGGTTTGGGTGATTATATAGAAGTCTAGGTTCAATTCTAGCCTTTAGATTAGTCTAGGAGAAATTAGAGCCATCAAACCAAAGAGATGTGTCATCCAGCCAACCGTAGCATGACACATATGCCCTAATACCTCAGAAATCAGTCATTGGCTAATCAGAGAAGGCCACATCAGCACAGAGCTGTAAAAATTCGTCACAGGAGCTGGATCTGGGAGGGGTCGACTCCCTACAGGGGGTTAACACCCATGTCGACTCCCCTATAAGGGGGTCGACACCTATGTCGACTCCCCCTGAGGGGAGGGGATCGACACCCTGAGCGGGAAATTTCCCGCTCAGCCGATTTTAAATTTTGAACTGTTTTTATTATTTATATTTATTTTTTGCTTGAACTTGAAATCTTCTGAACTCCATAACTTCTTCATACGGAGTCCGATTCACGCAAACTCGGACTCTATCTCAAGCATAATTCCGAGATGAACGCAATGGCATAAACCGTTTCCCTTAATTCCCACTTTTAAAATTAAGTATTCTTTAATTCGTTACTTTATTGTTCATAGAAAATACAGGGTGTTACATTCTCCCCCCTTAAAGGATTTCATCCCCGAAATCTCTAAGTTAAGTAGAATGTATCCTAACATCCAACATCCATCTACTCAACCATCAATCACAGGCATCCACTATCCTTAAAAAGATTTCTAATGCTTTCATGATCATATGCATAGTGTTTGTATATGTCCTTACCTAATGCAAAATTAGGCGGTCCACTGATTCAGTTGACCTCCTTGATGCGAATCATGTCGGTGCTATGAGTCCATCATGTGTGCAATGTTTCCTAATCTTATTTTGTAACTTCTACATGAGTGCACAATCATCCATAAAAATGCAACGTCCACGTGACAACACATCAAGTTCCAATCCATATATAAACACATATATGCATATGCAATATGAAAGTGTCTGAGCCGATCTAGTACCTAGTGTGTGTGTATATGCATCCACGAGCAACCACCAGCAACAAATTGCAACTACTTGCAACCATCATTCATAATATGTTTCAAATACATGTTTACATCCATTGGTTTCTACCTAGGGATCAAGACTAGGACTGAGGAGATATACTTAAAAGGATAGATATAAGCATGCATAAACTTTATGGAAAACAAGAGATCAAAGATGTACCGTCAAAAAGATAAGGGTAGGCTGCGCGTATCTTGTCCTCAGTCTCCCGAGTCGCATCTTCCTCTGCATCACTCGATTGTACTTTAAGTAGCTTGACTTCACAATTGCGTAGCCTTATAACTTCTGTACCCAAGATACAAGTTGGAACTCTTCTCACTGTCGCTTCTCGCTCCACTTCTATTTCCTCTATTATGCTTGGCTCCACAACTTCTGCCGGCTGATGTAAGGACTTTCATAGATGAGAGACATGAAAAACATTATGAACTCAAGCCAATCTTTCGAGTAGCTCTACTTTATAAGCCATCTTCCCAATCCTTTCAATGATAGGAAATGGCCCTACAAATCATAATGCCAATTTTCTTGCAGACCCAAAGCGAGCGACATTCCTCAAAGGAGATACTTTAAGGAAAACCCTGTCTCCAACCTCAAACTCAAGGTCGGTCCTTCTTTTATCAGCGTAAGACTTCTGTCTATCTTGTGCGGTCCTCATTTGTCTTCGTATCAAGTCCACCTTCTCTGAATTTTCTCTGATCATTTTAGGCCCAAGTACGAGCTTGTCTGTAGACTCCCACCAACAAGTTGGTGATCGGCATGGTCTTCAATATAAAGCCTCAAAGGGTGCCATGCCTATGGTGGCTTGGTAGCTATTGTTGTAGGCGAACTCCACCAAAGGAAGGTGATCCTCCCATGTTCCCCCAAAACAAGAATGCACAATCTCAATAGATTTTCTAATACTCTATTAACCCTTTCCGTCTGACCATCGGTTTGAGGGTGATAGGCAATGCTCAAGCATTGCTGTGTGCCTATGGCCTCTTGCAAACTCTTCCAAAACTCGCTCGTAAAGATAGGGTCTCGATCACTTACTATGCTGGAGGGTATTCCATGCAGTCAAACTACCTCTTTAAGATAAATGGATGCTAATGATGAGGCAGCCCTCCTGCTCTTAACAGATATAAAGTGAGCGCTTTTAGTGAGTCTGTTTACTATTACCCAAATATTGGTATTTCCCCTTCTTGATCTAGGCAACCCATCAATAAAGTCCATCGAAATGCAATCCCATTTCCACTGTGGGACCTCTAGAGGATGAAGCAGACCACCAGGCTTCTTCTGTTCTGCCTTTACTTGTTGGCAAATCAAATATTTAGAGACAAACTCAGCTACATCCTTCTTCATGCCATTCCAGAAGAAAACCCTTTTTATGTCTTTATACATCTTGTCCCCTCCTGGATGTATGGTCAACTTAGAATGGTGTGCTTCTTCAAGAACGGTTTTCACCAAATCCCTTGCTTGTGGGACGCATAGTCTTCCATCCTGTCTCAACCAACCCTTGTCATCGATGGAGTATCTATTGAGGTGACTAGAAGTCTCACCTCTAATTAGCTTATCCATCACATCAACTAGCTGAGGGTCTTCACGTTGCACGGTTCCTATGGAGTCCAAAAGAGTAGGCTGCACCTCTAGTGATGATAACAAACCAGGTACAAATTCAAAGGAAGGTCTAAAGTCAAAGTTTGCTATGTACTCCAAGCTTTTCCTTTCTACAAAGAGAGGACTCAAGGTCAGCTTTTTCCTACTCGAGGCGTCTGCTACAACATTGCCCTTGCCAGGGGTATAAGCAATCTCAAAATCGTATGAAGCTAGAAATTCCATCCACCTTTGTTGTCTTAAGTTAAGAT
This sequence comes from Allium sativum, assembly GCA_030737875.1. Lineage (NCBI taxonomy): Eukaryota > Viridiplantae > Streptophyta > Magnoliopsida > Asparagales > Amaryllidaceae > Allium > Allium sativum. The sequence goes on along the minus strand of CM060915.1, from coordinate 582,927,956 downwards.
CTTTCTATGAGAAAAGGTAATTTAATGATTTATGGTCAGTAAACAATTCAAACCTTTCTCCTAGTAGGTAATGACGCCATGACTTAAGGGCGAAAACAATGGCAGCTAGTTCTAAATCATGAGTTGGCTAGTTTTTCTCATGTACCTTCAACTGCCTTCCTCTATAACAAACTACTCTGCCCTCTTGCATCAAGACAGCGCCAATCCTATACTGCATGCGGGTGTATATGCAATAAACATCTTACTCCCATCAAGCAATGTCAGAACTGGGGCCGTTATTAGAACTCTTTTCAATCGTTGGAAAGCAACATCGTAATCCAAATCCCAAGCAAAAGTTAGGTTCTTCTTCATCAACCTAGTAGGTGGGGCTGAGATCTTCACGAAGTCCTTAATGAACTTTTTGTAAAAGCCACTAGTCCGAGAAAACTTCGTACTTCGGTTGCTTTCCGGGGGATCTTCCAATCTTGCACCGCAACTACTTTAGCGGGATCCACAGCTATCCCCTCTTTGGACATCACATGTCCAAGAAATCTTACTTCTTCTTTCCAAAAATGGCATTTGAGGAATTTTGCTTTTAGCTGGTGTGCACGAAGAGTATCCATAACTTCCCTTAAATGCAGAGCATGTTCTTCCTCATTTTTTGAGAAAATCAAAATGTCGTCCATGAAGACCACTACAAATTTATCAAGGAACTCTCTGAACACCCTACTCATCAGGTCTACGAAATAGGCAGGTGCGTTTGTCAACCTGAAAGGCATGACAAGCCATTCGAAGAAACCATCCGGGGTCCTGAATGCGGTATTATCAATACTGTCTTCAGCCACTCTTAGCTGATGAAACCCGGTGGCCAAATCTAATTGGGAGAAAACCGAGGCACCCACGAGTTGGTCAAACAAGCCGTCTATTCTAGGAAGTAGGTGCCTATTCTTCTTGGTCAATTTGTTTAGCTCCCTATAGTCCACGCACATGCGAAGTGAAACATCCGCTTTGTTTGCAAACACAACCAGAGCACCCCATTCAGAAATACTCCGCCTTATGAACCCTTTTTCAAGCAACTCTTTGACTTGCTTGCTGAGCTCTTTCCTTTCCCTTGGGGCCATATGTCTAACGGGTAAAGCAATAGGTTTTGTGTTATCAACAAGGTATATGCAGAAGTCTATCTCTCACTTCAGAGGTAAACCCTTCACCTCTTCAAAGACATCCGAGTATTCACGGACCACTCTAACAGATTGCAAGTTTTCAATAGACGCATCAAGAGATTCTAGATAACTAAGCATAACAGAATTCATGGGATTACAAGAGATTTTGAGAGTGTTACCGAGGCGAGTCATAAGTCTAACCACCCTCTTTTCACAACTGAGGATGGCACCATTTCTGGATAATCAATCCATGCCTAGAATCAACCCATAGCCCGTAAAGCCCAAAACATAAGCATTACATCTAAACCCAATGCTTAGTATAGAAATTTTCCAAATCCAAACAATTCATGGACAAATAAGCCGAGCCCCCAATTGGATTTGAAACAACCATGGGATCCTCTACTATACTGGTATCTAGGTGCAGAGATTCAACTAAAGCAGTATATATAAAAGAGTGCGATGCGCCAGAATAAAAATGAGTACGAACTGGACGATCAGAAAGATAAACTAAACTCTCAACGGAAATATTTCTACCTCTTTCTTGCGGAGGTGCCATGAGAGCGTGAATCTGTCCTCTAGAAGTGGATCCAGTCCTCTGCACTTGCCCTTGCCTTTTTGGGCAATCCTTAGCTATATGTCATGACTCGCCGCATTGAAAGCAACCGCCCATCTTCCTTTTCTTCTTTCTGCAGTCCTTAATCAGATGTCTAGGTATGCCACAAAATTTACACTTCCTCTTGTCATGGGGTTTGTTATTCTTCTCGCCTTTCTTGGAATTCGTCTTCTTATTCTGCGATCCCTCCACTTTCTTGTCTAGAGGTTCATCCACCTTTGCCTCTTTCTTGCTACCCTTGTCTTCCTCCTGTAATAGTGTCATGTCACCAGTCTCTCAAAAGTCGCACCCATAGGTATATGGGACATATCTAGGTTGTGCAGCAGTTCATTCAACCCTTTCATGAAACGGAGAGCCTTTTTATGTGGAGTGTTTACCAACTCCAGTCCGAATCTAGCCAGCTGGTCGAATTGGTTGACGTATTCCTTAACTGATAGGTTTCCCTATTTGAGTGCTAAGAACTTCTGCATCTGCAGGCTTCGTTCAGCTTGCCACAGGAACTTTATTTCAAATCTCATTCTAAAATCCTCCCAAGTTTCAATTGGTCTCTCAGCATTAGTAACTTCCCACTAGTAAGAGGCCTCGTCCTTAAGTAACCGTACATCCAATTGTATCTTCTGCCTATCGTCCACTTCGAAGATAACACACAAATCTTCTGTTTCCTTGAGCCAGTTTCTTGCATCCACAAATGACTCAGTCCCATTAAAGTTCTTTCCACCCATGGCTCGAAAGTATCTACATATTTTCGAGAAAGCATTCACACGAGGAGGAGGGGGAGGAGGAACAAGTGCAACTGGGGGAGGAGGAACGTCTATTGGGCCTGTGTCATTAGCCCTATCCTCCAGGTACCTTCTGAACCAACTAGGTTCCGGTACGCCCTCAGGAAGATTAAGATCCCCAGACATGCTGAAACGAAAAGAAAAGGTTCAAAACAAAGATAGAAAGATAGTGCATATGGCTTTGGAGATTATGCCTTTATAATAAAACAACACTTTTCCTAAAAATGCTTCTTTAAACTTCTTTTGAAATATTAGTTTTCAAAACTTTTATCTGATCTAGTAAACCATTGCTTTGATACCAAGTGAAACACCCCACCTCCGTTAAGGTCACTCACAAAGGGAATGCATTAACTTTGGTGAAGCGTTTTAGGTAAAAGACACAGATAATTTACAAGAGAGACATATAAGCAGCGGAAAACTGAAATTATTTATTAAATGGCATGGTTCAGTTAAAACATTACAAGCATTGTCTCAAAACCCAACTTTTAAATTATTACAACAAAACATCTGTCTTAATTTAAATCTTCAAGTACATAAGGAAACATAAAACAGAAGTAAAGCAGCATAATTCCCCAATAAAAGTGTAACCACAGCCATAGCCCAAGAAGAGAGAATCCAAGCAATACACCCACTCTCAACAAACTAGAAAAGGTCTGCACTAAGCTAAAGTGTTCCCTCCCTGTGGACCTGGAGGGGGGAGGGGAACGGAAGAAAAGAAGGCGAAAGAAAATAGGTCAGACATAAGTCTGCTAAGTCTAGTGATTATTCAGCATGTAAACAAGTAAAAGGATCATGACATGAATAATCTGAACATAGGATAATACCATGGAAATAAGATAACATAAGATAAGGCAAGATAAACTGAATATACTGTCGCACTCATTTCCATTTCTCTGCACCTACTAACGAATGTTTCAACTACCATCATGTTTTCATAACAAAGTGATCCCTTTCCCGATCGGCTTCTACTCGCATGCATTTCTTACTTATGTCATTCGGCCCCACTTGATTGTAGATACCTAGGCTGGTCCCACCATGGGGTGTATCAATTCCTATAGTGGCAACCCGACACAAATTCAAGATGCACAGTGTATACTACTGATGCCTAGTGCCTGCTTTTCCACTCCGGAGTACGTGCACGCCCATACTCCGTCGGAACTACACTGCTGCACCCCTTGCCGCTATTTTGACCGCTTATAATCAGCCTTGTAATTGTGCCCCACCCAGCCTAGTTCAGGGTACCATGATACATCTATGTGGGTTACTGCTGAAATGGGCCCCCGTTACTAGGGTTTCCTAATCAGCATGTTATAATAGTTAAGTGTTCTCCATTTTACCTAACCCCACCCATCTGTTTGATTAACATGTTGTATTGGTTAAGTGTTGCCTTAATTAAATTAACCCTACCATTATTTGCTTGTCTGTTCCTTAGCTTTAATTCATTCATTAAAGCACCAACCTCTCACATTAGACATGTACTGGTGCGGTCGCTGGATGTGCCGGGCGGTTCCGGGCATCTTACACCGCAACTCAATCTAACCTCAGGTTTTTCGGGCTTAATGCGCTAGCCTCTCGCATTAAATCTGTATTGTTGCGATCGCTGGATGTGCCGGGCGGTTTCGGGCAGTCTTACACCGCAACTCAATCTAACCTCGGGTTAGGCATATTCATCTTTTAATTAATTTACATATTTACCATTCATGTTTATATGTAAATTATCCACGAGTGTTGTCAAATCAAGTCATGTCCCATTTACCCTCGAAATTATGTCCAAATTATGCCATTTCATCTACTAATCATTTACATGATTATGAGCCAATCTATGCCAATAGCATGTAATTTAATACTTTTCCCCCAATGTCTCCCTCGTTATTTGTTTGCATAATTCACATAGAACACTAGGCTCGCAAATTAGCCTAGCTTATAAACAAAAGGGAAAAGAAAGGGACATGTAACATTCCAATAGGCATAAACAATATAGATCAACAAGTGTAGTATAAATTTGGGATATAACGACATAAACTTAATTAAACATATAAACGTGATCTTGCATTTAAATTAGATCCAATTAACATGCGAACTAGCATAAGTCTAATTGTATAAACATGAACTTATATAGATCTTAAACATGGGTACTAGCTTGGATCTAAACATATAACATGTATGAACATAACTTAGCATGTAACTTACATACATAAAAGAACCACAAACTTAATACAACATGATAGGTTCAATGGTATCAATCCCAATAGTCTCATAGGCATGATAGGTTTTACTATGTCAGTCACAATAGTCCAATAGGCATGATAGGTTTTTCTATGTCAGTCACAACAGTCAAATATGCACGATAGGTTTTTCTACGTCAGTCACAACAGTCCAATAGGCATGATAGGTTTTACTATGCTAGTCACCACAGTCCAATAGGCATAAGCAATTCAGAATTGACAAAAGGATAGGCACAAATAGAGTTAGGCATAGTTCTAGATCCAGTTATTACAGTCATGATTTCTTATTAAGTATTCACATCTAAACAATAACTGTACTTATAGAAAAAGGACGGATCTTGATTTCTGGGATCTGATTTCTGAATTTGAAAAGCTATCCCTTGATGTGGACATTTGATTCTCTAGTTCTTCTAATTGATTCCTAGTTTGAATTTGATTCTCTAGTTTGGGGTAGATGGATGGAGGCTAGGCCATTTTGTAGACGAACAACATGACGGCTTCATAGAATGAGTTCTAGGGTGAAGGTTTGGGGTGATTATATAGAAGTCTAGGTTCAATTCTAGCCTTTAGATTAGTCTAGGAGAAATCAGAGCCATCAAACCAAAGAGATATGTCATCCAGCCAACCGTAGCATGACACATATGCCATAATACTTGAGAAATCAGTCATTGGCCCATCAGATAAGGCCACATCAGCACAAGACTGTAAAAAATCGTCATAGGAGATGGATCTGGGAGGGGTCGACTCCCTACAGGGGGGTTGACACCTATGTCGACTCCCCTATAGGGGGTCGACACCCTGAGCGGGAAATTTCCTGCTCAACCGATTTTGAATTTTGAACTGTTTTTATTATTTATATTTATTTTCTGCTTGAACTTGAAATCTTCTAAACTCCATAACTTCTTCATACGGGGTCCGATTCACACAAACTCGGACTCTATCTCAAGCAGAATTCCGAGACGAACGTAATGGCATAACTCGTTTCCCTTAATTTCCAATTTTAAAATTAAGTATTCCTTATTTCGTTACTTTAATGTTCATAGAAAATATGGGGTGATACAGAGCGTTTCTCCCAACCGGTTTAAAGAATCCACACGAACTCGGTTCGGATCGGTGGTGAAAGGACCCAATCCGACCCCTTCGAGCCTGCTCCTGCACACGAAGTTTGACCTATTCTTATGGCATAACCGCCTCCTATTTGCATGGGATGAACGCCACCTCGCATAGCACGATTTTAGTTTGTTTCTCCGCTACTCTTCGAGATCTCCTCCGGTCGTGACATGTGGCATCCGACATGGAACTCCTCTACGGTTATAAATTCACTATTCGAAGGATTTTGAAAGGACTTTTGGCCATTCTTCTCCACAGATTCTACCATTATCAATGCAAGGACTTTGCGTGCTTCTCAAGGCCAATTCAATCCAAATTAACACGAGGAATTCTTGTATAAAATCAATCTCTAATCTCCTCTTCTTCATTGTATGACAAGGCTATTGTGTATGAACGAATCTCATGGATTATGAGATGGCATTATACTAGTAATTTCTTAGGATTTAAGAAACTATAAAGTGGACGTAGGCTCGGTTTGAACGAACCACTATGAAAATATTGTGTGCCCCTTGTTTTTACTACTTTATCTGTATTCTGTGATCCAGAAATCTGCATTTGGGTGTTAGTACCAAAATTTGGTCTAACATTTTGGCGCGCTAGGAAGGGGCACACGATACAACTTCATCTTCTAGTTTGAAAGGAAGCGGATTATTTGGCTATTGGATCGATGGTCAAACGAAAGATATCCTAAGCAGACGATGTTGGAGCTCAAGGCACGAGAAACGAGGCAAGCCAAGAGGCTTCCTCTCTTGAAAACCCATTAACGTACTTGACAAGAGAAGAAATTGAATGCTTTCTCACTGAATTGAGAGCTAAAATGGCACGGCAAGATGATCTACTTTGCAAACAAAGTGAGATGATGGACAAATTCATTGCTCGAATGTATGGAAGGCCGAGCAACAATGCACAACTCGCTGAAAATGGCACAGAAATGACTCCAACAGGAACAACGAACCGGATCGGTTCGGAGCCGATCTGAATCGACGGCCAAAATCCGAATCCAACACAGATGGAAGCAGGGGGCATACCCCACCAGGTCGGTTTGGACCCGATCCGAACCGCCACCCTATATGAACTTGGGGGCAACAGCCTCCCCTCTGTAAATCAAGGCTTTCCTCGGGTTCGACCTACATCTGCTCCATTTCGGATAGACACCCAAGCACCAACCTTAGCTCAACAGCAACCTAATGTGGCTCGGAACAGAGATCCAGGTCCAGATCGGTTCAGACCCTCCGAACCGTACACCATCGATCCGAACCGGATCATGTCCTTGGTTCCCCACCACTCTTCAGGCAATGCTGGGGGCACTAGTACTGATCTTGGCAATTTGCAACAACTCTTTGAAGGCGACAGGCTCGCAGATCTCATTCAACGCCTCCCAAGAGGTCGCACTTACCAAAATGACGTGGATGACGTCAATCACAATCCATCCACACAAGAAATCCAGAATTCCCGCAATACCCCGGATTTCAAACTTCCAGTTCTGGAGCCTTATAATGGTAGAAAGATCCTACCGTGCACCTGATGCGTTACAGAAGACATATGGAAGTTCAATCGGCATCGTAAAATGTCATGGCTAAATGTTTCCCTCTCTTCTTGACCGATATAGCTTCCATGTGGATTCAGCAACTGGAATCTGAATCAATCAACAACTCGAACATGTTGGTCGCTCACTTTATTGAGCAATTTCGGGTTCATATTGCTTAACCCAAGAACGTAATGTTACTTACTACAATCAAGCAGAGACCTAGAGAAACTCTGCGCTTGTTTCTGGAAAGATTCAACATTGCAGCAACATCTATTGATCGATCTGAACCATTGATGGTACTGATGACAACAATATTCGGTATCCTGGATAACTCGTAGTTTAAGAAATCTTCACACCGAGATCCACCGTGAAACCTCCGTGAATTCTACCTTGAAGCAGACAAATTTCTACAGGAAGAGGATGTGACTTCCGAGAAGGGCGTTCACATAGTCAACATGCTTAAAGACGGAGGACCATCTGATTCTTGAAAAAGCAAGGGAAAACAGTTGCAAAGAATGATCGCAATGCTCGGTGCCGGAGAGGGCCCAGATACAAAAAGTACACTGAACTCAATTTGACATTGACTAACATTTACATGGACACAAATGGTGCCATCTCCTATCAGTGACTCTGGAAAACATTGCATATTCCATAATATGGATGGTCATGACACAAATGACTATATGCATTTGCGAGATCTGATTGAGGAACGAGTTAGACGTGGAGAGCTACCCGGGTATGTGATTGCAACGCTCAGCCTCGGGCAGGGCCCAGATTCGAAAATTTCACTGAATTTAATTCGACATTGACCGACATTTGCATGGACATAAATGGGGCCATCTCCTAATCCCCCCGAAGGGAGCCATCGCAAAGGGAACGCGACTCTGGAAAACATTGCATATTCCATGATATGGATGGTCATGACACAAATGATTGTAGGCATTTGCGAGATTTGATTGAGGAACGGGTTAGACGTGGAGAGCTACCTGAGCATGTGAAACAACCAACAACGTACCGCCACCTACTCACCAAAGAGGGAATGAACCTGGATCGAGCTCTCGTGGGATCATCATCAACTGATCTGGATGGGATCAACCTGTATTTCCTGCATTTTTTAGGATTTAAGATATGTTTTTGCTTTTTTTTAGGTTTTCCGATTGGCTAAATTGGAGTACACATGTTCGGGGTTAGAATTTATCCCCAAAGCGTGCTCTAGACTCAATGACAAACCAATCAAGATTTGCTTTGGTTTTGTATTTTGAATTGAATAAGGAAGGACTTTCTGAGCATGAATTATGATTGACAAATTTAAGTATGGCATATACTTATCTCGAATCCTTAGTTATGGATTATGCCTAGCGACAGACTATCTTGTCAAGCTGCGGCAAGTGTAGCTCCATCTCGGTATGAGTTTGGATCATTCTTCGTTGAATTTCTAAGTATAGATTATACTCAGGAACGGTTTATTGTCTTGTTAGGATTTGGCAAAGGAACTCAATAAAACTCGAGTATGGCCTATGCTCAGTTTGAACTTCTCGGTATGGCTTATGCTTGGATGGTTAGGTCCCTCGCCAATTCTTGGCAAGATGATTTGAACATCCCACGAGTATGTTTTATGCTCAGTCGGAAGCCCAAGCATGGTTTATACTCGAAAAGGTTAAGCGATACGGTTTGGAAAATTTTGCATATTCCATGATACAGTTTGGAAGTTGCGCCCATTTCCATGAGCGCACACAGAACTGGAAACTTGGATTTTGAGAATTGACTTGACTCAACCGATTCAGATCGATCGAACCGGGTTGGTTCAATGAAGGAGAACTCGAACTGGTGACTCACAATGGAGCACTTTAACTTGGCATTGGCTTCAATATGCAAGGTGCAGATCTAATCGTGATGGATCTACTGTAACACCCTGGAATTTCAAAGACATTAATGATGAGGAATTAAAGAATAATTAGCGTGATATACACTGTTAACAATAAATTAAGGAAAACTTAAATATTCAGAATTAAGTAAAATGAACCGCGCCATTGCGACCATCTCGGAATTCTGGTCAAGATAGACACTTTTTGCATAAATCGGACACCGTAGAAAATTATTAAGGTTTGAAGTTTTTCTGCATATAGGAAAGATATATACACATTTAGAATTCAAAAATATTCAAAAATCAGCAAAACCAAAAATCCGGCGTGCAAATCAAGGAAGGGCCGACATTTTGAAGTCGACCCGAGACCCTTTTCGGTCGACCTAGGTGTCGACTCAGGCTCATGGGGATCGACCTCGAGGTCGACATAGGGGTCGACACCCATGAAGGGGAGTCGACCTAAGGGTCGACCCACCTGAAGGGGGGTCGACCCACCCGTGGCTCTGGAAACTTCTTTTCTGAACCAGGACGATTTTGGAGCTAGATTCATGAACCCTAGGCTATATAAAGGACCCTAGACCTAGGTTTTATTCATCTAAAAGCAATGGTGACGGCGAAGCTCCGTTGCAACGAAGATTGAATGGCTTAGTCTACTCCAAATCTAATTCAACAAACATTATACAAATTCAAGGATTGCACCAACAAATTCAGCGATGGCTACAACAACCTTTCAACATGTTCTTCGCAGTAATTTGGATCCATTTCCTTAGATTTATTCACTGTAAGTTCATGTTATTTTTAGATCTGAATATTTAAATAGTAATCTTGATATGTATATAAAAACTGGATCTTGAATCGGTGCCTAATCATTTCTATTATAATATAATTATCAGATCTACTTTTATATGTTCATATCATCATCATGTTAAATATTGTCATAATATGCCTATTCAGTTTATGCCTAATTCTATCAGTTTATTATTGATTTGCTATTATGCCTGTTCTTGATTCTGTTCTCTCCCTCTTTTTCCCTTTTTATTTTTATATAGCGAGGCTACCTTCGAGCCTAGGCTTAGCGCAGAAAAATGCGAACATGCGAAATTGGGAACGATTGGAAAAGACATAATTTGGGGCATAATTGGTATTGGAAAATATGGATCGAAATTTGGGCATAAAATTTGGAAATATTTGAATATAAATTTGGTGACATATATTGCGTTGGATAATATGAATATGAATTAGGCATACGTTGGGAAATATAATTTGAGCATAAATTAAGACATGTGTAAGTACTGATTTGGGACATAAATTGGGATGTATATGAATATGAATTTTAGGATACATTGGAAAATATGCGAATATGGATTTGGGTATAACTTGTATTGAAATGGGCAAATATTAACTACGGACATAAATTGGAAAATATGTTAATTTGGGTTTGTGCATAATATATATATATATATATATTCCTTGACTTATAACTTGGGAAAAAAGAGCATATGGTGCAAAATTAAAAGGTGAATTAAAAAGAGGTGTAGAAGTCTATGATTTGAATAGTGAATCGGGCATATAATTAAATATGGGGAAAAAAGAGAAATAATCACCTGTAATGACATAGGTAGATTTGGATAAAAATGGAATGTCTAGTAATTACAATTAGGAATTGTAATTGCACTAATGATACAAGGTTAGGTTGCATTAGTGGTGGAAGTCTGCCCGGACCCGACCGGCAAATCCAGCAACCACTAATGTTGAACCTAATGTGAGAGGTCTAAGTGTGCAAATACAAATCGTGCTAAGACACCAGGTTAGACCCAAATGTGGAATAAGACTGCTCGGATCCGACCGGCATATCCAACATCCACACATTGTAGGCCTAATGTGGGAGGTCTATCCCATTATAACCATAATTGGACATGGTAATGAATTGGACTACTTAACTTAATTTAATCCATAAGGATTGTATGACTATTAACTTAAGTTTGGGTTAGGTAAAATTGGATGGGTAGTGGGTGGGTTAGGTAAAATAGAGGGGGGAGGGTGGGTGGGTAATATTTACATATAGGCCCACAAACTTAACCCAATAAGGTTATGTAATTAAAGTCACCTAGTGGTATACATAACAGGTGGAAAATATAATAAAGTTATGTAATTAAAGACACCTTGTAGGGTAAGCATAACTTGTAGAAATGATAGAATTAGATATGCATAATAATCTGCTAAGTAAACAACGATAAGTTGTAGTGACGGTGTAATTTGAATTTATGATTAAATGAGAAAGAATGAGGAAAATTTGTAAAATAAGTAAGTTATATTTAATCATAAATGGTAAGTGACATGTTAATTAGGAAACATGTGAATTGAGGTATACTTAACAACGTATTAAGGAGAACATGTTATTGTAATGATGTAACCAAGCAAGAATAAAAAATAGATTGTGGATTACAGACCTTGGGCCACAATCTAGAGAATAACATGTTGTGGGCTTATTAATAAACTTAAATGGATTAAGTTATATGATTGAAATTAATAAGCAAGAGAAACTTGGTAAATTGGAATAAGAATTCAATATGAACGGGAATAACCAAGTTAAATGGGAACCGGGTGAGGTAAGGAAAGCTTGTAAAAGAATGTTTAGACATAGGGTCTAACAACATATTAAAGAAAGGCGCATGGACCAGTCGTACGTTTGAGGGTGAATAACCCAACGGGGTAAATCATCGAGGTGTTATAAGACACGAGGGGGAACACACATTCATTTGATTGTTATGATGGCTCTAAAGGACTGGAAGGGGAAGCACGCAGCTTCTTGAAGTACGTAAGGTGCTCCTAGTAGTCCTCTGTGCGGTGACAGATGTCTTAAGCTGTACTCACAGAGGTTGGGTCTGCGCGTAACTACTAGGTGGGTGGGCCTTGACTGTAGATGTAGCTATGCAATCAGAATGCTATGACGAGGTGACACCAAGATGATTCTGTGGTTGCCTCACGAGGAGGTAGAGAGGGTCACGACCAACAAGGATAGTAGATCGTCGGATATCCGTCATTGACAGCCAGCGGGATGCAAAGACTAGAGCTAAACCCACTATCGAGGTATGGGGTTGAGGGTTGATGCCACATGGATGTTTAGATTGGTTGTATTAGGGGCGGTTACTTAGCTCTTCTAGTCTTTACTAGTTGAGAGAGGGGCCGAGGTGAGGCCATAGCCACCATGGAAAACAGACCCGAGGAATATCTGTATTTGAAGACACTTAAAGGCGGCCTGTACAAGTATGGAAAAGCTCCCGGCCGAGTTCCGTGTTTCTTGTTTAGCCTTGCCATGGAACTCGGTGCACATTAGAGGATGTGCGATTGAGACATCGAGCTACAATTACAGTACATACGTGGGACAGTCTAGATACATGCATATCTGCTTTGGATGGTGTATCGTAGATCAGAGGGCATTATTCCGATATGGAATCTGATTCGATCAATGGTGGCAATTCGTACGCTTGCGTAGCATAGTAATGACAGATATAATGTAACGTCGGTATATAGAGATCCGTACGTCACTCCGACGTAGAATGAGGGACTGCGTTCTTCACGGTGCAGACCGTGCGAGTGGGGTACTATGGGGTGTGTCTCAATATTGAGAGATAGTTACATATATTGTATTAGGTGAATCCATGGGAAAGTAAATGGGTACGATGCGCGTATAAGTCTTGAGTGCTATTAACCCAAGTAACCTAATAATCAAGAAAATGTAATGGAACAATATTAGTGGGGATCATTCTACTTCTGATATACTAGTATCTGCGCAGTGCAGAGAAATGTATTTAGGAAGCGCAATATGTCATGTTCATCTTATCTTGCTCAGTTCACACTTATTATTGTTACTGTTATCTTGTTCTTCCTATTTTATATATACCTACGATGATACTTTTATTTATTTATATTTAAAAGTAACTAGACTCGCCAGACTTTATGTCTGACTCTTTTTATTTCCTCTTCTCTCTCTTTCGTTCCGCCCTCCAGGTTCTCAGGGTGGAAGTGCTTAGTGTTGATTTGGATTCTTTCAGCTTAGCTTGGATTTTGGATAAAGATGTATCGCTTTGACTTCTGGTCAACTCTCTTATGGCTACATAGGGAAATATGGTTTTATGCTTTTGAACTCTGATATTTTTGGCAAGAGAGATTATTAATATAATTAGTTACTTATGATGTAAACTCAGTATTTGGGATTAAGATGTTTTGATTTAAATAAAGATTTTTTTATGTTTTTAATTCCGCTGCTATTTTACATGTCTGTCTTGTGCTATTTTGTTCTTACTTACCTATAACGCTTCACAAAATTTAATGCATTCCCTTAGTGAGTGACATTAATGGACGTGGGGTGTCACATTTGGTACCAGAGCATATGGTTAATAGATCGGATAAAATACTTTGAAAATGGTTTTCAAAAAGTTCTAAAAAACCAAAGTATTCTAAAATAAAAAATCTGTTTTTGAAAAGCATATTTACTAAAGCCATAAATATCCTCTTGATTCTCCGCTTGATTTCTTTTCCTTTTTGATCGGGGAACCGTTTCCTCTCGAAAGGGTATCCCTATTTCGGCATGGTTCCATAGGTATGTTAAAACTACGGTACATGTCGAAGGGTAAATAAGTGCCCAACCTCCATCTTTAGCCGCAGTGGTTTCACCTGCGTCTTATTTTCTCTCAAGCCTCATAAGAATTTCCGTGTGATGGAGGTAACTTTCAAGAGACTTGTTAGCATGTTGCACAAGGATGGTAAAAAGGAGAATAAGGGAATTGGGTCTAAGGAGCACAACCCAAAGATGAAAGAAAATGTGGCTTAATAAGGGAATATAGATAAAAGAAGAAAAGAGGAAATACTATTACTTGGAACGGTAGGTCATCTGGAAAAGGTTTGCAGAAAGAGAAAAGGAATTTCTTACCACTTCGGTAAGGCAGGACACCTCATTAAGGAGTTCCCGAAGAGACAAAGACAAGGCCAAAGGGAAGGAACTTCTAGAGGGCAAACTAATGTTTCATAACTGGTTGACAGGATAGGGTAGGAAAGTTTCCATTGAAGGATTGATTTCTATTTCCGATCATCCTATTAGGATTCTTTTTCTGGCTCTACGCATTCTTTTGTGTCTAATCCTTCAGTTGAGTCTCCACACCAGGATACTAGTATCGTTTTGGATCCCGTTATTGCCTCAAAACTCATTGGAGGTACGGCTCATTTATCGAGGATTAGTCAGGGTTTGAGAATCTCTGTGTTAAGCGTTGAATTTGGTTGCACTGCATATGTTCTTAATTTCATATATTACGGTTTGATAGTTAACCATATATGGAGCCATTCTAGATTGTGAGAGGAGGGTCGTTAGACTTCGGACTTGTCATAGGAAGACTCTCGAGATTTCTTATGACCCCAAAGGGTTCTGTCGTGGTTATTCTCCTAGAACGTCTTGATATATCTATCGATGATTTGTGACATGTGACTCCTAAAAGAAAAGAGGGAACTTGATAAGAAAGTAGGGGAGCTACTTGAGAAGAGGTTTGATAGGTGAATCATATCGGGATAGGAAACCTATTGAAGACAGTCCTTGAGGAAGCCCATCATTCTGAGATGAGTATTCATCCAAGCGGTGATAAAATGAATAGAGTTCGAGGTAGTGAAGCCAAACTTGCGAGAGGAAGTGGAAGTATAGAAGGAAGCAACGATAGGACTAGTTCCGACTTGCATACTTGGATCGGAGGTTAGGAAATTGAGCAATAAAGAGGTGAAGCTAGTAAGAGTACAATAGGGAAAGGGCCGCGAGGACACTACTTGGGATAATGAAGACAAGATTCGCGCTTCATATCCTTTCCTTTTCGAGAATATGTTCTTAACTTCTTTTTCCAAGCTTCGAATTAATACTTGTATTTATCGTTTGAATATCTCATATCCATCGAGTCTTTAGGTAGAAAACTAATGAATGTAAACACGTGTTTGAGACATGTTATGTTTGATGGATGCAAGTAATTGCTCGTGGATGCACATACACACACAATAGGCACTAGATCGGCTCAATCACTTACATATTGCTTATTGATGTGTGTACATTTTAAATTTTTTATGGATTATCGTTGCATTGATGTTGCAATTGGATGGATGATTGTGCACACATATAGAGCTTACATGTTATACTAGGATGATTTGCACACATTTTGGTTGCATGGCACAAACATACATTGCATTAAGGAGGTCAACTGAATCAATAGACCGCCTGATCTTTTACATTAGTTTACGAACATATATACACACACTATTACGTATATTCATAAAAGCATTAGAAATTCCTTAAGGACAATGGATGCCTGTGATTGCTAGATGGATGTATGATTATTGGATGTTAGGATATACGTTCTTCTTAACTTAGAGATTTCGGGGAAGAAATCCTTTGAGTAGGGGAGAATGTAACACCCTCAGAATTTTAACGACACTAAAGATGATAATTAAAGAATAATTAGTGTGAAATACACTATTAACAATGAATTAAGAAAAACTTAATTAAATATTCAGAATTAAGTAAAATGAATTGCACCATTACGTCCGTCTCGGAATTCTGGTCAAGATAGACATCTGGTTTGCGTAAATCGGACACTGTATGAAGAAGTTATTAAGGTTTGAAGTTTGTATGCATATAGGAAAGATATATAAACATATAAAATTCAAAAATATTCAAAAATCAGCAAAACCAGAAATCCGGCACACAAATCGAGGAAGGGCCGACGTGTTGAAGTCGGCCCGAGACCCTGCTGGGTCGACCTAGGGGTTGACTCAGGCTCATGGGGGTCGACACCGGGGTCGACCTAGGTGTCGACACCCATGAAGGGGGGTCGACCCACCCGTGGCTCTGGAAACTTCTTTTCTGAATCTGGACAATTTTGGAGTTAGATTCATGAACCCTAGGCTATATAAAGGACCCTAGACCTAGGTTTTATTCATCTAGAAACAATGGTGACGGCTAAGCTCCCTGCAACGAAGATTGAATGACCTAATCTACTCCAAATCTAATTCAGCAAACATTATACAAATTCAACGATTGCTACAACAAATTCAGCGATGGCTACAACATCCTATTCAACATTTTCTTCGTAGTAATTTGGATCCATTTCCTTAGATCTATTCATTGTGAGTTCATGTTATTTTTAGATCTGAATATTTAAATAGTAATCTTGATATGTATATAAAAACCGGATCTTGAATCGATGCCTAATCAGTTCTACTATGATATAATTATCAGATCTGCTTTTATATGTTCATTTCGCCACCATGTTAAATTTTGTCATAATATGCCTATTCAATTTATGCCTAATTTTATTAGTTTATTGTTGATTCGTTATTATGCCTATTCTTGATTCTCTTCTCTCTGTCTTTTCCCCTTTTTATTTTTATATAGCCAGGCTACCTTCGAGCCTAGGCCTAACGCTGAAAAATGCGAACATGCGAAATTGGGAAAGACATAATTTGGGGCATAACTGGTATTGGAAAATATAGATCTAAATTTGGGCATAAAATTTGGAAATATACGAATATAAATTTGGGGACATATATTGTGTTGGATAATATGAATTTAGGCATACGTTGGAAAATATAATTTGAGCATAAATTAGGACATGTGTAAGTACTGATTTGGGACATAAATTGGGACGTATGTGAATATGCATTTTAGGCATACATTGGAAAATATGCGAATATGGATTCAGGTATAACTTGCATTGAAATAGGCGAATATGGACTAGGGACATAAATTGGAAAATATGTAGATTTGGGTTTGTGCATAACACACACACACACACACATACACACATATATATATATACACGCCTTGACTTATAACTTGGGAAAAAAGAGCATATGGTGCAAAATAAAAAGGTGAATTAAAAAGGGGTGTAAAAGTCTATGACTTGAATAGTGAATTGGGCATATAATTAAATATAGGGAAAAACGAGAAATAATCACCTTTAATGATGTAATAACCCGGAAATTCTGGGCCAGTTTAAATTTTTTATTTTGGCAATTTCAGCGAATTTTGAATATTTAAAATGAATTATTTTAAATAATATCGACGAGAAATTTATTTTGAATATAATTCGAACGTATATATTATATACGTCGTCGTTAGAATATAAATAATTATAAATAGAATTGAAAATGGCGCGGTAGTTCGATAATTCGATTTCAAACTTCAATTGAACATACCGGGTGCAAAACAATCCGGATTTTAGTGAAACCAAAAACATAGGATCTAACGGATAATATCTTTCCAACGAATCCGAAAAATCGAGATTTCATAGCGGGAATCAAAAGATATGTCCAGTTGAAAATTCTGAATAGTCGCTATGGAATTCAGGCCCTTAAAAATGGACATTTTGCAAACGACCTCGGATTTCGACGAAACCACTTTTGTTGGGTCCGAGATGTCAAATTATTGCTAGGTTTCAAATTTCATAATTTTTCGAATCAATATGTGAGCGTGGCAAAGGAAAACGCGTTTGACCAGTTTTAGTTGATTTTAATCGACTGGAAAATGGCCATTTTTCCAACGGTCTCGGAATTCGACGAAACTAGTTTTGTTAGGAACGTATCGTCAATACGAAGCTAGAAAATATTTTTCTGGAATTTTTCGAGTTAGTATGTGACCCCAATAAATTGAAATGCGCGTTCAAATTCAATATATAGAGTTATATGTTGATTTTGACGAAAACTGATTGAAACAGTCGAATCAGCCTACGATACATATCCCCATTGAGTTCGAAATGGGGGTAAAACGCTATGGACGACAGGCGGTGGGCCTCGTTTTGAGGTCGAAAATAAAAGTTGCTTTTTGGTGGAAAATAAAATAATTAAATAATAAAATTAAAACTTTCTCTCTCCCCTCTATATTCACTCTGCCCCCCTGTTAAAAACCTAAATCAGAAAAAAAAAAAAAAGCGGGGAGGAGCGCCGCCGCTCCTCCGAGCAGCGCGCCACCGCGCTGCCAGGCGCCCCCTTTTTTCCTCCCACGGCGATCGAAGACCCCCTTCCCCCTTCCCCTGCGCCACCGCGCAAGCGATACCCCCTGCAGAAAACCGCGCCGAGCCCCCCCCCCGCTGCGCCGCCCCTCCTCCCTTGTTCCTACTCGACGCCATGAAGCCCCCCCAGTCCCGAATCCACGCAGATCTTCCCCCCCCCCCTCTGCGAAAACAAAAGTAATTTCATTCACTTTTATGTATATTTATTTGTTCAATATAGTTGGTTTTAAATCAGGATAAAAATCAGTTTTTAAGGGGAAGAAAGCTTTGTATTTTTAGTTAAACAAAGTTTGAATTTTTCTAGAAGTAAAAAATAGATTTTTGTTGATAAAAGGTTTGATTTTGAACTTCGTAGAGATTCAATTTTTAACATCTTAACGAAGAGTTTTATAGTGATGAAGTAAAAAGGTTAGATTTTTAAAATAGAAAAGGTTAGATTTTTAAAATAGAAAAGGTTAGATTTTTGAATTTGAAAAGGCGAAATCTTTATGTATAGAAGAGCATTAGAAAAATAGAATTTTTATCCATATAGCGTGATTATAAAAATTCGATTTTTATATATTGAATAGCAAAATAAAAATTCGATTTTTATATATTGAATAGCAAAATAAAAATTCGATTTTTATTTATTGAATAGCATAGTAAAAATTCGATTTTTATATATTGAATCACATAGTAAAAATTCGATTTTTATATATTGAATAACATAGTAAAAATTCAGTTTTTATATATTAAAAAGCGAAGTAAAAATTCGATTTTTACATATGTAGTGGCTACGGGCAACGAAAGTGATAAGAGACGAGAACAGTGAAGATTTCCTGCATTAGAAGTGTCGTGGAGTTGGAATAGCTATCGGTGAGAACTTCTCACTCTTAAATTTCTTTTTCTAGTTGTATATATATACTAGGATGCAGACGGTGTTTAGTAGCACCCGACACCCGTCATCCGTAGACCATGGATGGCTTGTTTGTTTAATTGTTTGGTTGTGTAGTTGGTTAGATTATTTGGTTTGAATTGAACTGTTTGGTGAAATAGAATGGATTTGATTGATGTGTGAATGGCGTGGGCCTTCACTAGACCGGGGATAAGGCTAGGCCTCGTCCCGTTTCTAGTATCGTGCCGTTATGCCGCCGAAATTTTCTAAAATATGTTAGAAAAATAAAGATATCATTTTATTTAATAAATGAACTGAATAGAAATTCATGTGTTGAAATAAAATATTTTATCGTTAAAATATAATTTTTAACGTGGAAGTGAATAAAATAAAATATTCATTTACAAACCGGACGGTTTGTTTATGTACACCTATTTGAAGGACATTGATTGGGACGATAAATTTTACACATCGCCCAACTGCACAAATAAAATCTGTGTTTGATTGTTTGAAACCCCACACGGGTGTTGGGATGAAATTTGAAGTTCACTCATCCTGATTGATTAAATATGTCGATCGATTGATTGACAGGCTGTTATAAGCGTTAGATATCTATATTTGATGCTTATACAGTGTAGTGCACTTTGGTTGATGGTTGATTATTTTTCAATGCTATTATATACGTGTGATGTATGAAAATCCATATAATTAATATTATATGGTGATTGATTGGGCCTCATTCCAATTTAGAAAATAAAGAATATTATAAAATAAAGGTTCATGTGTTGACCGTACTCATCCGTTGAGATTAGTCATGTGTTGAACGAAATATTTTAATAATAAAATTTACATCTTTATCAATATAAAATAAAGGTTCATGTGTTGACAGTACTCATCCGTTGAGATTAGTCATGTGTTGAACGAAATATTTTAGAAATAGAAATATTTGAAATAGAAATATTTGAATAGGAAATATTTTAGAAATAGAAATATTTGAAATAGAAATATTTGAATAGGAAATATTTTAGAAATAGAAATATTTGAAATAGAAATATTTGAATAGGAAATATTTGAAAAAGAAATATTTGAAATAGAATATTTGAAAATAGAAATATATGAAGCCGTGTTGATTAGATTGACGCCATTTTGACGTGAACAATATTTATATCGATTTTATTCATTTTAAATGAATATTGAAAAGTGATTTCGAAATCGAATATTTTGAAATGAAATTTGAATTAAACTTATTAGAAAACGAATTTGATTTGAATTGAATAGAAAACGAATTGAAATTGAATTAAATAGAAAATGAAATTGAATTGAATTGAATAGAAAATGAAATTGAATTGAATTGAATAGAAATTGAAAATGAATTGAATCGAATAGAAAACCAATTTGAATCGAATCGAATAGAAAACCAATTTGAATTGAATCGAATATAAAACGAATTCGAATTGAATTGAAAACGAATTCGAATTGAAATGAAAACGAATTCGAATTAAATTGAAAACGAATTGAATTGAATTCAAAGTAAAAATTTCAATTTTGATTTGAATTGAAATGGAAGTTGAAATTGTTTTTGAAACGAATTTAAAACTATTTATAAAATTTATTTTAAATAGTAATCGACGAAATATATATTATATATATAATATAACGGCCTAAATAGAACGCGTCGCGCCGCGGTAGTTCGTGAATTTCGACCATTTATTTCAAACGGACATTACGGGAGATCCGACCATCGGATTCTCCTAAAACCAGAACCGTTGGGTTCGTATCGAAAAGAGCTTTCTAACGAATATTAGAAATTTGAAATCTAACGGTTGGATTTGGAGATACGTCCAAATCAAATTTGAAAAAGGTCGCTTTAAGTGCAGTTCGATGGCCGTTGATGGAAATCGACTGGACGGGCCTTGATAAAATTATTAAAAATAGTAATAATTTGTGTAAAATCATAAGAAGTGATTTAAGAAAAATTGGGATGAAAAACTCCATATTTGAAAAGATAAAAATAATTTTCTATCGAAATAAACTAGTTTGAACTAAAATTAAACTCCGTTTATTTTTAAATAAATAAATTGGATTTGAAATGGGTTTTAAATAGAATTGATTCATGGGTTTATCGTGAACTGTGTTTTAAATATCACCAGTTCTTGTTGCTGGCCCTGAGTAGGCCGGGTACGCATGATAGGGGGTTCTCGCTTCGCGGTTTGGTGGCGAACGGGAGACTCTTACCCCTACATGTCGCTGCGTAGAGCGTTGGTTCGCCAGTAGGCGCGAGACTCGAGTGGGTCGCCGTAAAACAAGGAATTGGGGGACCAGTGTGAGTCGCGGTGGGTATTACCTGCTGCTTAGGGGATGAAGGGATGGTTGCAAAGCCTACCGGAGTTTTAATGAATCTGCAATTAGATTGAAATGAGAATTGGTAATTTAAATTATCAAATTTAGAAATTGAGCGAGAATGGAGTATCACCAGTTTTGCTCCAAAGCAATAGTTAAATCTTTAATTAGATTTGAACGTGAAATGGCAATTAATTTTACCGATAACACCATAGTATTAGATATGGAGTATTACCAGTTTTGCTTCATGGGATGAATAGGTTGGGATTGGGAAATAAAATAAATAATTACTTCGGTGTGGTTCGCTAATCTCGACTAGTTTAGAAAACCATAATTTGGTTTGAAACGACATCCAAAAGAAGATTAAAGGATAAATTTTAAAGATTTTATCTTGGATAAAATTAATGGGAACCTCTCCCTAAGAATGTGGAATTGGAATGAGGCGTATGTTGTGTTTGTGTAATATTTTTAATATGCGCGGGTTGTTCGGAAAGTCCGGGTTTATACCCATTCTGAATAACCGATTCGATGATATGTCGAAGATGAAGACGGTGGTTGAAGACCGGAAATCTTCACATCGTTTGGGTGATTGCTGATGATCTTGATTGGGCTGTACACCCAAGATGAGGGAATCAGTTGGTGGTCGTCCAAACGTACTTGGAGACGGATGAATATGCGAGGAAAGCGCCTCCGGTTTCGTTCAGACCCAGAACGGACTTGTAAATGGATTGTGTGTCTGACATTGGGTTTTATTCTGTGTTGATTTATTTCTATTAAATATACATCTGTTTGGCGGCAGAGAATTTATTCTTTTGCTTAATGCCCTTCTCTGAGACGTACGAGCTCAGAGGTTGTATATCGATGGAAATCAGTCGCATGGCATGAATTGCCTGTGTGGCACGCTAAGATGCAATGATCAAGGCTTTTGTTGAAAAGCAGAGTCTTGTGGTTGATGATCAAAGCACGGCCTACGTGGCAGCTTTGTGTATAACGTGAATTCGCGAGCCTCACACCTCGGTATGAGTCAAAAACGGGATACGGACTGCAGGGAGAGCACGACGTTTCTTTCTAGCTTTGGTGGTGTCAGTGACTTACCAGCCCTGACATTTATATACTTTTCACCTATGTGGTTGTTGGATGAGGCGCCTCGATTTTAGGTCTGTAAGGACCGGGAAACGTGTGTTCAGGCATAACTAATCCTCTAACGTAATTGAGGACCAGCCCTGAAGATCCAGGATTGCCCAGAGTGTGTAGTCCTGAGACATTTGCTAGACTATCTCGAACGCGGAGAGGAGCTTGCCCCTTGCCTCGACTCATGACGGAAATCCAATTTCCAATACGTGTATTTCGGCTTTAATTGTAGAGCCTAGTATGGCGACATAGTAGCATGGGATGCTATGCCGTCTATAATTGATATTTATGATTGAAATTGTTTTGACACTATACACTTACTATAGTATCAAATGATTTGTTTTAAACGTACAAAGCATGTTTGGCTGTTATAAGGTAAAACCCTATCCTCCGGCTTGCGTTGCATTGTGTGATGGGACCTGGGTCTTATAATAGCTTCATTTTTCGAAAAAACGTTGCGTTGTCTTTTCTATGCACTGGTATTCTTGGGAGGAAACCCATTCCGTGTTATACGGCGTGGTCCCTTGAACTACTCTCTTTTAAAGTAAAGTTTTAAATAACTGTTTTATTTCTCACACCAGTCACATGACTGACCTGGAGTTTATTGTTTTAACCTAAACTCTGGGTGCCCTCATTTTCCGCACGGGCAGCTAGTAGTTTTGGTTTTGCAAATTTATATTCACAGGATCCTGGTTAACAGCTAGAATGATATCCGGAAAGCTCTGTATCCGCATATCACCTTCAGTTGTGCTTTATATTATTTTCCGCTGCTATGTAATTTATTGTAATCTTTGATATTTATCGAATGTAATTTATTCAATTATACTCTGTATATTCTTGTATCTGATGGAATTGTTGTAATAACAATGAAATGTTCTTCGGTTTGTGTTCTGATTTGTCCTGTTCTCAAACGATCAGGGTTTTCGAACGGTCTAGATCGGTTTAACGATTGATTCGGATCGAGCGAAATTCCTTGTCGTCACATTTGGTATCAGAGCTTTGGTTTACAGAGCTCGAGAACAAGACACATTAGAACCATACGAAAGAATTCATCAGATATTGGGTTAGTAATATCCAATTAGAATGACTCGTTAGAGATGGGATCAGTAGTATCCTAGAACGAGTGTGAAGAGTATATTTTTCAAATAAAAACAATTTTGTTTTGAAATTTAAATCGTTTTAAACGTATTTGATTATTTATTTATTTTGAATTTGGACAATCCAATATACACAAATTTCGCGTATACGCGTCATGAACGTATAGTCGAAGCTTTAATATACTGGATAGATATAGAGTCACATTCTAGACACCCGGAGATGATTCTGATGATTGATATATCATCATCAGAATTGGTGTTCGTGTTTCGAAGGTGTGATTTCTATATATTTCCATTAGACTGGTGTGAGAACCAAAATAAATATAGCTAGATTTATTGTTGTGAATTGGCATCAAAAACAAGATTTTCAGTATATATATCAAAATTATGAATTTGAAACGTTAATCCACTAATTGATTGATGTTTGCGTTGTTTGTTTATTTGTTTGATAATTTTGAACCACTATGCCTAATTGCATCAAATATTGAATAGTACTGAAAATTAGTTGCATTTGCTTGCATATACTTGTACTTACATTGAACAGGTCATAGCAAGGAGGCTAGAGCAGAGAATAAAATTTGTTTGCCCGACAAATAGGTACATGTTTACTACATAATTTACTGTTTTGTTTGGGTGATGATGATTTTATGAGCCGATTGGCTTTATCTTTTTCTTTTTGAGATCAGAAGGCCTATATGGCAATTTCGGGATTTTCCCGTGGCTCCCGGTGCAGGGGAGGTTATGGCGAAATTTTTCGAAAATTTAGGGTGTTAGCCAAATTTTTGAAAATTTGAAAATTTCCAGAAACTTAAAGGTTGGAGAATGGAAGCCAGATCGAACGTAGAGTTGATTAATCAAACCAATTTCGACTTTGTTCCTTTTCGGGGACGAAAAGTTTTAAGTGGGGGAGATTGTAATAACCCGGAAATTCTGGGCCAGTTTAAAATTTTTATTTCGGCAATTTTAGCGAATTTTGAATATTTAAAATGAATTATTTTAAATAATATCGACGAGAAATTTATTTTGAATATAATTTGAACATATATATTATATACGTCGTCGTTAGAATATAAATAATTATAAATAGAATTGAAAATGGCGCGGTAGTTCGATAATTCGATTTCAAACTTCAATTGAACATACCGGGTGCAAAACAATCCGGATTTCAGTGAAACCAAAAACATAGGATCTAATGGATAATATCTTTCCAACGAATCCGAAAAATCGAGATTTCATAGCGGGAATCAAAAGATATGTCCAGTTGAAAATTCTGAATAGTCGCTATGGAATTCAGGCCCTTAAAAATGGACATTTTCAAACGACCTCGGATTTCGACGAAATCACTTTTGTTGGGTCCGTGATGTCAAATTATTGCTAGGTTTCAAATTTCATAATTTTTCGAATCAATATGTGAGCGTGGCAAAGGAAAACGCGTTTGACCAGTTTCAGTTGATTTTAATCGACTGGAAAATGGCCATTTTTCCAACGGTCTCGGAATTCGACGAAACTAGTTTTGTTAGGACCGTATCGTCAATACGAAGCTAGAAAATATTTTTCTGGAATTTTTCGAATTAGTATGTGACCCCAGTAAATTGAAATGCGCGTTCAAATTCAATATATAGAGTTATATGTTGATTTTGACGAAAACTGATCGAAATGGTCGAATCAGCCTACGATACATATCCCATTGAGTTCGAAATGGGGCTAAAACGCTATGGACGACAGGCGGTGGGCCTCGTTTTGAGGTCGAAAAAAAGTTGCTTTTTGGTGGAAAATAAAATAATTAAATAATAAAATTAAAACTTTCTCTCTCCCCTCTATATTCACTCTGCCCCCCCCCCCCCCCCGTTAAAAACCAAAATCAGAAAAAAAAAAGAAAAAAGAAAGAAGAAGCGGGGAGGAGCGCCGCCGCTCCTCCGAGCAGCGCGCCACCGCGTTGCCAGGCGCCCCCCCTTTTTTCCTCCCGCGGCGATCGAAGACCCCCTTCCACCTTCCCCCTTCCTCTGCGCCACCGCGCAAGCGATACCCCCCCCCCCACGCAGAAAACCGCGCCGAGCCCCCCTGCTGCGCCGCCCCTCCTTCTTCCCCCTCCTCCCCTGTTCCTACTCAACGCCATGAAGCCCCCCTAGTCCCGAATCCGCGCAGATCTCCCCCCCCCCCACTCTGCGAAAACAAAAGTAAGTTCATTCACTTTTATGTATATTTATTTGTTCAATATAGTTGGTTTTAATCAGGATAAAAATCAGTTTTTAAGGGGAAGAAAGCTTTGTATTTTAAGTTAAACAAAGTTTGAATTTTTCTAGAAGTAAAGAATAGATTTTTGTTGATAAAAAGGTTTGATTTTGAACTTCGTAGAGATTCGATTTTTAACATCTTAATGAAGAGTTTTATAGTGATGAAGTAAAAAGGTTAGATTTTTAAAATAGAAAAGGTTAGATTTTTAAAATAGAAAAGGTTAGATTTTTAAAATAGAAAAGATTAAATTTTTGAATTTGAAAAGGCGAAATCTTTATGTATAGAAGAGCCTTAGAAAAATAGAATTTTTATCCATATAGCGTGATTATAAAAATTCGATTTTTATATATTGAATAGCAAAATAAAAATTCGATTTTTATATATTGAATAGCAAAATAAAAATTCAATTTTTATATATTGAATAGCATAGTAAAAATTCGATTTTTATATTTGAATAGCATAGTAAAAATTCGGTTTTTATATATTAAAAAGCGAAGTAAAAATTCGATTTTTACATATGTAGTGGCTACGGGCAACGAAAGTGATAAGAGACGAGAACAGTGAAGATTTCCTGCATTAGAAGTGTCGTGGAGTTGGAATAGCTATCGGTGAGAACTTCTCACTCTTAAATTTCTTTTTCTAGTTGTATATATATACTAGGATGCAGACGGTGTTTAGTAGCACCCGACACCCGTCATCCACAGACCATGGATGACTTGTTTGTTTAATTGTTTGGTTGTGTAGTTGGTTAGATTATTTGGTTTGAATTGAACTGTTTGGTGAAATAGAATGGATTTGATTGATGTGTGAATGGCGTGGGCCTTCACTAGACCGAGGATAAGGCTAGGCCTCGTCCCGTTTCTAGTATCGTGCCGTTATGCCGCCGAAATTTTCTAAAATATGTTAGTAAAATAAAGATATCATTTTATTTAATAAATGAACTGAATAGAAATTCATGTGTTGAAATAAAATATTTTATCGTTAAAAATATAATTTTTAACGTGGAAGTGAATAAAATAAAATATTCATTTACAAACCGGACGGTTTGTTTATGTACACCTATTTGAAGGACATTGATTGGGACGATAAATTTTACACATCGCCCAACTGCACAAATAAAATCTGTGTTTGATTGTTTGAAACCCCACACGGGTGTTGGGATGAAATTTGAAGTTCATTCATCCTGATTGATTAAATATGTCGATCGATTGATTGACAGGCTGTTATAAGCGTTAGATATCTATATTTGATGCTTATACAGTGTAGTGCACTTTGGTTGATGGTTGATTATTTTTCAATGCTATTATATACGTGTGATGTATGAAAATCCATATAATTAATATTATATGGTGATTGATTGGGCCTCATTCCAATTTAGAAAATAAAGAATATTATAAAATAAAGGTTCATGTGTTGACCGTACTCATCCGTTGAGATTAGTCATGTGTTGAACGAAATATTTTAATAATAAAATTTACATCTTTATCAATATAAAATAAAGGTTCATGTGTTGACAGTACTCATCCGTTGAGATTAGTCATGTGTTGAACGAAATATTTTAGAAATAGAAATATTTGAAATAGAAATATTTGAATAGGAAATATTTTAGAAATAGAAATATTTGAAATAGAAATATTTGAATAGGAAATATTTTAGAAATAGAAATATTTGAAATAGAAATATTTAAATAGAAAATATTTGAAAAAGAAATATTTGAAATATAATATTTGAAAATAGAAATATATGAAGCCGTGTTGATTAGATTGATGCCGTTTTGATGTGAACGATATTTATATCGATTTTATTCATTTTAAATGAATATTGAAAAGTGATTTCGAAATCGAATATTTTGAAATGAAATTTGAATTAAACTGATTAGAAAACGAATTTGATTTGAATTGAATAGAAAACGAATTGAAATTGAATTAAATAGAAAATGAAATTGAATTGAATAGAAAATGAAATTGAATTGAATTAAATAGAAAACCAAATTGAATTGAATCGAATAGAAAACCAATTTGAATCGAATCGAATAGAAAACCAATTTGAATTGAATCGAATATAAAACGAATTCGAATTGAATTGAAAACGAATTCGAATTGAATTGAAAACGAATTGAATTGAATTCAAAGTAAAAATTTCAATTTTGATTTGAAATGAAATGGAAGTTGGAATTGTTTTTGAAACGAATTTAAAACTATTTATAAAATTTATTTTAAATAGTAATCGACGAAATATATATTATATATATAATATAACGGCCTAAATAGAACGCGCCGCGCCGCGGTAGTTCGTGAATTTCGACCATTTATTTCAAACGGACATTATGGGAGATCCGACCGTCGGATTCTCCTAAAACTGGAACCGTTGGGTTCGTATCGAAAAGAGCTTTCTAAAGAATATTAGAAATTTGAAATCTAACGGTTGGATTTGGAGATACGTCCAAATCAAATTTGAAAAAGGTCGCTGTAAGTGCAGTTCGATGGCCGTTGATGGAAATCGACTGTACGGGCCTTGATAAAATTATTAAAAATAGTAATAATTTGTGTAAAATCATAAGAAATGATTTGGGAAAAATTGGGATGAAATACTCCATATTTGAAAAGATAAAAATAAATTTTTATCGAAATAAACTAGTTTGAACTAAAATTAAACTCCGTTTATTTTTAAGTAAATAAATTGGATTTGTAATGGGTTTTAAATAGAATTGATTCATGGGTTTATCGTGAACAGTGTTTTAAATAACACCAGTTTTTTAACCCAATAACAAATGGAATGAGATTTGGGTTTGTCGTGAATTGTGTTTTAAATAACACTAGTTCTTTAACCCAGTAGAAGGAGTTTTAATGAATCTGCAATTAGATTGAAATGAGAATTGGTAATTTAAATTATCAAATTTAGAAATTGAGCGAGAATGGAGTATCACCAGTTTTGCTCCAAAGCGATAGTTAAATCTTTAATTAGATTTGAACGTGAAATGGCAATTAACTTTACCGATAACACCATATTATTAGATATGGAGTATTACCAGTTTTGCTTCATGGGATGAATAGGTTGGGATTGGGAAATAAAATAAATAATTACTTCGGTGTGGTTCGCTAATCTCGACTAGTTTAGAAAACCATAATTTGGTTTGAAACGACATCCAAAGGAAGATTAAAGGATAAATTTTAAAGAATTTATCTTGGATAAAATTAATGGGAACCTCTCCCTAAGAATGTGGAATTGGAATGAGGCGTATGTTGTGTTTGTGTAATATTTTTAATATGCGCGGGTTGTTTGGAAAGTCCGGGTTTATACCCATTCTGAATAACTGATTCGATGATATGTCGAAGATGAAGACGGTGGTTGAAGACCGGAAGTCTTCACATCGTTTGGGTGATTGCCGATGATCTTGATTGGGCTGTACACCCAAGATGAGGGAATCAGTTGGTGGTCGTCCAGACGTACTTGGAGACCGATGGATATGCGAGGAAAGTGCCTCCGGTTTCGTTCAGACCCAGAACGGACTTGTAAATGGATTGTGTGTCTGACATTGGATTTTATTCTGTGTTGATTGATTTCTATTAAATATACATCTGTTTGGCGGTAGAGAATTTATTCTTTTGCTTAATGCCCTTCTCTGAGACGTACGAGCTCAGAGGTTGTATATCGATGGAAATCAGTCGCATGGCATGAATTGCCTGTGTGATACGCTAAGATGTAATGATCAAGGCTTTTGTTGAAAAGCAGAGTCTTGTGGTTGATGATCAAAGCACGGCCTACGTGGCAGCTTTGTGTATAACGTGAATTCGCGAGCCTCACACCTCGGTATGAGTCAAAAACGGGATACGGACTACAGGGAGAGCACGACGTTTCTTTCTAGCTTTGGTGGTGTCAGTGACTTACCAGCCCTGACATTTATATACTTTTCACCTATGTGGTTGTTGGATGAGGCGCCTCGATTTTAGGTCTGTAAGGACCGGGAAACGTGTGTTCAGGCATAACTAATCCTCTAACGTAAGTGAGGACCGGCACTGAAGATCCAGGATTGCCCAGAGTGTGTAGTCCTGAGACATTTGCTAGACTGTCTTGAACACGGAGAGGAGCTTGCCCCTTGCCTCGACTCATGACGGAAATAAAATTTCCAATACGTGTATTTCAGCTTTAATTGTAGAGCCTAGTATGGCGACATAGTAGCATGGGATGCTATGTCGTCTATGATTGATATTTATGATTGAAATTGTTTTGACACTATACACTTACTATAGTATCAAATGATTTGTTTTAAACGTACCAAGCATGTTTGGCTGTTATAAGGTAAAACCCTATCCTCTGGCTTGCGTTGCAATGTGTGATGGGACCTGGGTCTTATAATAGCTTCATTTTTCGAAAAAGCATTGCGTTGTCTTTTCTATGCACTGATATTCTTGGGAGGAAACCCGTTCCGTGTTATACGGCGTGGTCCCTTGAACTACTCTCTTTTAAAGTAAAGTTTTAAATAATTGTTTTAGTTCTCACACCAGTCACATGACTGACCTGGAGTTTATTGTTTTAACCTAAACTCTGGGTGCCCTCATTTTCCGCACGGGCAGCTAGTAGTTTTGGTTTTGCAGATTTATATTCACAGGATCCTGGTTAACAGCTGGAATGATATCCGGAAAGCTCTGTATCCGCATATCACCTTCAGTTGTGCTTTATATTATTTTCCGCTGCTATGTAATTTATTGTAATCTCTGATATTTATCGAATGTAATTTATTCAATTATACTATGTATATTCTTGTATCTGATGGAATTGTTGTAATAACAATGAAATGTTCTTCGGTTTGTGTTCTGATTTGTCCTGTTCTCAAACGATCAGGGTTTTCGAATGGTCTAGATCGGTTTAACGACTGATTCGGATCGAGCGAAATTCCTTATCGTCACAAATGACATAGGTAGATTCAGATAAAAATGGAATGCCTAGTAATTACAATTAGGAATTGTTATTGCACTTATGACACGAGGTTAGGTTGCATAAGTGGTGGAAGTCTGCCCGGACCCGACCGGCATACCCAGCAGCCACTAATGTTGAACCTAATGTGAGAGGTCTAAGTGTGCAAATACGAATCGGGCTAAGACATGAGGTTAGACCCAACTGTGGAATAAGACTGCCCGAACCCGACCGGCATATCCAACATCCACACATTGTAAGCCTAATGTGGAAGGTCTAGCCCATTATAGCCATAATTGGACATGGTAATTAATTGGACCACTTAACCTAATTTAATCCATAAGGATTGTATGATTATGAACTTAAGTTAGGGTTAAGTAAAACTGGATGGGTAGTGGGTGGGTTAAGTAAAATAGAGGGGGTTCAGTAATATTTACATATAGGACCACAAACTTAACCCAATAAGGTTATGTAATTAAAGGCACCTAATGGTATACATAACAGGTGGAAAATATAATAAAGTTATGTAATTAAAGACACCTTGTAGGGTAAGCATAACTTGTAGAAATGATAGAATTAGATATGCATAATAATCTGCTAAGTAAACAATGATAAGTTGTAGTGACAATGTAAATTGAATTTATGATTAAATGAGAAAGAATGAGGAGAACTTGTAAAATAAGTAAGTTATATTTAATCATAAATGGTAAGTGACATGTTAATTAGGAAACATGTGAATTGAGATATACTTAATAACGTATTAAGGAGAACATGTTATTGTAATGATGTAACCAAGCAAGAATATAAAATAGATTGTGGATTACAGACCTTGGGCCACAATCTAGAGAATAACATGTTGTGGGCTTATTAATAAACTTAAATGGATTAAGTTATATGATTGAAATTAATAAGCAAGAGAAACTTGGTAAATTGGAATAAGAATTCAATATGAACAGGAATAACCAAGTTAAATGGGAACCGGGCGAGGTAAGGCAAGCGCGTAAAAGAATGTTTAGACATAGGGAATAACAAAAAATTAAAGAAAGGTGCTTGGACCAGTTCGTATGTTTGAGGGTGAATAACCCAACGGGGTAAATCATCGAGGTGTTACAAGACACGAGGGGAGCACACATTCATCTAATTGTTATGACGTCTCCAAAGGACTGGACGGGGAAGCACGCGGCTTCCTGAAGTACATAAGGTGCTTTTAGTAGTTCTCAATGCGGTGACAGATGTCTTAGCCTGTACTCGCAGAGGTTGGGTCTGCGCGTAACTACTAGGTGGATGGGCCTTGACTGCAGATGTAGCTATGCAGCCAGAATGCTATGACGAGGTGACACCAGGGTGATTCGATAGTTGCCTCATGAGGAGATAGAGAGGGTTACGACCAACAAGGATAGTAGACCGTCAGATATCCGTCATCGATAGCCAGTGGGATGCGAAAGACTAGAGCTAAACCCAAGATATCATTTCACCTTTCACTATCAAGGTACGGGGTTGAGGGTAGATGCCACATGGATGTGTAGATTGGTTGTATTAGGGGCGGTCGCTTAGCTCTTGTAGTCTTTACTAGTTGAGGGAAGGGCCGAGGTGGGGCCATAGCCACCATGGAAAACAGACCCGAGGAATATCTACATTTGAAGGCACTTAAAGGTGGCCTGTCCAGGTATGGAAAAGCTCTTGGCCGAGTTCCGTGTTTATTGTTTAGCCCTGCCATGGAACTCGGTGCACATTAGAGGACGTGTGATTGAGGCATCGAGCTACAATTACAGTACATACGTGGGACTGTCTAGATACATGCATATCTGCTCTGGATGGTGTATCGTAGACTAGAGGGCATTATTCCGATATGGAATCTGATTCGATCGATGGTGGCATTCCGTACACTTGCATAGCATAGTAATGACAGATATATGCGAAACATAGCATCGGTATATAGAGATCGGTACGTCACTCGGGCATAGGATGAGGGACTGCGTTCTTTACGGTGCAGATCGTGCGAGTGGGGTACTATGGGGTGTATCTCAATATTGAGAGATAGTTACATATATTGTATTGGGTGAATCCATGGGAAAGTAAATGGGTACGATGCGCGTATAAGTCTTGAGTGCTATTAACCCATGTAACCTAATAATCAAGAAAATGTAATGGAACGGTATTAGTAGGGATCATTCTACTTCTGATATACTAGTATCTGCGCAGTGCAGAGAAATGTATTTATGTAGCACAATATGTCCTGTTCATCTTATCTTGCTCGGTTCACACTTGTTATTGTTACTGTTATCCTGTTCTTCCAGTTTTATATATACCTGCCATGATACTTTTATTTATTTATATTTAAAAGTAACTAGACTCGCCAGACTTTATGTCTGACTCTTTTTGTTTCCTCTTCTCTCTCTTTCGTTCCCCCTCCAGGTTCTCAGGGTGGAAGTGCTTAGTGTTGATTTGGATTCTTTCAGCTTAGCTTGGATTTTGGATAAAGATGTATCGCTTTGATTCTGGTCAACTCTCTTATGGCTACATAGGGAAATATGGTTTTATGCTTTTGAACTCTGATATTTTTGGCAAGAGAGATTATTAATGTAATTAGTTACTTACGATGCAAACTCAGTATTTGGGACCAAGATGTTTTGATTTAAACAAAGTTTTTTTTAATTTTTAATTTTGCTGCTATTTTACATGTCTGTCTTGTGCTATTATGTTCTTATTTACTTATAACGCTTCACGAAACATAATGCATTCCCTTAGTGAGTGACAGTAACAGACGTTGGGTGTCACATCTGCCTGACCCGACTCACCTTGACACCAACTGCATCAGAGCACTTCTCCCAACTGGTTCGAAGAATCCACACCAACTCGGTTTGGATTGATGGTGAGAGGACTCGATCTGACCCCCTCGAGCCTACTCCTACACAAGAAGTTTGACCTATTCTTTTGGCATAACTGCTTCCTATTTGCATGGGATAAACGCCACCTTGCAAAACACGATTTTGGCTGTTTCCCCACTACTCTTCGAGATCTCCTCCGGTCGTGACATGTGACATCCGACCCGGAGCTCCTCTACTGCTATAAATTCACCATTCGATGGATTTTTAAAGGACTTTTGGCCATTGTTCTTCATGGCTTCTACCATTATATATGCAAGGACTTTGCGTGCTTCTCAAGGCCACTTCAATCCAAATTAACACGAGGAATTCGTGTACAAAATCAATCTTTAATCTCCTCTTCTTCCTTGTATGACAAGGCTATTGTGTATGAACGAATCTCACGGATTGTGAGATGGCATTGTACTTATAATTTCTTAGGATTTAAGAAACTATAAAGTGGACGTAGACCCGGTTTGAGCCGAACCACTATAAAAATATTGTATATCCCCTATTTTTACTGCTTTATCTGCATTCTGTGATCCGGAAATCTGCATTTGGGTGTTAGTACCAAAGTTTTGTCTAACATCATCATAATTTTAAATTGTATCTCAATTATTTTATTAAAGAAAACATACATCTAGAACAACCACCACTTTTTGTTCATGAAAATTATCCCGACCAAGTTTTTAAGTTAAATAAAGCCTTAAATGATTTAATACAAGCTCCTCGAGCATGGTATGAATGGCTTAGAAATCACTTAATTTAATCTGGTTTTCAAATAGAAAAATTGACATCACTTTATTTATTAAACGAGAAAACAGTGATATTTTAGTTGTACAAATCTATGCTGACGATTTTGTTTTTGGTTCAAATAATGAAAACTTATGTGTTGAATGTTCAAATATTATGAAAATGAATTTGAAATGTCACACACAGAAGAATTAAACCTTTTCTTACGTTTATAAATAAAACAGCTTAAAAACGTTATGTTATACACCAAGAAAAATATTGTAACGATTTACTATGACGCTTTGGTATGGATAAAACATCAAGCAAACCAACATCAATGATTATTGGTGTTCATTTATATAAAGACGATAACATAAAAGATTTTGATGAAAAATTATATCATCGTATGATAGGTTCCTTATTATACATAATTGTTTGTCGGCTTGACATTATGATGAGTGTATGCTTATGCACGAGATTTCAACCAAAACCAAAACAATCTCATTAGCGAGTCGTCAAATGAATTTTGCAATATCTCTTAAATAATAAAAATTATGGTTTGTTTTACCTTATGGGATCATCATTTGAACTTATTTCCTATAGCGGCGCATATTTCGGAGGACATAAAATAGATCATAAAGGCATTAGTGGAACTTGTCATTTAATCGAACAATCATTAATCTCATGGTTTAGCAAAAAAAAAAAAAAATGTGTCTCTTTATCAACTTGTGAAGTCAAATATATCTCAGCAGCTCTAGCATGTGCACAAGTAATGTACATGCAGCAAATGCTTAGAGATTATAGTAAAACTAATGAAAAAACTTCAATTTATTGTGATAATACCAGCGTTATAAATTTGTCAAAAATTCCATCTAATCATTCTAGAACAATACATACAGATATACAACATCATTTCTTGCGTGATAATGTGGATAAAGGAACTGTTGCTCTAGAATATATAAACACTGAAAATCAAATAATAGATATTTTCACCAAACCATTAAATGAACAAAACATTTTTTAAATTAAGACATGATTTAGTGATATGTTTTCTAACATAACTTACATACTGAAATTTGTTAACTAATTACCTAAAAATAAAACAGAATTTATATCCATAAATAAGACTTGTTAAGTATTATTCATTCAACTATTAGAAATTGTTTTTTCAAATGTTATTTATAACAATTTTCTTATATATAAATAAAAGAACAATCAAAATAAACAAGAAAAATAAATTTTCTTTTCATATACATTATGTCCTCACAAGAAATCACATTGTTTGATTCAAGCCCAATCAAAACACCCTCACCACCACGTTTTCTTCCATCATCAAATTTTCCGAAAAGAAAATGGGAACCATCTCTACTGCTCAAACGAACCAAGAGAAACAATACAAAAATGAGTAATGAGAAATTAGACGAAATATCCTACTATCAAGGCAAGATGATGAATGTGCAAAGAGACACATACTACAAACAAAAAGGCACCATTCAACATTTAAATCTTCTTGAAAAGACACTTTATGCAATATGTAGATATTCATTGAAAAAAGATGTCTACATAAAAGATCTCCTCGT
This sequence comes from Allium sativum, assembly GCA_030737875.1. Classification (NCBI taxonomy): domain Eukaryota; kingdom Viridiplantae; phylum Streptophyta; class Magnoliopsida; order Asparagales; family Amaryllidaceae; genus Allium; species Allium sativum. Next base: position 582,891,890 of record CM060915.1, on the reverse strand, counting down.
TTCTACGAAACTCTAGGAAACAAAATTACACCCAAAAAATTATGGGATGTAAGACCGTCATCATCTTCTTCGAAATAGCCACCTTTGTCATCAATCAACTACAACGATTAACATAAGATTATCGACATAATCAAGAAAAGTAATGCTTTAAGGTTATGTACTTGTACTTTATTTATTCCTAAATAAAATGTTCCCTCTTGTTTATATATAGTAATCGAAAAATCAAAAAATTAGGTAAACCATTCAAAAATATAAAAATCTGATATTTTTAGACGTTTGCCTCAAGTTTTAGACATCTGAATGCTATTCAGATACAACATTTTTCTCATTCCAGCCGTTTGAAGCTATATCCCAAACGTCTGAAATAACTTGTTGTTTCATTAATAATTCCTCCAAGCAATATTCCAAGCGTCTGAAAATGATCTCGGGTTAACTTACACTAGAAAAACTCATCTTCCAGATGTCTTCCTATCAATTCCAGATATTTGAAAGAATTCCCGGGTATTATATCTACAACAAAATCGCTGCCAGATGTATGCTTTTAACTGTAAGACATCTAAAAATCTCTCGGGTTCCACTCTGACCTTAAAACAAACATTTGAAATCAATTCCAGACATCTGAAATACGAATCAAATGTTTTTTAGTATAAATCTAGAATGGTCAATCCTCCTCCTTCTTCATTTTCAGTTTCCAAATTTCAAATTTCTAACCCTAACTTCCTCAAAATCTCCCTAGTCCATCAAAATTCATGGCACCCAAGGCAAAGAGGAAGAGAGAAGAAGTTTCTTCGTTAATTCCCTGAGAAAATCCCCAAGGAAATCCCTGATTTTGTTCCTAAACCCAAATTAATAAATGGATGAATAATGCACCATTTTCTATTGATAGATATAAAGAAATTCAAAAGAAAAAGCTGCATACGGGTCCATTCTATTCTCTCCAAGATTTATCTTTATATGAATTAAATGGATTATGTCAAGATGTTGGTCTTGATACTCTTATTTCCTTTTCTCATAATAATGTTCAAATCGATCAACTTTCGGTATTTCTATTCTATGCTAACTTAAATAGTACCGATGTATGGAATACCGAGGAGGATAATAAATGGCTATGGTCAAATGTTTATGGAAATACGAATCGGTACACCGTCGAAAGTATGGAACGTATTTTTACTATGTTCCAACACTGAAAAAAAAACCTATCGATATTCCTTCTACGTGCTATAAACCAAGAGATAATGTGACACTTCAACTTTGAGAAGATCACCTGACATATTTTACTATACAACATTTATTCCCAAATGCTAGGTTTCTTACATGAATGCTTATTAATACCATTATTCCTCGTCTAGGAAGCCATGAACAAATACACGACCTTGAACACAAAGCATTATAGGCTATCTTTAGTGGAAGAAGATTTAACTAGGCACAATTATATTTGATGAGCTGAATAATTTTTGAAATTGATCACGTCAGTCCATCATCTATGCTCCATATATTGTGAGAATCACATAAGGTTCCTTCTTATTTACCTATATTTGAAGAGGTTCCAGTTAAAGAAGCATCAAAAAATTTCTACCATCTTATGCACTTACCATAAGAACCTCCTACATTTGGTACACTCGAAGAATGGAAGGAATCACATCAAGCTCAGTAGGAAGGACAACAACATTAACAATAACAGCTAGAACCTTCTCCTCCTCGTTCTTCTGAATATCAATCTAATGAAGGATTAGTTCCACCTAAAACTTGGCTACTTATAAATGAATCGCTGAGAGAAGCAACACCCCAAAATTAACATATTCTTTATCAAATTCAAGTGGCTTTAGGAAATCATATTGCTAATATGGAGCTAACTCTTGCCACTTGACTCACAACGGTCGAAAAGCCTATGAGTACTGTAGTGCTTTCACTTAAAAAACTTTTATGTCGTACACGCCCACCAAAATTATCTCCACCATATCCTCTCTCTTCACTAAATAAAGATGAACACCGAGGAGAAACATCTAAAACTAGTGAGAAAGAAAAACAGGTGGAGAGCAAAACCCAAGACAATAACACTTAAAAACTTTTTAAACTTGTTATTTTTATTGGTTATGTAAATATTTTGTCAATATTTGAAACTTGGAGTTGTGTTTATGAAACTTTGTAAACATTTTGTGGGAATGGTAATTTTTTTATTGTCTCATACGATGCTCATACATATCAGGCTATGCTCAATTATATATCTTTGGATTTTGGTGAGTACATGCTATCTAAAGATTAAATTTTTTATTAAGTCATATCAGTGAATATCATATATATTATGCTATGATCGGTTATATATCCTTGAATTTTGGTGTGTGCATGCTATCTAAAGTTTAAAATGTTTATGTTTCCTATCAGTAGATATTGTATGCCATATTATATATATCTTTGATTCTTTTGTGTGTACATGATATGTAAAGTTTAAATTATAATTCATACCACTAAATATTTCTTTCTGATAATGACAAAGGGGAAGAAATATGTAAGAATATATTCAATGGGAGTTTATACATTCAAAGGGAGTTTTAAAAATTATATATCTAAGTGCATTATATAGTTGTCATGTGCATACGCTAAGATCAACCACTAATGTGGTGCTCGCGGACCAAACTAGGTGTACTAGGGAGGGTTTTACGACACCGGTCAGTTTCCCTCTTGAACAAATTCCAAAAAAATATATATTTATCATCATCATAAAGGGGGAGAATGTTAAGAAATCCATTCTATAGGTTCGATGACAACAACTATACAATGGAAATCATATATATACATATATGTGTTTGTGCAGATTATCTACAAAGATTAATTAAAATCAGCAATGATACTAATGCTCAAGAACAAGCAAAGGCAATAAAAGAGATTACAATTTGATTGGAACAACAACAGACATGCATGAGAAGACCAACAATAACTGATACACGGTATCAGATGTTTGGAAAATTTAATCAGACGTCTGGTATCACACTCGGAAAATGTCTGAAATAGACATCAGACGTCTAACTTAAAATTCAAGGCGTCTGATCTGGAGTTTGGCGAGAAAATTTGAACTGCAAATGTCACATTCGAATGGCCGTCTTTGTTTTTCTGCACTGCAACTCTTCATCACCAATTATTGCAACCATATCAACCATATAATAATCTTCTATGGCCACAATCGTTAAAGATAACACCCCATAAATATATATAGCATCAAGATTTAATAGAACAAGCACCAAATCTACTTGTTCTGTAATTGTTATGCTTAATGTTCTGAAAATATATTCACTTGTGCTCCAGCAATCTAAATCCACAACTATGCTTCCATATACTCTTGCTCTTCACAGCAAATTACATTTGAAGATATATTAAAAGATATTGTATTTATCCGTCAATATCCGTGTTGTATAAGAGTACACATTTGATAATAACACCTTATTGTAACCAAGCCTTTTCCTCCAGGAGAAGCGAGGGTTTTTGTTGAGAGTAGAATTCCGAAGGGGAGCTTGGGGATTGGATGCAAGACAGGAGGTTCGAACTAGTATAAAACCCCGGTGTCCATTCTCCATATTTCTTTATTTTCTACTATCAAATTATATCATACTTAGTAGCACATATATACATATATACACACACTTGCTTATACGCTACACTATCTACCCGTATACTTTCATAGATTTATATGCTAATTGCATAAGTTCTTGTTGAGTGAACATGATAATCAAATAAAATTATTTGTAACTTCATATGGACATCATAAATTGAAAGAAAACCAACTTACACTCTTATAATAGAAAGACTTAAATTCTACTAACTTTAAAAATTAACGTCTAAAACATATCTTCTTTATAATAATTTTAAAAAAATATTCGTCTACCCATGAGAGATGGTGTTTCATTCTACTAAAACCTAGGATCTTCCAAATTCTCCAAAATAGTTGAAACCATCTCAAATCATATTGTTATCCATGACCTAATTATCCAACAATCAATCAATCTCTAACGCATATAACCTATTAAAAATCATAGAAAACCATTTCAATTCTCAAAATCGTAATTAAGAACTTAAGTTGAATAATCCTACACCAGTATATAATAAACATGTTATAAAAAACAATTGTGAGTCCATCAGCAAAAATAATGTTTGCAGCAAAATTAATGTACATGATAGTGAGTATTACAATGAACACAATGCAGTACAAGTGCAAATCAACATGAGAAACAAGAATAATGACAAATAACAAAATATTCTCTTTAGTTTTTGTTATTAAGTAATTTTAACGGGGTAAAAGTCTGAATAATGATGTTTGACCATAATTGTATTATACAATATATTATTAGCTTTAAAGATAGACCTTTGAGATAAACCTAAGAATGATTTTTTTTACAAAGTAATAGTTTGCTAAGAAAAACATGCTCTTCAAGTAATTTTCAGGTGCATATTTGCTTAGCAAACATTTATCTAACTTATATATGTTAAATAAGAGTTTTCAATTCAATAATAAGCTTTATTTTTACATATATTTGTTAGAATTTGATATAGAGAGGAGAGAGATTACACAGTAAAGCAATTAGAAGGCTCATTTTTATTGATTACTTGATTGATATTACAAAAGATGCTTGATTGATTTACAATGCTAAACCTTGCCTCTATTTATAGATGGTTTATCCTTATCTAAAAGAGCAATCTAGATGAGAATATTCTAGATCATATTTGGGTTAATTATAACAAATAATTCTATACCAAATATTGACCCAAATCAATACGATACCAAATATAACCCCAAATCAATGCAATACCAAATGAAGGCAATATATCTTCTAGCATATTCTCTAACATCCCCCCTCAAACTCAAGACGCGAAAAATCGTGAGTTTGCCAAATAGAAGCTGCAAACTGAAGAGTAGCAAGATCGAGCAACCATTTCAATATTGTTAAAGAGTAACACCAAACTCCAAGAACCAAATACTCAATAGCAACTCAACAATCTTCAATCTAATTGGTAAGCAAAAGATCTGAGTGGCCAAATGACAAAATTGATCCCGGATGTGTTTGTATGTTTACATCCCCTAAACATACTAAGAAAACAAAATAAACCAAAATGGAATGAATTTGCATATGTTTGCACCCCCCAAACATATCAAACGACAACAAAATGAAAAACCAAATCAATAGGGATGAATCAGCATATGTTTGCATCCTCCAAACATACCTTACAGTACCACCTACCAACTTCAATCAATGTAAGTTTCCCTCCTAACAAACAGGTTATCGATATAGGCTTCAAATGAACAATAAACATCTTCAAACTAATGTTACTCTCTAACAACTCAATCAACCAACCATCTCATGACAATACTTCAAAACGCCGACCAAACATCCACCCTTGAGGTCCAGGTCACCCGCACTAACCAAATACCCTCATGCACGATCATCTAGAAAACTATAATCATCGCGACTTACCTGCACCGCAACCAAATCCAACACATCATCCATCGAACCCTCCGCTACAAGTCTCACAAGACCTGACCAAACAAAGCTACATCACCCACATCTGCCATCCCGAATTCCAATCCAACAAAAACCCAAAAAAAAACCTTTTTTTCTTTTCTCTTTTACTTTTTTTTAACCAACAACAAATAACAGATCTCAAACTCACCAACAACAATCATCAATTACAATCACCACCAACAAGTAACAGATCTCAAAACTAACAAAGAAGAAACGGCAGAATATAGTAAAAGCAGTAAGAGAAAAATAAAAGAAAACAAACCCGCAAATAAATGATAACTTTATCTAAGCGCAAATAATAGATCCGCGACAGCAAGCGAACAGAATAAGGAGGCAGTGGAAAATCGGGCGAAATCCTTTTTACCTAGTTAACAACAACCCTCTCTCTATCTCTCTGTATAACCAAGCTCTGATACCATGTTAGAATTTGATATAGAGAGGAGAGAGAGACTGAACGGTAAAGAAATTAGAAGGCTACATTTTTATTGATTACTTGATTGATATTACAAAAGATGCTTGATTGATTTACAATGCTAAACTTTGCCACTATTTATAGATCTTTATCTTTATTAAAAGAGCATTTTAGATGAGAATATTCTAGAGCTTATTTGGGTCAATCATAATAAATAATTCTATATCAAATATTGACCCAAATCAATACGATACTAAATATAACCCCAAATCAATGCAATACCAAATAAAGGCAACATATCTTCTAGCATATTATCTAACATATATATGTACTAGCTGGATATTTTCCATTCAAGAATAATATGGTATAAAATATGGAATAAACTAAAACATGATTCATATGGTATAAAATTTAGAATGCATATATTTACCACGATAATGTTAACCATAATAACTTCAGATGTGATTACTTAAGAAACTTGGTATTCTAATATTGGGTAGTAATTATCAAATCCAAAACTGGTCTAAATAACATATGATTGCAACATAATAATTGACAAAATGAATTACTTATCAAAATGGAATGGCAGATGCTTATAGAGTTCATGTATTATGGTGTTGATTAGTTCGATTTTATGTGCATTACATGTTATCAGGTGTCCCTTTATCTTTTCCCAAAGTGAGTTATATATAAACTAGATAAGATCAAGATAGATTTCTTATGGTCTAAAGAAAATCCAAATAGTAGTCCTAAATGTTAGGTTAAACATGAAATAGTTAGTAAATCTAAAATTGAAGGGGAGGTCAAGCAGAATGTTTCATGGAAATAAATAACTTCAAATCAATTGTATGGTGTTTCAAACAATTTGAATTATATTACTATTAATTACGCTAATAATATGTCCCTTTTTTTTAAATCGATTATGTTAAAGTTTGATGTTTATAAAGTAGGAGATAATATTATTGATCATTTTGATAACATTGTTTCATTTTGCCATGATAATTTGATTTCAGTTATTCCACTCAAAGTATAATTTAAGGAATTATATAAAATATGCAGTTTCAAAAATGTATTAGTTTATGATATTTACAAACAAAATGGCAATTTTTCTTGGGAATGCAAGTTTTCATCATATTTTAAAGGATATTACTATAAAAAAATTATTTTTATATATACTAAGTTAGAATTGATTTTACAGTATTGGTACTGAGAAACACATTAGTGTTTAGTGTTAGGATAAGAGTATTATCATAAATGTATAATTTTTTAAGAGTTCAATCAAAAACATTTAGATGTCTATTGAAAGTTACTGCTACATCTGAAGCTAAAATTCATATGTGGTTAATTTTGAAAAAAAATTGAACACTTTATAACTGCTAAAAATGAAAAACATTTTAATTAATATCATTGTTTATTTCGCAAGGCTGGTTAGTTTTTTTAGTAGATATTCCACTTTTCATTACAACAAGTAACAAATATATTTTAGTACAGGAGTTAGACAGAGTGTCTAACTATTAGAAAATAAAACTGAACTTACTCTTCGATAGAGGAAGGAATACATACCTTGTCCTCAACAGGACCACTTACATAGTCGTAGCCTTTACGTATAAGAGCTAGATTTAGGGTAAAACCCACAGAATCTCCACAATAAACGTATTTTCTATCCAATGTATCATTTATGAAGACCCTTATGTTCGCCTCTCCTTTTGGACCCTCTGTAGCCAAGGTAAGACCCTCACTTTCTATATGGTAATATAAGTGTGTCCTCTCATCGGCTTCCTCGGTAACATAAGTATAATAAATATCCCTCTTATAGGAGAATCACATATCCAGAGGCACGTGACACCAAGCACTCTCATGCTGAGACCAACTATAATGAGAGGGGGATCAGACGGGTATGATTGTAGATCAGAAGCATCTGGAACAACAAATGAAGGAGGCTCAACAACATGACCTAGGTCAGAAGCATTGGGCATAACTAGCGAAAGAGGAGGGTCAAAATAGGCTCAACCATAACTGGCAAAGGAGGAGACTCACTGACAACATCATCTACACTAGCCTCAACAAAAGGTACAAAGACCGAGTTGGGTTTCGAGACACACACATGGACGAAAGACCAAGGAAGTGGGGTTTTGTTCTCAAGAGGAACAGGAATAACATTAGGCTGAAGATGGCATATACCTGTGGCATGTCCAAAAGACGAACATCTATTGCAAATATTCAGTTTCCAACTATAACAGACCATCACCACAACATTAAGCCTTCCAGCTACCCGAAACCTCAACACAAAAGGCAAAGGCTTCTTTGGCATACTTTCAATTAGGGATTTTGCATAAAACAATTTTTTCTGCCCACTGTGTGGCATCGTAACATAACACTTTACCAACTAACCCGACCAGCTAATCAAAACCAACTAAGGGTTAAGAATAGAAGGAATGTGTGAGAAATGAATTTGAACTAGAATGGACATCACCTTCTCCTTCGCTTTGAGCACATAAGTACTCCATGAAGCAATAAGGAAAGGTTTACCTTCAATGATAATCAATTTGGTTTCAAGAATACGACGTCTTTCGTCCACATTTGAAAATTCAAAAAAGAACATGTCATTGTCGTAATGCACACCGAGTCCAACATGAGGTCTCCAGGCCTGGTAATATCTCTCCTTAACTACATGATATGCTGGGTCAGAATCGAGAAGAAAACCCAACAACATAACTATTCCAATGATTTTATGCTGCTTGAAGTAAATTTGATGAAGAAACATTAACATGATTCTCCTTAACGTATTCAAGAACACGAGGAGTGTGGTCTCCATCATTACTCAATCTTTTCATGAAAAAAGAAGTCGACGCTTGTAACAACCCGAAATTTAAGAATAATTATTAATAGATTTGAATATTAAAAGTGACCGTTATAAAAATATAACATTTTTTTGGCATGGCCGACGGGTCGGAAGGACCCCTATAAAAATATAACATTACATGGTAATAAATAGAAATAATGGAAAACGTTCATAGTAACATTATAAAAGATTAAATGGAGAAATTAAGGACTAACATTGTAACCATAAAATAAAAAATTAACAGCGGAATTAATTCACAAATATTACCATGAGCATTTGAATTTAAAGTGTAATGTGCGTATTAAAAGAGGAATTAAGTCAGATATCAATAGAATTTATTAAAAGTTAAAAAATATCAATAAAGGGGAACCAGTTATAATTCATTAGAAAAGGATTAACTGTAAAAATTGAAAGAGATTGACAAGAGAATTTTTACATATATCGAATTTGAACATGGAATCTTTTTAACTGTATTCTGGTCAATTTTCGTATATAACTTGTCAAAATCCGAGCTAGTATAAAGAAGTTATTAAAGAAAGAAGTTGGACGAATAAATCGGAATTAAAGAGAAAAAATATAGTATAGGAGAGTCGGCCCATGTGTCGACATGGGTTAACCCACACAGTTTCCTGAACACGATTTGCATCCAGTTAAGAATCGAACATGTAATTTCAAAATTCGGGCTAACTATGGCTGCTTTTGAAATTGGAAAGTATTGATTGGTTGAGTGATGTTGCTGATCTAGACTTATTTTAGAAATCCAACTAAGATCCCTAAGCTACACTATAAATAGAGACATAGACCTATTTAATTCCTCACAACACAATTTAGTCCTTTCTTGGTTCTCTCTTTTTGAGACGAATCCGACCTAAATTTTTCTAAGGAAAGAATCTATCAAATAATATATTTTTATAATCCTATTAGAGACGGGATCGAAAGAGGCCACAAAGGAAAGCATAGGACCACTAATGAGTGTATAATTATTCAGAGTTTTGATAATTAAGAAAAAATATGATTATAATAGTTTACGTTTTTCTGTAGTTTTGTTACAGTTTTTTAAATAGTATTTCTGTAAGTTCTTTTTTGCATAAGGTACTTTCTAGAAATATTTCTCAGTTTTTTCTTACAGTTTCCTTTTTATTCAAGTTCTATAAGATAGATTTTCAGTCTTCTTCCCTTTTCCAATATTTATGCCTATTAGTTATTTTATAGTTTATGCACTTATTTTTGGTTTATGCCCAAAACATGCCTACATCTATAAATGTCAGTTTATTGACGATAATCAATCAATTTATTTTTCCCGCAGAAATTAGAATCAGAATCATAATTATGTGGACTCAAATTAAGAAAAATATAACTACATTTATAGAAAAATGTACATAAAGTACAAATCTGCAATTACGAAAGAATTATACAACAATAGGAAAATCAATGTGGATTTTCAGTTTAATTATAACATGGGTTGTAATTGGAAAGAACATAAAATGAGAAGGCAAATGATATTATGCTAATTGTACTGACACATAAAATCATAATAGACAAATTAGACATGTTTGCAAATAGAATTATAATATTGGGGTTGTAATTGAGAAAGATAATGAAAAGACTAATTATGATTATGAACTTAGATATGGGATTAATTTTACTTAACATGCAATAGTAGTGGTATTTTCCAGCAGCAAGGGCTGATTAGGGAAAATAAATGATCGATAAATAAGACCCAGATAAAGGGGGACCGAGTTAGGTGAAAATTAGAATATTTGTTTGTTAGGATTCATACCAGCAACATTCCATTTCAGGTTTATCATTGATAGTCTCACAACAGGTGGGGGTAGAGGCTAAGCATTCTTATGCTGATTTGGGTAAATAAGGGGTCAACAAAGATAGAGACGAGGAAAAATAAGTCATTACTGCATCCAAAAGTGATTAATTATTTACTGATGGATTACTACATAGAATAAAGCCTTAGATCCATTATGACATAATTACTATGTAAGTTGGTTGATTGGTAGGTTAAAGATGATCGATGGGTAGTATTAGGAAATTATCCTAAATGAGTTTATTATGTTTGGTAATTAAGAAAGTGCAAACAATCAAACAAATCTTTAATTGAATGGTTCTAGTATATTTCCTTGTACATCTTTCTGGTATGTTTATCCTCTGTAGTTGTGCATACACCGACCCTATCTAAAAACTAGAACTGTTATAGAATCTATTTCTCTATATTAATCAATCGTGTTAGTAATTACATCATTCAGTAGACTTTATGTCTGACCACTCCTCTTTTTTTCTTTTTCTTTCCCTCATTAAGCTCACAGGTCAGGGATTGATTGACACTAGCAGCTTGGAAGAATTAATGTTAGAGACCTTATCTTCTTTCTACATGGTGTATTTAGTTCCATTTGGCCGCTTATTTGTTATGGTCCAATTGAATACTCTGATTTGAGAAAATATTATGTAAGACATATATTTTGTATTAAAAATTATTTTGTATAAAGTATTGTTTTAGAACAATAAGTTGTTGAAAAATAATTGTTTCCGTTGTTTCTGTTTATGTCTTATGAATCTTAGTCTTTATAATTAGCTTCTTTGTAGCTATAACACTCCACATTCCTTAGTATGATCTGTTTAGGGAATACTAAGGGGTGTGGGGTGTTTCAATATTGGGTTAGTCTTACAAGCTTTAGGCAGTCTAAAGCTGGCTGAGGCATTATGTCGAACATTATGTTTACATGGAGTACAACCTTCGTGAAAAATTGGACTGGCATGGATACCTAGCTTATAGAACATTATCTTCCGTTGATATAATCAAGGGAAACCACAAGTCCATTCACCCGCCAAAACTTTATCACAGCCAATGGTTTGCATAACGTACCTGGATTGAGCTCTAATATCAGACGAAAACCAAATCGAACCACTTCTCAGTGGCATCTACACCTAAATTTTGCAGCAATAAGGTAAGCAGAGACTCACCCAGGAAATTAACAACAATAGAGGAGATACTCGATGTAACTCCTTACCCTGAAATCCACTCTAATAAAGAGCATTAATGAGTAATGTCATCTATTAGAGCGAAGAGTAGGGCTAGTTGGAGGCGATCATCTGTAATTTCGTATTAGACGTGTATTGTATACGTCAATTGGGTGTATAATTTTTTTTATTATCTCTAGTGAATCGACATACTCAACACGACTAATATGATACTATGATGGCTAAGGATCACATTCAGAACAATATACAACTCATCATAGTCACCAGATCATGGAATAGATACATATAGATACAATTACAGAAATACAACATATACATGTGCCACACCACGAATAATTATACACCCATGAATACAAAAAGAACCAAAGAATCAAAATAAAACGACTCGAATGTACAAATATAGAACGAAGATAATAGCTTTAAAAGATAGTCTAAGCTAGACCAACCGACCATGAATCAACAACAAACTGAACCTGAAACAACTTTGTCTGACCGGACTATCAGATGCACTGATCAGTCTAGATTACATATCAATAGTAATAAGAGATGAAATAAACTATCAACTAGATATTAATTCCTTTAATAAGAAAAGGATCCTCAAAACACGGATTGCATCAAAAATTTAATATAGTAATTTCCTTTCTATCAAAAAGGAAAATCATAATCTAAGGTTAACAAAGCACTTCATTTATAAGTCCACAAGATTAGTATATGGCTACGTAAAAGTGAAGCACGAACATGGACTCAAACACTTCTTTAGCACAAATTACTCGAATTCCACGGTTAGGGTAATCAAACTAGGAATCACATAATATGAAATGGAAGACTCTGGAATCACAGAAATCACAGGATAAAATCACAAAACCACATAAATCATAGAAGAACTGGATCACTGGAACTCTATTAAGAGTTCAAAATCATTAATGAAATCACCAATAATAATAATGGCCTCAAATGGTGAAATCAACAACAAATCACAAAATACTGAAACAACATGATTTAGACCCAACGATATGATTGGTAAGACAAAGCCATGCATGTACGCACTAACAAAATGATGGCTCGAGGTGATAAAGAATACTAATGTCACATAGGAGTATACCCAATGACCCGAAGGTCCACATAGTTCACATAGTATTGACCCAAAGGTCCATATAAAGGTGATAACGGATTGGCTCTAAGGTCTACTATTGACGGACATATAGAAATGTATTGTAGACCCTTAGATAGTGACCCGAAAAGTGGTAATCGTGCACCCCATACTACACATTTTCATTTAATGGTTTACACACTACAAGTCTATCCACACTAGAAAACACGACGATAGATCACAAGAAATCATATAGAACTATAAAAATCATAGAAAATAAATGAGAATCACGGATAATCACGAAGAGTTACGGATATTCATGAAAATTTATAACTTCGGTCGAACGAATGTTGGATTAATTAATATTGTATATTGTCAAGTCTCATACCATGGGGTTTACCATATCATTCAATCATCAACACGCCTTATTGAAGGGTGCAAGTATGTGTGATTGTTATATTAAAAATTATACTTTCGAAAACAACTTAAAAATATGGTTATTTGGAAGACCCTTGAAAATCATTAACTTTATAAACCCTTAGTTAAATATAATCTATTTTATAATTTATTATCAAAACCTTGTTAAAACAATAATTCATATCAAAACCATATTTTGTATTTAGAACATTTGAAAACACTTTTGAAACTCGTGCACGTGTTATTAGAAATGCACAAGAAAGCTTCACAAGAATTCACACAATCATATTCCCAAAACCACTGAAAATACACTATATCTATTGCTTCTTTGCTATTGAAGCAAGCCATAATGTTTTCACAAAACTTATGAAACTAGCACTCAATCATTTGTACAGAGATAAAACGTGGTTATGTGAACTAATAAGCTAGGGAAATGCACCCAAAAATAGGAACAAAGCCACATGAAAACACAAAAATTCGGGTTCAAACCAGGGCACTAGTGCCTAAGAATATGTGATTGAAGGTTGACCTACTGGTTGACTCCAAGTCAACCTATCTAGGTCGACCTTTGGATCGACTTGGGCACGGAATAGTGGCTAGGCCGGATCTTCTCGAGATTGCTTCTTTGAGAATGATTATGGGCTATTAAAACAACTCATAAGTATATGAAAATTCACATTCCTGAACTAGGACTCGATGACTATACACATGAAAAATAATCGCTCCATTCCATAAATAAATGAAGAAGTAATAAGGACACAAACATGGACTCAAGCCATGATTCACTGTCTTAAGAAATTAACAGCAAACACCGAATAAAACTAACGTATTTCAATAAATTCAACACACATAAACTTAGATTATAGTAATATATAAAGTGTGAGTAGCAAAGCTCAGTTGAGATTGAATTATAAGCAATTTCCATTAATTTTAGCTTGCAAAACAATGACCCGAAGCTCCCAAAATGCAAAGAAGTAGAAGGTAGTGACATGTAAGGCTCGGTGAAGTTACAATAACCTTTTTCTCTATATTTCTAGAAATAGTTCCCTAAATCAATGAATTTGCTTTATGAGAATGGAGAATGCAAACCTCTCTTTTAATTGCATATAAACTAGCATGGTTTTTGATAGTTTGAAAGGAAGAGAGGCCATGGGTATTCTCTATTAAGATTTTTCCTGGAGGAGGAAGGAAGAAAATAGTAAAAGGAAAGTTCCATACCTTTGTTTTCCTTCTCTAAAAAAAATAAGAAGGATGTAAATGACCACAAACCCAATCAAGCCCAAGTGAAGAAAACAAAGGCTACTTACACAATTACAAATGCTACTAACACTTTTAATCCATTAAACATGCACACACATATTAAGTTGTATTTAATTTTTAAAACATAAAGCACACACCCTGGAATAGACTTTAAAGCACTTTCACAACCCTTTAATATCAATTTTGACACAAACACATTAATATAAGCATATTTGTTAAGAATAACATTTTTCTTTTGAGACACATTCATATTTCTACAACATGGTTTACACACTTCATTGATTTAATAATTTAATCGATCAACTGTATAAAATATTTCAAATCTTTAAATATTATTTCACAATCAGTATTTATATTTATAATATATATTGATAAAAACCCAATTAATCCACTAATTATTGTTACTAATGCCACCAATTTTCCTTTAACCACAACCTGCACTAAAAACTCCATTTGACAAAAGTTTAACATTATATTTTACTACTTGAAATTTACATGATAATTACCAAACACAGTTTAGAAAAAAATCCCTAATTTATTTGTCAAGAAGTACAACATATATACAAAAGCAAACCATGATTTATTAGTATTCAATTTAAAACGATTCAACATTTATATTGAAAATTGTTACTACTTAAATATTAGTGGTAAACAATATTGTATATTTTCAATTTTCACTCTAATCCGCAAGTTATGCTTTATAAGCACGGATCGTAATAAATCACTTATTGTACAAAAATATTTAATTTATTCCAATCTACTCAATTCAGAAAACCCTAAATTCTTATTTTCTCTTTTTAAAATATAATACGAGTTAGGCTAAGGAACTTATATTTTATTCATCTTAGGTTTAAAAGATAGAAACACGCTAGAATCTATTTGTCCCGGGTACCCAAAATCCCCGGTTATTGCACCAGAGATCGGACCTACAGTTGCATATTCATGGTCCTTGGCCAGAACAGATATTAGATTCAAGTTTTAAGGGAATAACGATCAGTTAAGTGAACTATGCCAAAGCACTATATAGATAGGGTTAAAGATGGAGTAGAGCATAGATCTGAGAAGATGAGCACTTTTTCTTCCTCGCCATGAAAGAAATAAAGTGCGACGATGAGGATGGATGAAGCAAGTAGAGAACGGGAAAAAGAAGTTTCGGGGAGAGGAGAATATGGTGAGAAGAGAAGGATCCACAGTCGCCATTTATTTCGCTGTTGCCGTTTCTAAACCAATGTATTAATATTAGTTTTTCAAGAATAAAATAGAGAATATTAATCATTTATACTTTGTTTGTGATATAACTAATTTATTCTCGCAAATACCTTCAACGTTTTTTATTTTGAAATAACTTCTAGTAAATTTGATTGTGAAATGTATTGGAATAATCTTAGATTTCATTATAAAGATAATAGTTAGAATTTATTTGACACCGCTTTCTTAATAATGTGTTAGTTCATTTAGTATGAAAGGAACCAACATGCGTTTAATAATATGTGATGATGACTTTAGCATTGTTTTCCCTCCTTTTATTTTCCTTATTTAGTAAATATTATTTGATTATCTTATTTCCATTTTATTATCATGTTTATTTTTATTTTATTAACATGAGTATTTATATTATATTTTTTATTTGAAAATTGTATTTATATTATATATAGAGAGTTTTGTGTACATTATGTTTATTTTTTTATATATGTTGGTTGTTTGTTCGTGAATTTTAGTTTTCATATAGAAGTATATTAGCATTTCTTCGTTAGAAACTTATGAATTAGTGTATTGAAAAGATAACGAGAGTAAAATCGAGTAACATGGAACTACATGTATATGCAGAAGTGTTAATAATGTGATATTCTATATTTTGCAATAGTTATGCAAGATAAAATTTAATGATCTAAATATTAAGATATCACAGATAAACAATATGTAAATGCAGTAAATAAAAAATAAATGACACCAGGAATTTTTATACTGATTCGAAGCACCGTCCTACGTCTAGTCCCAGACTCCTTCGGGAATTTCACTAAGCAATACCCTCATTTCACCCGGAGAAACAAGTTACACACACCCGAGTAGCCGAACGCGATCTCTTTGCCTGAGCAGCAGCACAAGACTTCTCAAATACAATAGAAGCTTCGACTAATATAAGTTCTAGGTAACACGGACCAGACACGGTTTGAGTGCACACCCTTAATATAATCTTATCCTCAAAATATATGAAGTGAAAGTGAAGATTTTAAGAAGTAGATCGCTTTTGAATCAAGTGGTATGAATGTAGAATCAACGATTCAAAGCGATGAAAGTAGTTTTTTGAGCTTTTCAATGCACATAGTATAAAGAGAATAAAACCAGAAATTATAACAAGAATTGATGATTTGGAAAGTGATATTGAAGTGTTTAAATAATATACAAAGAGTAGCAATCATTTGTGAAAAGATTCAATCAAAATAAGTACCCATTTCTCATGAAATTAGATTGAACCTTTTCAAAGAAGCATGTTTTCGCTGAAAATGACAATTGTTAGAAATCAGTTGATTAGTAAAAAAATGATCAGTCAACTGGTAGGGAATCGAATATATATACACAAACACAAGTGGACAAAGCTGTGCATGAATTACCCTACCAGTCTACTGGTAGAAAACATACCAGTCGACTGGTCTATATATTTCTACACAGTTTTGGCATTTGTGCCAATATGTGATATATATTATGTTGTGTTAGGTGTTGTGATATTTGAGGATAGATTTGAACAATATATAACACATCTAAGGCACAGTTAAATAAATAATCATACACTAGTAAGCTTATATATCACTTCTTCTCGATCTTCCCTCTTTTCTTGTCATGAATCAAAAACCATGAACTAACATTCCCCCCTTTTGTGATTGATGACAACCTCTTGTAGATAGTATCAAAGTGTATATTCCTCTCCCTAAATATGTGATATATATGATTTCTCTCCCCTTGAATAAGTGACAATATTTTTCCTACAACAATTTGTTAGTACATCACTTACCTCTCCCCCTTTTGTCATCGTAAAAAAATAGAAACAAGATAAATAGCATGCACACAAGAGTTCATAAGTGCATAATAGATGTTCACAAGCCAAAGAGGCTATTTAAAACAAGTCTCACAGTAGTCATAGAAAATAAAATAAACTACTATCATCTCACTATCTCAAATAGTGTCCGAGCTTGTGCTTTCAGAAGTAGACCATGTGAATGTTGGTGCCGGCCTTTTTCCCGGATCTTGAGCTGATGCTGATGTGAAGGTAGAACAAGAGATAGTTTCGTATATATTTCTAACGAATGATTTAATCTTGTCAAACTTCTTGTATACTTTTTTGTCCATTCTTTTGACATGTGCTTCAAATAGTAGTTGATTTGGGGTAACTACATCAATAACCTCTCGAGTCGTTTGGGATGGTGTAGTAAGTCAAACATCTTCGAGATTTGGTTGGATAGGTCTAGCAGAGGATTGACCTTGAATTTCATGAGACATATCCCTTTACTTCCATTCCTTAAAAGTCATAATGCTAAGGCTTGGTGGGAGGAACTTTATCATTTTAATGTTTTTCTTATTTAAAATCTTGACATCCATAGTCTTCGAATCGAGTTCAAAAATTTCAATATCGGCAAGTAAACTCATAATGTACTCTCTGTAGAAAGTACGTTTCGTTGTTCCTTTATTAAAACCCAACAACTCACCGAAGATCAGTTTCGTCCAATTAACTTGTACATCATTGTAAACTGCGTACAATGCCCGAAACGTTTCCATGTAAACTGTTGAAGAATGGAGTTTTGATGACAACAACCTTATTTCAATATTAATTAATTATAAAATATATACTAACATCTCTATCTAGAATATATATATATATACACACACATATATACTGGATTTGTATATAAGAATTAATACTTAAGACTGTACAGTTTAAGAGCTTTTAGAGATTCAAGAGATTCAGAATTCAGATAAGATTCAAGACTCATGAGTAATCAAGATTTCAAGAGTTCAAGATAAATATAGTAATAGAGTCTAGTTTATGTAAGACTCTAAATAGCACTCCAGGTTCAGATTCAAATTCAAATTCTGATTTTTAAATTTTAAATTTCTATTTTCAAATTCTATTTCCTATTCTAATTATGTTTTTCTTTCTTATCTTTTATTTTAAACTTAAGATTTTAATGATTACAAGTTTATATATTTATATAGTTATATACTTTTATACTTTATATAGTTTTAAACCTTATAATTTTATAAATATAATTATATAGTTTATATTTATGATTTCATATGATTTTCTACTTTATAATACTTATTTATATCACTAAGTTTTAATTCAATAATTTCCAGAACTGTTTATATATATTAAAACACGTGAAAAATGCTTAAATTTCAAATTTTAAACAATATATGTCGAAATTTAACTGTCACATTTTTAATTTTAGAAGGAAGTGCCTTTTCACTATTTGTAATGTTCCAGAAGCGTTGCAACCTTTCAAATCTTATAAACAGGGATTGATTTCAACTTTTTTCATAATTCCGCTTCTTCATCTCCTTTCACTACACCATCAATATTTCATATTTTTATGATTTCTATGCTTATGCTCTGCCGATTTCAAGTCTAATTATATAAAGCTTCTTCTCTTTTAGCTCTCTACTCATTACTCTTTGAATCGTAGTGCTATTGAAGAGTTATAGGGCTGTTGTAATCATTTAGGAAAGTTTTGGGATAGTTTTTGAAACGGTGTGTTCCTTGTAGCCGTGAAATCAAGGAAGGAATTGGTGTTAACCTTGTAGCCGGGAAATCAAGGGAAATATATTGATCAAGGGTGTTTGGAATCAGTGGTAATCTTGTAGCTGTGAAATCAAGAGCGTTTGAATTAGTGGTAACCTTGTGGTCGTGAAATCAAGGGTGTTGTACTTGGTTATTGATATAGTATTAAAACTCTGTGCAATCCAGCGTTGTGTAGGATTGGACATAGGAGTGATCTGAACCAGTATAAAATTTGGTGTGTTCTTTCCTTTTCTGCATTTTATTTTTGTTTATTTCTGTGTTTGCGATCATCTCTGTGGTGTGTTATTCATATAGTTGATCCTATTAGTTTTAGATTTTCTTAAATTCCTTGAAAACACTATTCACTCCCCCTTTAGTGTTAGTTTTGCCTTAACGATCCATTCTGCATTCCCTAACAATTGTTATCAGAGCCTGGTCTTTCAAAAAGTTCATAATCTGATTTTTGAGTTTTTTTTTAGAAATGGCAACTGACTGGAAATAATAATAATTCTTTTGTAGAGGGTTGGTCCACAGTTAGACCAACACCATTTAATGGTAGTGATTATTCATACTGGGCATGTAGAATGAAAATATATTAACAATCAGTAGAATTAGACTCATGGAATATCACACAGACTGAATATGTGGTACCCACAACTAATTTTGCACAATGGACAAATGAATAAAAGGCTGCTACACTAAGCAATTCCAATGCCATGAATATGTTGTTTTGTTCATTAGATAGGAATGAGTTTAACAGAGTGTCAGCTTGTGAATATTCTTATGAAATTTAGAGAACTTTACAAGTTACTCATGAAGGAACTAGTAAAGTTAAACAAACAAAGATATCAACGCTAGTTAATCAGTTTGAGTTATTCTAAATGAACGAGAATGAATCTATCTCCGATATGTATTGCAAATTTCAAGAGATATTGCATTCATTAACAACACGGGGAAAAACTTACTCAGAAGAAGACCAAGTCAGAAAAATATTGAGTTCATTGACTTCAGAATTGGATCAGAAAACATTAGCAATTGAAGAAGCCCATAATGTCAGTGAAATGAGGATTAAGGAGTTAATCGAAAATCTGATGTCTTTTGAAGTCCAGTTGCAGAAAAGAAAGGAAAACAAGTTAAATAAAAAGAAATCCATAGCATTTAAAGAAATAACAAATGATTCTGATTCAAGAAGTGAAGATGATGAATAGACAGCCTTAATGACAAGACATTTCAGAAAATTTCAGAGATACAGGAGGAAAAATAATTTTCAAAATAATAACCAAGGAAGTTCAGGAAGAACTGATGATAGATGTTATAAGTGCAATAAACCAGGCCATGTGAAGAGAATGTGTCCATATCCAAATAAATCGATTCAATAAACGGACAACATCGACTCATCAAAGAAGAGAAAGAGAGCATACGCGGCAACTTTAGACGATTCAGACTCGTCGTCAAGTGATGAAGAGCCAGAAACCGGAAATGCAAATATGTGCTTCACAATAATTCAAAATTAGAAAAGTTCGAAGAAAAGGATCTAAAAACTGGTATGCTTTAATAAAATTTTAATTTTTTTGTTGAATGGATGTTTTGTTTGACTTTTTTTGAAATATAAACTTCAAAATTCAAACTTGAAATTTAAGATTCAAACTTGAAATTTTAATTTTGAAATTCAAAAATAATAATTAATAAAATAAATTTTAGATGTTTTCTAGGATTAGAATTATTTCAGGAAATAATTAAACCTGGAATATAAATCAATAATTTAAATCAAAAGTCACAAAAACCAAATGTCCTTTGAAATAGAACATATATGTCGACATATCAGCCTATAATTTGAAATTCAATTTTTGAATTTCAAAGATTAAATTTTCAAACTTCCCTCCAACTTTTCACCAACTCCCAAGGTCTGAAAATGTGTCATTGGTTTCTAAAAAGTTGTGCCTATTTAATTCATATCCATTCAATTTCTATATATACATATATTCTCTCACTACTTCACATTCATAGTTCAAATTATATTCTTCATATCTATTCTCTTCAAATAAAACACTTCAATGGCTTCATCTAGTTCATCTCCGAAATTGAAGTTAACTAAAACCATCAAAGGTTATCTTCATAATGATATGGAACTATCAAAACCTACGTTGACTATTTCTCAAATGCTAAAGTCAAAACGGGTGCTTTTTCTATCTTTGGAGACTTTCTGTCATATGATCTTATCTCTCTTTTCAATCACAACGAAGTCTTGAGCTTAATTGACTCTCGGGATAACGACGAAGTGTGTTATCCTAAGCTTGTCAAGATGTTTTATGCGAATCTTAATCGCGGATTTTTTGAAGGCAATGAAGACCAAATTTGGAGTAGTGTCAAAGGCACGCGAATTGTTCTAGATACTGAAATCTTGGGAAATATCTTAAAT
Source organism: Allium sativum (assembly GCA_030737875.1). Lineage (NCBI taxonomy): Eukaryota > Viridiplantae > Streptophyta > Magnoliopsida > Asparagales > Amaryllidaceae > Allium > Allium sativum. The sequence goes on along the minus strand of CM060915.1, from coordinate 582,870,175 downwards.
TGTAGAAGCATGGGCTCAGATTTTTTGGATTTCAAAATTGATGCAACCAATTTAGTTACTTATCACGACATATTTGAAAGCAATGCTCAAATGGAATTCAAAAATCGCTTTTTCCATCTAGAAACAAGAATTGTAAACCTTCTCCTTCAACATACCATCACCCCTCATTTCGGAAACTTTAACAACCTAACTCTCAAGGTCCAAAAGGCACTCTTTGCTATTATTGGTGGCTATGACATCAATTGGGCCGACATGATCTTAAGAGAATTCAAACCCATAGAAGCTTCATCAAGAGAAAACACTCTTTACTATTGAGTATATATCACTCGCATTTTATGTTAGGGACTGCGGAATGGATCGTTTGGGAAAAACAAACACTAGAAGGGGGTGAACAATGTTTATAAGAATTTAAACAAAACTAAAAACTAGAGAGAACTATGGTATGAATTAGATACTACAAACACAAACACAGACAGATTCAAACACAGAAGCAAAATAAGCAAAAATAGAAGTATAGAAAAGGAAAGAACACACCGGATTTTATACTGGTTCGGATTACTCCTACGTCCAGTCCCACACAACGCTTGGTTGTACAGAGTTTTATTACTCTTTCAATAGTCAGTTACACCCTCCTTGATTTCACGGCTCAACAAGGAGACACCGATTCCTACTTTCTATATTTCATAGTTCATAAGAACACACTGACTCCTATTTCCTTGATTTCACAGCCCACAAGGACACACCGACTCCTCTTTGACTCACAATAAGGATTATTCAACCCAACTATTTACAAAACAGCACAATAACTCTTCAATAACACTTGATTCAGAGAGTAGAAAGTGTAAAGAGAAGAAACTTGATCAATTCAGAAGTAAATTCGACAAAGGATGAAGATGGAGAAGAAGAGATGTTAGAAAATTAGGTTTTAACCTCTTTTTATAGGGTATAAAGGGTTGCAACGGTTCTGAAGCGTTTCAAATAGTGAAAAGACACTTCCCTTCAAATTTAGAAAAATAGCTGTTATATGTCGACATACATATTTTGCTAGTCGACATTGCCATGTGTAAATTTTATTTTCAAAGCATTTTTCAAGTAATTATGGAAATTCTTGGATAAAATTCTAATGTTGTAAATCAATATTATATGATAGAAAAACATATAAAAATATATTTTTAAACTATGTAAATATATTTATAAAATTATAAGGTTTCAAACTAAATAAAATATAAATAAAGTATATATAAAAAACTTAAGTTTGAAAAAAAAAGAATAAAAATAGAGTTATATAGAAAAAAAGATAAGATTGGGGATAAAAATAAAAATAAAAATAGGGAGGATTGAGGAAAGAATTGAAAAATCAGAATTTGAATTTGAACCTGGAGTGCTATTTGGAGTCTTACAAAATCTAGACTCTATAAATATATTATTCTTGAAATGTTGAACTCTTGAAATCTTGATAACTCATAAGTCTTGAATCTACTCTGAATTCTGAATCTCTAAAAGCTCTTAAACTGTACTGTAACGACCCGGGTTTTCGCGATCCTGGTTATCGACACAAACTCAATGTCGACTATCCAAGCATTGAGAATACCGGATAGTTAATGCAAGAAGTTATTGGGTGAGAATAGATAAGATAGAAACTTAGAATAGAAGAAGAGGAAGAACATACACCATCAGAGTAACATGAATCTCACAACGGAACGAACAACATGTAATAGATAACATATCTTTGAAATAAAATCAGTATATGTATACAGTAACATTATCAGAGTACAACACTTACAACACAGCGGAATAAATAATTTAAAGCAGCTTGAGCAATTAAACGATATCTCATAAGACCATGCCGTATAACGGAACGGGTTTTTACCTTATGAGAATCCAAAACACTTGATTTAACATTCAAAATCCTTTTGAAAGAAATGATAATCTTTATATCAAACTCATTTGATATTATAATAATGTCTATCAACCATAATATAATAATCATATAGCAGATCGCTTTCATCTCACGTTCCACATACATAATATATAATCAAAAACCTCGGGCGCTTATTGGTTAATGAATTCCAACTGGCAAGGTATGGGACCACCTTCCAACAGTGTATCTCTAGAGAGGAATACACCGGGTTCAACAAGAACATCTTGCAACCTAGGCTAAACATGACTGGTCACTCATTTCGCTTGAGTGTACCAAATCTATTATCACCAACGGTTGGGATCAGCAACTGTTTCCCGAAAGGGACAACATCGAAATAGATTATAGTAGTAAAAGGAATTTCTCTAGATCAGGTGACCATACACCCTAATTGGCAGCTAACCACTTAGCCATGTGACCTACCCGATTTTATATCATTTCCGGTTGTGAGGCTAGAGGCCATAATGTATCCTTTACAAACCATATCTTCATTCACTTTGAATGTCACATCGTCATACCCGCTAAATCACAAATTGATTTCTCCAAACATATCACAGGTAAACAGCTAAGAGAAACGAATTCCTCTTCCACCAAACGTAAATACGTTTGAAGAGATCAACTTACGCGATCAATTAAATATACTCCATCAGGCATTATTCCATACAGGTCGTCCTAGGACGAGACAAACCGAAGGCACTATTCCATAAATCCATTTTAGGCAGTTTCTACCTAGGATCGCCAGAACAGTCCTGGCATTACTCCGTCTTCTATTATCTTCAATATATATGATTCGCAACGCTAACGCCCATATAGAGTGGTTTTCAGATAATGAATCTGATCCCGGTCTCTCCGCATTGATGACGCAAAAATGGTCAAAAACTTTGATCGCCGGTGATTCAACTATAAAAAAAAGCATGTGTGCAAACAACGATATTATTTCCAAATGGAAATTCTATTGATCAATCAACATTTATTCATTTCCCCATTTTTCGTTTCCATATATTCATCAAATCCTTATTTTGTAATTTTAGAAAATATACGTTATTACCTTTGGAAAACATTTCCATTTCTGATTCACACATCTCTATCTTCTCACATCTATCAGTCTCTAACTGTAAACTAGTAAGAGAACAACTTCTCAAGTGTAAACCCCGAAGGCCGAAAGCAACACCAGATCGATACCCAGAAAGCCATTCAACTCAACTAATTTCCAGTTAGTTTCTAATTTCAGTAACCATTTAAATTCCTAATTCAAACTCCAAGTTCCTTTATAATATTTTATTTGCAAAATATTTACTTTAAATCAATATCTTGTTACACCCGTGTGCGAAGCACGGGTCTAAACCTTCCTAATGTAAAATTCTCTTTTTATAAAACTCTATTCATTTTCCAAATATTTCCCTTTTATAGTTCTATTTACTTTCTAAATCAATATTCCCTTTATAATTCTATTTATATTATAAATATTTTCCTTTTATAAAAATTCTTTTTATTTTCTAAATAATTATTCCTTGGTTATATTCCTTTTATAATTCTATTTATTTTATATAAATCCCTTTATATAATTCTATTCATTTTATATAAATCCTTCATTTTCATGTTCACTTTGAAAATTTCCTTTGTACATTCCAGTATTTCATATGGTATTTAAAATACCAAATAACATGACCAGTGTCATCATAATCAATCACAAATTATATATCACATTACATATCACAATATATGAAAACAAACAGTATTATAATATTGAGGAATCCAGTTGGATCCCTCTAACCTTTTTCCCTGCATCCACAGATGTTAAAAAATATAAATAACATCGATTTCATTTTAATTTGAAATATTCTGATAAATAGAATCAATATTTGATTAACGATTTATATATATATCGTTATCTATAATTTCAAACAATACATCAGCAATTCAACCAAACAATCAACACACAGCAACCAATCATCATTAATCACTACTAGATTATATTTATAAAAATCTAAACTATACAGAGTTAGTGAGATTTACTCACATTGGACGATCATCGTTAAATAATGATAACTATCGGTTGATTCAGATAGACAACTTATTTTGCTATAAATTGTAACGAGCTCTAATTCACTCCCAGTCGGTTCCATTCTGTTGCCGTCGTCCATACGATCCCAACGGATCCTGTTTTGTTCGATTTCATTTACGCATGAATTAGATATGCATTTTACAAGTTATATGATTATTTGAATTGAATTAAACATCGATATATATAACTATTGGGCTTTAACAAATTAGAATGGCCCATACCCACCAGTTTGAAACACGTATCCCATTATGGGTCTTCTTCCCAAAATAAGAATCACAACCTCCTGTATAAACACTCACCATAGCCGCCATCTTTCAATTGCCATTCCTCCTCAAGTTCATCACCAATCCACACACAAATACCACCATTACACTCCTCATCCAAATCTCTTTCTCCCTATCCCATTTTCATCAAGCTCGAATAGTTTTTGGGAAAACGCGACTTCAGGCTTCCACCGTGAAACATGCGACAAACTTTATCATGGAAATTGCCAAAAAAATCATGAGCCCTTCGATTCCTCATCTGAATCCCAATACGAACTCCAATATGTGAATAACAATTCCTATTTATCAAATTTTGGAACCCTAGAACAAAATGACCAACGCTGTACGTTGTCGAGCCCCTTCAACATGAATCGCACAAATCCAAAGTGATACCGAATCGAAGAGAGCCACTCAGGGAACCCATATATATAAGTATTATGATTTATAGATTTTTTTTTATTTTTTTTATTTTTCCTATGCACCATTTCACTGTTAGAAGAAAAATGGTGACGTCGGAATAGAAATTGACCAGGGAACGAAGTGTATTAGGTTAGAAAATTGGTATGGTATTTATAGGAAATTTTAAATAATTAAATATTCATTATTATATTTATTTATAAGCAACCGCTATTTATATTTATCGTTAAAAATTCCTATGCTCGCATATGATACCCAAATATCAAGAAAATGGGCATGCAGCTATAGTTTGACATCACGGACCCAAAGAAACTTGTTTCGTCGAATTCCGATTTCGTTTGCTCTCACAGCATATTTTTAAAGTTAAATTATTGACTGTTTTTCACATTAAAATCCCGTACGGCCACATACTGACTCTAAAAATCACGAAAATTGAAATCTAACAATTACTTAATAATCTGGATCTAACAAAATTAGTTTCATCGAAAACGGAGTTCGTTTCCAAAAATGGTTATTTTTAAAGCTTTAAATAAACTCATTTAAATATTAAATATATTTAAAAACAATTCAATTTAATATTAATAAATTAATATTATCGTATATATTCACATTAGAATATCATACAGTCCCAAAATAATCATATCAGAATTTATACCTCGATATTTCAAATCCAGATTAAATCTATATCCAATTTATATTAAAAATCCTTTTATAATATAATTAAATCGTTATAAATTATAAAAGAATTCCATAACGGCTTTACGAAAATTTGATTTGGACATAAATCAAAATCTACCTGACGAAATCTTGATTTTTTTCTTCTATTAGAAAAATATACTTCACCAGCTTCGAACGTTTCTTGTTTCACAGAAATCCGGTGGATTCTGTATATTCGTTTAAAGTTCGAATCGCCAAATTGCGAACTGCCGCGCCATTTCGAGCTCAATTTTAATTATAATATAATTATACGTTCAATTGTCGTTTATATAATATATTCGTTAATGTAATTCAACTCTAAACTGAGTTATATATTATATATGATCCAATTCACACAATATTGTGAATTCCACTATTTCGGAAATTAAATATATTATTCTATTGTTTATATTAATTAAATATTCAATATTATTTAATTAAACAACCATTTTAAATTACCAAACCATTATTTAAATAATTAAATAAATTATTTATAATACCGTAAAATTACGGGTCCTTACATTCTTCCCCCCATAAAATAATGGGTGCATTTTTTACAGGTCCCTGTTATAGTTTCAAAATAGAAAAAAAACCTGGTCATAAACTTATTGTAAATTAGGTCCCTATTTTCTGAAAATTCATCAAAAAAATATAAAAAAAATCATGTAAATTCGTATTTAAATAAAACATGTAAACGCTAAAAAATTCAGAACAAAAAATCATCAAACATGGCATCAAAAATAAAAAAAAACAGAAAAAAAACGAAATTTCCAGTTAAATGCATAATAGCATGCACATATATCATTTTCCTGCATACATCCGTGCTTATTTTTCACTACATTCATCTTCGTTGATTTTTCTTCATGCAAATACGTGCATACATGTGTGCAAATATTTCAAATACTTGCACACATTTGTGTAGGTTTATTTTCAGATTTTAATCCGAACACAGCTTACGGAAAAGTTGCATACGTATATGCAATTATCAGTAATAATTGCATAAATGTATGCAACTATTTTTTTTTGATTTCCGTACAATCCTGACATTATTTCCAAATTTTAGATTTTTTTTTATGAACGAAAGCACATTTTTTAAAAAAAAATAAAAAAAAGCGGAAGTAATAAAATAGGGGGCGGGTTTAAAATTTTCAAAACTTTTTTTTTAAAATTTGGTCCCTACTTTTAGCCAGTGTGTTATCCTATAAAAATGTTGCACACATGTGTGCATGTTTTCAGAGAAATTTGCACATTTGGATGCAAATAAAACTGAACTGAAATATTAACTTAAATCTATGCGCTGGAAGAACTGCAATAATTGCACATATGCATGCAATAAAATCAAAAACGTGCATAATATTATGCATTTAACTGCAGTTTTTTCTGTTTTTTTTGCTGTTTTCTTCTTTCTGACATTATTTTTGTTGTTTTTTTAACTGAATTTTTTGTATAATGCATAATATATTTTATTACTAATTTACGAATTATTTTTATTTTTTTTAATTATTATTTTATAAGTTTTGAAAACAGGGACCTAATTTATATTAAGTTTATAACCGGATGTGAGATTAATTAAGTTTCAAAATAGGTATGTGAGCCTAATATTCACTAAAATAATTCCGTCCTCGAAATTGCTAAGGTAGAAAACAAACTCTATTAACTGGGTTAAAAATTATTTGTTTATTCTTAAATTTCAGTTTCACTGAACTAATAAATTTTAATTAAAATATTAATTTATTCATGTTAACGAAAATTTCCATAAATTCTGAAAATTTTCTAACACCTTAACTTTTCAAAAAAAAAAATCCAGTACCTCCTTTGTATTGGTCAATCGGTACAACTGCAACTCGCCTCTCTAGGCCTTCTCCAACCCAAAAGAAAATCAAACATCCTAGCGGCTTGCCAACAGGCTCACAAAATCACCAAACTCATATGAAAATAAACTTGTACCTTTTTGTCGGGCATATCAACTCTATCACTTCCATCTGTTTTTAATTCAACATATGCCAATACCATCGCAATCAAAACTCCAATCAATCCATCCTTACCCTAATTATTTGTTTTATACCCAAACCAAAGTCCAATCCAACTCAAGTTTCATCCTCGATTCCAAATTCTTAACTCATCCATCCAATAACATTTCAATTACCTACATTGCAGATCCAATGTTTTTCGATATCATTCTAATACAATTCAATTTCCATTTAACGGGCTTTAACTTAATTTCAATTTGTTTTTCACAAATTTCTATTCAATTTGTTTTTATTTCAAATAGTCTCCTCATAGGAATTTTAAAACAGCTTTGCTTTTCTAAAACCAAATATTCTTTTTTCAAATTTCAAACAAGTTGTTTTCCCTAAACAATTCAAAACAAAATCCTTGGTAGTAATTCGTCACTTAGAAACCCGAAAATGAACACCAATGATGCTGCGCAGTCATCATCGGAATTACTTTCCAATGACTGAAGTGAGTTCAATACTATATCACTTTTCAAAACCAATTCTTTACCATTTCTATTTTGAAATTATTTCAAAATATCCTCTTCAATGCTTGTAACAAATTTAAAATCTGCCAGGATTTTAAAATTCACATATATTTAACCCAGATTCATTTACAAACACTTTTATAACCTTCCAGGGTTTTAATTCCAGTTCTGATTTAAATTCAGATTTAATTCATCTGATTTCACTTATATGAATTCTAATTGGATATTTACATAACCATATCACATTTTATAATCTTATTCGATTATAATCACAACCAACACATCCAATATACTATAATACTCCAAATATCTATACTTTGTTTATATCAAATATAATTTGGGTAAAATTATTTCATTTACCCTCTTTTCAAAACAAACTATGTCGGTTCATCATATTCGAGTGTTTATAAACCCCTACCAATACAGTGGATCAAAATGATCGACCAGAACTCATAAACAACTCAACTAATAAATCTCCACAATATAAAACCATTTTATAAAATCTACAAATACGTTAACTCGTATATTTGCACTCAGCTCAGTCTAGGGTATTGCTAACCCCATCTCTACTGAGTCACGCCACAGAGCCAAGGTAATCGTTTAACCTTAAGCTCTGATACCACTGTAATGACCCGGGTTTTCGTGATCCTGGTTATAACATAAACTCAATGTTGATTATCAAAGCATTGGAAATACCAGATAGTTAATGAAAGAAGTTAGAGGGTGAGAATAGATAAGATAGAAACTTAGAATATAAGAAGAAGAAGAACATACAACATCAGAGTAACACGAATCACACCGCGGAACGAACAACATATAATAGATAACATATCTTTGAAATAAAATCAGTAAATGTATACAGTAACATTATCAGAGTACAACACTTATAACACAGCGGAATCAACAATAGCTATATAATCCTGAAGCCTCCAACTCCAAGCTCTCAAGTATATTTGTAAAATCTTGAATACTTGACTGCCCTTGCAAAATTGGGCACCCAAGAGTTTAGGGAAAACAAAACAAAATAAACTCCGGGTCAGTCATGGGACTGGTATGAGTAAAACCATTTAAAACAGTCTGAGCAATTAAACGATATCTTATAAGACCACGCCGTATAATGGAACGGGTTTTTCCCTTATGAGAATCCAAAACACTTGATTTAACATTCAAAATCCTTTTGAAAGAAACAATAATCTTTATATCAAACTCATTTGATATAATAATAATGTTTATAACCACAATATAATAATCATCTAGCAGAACTCTTTCATCTCAAGTTCCACGTACATATTATATAATCAAAAACCGCATGCGCTTATTGGTTAATGAATTCCAACTGGCAAGGTATGGGACCACCATCTGACAGTGTATCTCTAGAGCGGAATACACTGGGTTCAACAAGAACATCTTGCAACATAGGCTAAACATGGCCGGTCACTCATTTCACTTGAGTGTACTGTATGTATTGTCACCAATGGTTGGGATCAACAACCGTTTCCTGAAAGGGACAGCATCGAAATAGATTACAGAAGTAAAAGGAATTTCTCTAGATCAGGTGACAATACACCCTAATTGGCAGCTAACCACTTAGCCATGCGACCTACCCGATTTTATACCATTTCCGGTTATGAGGCTAGAGGCCATAACATATCCTTTACAAACAACATCTTCATTCACTTTGAATATCACATCGTCATACCCGCTAAATCGCAAATTGATTTCTCCAAATATATCATGGGTAAACAACTAAGAGAAACGAATTCCTCCGCCACCAAATGTAAATACTTTAAACAGATCAACTTACACGATCTATTAAATATATTCCGTCAGACATTCTTCCAAACAGGTCGTCCTGGGACAGGACAAACCGAAGGCACTATTCTGTAAATCCATTTTGGGCAGTTTCCACCTAGGATCACCAGAACAACCCTTGCATTACACCGTCTTCGGTTATCTTCATTATATTTGATTCGTAATGCTAACGCCCATATAGAGTGGTTTTCAGATAATGAATCTGATCCCGATCTCTCCGTATTGACGACGCAAAAACTTTGATAGTCGGTTATTTAACTATCAAAGAAAAACATGTGTGCAAACAACGATATTATTTCCAGATGGAAATTCTATCGATCAATCATCAATCAACATTTATTCATTTCCACATTTCTCGTTTCCATATATTCATTAAATCCTTATTTTCTAATTTTAGAAAATATACTTTATTAACTTTGGAAAACGTTTCCCTTTCTGAATCACGCATATCTATCTTCTCACATACATCAGTCTCTAACTGTAAACTACTAAGAGAACAACTTCCCAAGTATAAACCCCGAAGGCCGAAACCAACATCAGATCGATACCCAGAAAGCCATTCAACTCAACTAATTTCCGGTCAGTTTCTAATTTCAGTAATTCCATTTAAATTCCTAATTCAAACTCAAAATTCCTTTATAATATTTTATTTGCAAAATATTTACTTTAACTCAATATCATGTTACACCCGTGTGCGAAGCACGGGTCTAAACCTTCCTAATGTAAAATTCTCTTTTTATAAAACTCTATTCATTTTCCAAATATTTCCCTTTTATAGTTCTATTTACTTTCTAAATCAATATTCCTTTTATAATTCTATTTATTTTATAAATATTTCCTTTTATAAAAATTCAATTTATTTTCTAAATAAATATTCCTTAATTATTTTCCTTTTATAATTCTATTTATTCTATATAAATCCTTTTATATAATTCTATTCATTTTATATAAATCCTTCATTTTCATTTCACTTTGAAAATTTCCTTTTTACATTCCAGTATTTCATATGGTACTTAAAATACCAAATAACATGACCAGTGTCATCATAATTAATCACATATTATATATCACATCACATATCACAATATATGAAAACAAACAGTATTATAATATTGAGAAATCTAGTTGGATCCCTCCAACCTATTTCCCTGCATCCACAGATGTTGAACAATATAAATAACATCGATTTCATTTTTGTATGAAATATTCTGATAAATAGAATCAATATTTGATTAACGATTTACATATATCGTTATCTATAATTTCAAACAATACATCAATAATTCAACCAAACAATCAACACACAGCAACCAATCATCATTTATCACTACTATATTATATTTATGAAAATATAAATTGTACAGAGTTAGTGAGATTTACTCACGTTGGACAATCATCGTTAAATAACGATAACTGTCGGTTGATTCAGACAGACAATTTATTTTGCTATAAATTGTAACGAGCTCCAATTCACTCTCAGTCGGTTCCATTGTGTTGTCATCATCCATATGATCCCATGGATCCTGTTTTGTTCGATTTCATTTACGTATGAATTAGATATGCATTTTATAAGTTATACGATTATTTGAATTGAATTAAACATCGATATATATATATAACTATTGGGCTTTAACAAATTAGAATGGCCCACACCCATTAGTTTGAAACCCTTACCCCGTTGTGGGTCTTCTTCCCAAAATAAGAATCGCATCCTCCTATATAAACACTCACCATAGAAGCCATCTTTCAATTGCAATTCCTCCTAATGTTCATCACAGATCCATACACAAATACCACCATTACACTCCTCTTCCAAATCTGTTTCTTCCTATCCTATTTTCTTCAAGCTCGAACGGTTTTTGGGAAAACACGGCTTCAGGCTTCCATCGTGAAACATGCGTCAAACTTTATCACGGAAATTGCCAAAAAAATTCACAAGCCCTTCGATTCCCCATCCTAAATCCCAATACGAACTCCAATATGTGAATTACCATTTCTATTTCTCTAATTTTGGAACCCTAGAACAAAATGACCAATGTTGTGCGTTGTCGAGCCCCTCCACATGAATTACACAACTCCAAAGTGATACCGAATCGAAGAGAGCCACTCAGGGATCACATATATATAAGTATTATGATTTATAATTTTTCTTATGATTTGTTTTGATTTTCCCTATGCACCATTTCACTGTTAGAAGAAAAATGGTGACGGCGGAATAGAAATTGACCAGGGAACGAAGTATATTAGGGTTAGAAAATTGGTATGGTATTTATAGGAAATTTTAAATAATTAAATATTCACTATTATATCTATTTATAAGCAACAACTATTTATATTTATCGTTAAAAATTTCTATGATCACATATGATACCTAAATATCGTGAAAATGGCAACTACAGTTTGACATTACTGACCCAACGGAACTTGTTTCATCGAATTCCGACTTCGTTTGCTCACACAGCATATTTTTAAAGTCAAATTATTGACTGTTTTTCACATTAAAATCCCGTACAGCCACATACTGACTTTAAAAATCACGAAAATTGAAAACTAACAATAATTTAATATTCTGGATCTAATAAAATTAGTTTCGTCGAAAACAGAGTTCGTTTGCAAAAATGGTTATTTTTAAAGCTCTAAATAAACTCATTTAAATATTAAATATATTTAAAAACAATTCAATTTAATATTAATAAATTAATATTATCGTATATATTCACACTAGAATATCATATAGTCCCAAAATAATAATATCAGAATCTATAACTCGATATTTCAAATCCAGATTAAATCGATATCCAGTTTATATTAAAAATCCTTTTATAATATATTTAAATCGTTATAAATTATAAAGGAATTCCATAGCGAATTTTCGAAAATTTGATTTGGACATAAATCAAAATCTACCCGATGAAATCTCGAATTTTCTCTTCCATTAGAAAAATACACTTCACCAGCTCCGAACGTTTCTTGTTTCACAGAAATCCGGCTTAAAACGGATTCTGTATATTCGTTTAAAGTTCGAATCACCAAATTGCGAACTGTTGCACCATTTCGAGCTCGATTATAATTATAATATAATTATACGTTCAACTATCGTTTATATAATATATTCGTTAATATAATTCAACTCTAAACTGAATTATATATTATATATGATCCAATTCACACAATATTGTGAATTCAACTATTTCTGACTATTTCAGAAATTAAATATATTATTCTGTTATTTATATTAATTAAATATTCAATATTATTTAATTAAAAAACAATTTAAATTACCAAAGCATTATTTAAATAATTAAATAAATTATTTTTAATACTGTAAAAATATGGGTCGTTACATGTATCGTCTTCAGTATTAATTCCTATATGCAAATCCTGCATATGTACATATATATATATATATTCTAAATAAAGATGTTTGTATATATTTTATAATAAATGATAATTGAAATAAGGTTAGTGTCATCAAAACTCCATTCTCCAACAATCTCCCCCTTTTTGATGATGACAACCTTAGTTTATAAAATATCATACCTGTATATACCTATTTGATGATGATCTTCTTATACTCCCCCTATCTATAAGAATTCTATAAAACTATGCCTATATTTAATAATTTCTCTCCCTTTGGCATTATCGAAAAAACAGATTAAAGATATTCCCGCTAAGTTAAACAACTGTATAATCTAAGTAATATTCATAAAAGTTCTCCCCCTAAATTGTATAATTCCCTGATTATAAAATACCCCCCCTAATTTATTAACTATTTCTAAGTAGAATACCCTCTTAATCTATTAAACTAAAGAAAATAATACTTAATATGATGATTAAATACACACCAATCCAAGTATTATTACATATGTTTGTCAAATATATATACAAACCAATCCAAACTAAATCATACCATATGTCTTAATATATACAAGTTTCAAACAATATAATATAATTCACACCACACCATATGAAAACAAATCAATCGAATCAATCAAATCATACCAAACAACTAAACGTCTCTTAGAACTTCAACCCAACCATCTTCTCCAGTAATTGGATTCTTCTGGATATCTTTCCACTCTTCTTCAATGTTATGAGATGTCTGGTTGTTTTCATTTCTGAAATGAGAAGAAATATCCCAACAAATTACATCAAATGTTTTTCTTGATGCTGAACCATCCTCATTTGAATTAACTCTAGTTTGCGTTGATTGCGTAGTACTATGGAGAGAGTTTTCTAGAAAGAATTTAAAGAATCATCAAGGTTTTCTCTTATGTTTTGGATAGGATTTGCCATGGATTTAATAAGAAATTAAGAAGAAAGGAGTAATGGAATAATGAAGTTTTCTAGAAGAAATGTACTTAAATAGGGTCTGGAATTCGTTGGATTTTGAATGGACATGAGCAGTTATTTAATTTTAAATTTTGAAAAAGTTTGATTTTTTTTGGTTATATGTCGACATACAGGTTTGGTTATGTCGACATACTATTGTGTGAATTTTGAAATTTTTGATTTTTTGAAATATTTTGAACTCTTGTAATATTATAATATAGTTTATGATTTTTCAGAAACATGAAGATGATTAAAACAGAAATAAAACTCCATTTATTACTTAACAGAAAGCAAATACATCCAACTAAACTAGACACAATTAAATACAAGATTCGATAGAAAATATAAGGAAATATATAAAGATAGATTAAACTAGATGGTCTAGTTTTCGGATGATGATGAGGAAGATGAAATTCCAAGCTTTCTTCCTATCTTGACCATGAATTTAGTCATTTTGGAAAGCTTCTTGTTACACTTCTTGTTAAGCTTCTTTTGATTTTTGACGATTATTGCTTGATTTTGAATAGTTGTGTCTTTAAGGTTACGATTTGAGGTTGGATACTCGATGCTTTCCATAGAAGTCTCTTCTTCTTTGACTTCCATTGGATCTTGTTCTTTCTGCATTCGGGCTTGTTTGGCCTCATATGTCTCATAAGGTTTGAAAGTGAGAGGAATTTGCATGAGATGAATGTTTGATGCATCAAACACTTTTCTAGGGACAAATTCTTCTCCGTGAAGATTGACTCCACAATATTTGAAAATGCGAGTGAGATAAACATCATAGTAGAGAGTGTTTTCTCTTGTAGATACATTTATGGGCTTTATTTCATCAAGAATCATTTTGGACTAATTGATTTTGCATCCATCAATTATAGCAAAGAGAGCCTTTTGGACTTTAAGAGTTGGATTGTTGAACGGAATGGGGAGTGATGGTGTGTTGAAAGAGAAGGTTGACAATTCTAATTTTTGGATGAAAGAAACGATTTTTGAATTTCATTTGAGCACCATCTTCGAAGATATCGCGATAGGTTTCTAAATCGGTTTCATCGATGGCAAAAGTTGAGAAATCCGTGCTCTTACTTCTACAATCTAGAATTTCTCCTAAAAGTTTGGCGTCAAGAACAATTTGAGTTCTCTTGACAGTACTCCAAATTTGATTTTCATTGCCTTGATAAAATCCGTGGTTGAGATTTGCGTAGAATATCTTCACGAGTTTGGGATAACACATTTCGTCGTTATCACGAGAGTCAATTAGACTCAAGATTTCATTGTGTTGAAAAAGAGAGACGAGATCATAAGATGGAAAGTCATTAAAGACGGAGAAAGCACCCGTGTCAACTTTAGCATTTGCTAAATAGTCACCATAGGTTTTAATGGCTTCTTTGTCATTGTAAAAATAACCTTTTATGGTTTTGGTTATCTTCAATTTCTGAGATGAACATGAGGAAGCCATAGGTATGATAGTTTTGAGGAGGATAAATGTGATAAAAGTTGTTGGGTTATGAACGAGAGGTAGAAAGGATGGATATATATAGAAAATGAATACATGTAACGACTCACATTCTACGCATCAGGGGATCGTAGAATATTTATTTCTTTCTCATGCCAAGTCGTATAGCCATGTAACTTTGGGAGACGACTTTGGGGTCATTTCCCATGTTCATGATTTTTGCCGATTTTTAAATGACTGTTTTGCCCCTAATTGATCTTTTTTCGGCCATTACTTTTGATTGGTAAGAAGTTTTGACCTGAAACTACTTCCATTAGATCCAGATGATGGTTTACCTTTTCGTGGAGTGGTTACATTAGCAAAACGGACTAACCGTTTGGGAGATATGGCTGAAACAAGGTTTAGAAGGTGAAAAACAGCTTAACTGGGCCTAATTAGGATGATTAGCAAGAGGGTCCATAACCAATTTCAGGATTAGGGTTATGGGGAGGCTGAAATCAGTTAGGAAATGATCTATTTTCATTTTCTCAGCCGCCTAAAACATTTCCCTAACCTTAACAATGGCCTCCAACACCCAAATCACCTTCTGATCACCATTTAATCAAGTTTTAGCTTAATCTACATCTAATCAAGGCAAATTAGCATCAAATTGGAAATGGAGCTGCAGTGTTGCATAGAGATTCAACCCAAATCAGAGATATTTTCAGATCTGAGATTTATTTATGGCTAAGGTGAGTGATTAGCATTGTTCTACACTAATTACGGCTAATTAGGGGTGATTAGTGTTAATTAACAAAATTATACATGATTAAATTTTGGAAAAATGTTTAGAAATTCTTAAACACTATTTTAGACCTCTATTGGAAGTTTGGGTTAATTTGGTTAAGTTTTGTTGATCCTATCATTAGATTTGCTTAAACATGCTTAAGGGGAAAACATGGGTTTTGGGTATGTTTGATCCGTTTTGACATATCAAATTGTTGTTTTGGTGTTTGTGGTCAATCCGTTTTTGAGTACCACGACCGAACCGACCCGGAAGGAGTTGACCAAACTGGATTGATGGCCAGGAGCTGAAGCTTGCCGAACCGAACCGAGCAGGGGTGACTGAACTGAACTAATGAGGACTAGAACACTACGCATATTCAAACCAAACCAAGGCGTGGCTATGACCACCGAACCGATCCGGAGAAGACCAAAACCCAAGATGCAAAAGTAGTCCAGATAGGAAGTAGAACTCAGGATCTAGTTGGGAACCAACAAGTTAACTTCATGAGTTGGGCTTTGCTGCGGGACGTGTGCTAAGGAGTTGTTGACGTCCATAGCTTTGATTCACCACGGAAAGACAAGTGTTAGGCTTCGGATCAGTCCAGTGGGGGTAGTTACTACTCCATAGGGCAGAGTGAGCGTAGTATGGCTATGAGCCAATGCAATGGAGTCTTCATGACTTCATGGGGCAGAGTGGACATAACAGGGACTAGTGGCTATGGATCAGTGCAGTGGAGTCGCCATGACTCCATGGAGCAGAGTGATCATAGCAAGGATTTGGGTGATCAAAGCGGTGGATATCGTATGCCTTACGCACTGAGTGAGAAATGTGAGGATGGTTGCTATGCTTGATTGTTTGACACCACTATGACATGCACACCCCTCCCCCGTATCTTTACACCATATGTTAGTGTCACCTTAGAGTATTGCACATCTTGTTGTGCTAACTCTTTGGTAGTAGGTCCAAGTTATGGTATGATTTAGTATACCTGTTATTGTTCTGTTTTGTTGCTTATCGCTCATACAAGACTTTTGTCTGACCCAGAGTTTTATGTCTCTTCTTATTACTCTGAGTGCTCTTAAACGGGCAGACTAGAGACAGGTTAGCTGGTTATGCACAAGTAGCTGATCCGGAGACGAGCAGGAGGCTCCCACGTATGATATATATATATATTCTCCCTGTGCCGCTGCTAGTCACTACTTTGGGCATTAGTAGTGTACCTTTCTTATTTTGCTTTAGAGACAGTTTTAAAAGTTGTAATAATGATGATGTGGAACATAAGTTGTATTTTGAATTTTCCGCTGCTATGATGATTATGGTTTAGTTCTCAGCTTATGCACTGTGTCGTTTGTTTTATGTCAAGTATGTTATTATTATATTTTATTCCATGCGCCGTGAGACATTCTACAGGTTCCTTGTTAGTTCAAATTCCCTTCTTTCCTTTCTTTGACTACCATCCCGTGTGGGTTGGACATTGGCACAGCGCAATTTCATTGGAAATGTCGACTGGTGCGGGGCGGGCCATCACATTTGGTATCAGAGCTCTAGGTTGCGTAGTTAACCTAGGGAAAGACACCAGGGAGAGATAGTACATATATGAGAGTGCGTATTTGTTATATTTTGGTTTTCAAAAGTTATATGCATATATACTATTAGTATATTTAAGGATGAAGTCGCATTGCACTGGCACCACTGAAGAGATGATTAATCGTTTTCTCCTTACAGATTGAATGATGAGCCGATATACTAGGGGTACTGGTAGAGGAGCTAATAATGGGAATGCTCCTGATATGAGAACAATGTTCATTGACTTCATGAGAGAGATGCTTGGAAATGTGCAAGGAGCAGTTCCCAATGCTGCAAATGGTGGTGGTGTAGCGGTGCAGGCACCTAGGGCCGATTTCGCCAAACTTTGTAAGGACAACACTAGTCTTTGTGGGAATCCGTTCCATGGAATGGAATTGGCTACAGAAGTTCAGGATTGGCTTGATAGCAGTGAGCATATCTTCAAGGATCTGGGAATTGAAGACGCGATGAAAAGGAAGCTAGCATCCCGTCAACTGTAAGGACGGGCAACGAATTGGTGGAATGCTATTAAGGCAGCTACTCCTGAGGATCAAGTTACCTGGGATCAGTTCAAGACCCGATTCAGTGATAAGTTTATCCCAGCTGCTCAGAAGTCAGAGTTGTTTAGGAAGTTCTTAGAGCTTAAGCAGAATGGTAGCACAGTCTCAGAGTATATTGCTAAGTTCGATACTTTCTCGAAGTATGGATTATCTCTTATTCACATTCCCGAGAAGAAGAATTAGAAGTTCATAACAGGCTTAGATCAGTACTTAGGGGAAAGGCTTATTAACCACATCGATGAGACGTTTGAATCGATTGTGGGGAAAGCATTGAGGTCAGAGAGCCTTTATCCTAAACCCAAGACTGAAGTCGTTGTTGCATCAGCAGAGGGGCCAAAGCCGCAAGCAAGCGGTGGAGGCAAGAATAATTCTTAGAATAAAAGGAAGCAGAGTCAGAACCAAGCTAAGGATGGTCAGAAAAAGAGCAAGAAAGATGCTAAATGCTTTAGCTGTGGCGAGAAGGGCCATTATGCTAAAGAATGTCGAGCAAAGCCTACAGACATGAAGTGCTTCAACTGTGGACAAGTGGGACATCACAAGGATAAGTGTCCGCAACCCCCTAAAGAAAAGCAGATTGTGAAAGCATATGCTCTTAATGTTGTTCCTTCTTCGTCGAATGCCCCAACCGCGACGAAGAAAGGAAAGAATGTTGTTATTCAAGGTACGCTTTCTGTTTATGATGTTCTTGTTCGAGTATTGTTTGATACTGGGGCTTCCCATTCCTTCATATCTAGTGACCTTATAGATAGGTTGGGATTGGAACCCGAGATAGTCGATAGACCTTTAGCGGTGATGAACCCGATAGGTGATTCAACTTGCCTTAGCGTGACTTGTCATAATGTGGTCTTATCGAGTCATGGATGCATGTTTATTTGTGATTGCTTTGTTTTGGGCATTGCTGGGTTTGGCATTATTTTGGGAGTCAACTGGCTCCAAAGGTACGCGGTGGTGGTAGATTGTGAGGGCTTTTTGGTGACAGTTAGTGCGGATGATGGGCGAAGGGTAGTGTTTGGTGGCCAAACTAGTGATGGGGTAATGGCTAGTTTTCTAAATTCCCTCTACATCCCGCATAATGAGTTGTCAGATGTGCCCGTGGCTGGCCAGTATCTGGACGTCTTCGAGAAAGTGACCGGACTTCCACCACACCGAGAGACTGAGTTTCGTATTGATTTAGTGAAAGATGCCAGACCTATAGTGATGCCACTTCGTCGTATGGCGCGAAGGGAGCAGCGAGAGCTCGGGGTGCAAGTAAGCGATCTTTTGAAGAAGGGATTGTCAGAAGAAGTATCTCCGAGTGGGGAGCACCAGTTGTGCTTGCTACCAAGGCAGATGGTTCCCTTCGATTATGTGTGGACTACCGTGAGTTGAATAAGATGACGAGGAAGAATAAGTATCCTCTACCGCGGATAGATGATTTGTTTGATTAGTTGAGTGGCACGAGAGTGATTTCCTAGTTGGATCTCGCGACAGATTTTCATCTGCTTAGGGTGGAGGCTGAAAGTATAGCTAAAACGGCCTTTCGGACGCTGTTTGGATTCTACGAGTGGTTGGTCATGCCATTCGGGTTGATCAATGCACCAGCATATTTTGTGGATCTTGTCAATAGAGTATTCCGAGATCAATTGAATAAGTTTGTTCTTATGTTCGTAGACGATATCTTGGTTTATTTGAGGACAGAGGAAGAACACGAGGAACATATGAGGATAGTGATGGAGGTGTTGAGAAAACACCAATTAAAAGCAAAGTTTTATAAGTGTCACTTCTGGAGGAGGGCAGTGAGATTCTTAGGCCATGTTGTTTCAGAGAATGGTATTGCCATGGACCCTGCGAAGGTGGCTACGGTACAAGATTGGTATACGCCCAAGAGTGCAACAGATGTAAGAAGTTTCTTGGGATTGGCTGGATATTATCGTAAGTTTATCCAAGACTTCTCCAAGATAGCAGCACCGTTGACTCAGGTGACCAAGAAGAATCAAGCTTTTGTCTAGGACGAAAAGTGCGAGAATGCATTCAAGAGTTTAAAGGAAAAGTTGACGTGTGCACCAGTGTTAGTCATTCCTAAAGGGAATAAAGAGATGACAGTATACACGGATGCATGTGGTACCGGACTAGGTGCTGTATTAATGCAAGGAGGTAGGGTTGTATCTTATGCTAGTCGGCAACTGAAACCGCATGAGAAAAGATATCCTACCCATGATTTAGAATTGGCACCGATCATGTTCGCATTGAAGATATGGAGACATTATCTCTTGGGAGAAAGATTCGAGTTGTTTACCGATCATAAATCATTAAAGTATCTTTTCTCTCGGAAGGATCTAAATCTTCGACATCAAAGATGGTTAGAATTCTTGGCTTCCTATGATTTCGATATCGCGTATACACCAGGGAAGGGCAATGCAGTAGCCGATGCATTGAGTAGAAGACATGCCAGTTTAGGGGATATGTTTCTGGAATGGAAGCAACTGGAGTATATCACTGGGTATTATTTCAAACCAAAGTGCGAATTGGATCTAGAGATGTTAGCAGGTTTGAAGATTAGACCCATTTGATTGAGCGAATTGGTTCCAATCAGAGAGACAATCCTAACCTATTGGAAATCATCTCCAAGTTAGAGATGGGTATCGAGGAGGAGATGAACAGGTATGGGCTTAATCGAGATGGATGGCTTAGAAAGAATGGAAGACTAGTTGTGCCCAATGTCAATGGATTGAGAGATGAAGTGCTTAGAGAATGCCATCACTCAAAACTGACTATACATCCCGATGGTAACGAAATGTATCGAGACATGAAGCAGATCTACTACTGGGAAGGCATGAAAAGAGACGTTGGGAAGTTTATATCCAAACGCATGAACTGCCGGTGAGTTAAAGCTGAGCAAAAGAAACCTAGTGGTTTGTTGCAACCATTAGAAATTCCAGAATGGAAATGGGAACAAGTCTCAATGGATTTCATTGATGGGTTACCAAGGACTAGATCGGGCCATGATAGCATTTGGGTGATTGTGGACCGATTGAACAAAAGTGCAAGGTTTATACCTATCAAGTCGAACAGAACGGCAGCTAAGTAAGTGGAACTGTATATGAAGTGGGTAGTGAGATTTCATGGAGTACCTAAAAGCATTGTGAGTGAACGAGACCCGTTGTTTACTAGTGGGTTTTGGAAGAGCTTACAAGAGACTCTAGGGTCAGAATTATATCTTAGTACCGCGTATCATCCTCAAACTGATGGTCAAACAGAGAGGGTAAATCGTATATTAGGAGATCTCTTGAGAGCTTGCATATTGGATTTTGGTGGATCATGGGATGGCCATTTGCAACTAGTAGAGTTTGCATATAATAATAGTTATCTATCCAGTATTGGTATGGCTCCATTTGAAACTTTGTACGGAAGACTGTGCAACTAACCTTCATGTTGGTTAAAAAATGGTGAGAAGTTTGTACTTGAACCGGATGTGATAAGAGAAACTTTAGAGAAGATTAAGATCATTCAACCGCGAATGAAGGCTGCCCAAGATAGGCAGAAGAGTTATGCTGATAAGAGGCGAAAGGATTTGAAATTCTCCGTTGGCGACCTAGTATTTGTCAAGATCTCTCCATTAAAGACTGTTATTCGATTTGGAAGGAGAGGAAAGTTGGCACCATGATTTATTGGTCCATTCCCAATCCTCGAGCAAGTTGGGAATTTGGCATATAAAGTTAAATTACTAGAGAAGATGGCAGGAGTTCATAACGTATTTCATGTTTCCCAGCTAAGAAAATTCATGCACGACCCCAATATGGCTATTTCACCTGATCAGTTGGATGATATCGAAGTATAACCCGAGGCGGTTGGGAACCGCAAGTCAATTCGTATTGTTGAGCACGATACGAAGCAACTTCGAACGAAAGCGGTGAATCTAGTCAAAGTTCAGTGGGGCGAGAAGGAGAATGACTATACTTGGGAGACAGAGGAGAGCATTAGGAAGACGTATCCAGAACTCTTTGCCTGGTAAGATTTTAATTGCAGTTTAGTTTTCCGCATGCTAGGATAGACTTGTTTGTTGTTTTGTATGTTTGATTATTGTGAATGGTTGGTAGGCATGTGGGATCCTTTACTTATTTCTTAGTTAAGGAATTTCGAGGGCGAAATTTCTTAAGGGGGGAAGAATGTAACGACCCGCATTCTACGCATCAGGGGATCGTAGAATATTTCTTTCTTTCTCATGCGAAGTCGTAGCCATGTAACTTTGGGAGACGACTATTGGGGTCATTTCCCAAGTTCATGATTTTTGCAGATTTTTAAATGACCGTTTTGCCCGTAGCTGATCTTGTTTCGGCCATTACTTTTGATTGGTAAGGAGTTTTGACCTAAAACCACTTCCATTAGATCCAGATGATGGTTTACCTTTCCGTAGAGTGGTCAATTAGCCAAACATACTCACCGTTTGGGAGGTATGGATGAAACAAGGTTTAGAAAGCGAAAAACAGCTTAACGAGGCCTAATTAGGGTGATTAGCAAGAGGGCCCATAACCCATTTCGGGATTAGGGTTATGGGGAGGCTGAAATCAGTTAGGAAACGATCTATTTTCATTTTCTCAGCCGCCTAAAACATGTCCCTAACCCTAACAATGACCTCCAACACCCAAATCACATTCTAATCACCATTTAATCAAGTTTTAGCCTAACCTACATCTAATCAAGGCAAATTAGCATCAAATTGGGAATAGAGATGCTGTGTTGCATAGAGATCAACCCAAATCAGAGTTATTTTCAGATCTGAGATTTATTTGTGGCTAAGGTGAGTGATTAGCATTGTTTCTACACTAATTATGGCTAATTAGGGGTGATTAGTGTTAATCAACAAAATTATACATGATTAAATTCTGGAAAAATGTTTAGAAATTTTTAAACACTATTTTAGACCTCTCTTGGAAGTTTGGGTTAATTCGGTAAAGTTTTGCTATTCCTATCATTAGATTTGCTTAAACAGGCTTAAGAGGAAAATATGGGATTTGGGTATGTTTGATCCGTTTTGACATATCAAATTGTTGTTTTGTTTTTTTTGGTCAATTCTGTATGTTGCTATGACTGTATGGCATGCTTTGTGATTGATTAGAAGAGTTAGAATGGTCGAAAACACCGTCATGTGGCGTAAAACAGTCGCTGGAAAAGTTGCAGGAAATGTGCAGGGTTTCGGATCGGATCGGGTCGGATATGGGGCTCGGATCGGATAGGAGAACTGGGCAAGAGGATTCGATTTGGATCGGAACCTATCACAAGAGGAAAAGCATGGCAACAAGGAAGGCCACAATGAACTACGACAAGATCGGATCGGGAAGCTGCGGATTGGATCGGAGAGGGAGGAGGGAACCAGATCGAAACCTGCAGATGAGGGCACCCGACCCAGATGGAGTACCACGACCGATCCGACCCGGATGGAGTTGACCGAACCAGATTGATGGCCAGGAGCTGAAGCTTGCCGAACCAAGCCGAGCAATGGTGACTGAACCGAACCAATGAGGACTAGAAAACTATGCAAATTCAAACCAAACCAAGGCGTGGATATGACCACCGAACCAATCCAGAGAAGTCCAAAACCCGAGATGCAAAGACAGTCCAGATAGGAAGTAGTACTCAGGGTCTAGTTGGGAACCAACGAGTTAACTTCATGAGTTGGGCTTTGCTACGGGATGTGTGCTAAGGAGTTGTCGACGTCCATAACTTTGATTCACCACGGAAAGACAAGTGTTAGGCTGCGGATCAGTGCAGTGGGGTAGTTACTGCTCCATGGGGCAAAGTGATCGTAGCATGGCTATGAGCTAGTGCAGTGGAGTCTTCATGACTTCATGGGGCAGAGTGGACATAATAAGGACTAGTGGCTATGGATCAGTGCAGTGGGGTCGCCATGACTCCATGGAACAAAGTGACCATAACGAGGATTTGGGTGATCAAAGCGGTGGATATCGTATGCTTTATGAGTGAGAGATGTGAGGATGGTTGCTATCTTGATTGTTTGACACCACTATGACATGCACACCCCTCCCCCATATGTTTGTGTCCCCTTAGTGTATTGTACATCTTGTTCTGCTAACTCTTTGTGTTTTGGTCCAGGTTCAGGTATGGTTTAGTATACCTGTTATTGTTCTATTTGTTGCTTATCGCTCATACCAGACTTTTGTCTGACCTAGAGTTTTATGTCTCTTCTTATTACTCTGGGTGCTCTTAAACGGGCAGACTAGAGACAGGTTAGCTGGTTATGCACGAGTAGATGATCTGGAGACGATCAGGAGGCTCCCATGTATGATATATATATTCTCCCTGTGTCGCTGCTGGTCACTACTTTGGGCATTAGTAGTGTACCTTTCTTATTTTGCTTTAGAGATAGTTTTAAAAGTTGTAATAATGATGATGTGGAACATAAGCTGTATTTTGAATTCCGCTGCTATGATGATTATGGTTTAGTTCTCATCTTACGCACTATCTCATCTATTTTATGTCAAGTATGTTATTATTATACTTTATTCCATGCGTTGTGAGACATTCTACAGGTTCCTTTTTAGTTCAAATTCCCTTCTTTCCTTTCTTTGACGACATCCCGTGTGGGTTGGACATTGGCACAACGCACTTTCATTGGAAATGTCGGCTAGTGCTGTAACACCCCGTATTTTCTGTAAACATTAAAGTAACGAATTAAAGAATAAATAATTACTAATGTGAGAATTAAGGGAAACAGGTTATGCCATTGCGTTCATCTCGGAATTCTGCTTGAGATAGAGTCCGAGTTTGCGTAAATCGGAATCCATATGAAGGAGTTATGACCTTCAGAAGATTCAAGAATTTAAATAAATAGCTCAGAATAAAGTTCAGAAAATTCAAAATTCAAAATCAGAAGTAGAGTTGGGCTAGGCGGGAAATTTCCCGCCCAAGGCCAGGTCGACCAGGAGGTCGACCAAGGGGTCAACCTCCCCCCATACAGGTCGACCTGGGGGTCGACCTCCCCCTCGGGTCAGATCGGAAATTTGACGTGTTTTCTCCTGTGACGAATTGTTATGTCATTACGGCTTGTGTGGCATGTTCTAGTTGGTTCTCTTAGGTTCGAATGGCTTTGGTTTACTCTAGGTTAATCTGATGGCTCCTATTAAATCAGACTTCTATGTAAGCAACCTAAATCTAAACCCTAAAGCCACACAAAAACATACCTAAGACCATCATGCTGTTAGTACTTAGCCTAGAATAGCCGCCATTCTCCTTCAACTAGAAAGAAAGTTAGGAATTACAAATCAAGTCTAATTCAACTATGAGAATTCAACGTCTACAACAAAGGAGAGTTCATAATACAGATCCCAAAACTCAAGACTAGCCTCCTTTTTGTAAGTCCAGTTATCATTTAGACCTAAACGATATTAGAATTGTGACTAAATAACTGGATGTAGAACAACGCCCTATGTAAATTTATGCCTATCCTTTTTGTTAAACTGAATTAGTTAAGACTATGACTCTTATCATGGTTAAGTTTGTGATTATGTTGTATGTAATATAATGATAAATGTTAAATGCTTTGCAATAAATCCATATGTTGTATAATTCGTCAATGACATATTATGTTGTATATTTTGGAGATGGCATAAATTGGCAATGACATATTATAATCTGGCGATGGAATATCATATTGTGCAATTTGGTGATGACATTCCATATTGTATAATTTGGCGGTGGATATCATATTGTGTAAATTGGTGATGACATACTATGTTGTATTATTTGGCGATTACATTTCATGTCGCATAATTTGGTAATGACACCTATATGTTGTATGTCAATTTGGGAATTTTATGCAAGTTCAACCATGATCACATTATGACCAAAACTACATGCTAATATGATTAGGTTCATGTTAGATTAGATCCAACTAATTTGCAAAGTTCACAATTGCATGCCTAATGTTAAGTTTATGTAGTTCTATGTTAAACCCCTCTTTCATGATTCATGTTAAGTAGATCTAAATTTGCAAGTTCATAATTAAATGTATATTGTTCTATGCCATATTCATATGACACATATATAGTTAGATCCATATTTTTTATGATGATGGAATTATTACATGTTCCACTTTTTCCCCTTTTGTGTATAAGTTAGGCTATGTATCAAGCCTAGCATTTTATGTGATTTATGTGAACGTTTAACGGGGGTAACGTTGGGGAAAAACATGAAATTATATATAATTGGCATATTTGGCTCATGAACATGTAAATGTTTTATGGCATAAAGTGGTATAAATTTTTATACCTAAAATTATGTACTTGATTTAAAGGAAAAGTGGGGCTTGACTTGAATGACAATAATTTACATATAAATATAAAGAGGTAAATATGTAAATTTAGAAAAGACGAATATGCCTAACCCGATGTTAGATTGAGTTACGGTGTAAGACTGCCCGGAACCGCCCGGACATCCAACAACCGTAACAATATATATCTAATGTGGGAGGTTAGTGCATCAAGCCCAAAGGAACCCGAGGTTAGACTGAGTTGCGATGTAAAACTGCTCGGACCCGACCGACACATCCAGTAACCGCAACAATACCTATCTAATGTGAGTGGTTGGTGCTTTAATAAATGAATTAAACCTAAGTCGGGAATGGTAGGGTTAAGTTAATTAAGGCAACACTTAAACCAATGCAACATGTTAACTAAACTGATGGGTGGGGTTAGGTTAACTTGGCACTTAACCAATTTAACATGTTGACTAGAAAACCCTAGTAATGGGGACCCATTTCAGCAGTAACCCACATAGATGTACCATGGTACCCTGGACTAGGCAGGGTGGGGCACGATTACTGGGCTGATTATAAGCAGTCAAAACGACGACGGTTGGTGCGTCAGTGTAGGTTCCGACGGAGTACGGGTGTGCACATACTCCAAAGTGGAAAAAGCAGGCACTGGGCATCAGTAATTATACACTGTGCATCTTGAATCATGTCAGGTTGCCACCATAGGATTTGATACACCGCATGGTGGGACCAGCACAGGTATCTACAATCGAGCGGGACTGTAGGACGCAAGTAGTAAATGCGTGCGAGTAGGAGCCGATCAATGAAAGGGGATCACTGGGTTTGAACTCATGATAATGGTTGAAATATCTCGTAGGTGCAGAGAATATGGACATGAGTGCGATAGTATGACTAGTTTATCTTGCCTTGTTTATCTTGCCCTGTTTATCTTACCTTATCCTATGTTACCTTATTTCCTTGTTATTTTCCTGTGTCCAACTTATTCAA
Organism: Allium sativum; assembly: GCA_030737875.1. Lineage (NCBI taxonomy): Eukaryota > Viridiplantae > Streptophyta > Magnoliopsida > Asparagales > Amaryllidaceae > Allium > Allium sativum. Next base: position 582,842,592 of record CM060915.1, on the reverse strand, counting down.
GTCATGGTTGTCTTATCAATTTACAAGCTGAATAATCACTGGTCATACCAGATTTATGTCTGACCCATTTTCTTTCGCTCTCTTTTCTTCCGTTCCCCCCCTCAGGTACACAGGGAGGGAATAACTCAGCTTAATTTGGACCGTTCATCTTTCCAAGCGTGAAGACCATGTGATGTATAGCTTGGAACTTCTTATCTTTGGCTATGGTTTTGGACACACTACTACTTGGGGATTTATGCAGTTTTATTGTGTTTTATGCTTCTTTATGTAATAATCAAGACAGAGATTTTGATGTAATGACTTGGAAGTTGGTTTGAAACAGTTTGCCGTAATGTTTTGTTATGAACCACGTTTGAAATAAAGTTAGTTTTTCCGCTGCTTATATATGTTTGTCTTGTAAATTATCTGTGTCTTTTCCCTATAATGCTCCATCAAAGTTAAGGCATTCCCTTTGTGAGTGACCTTAATGGTGGTGGGGTGTTTCACTTGGTATCAAGCCAGGTTTACCAGATCAGATAAAATTTTTGAAAACTGTTTTTCAAAAAGAAGTTTAAAGAAGCAATTTTCAAGAAAAAGTGTTTTATTTTAAAAAAGGGATAATCCCCCAAAGCTATATGCACTATCTTTTTATCCTTTGTTTTGAATCTTTCCTTTTTTCCGTTTCAGCATGTCTGGGGATCTTGACCTTCCAGAGGGCATGCTGGTATCTGCTGGTTCAGAAGATACGTAGAGGCTAAGGCTAATGCCGCAGGCCCAGTAGACGTTCCTCCTCCCCCAGCTGCTGCGGTTCCTCCTCCTCCTCGTGCAAATGCTTTCTCAAAAATATGTAGGGTCTTTCGAGCCATAGGTGGAAAGAACTTCAATGGAAATGAATCCTTCGTGGAAGCAAGAATCTGGCTCAAAGAAACCGAGGATTTGTTCGATATCTTCGAAGTGGGTGATAGGCATAAGATACAGTTGGCCGTATGGTTGCTCAAAGATGAAGCTTCCTATTGGTGGGAAGTCACTAACGCTGAAAGACTAGTTGAAACTTGGATGGATTTTAGAATGAGGTTTGAAATGAAATTCCTCTCACAAGCTGAACGAAGCCTATAGATGGAGAAGTTCTTAGCTCTCAAACAAGGGAGTATGTCGATCAAGGAATACATTAACCAATTCAACCAGCTGGCTAAGTTCGAATTGGAGTTAGTGAACACTCCACATAAGAAGGCTCTCCGTTTTGTTAAAGGATTAAATGAGCCACTGCACAGCGTAGCTATGTCCCATATACCTATGGGTGCAACTTATGAGAGACTGGTGGACATGACACTGTTACAAGAAGAAGATAAGGTTGGCAAGAAGGAGACAAAGGTGGAAGCATCTCAGGATAATAAAGGGGAAGAATCACAGAGCAAGAAGACAGATTCCAAGAAAAGCGGGAAGAACAACAAACCCCATGACAAGAGGAAGTGTAATTTTTGTGGTGTTCCTGGACATCTAGTTAAGGACTGTAGAAAGAAGAAAACGAAGATGGGTGGCTGTTTCCATTGCGGCGAGATAGGACACATGGCTAGGGACTGCCCAAGAGAGCAAGGGCAAGGGCAGAGAGCTGGATCTACTTCTGGAGGGCAGGTTCACGCTCTCATGGCACCTCCGCAAGAACGAGGTAGAAATGTTTCTGTTGAGAGTTTAGTTTATCTTTTTGATCATCCTGTTCGTACACTCTTTGATTCTGGCGCATCGCACTCTTTTATATCTGCTGCTTTAGTTGAATCTCTGCACCTAGACACCAGTTTAGTAGAGGATCCCTTGGTTGTTTCAAATCCAATTGGGGGCTCAACTTATTCGTCAATGATTTGTTTGGATTTGGAAATTTCTATACAAAGTGTGGGGTTTAGACGTAATGCCTATGTTTTGGGCTTCACGTGCTATGGGTTGATTCTAGGCACGGATTGGCTATCCAGTAATGATGCCATCCTCAATTGTGAAAAGAGAGTGGTTAGACTCATGATTCGCCTCGGTAACACTCTCGAAATTTCTTGTAATCCCATGAACTCCGTTATGCTTAGCTATCTATAATCTTTTGATGCGTCTATTGAGAATTTGCAGTCTGTTACAGTAGCCCGTGAATACTCAGATGTCTTTGAAGAGGTGAAGGGGTTACCTCTGAAGCAGGAGATAGACTTCCGCATATACCTCGTTGATAATGCAAAACACGTTGCTTTACCCGTTAGACACATGGCTCCAAGGGAGAGGAAAGAACTCATCATGGAAGTTAAAGAGTTGCTTGAGAAGGGGTTTATAAGGCGGAGTATTTCTGAATGGGGTGCTCCAGTAGTGTTCACAACTAAAGCAGACGGTTCACTTCGCCTATGCGTTGACTATCGGGAGCTAAACAAACTGACCAAGAAGAATAGGCACCCACTTCCAAGAATAGATGACTTGTTCGATTAGCCTGTAGGTGCATCGGTTCTCTCCCAACTAGATTTGGCTACCGGGTTTCATCAGCTAAGAATGGCTAAAGACAACATTGATAAGATCTCATTCAGAACTACGGATGGTTTCTTCGAGTGGCTTGTCATGCCTTTCGGCCTGACAAATACACCCACTTACTTCATTGATTGGATGAGCAGGGTGTTCAGGGAGTTCCTCAATAAGTTTGTGGTGGTCTTCGTAGATGACATTTTGATTTTCTCAAAGAGTGAGGAAGAGCATGCTCAGCATTTGAAAGAAGTTATGGATACTCTTCGAGCACATCAATTGAAAGCCAAATTCTCCAAATGCCACTTCTGGAGGGGGGAAGTAAGATTTCTTGGACATGTGGTATCCAAGGAAGGGTTAGCCATGGACCCCGCAAAAGTAGTTGCGGTGCAAGATTGGAAGGTTCCACGGAATGCGACCGAGGTCTGGAGCTTCCTCGGGTTAGCGGGCTTTTACCGAAAGTTCATCAAAGACTTTGCGAAAATCTCAGCTTCGCTTACAAGGTTGACGAAGAAGAACCTAACTTTCAATTGGGATTTGGATTGCGATATTGCTTTCCAACGATTAAAGAGAGCTCTAACAACAGCCCCAGTTCTGACATTGTCGGATGGGAGCAAGATGTTTACCATATACACGGATGCATGTGGTACGGGACTAGGTGCTATCTTGATGCAAGAAGGGAAGATAGTAGCTTATGGAGGCAGATAGTTGAAAGTGCATGAGAATAACTACCCAACCCACGATCTAGAGTTGGCTTCCATCGTCTTTGCACTTAAGTCTTGGCGCCATTATCTCCTAGGTGAGAAGTTTGAATTGTATACTAACCATAAATCGTTGAAGTACCTTTTCTCGTAGAAAGATCTTAACTTGAGGCAACAAAGGTGGATGGAATTCTTGGCATCCTACGATTTCGAGATTTCCTATACTCCTAGCAAGGGCAATGTAGTAGCAGATGCCTTGAGTAGAAAGAAGCTGACCTTAAGCCCTCTCTTTGTTGAAAGGAAGAGCTTGGAGTACATAGCCAATTTTGACTTTAGACCCTCTATCGATCATGTGACTAGTTTGTTAGCATCACTAGAAGTGCGGCCTACTCTTTTGGACTCAATAGGAACCGCGCAACGTGAAGACCCTCAGCTAGTTGATGTGATGGACAAGCTAATTAGGGGGAGACTTCTAGTCACCTCAATAGATACTCCATCGATGACAAGGGTTGGTTGAGGCGGGATGGAAGGCTATGCGTCCCTCAAGCAAGGGATTTGGTGAAGAAGGTCCTCGAGGAGGCACACCATTCCAAGTTGACCATATAGCCAGGTGGAGACAAGATGAATAAAGACGTAAAAAGGGTTTTCTTTTGGGATGGCATGAAGAGGGATGTAGCTGAGTTCGTCGCTAAGTGTTTGATATGCCAGCAACTTAAGGCGGAGCAAAAGAAGCCTGGTGGTTTGTTTCATCCTCTAGAAGTCCTGTAGTGGAAATGGGATAGCATTTCAATGGACTTTATTGATAGGATGCCTAGGTCAAGAAGGGGCAATACCAGTATTTGGGTAATAGTGTATAGGCTCACAAAAAGCGCTTACTTTATACCCGTTAAGAGTAGAAGGACTGCCTCATCTTTAGCATCCGTTTACTTTAAAGAGATAGTTCAACTCCATGGGATACCCTCCAGCATTGTAAGTGACCGAGATCCTATCTTTACGAGCGAGTTTTGGAAGAGCTTGCAAGAGGTTGTAGGCACACAGCTATGCTTAAGCACAGACTATCACCCTCAAACCGATGGTCAGACGGAAAGGGTGAACAGGGTATTAGAAGACCTCTTGAGACTATGCATTCTTGACTTTGGAGGAACATGAGAGGATCATCTTCCTTTGGTGGAGTTTGCCTACAATAATAGCTATCAAGCCACCATAGGCATGGCATCCTTCGAAGCTTTATATGGAAGACCATGCCAATCACCAACTTGTTGGTGGGAGTCTACAGACAAGCTCATACTTGGACCAGATATGATTAGAGAAACTTCAGAGAAGATGGACTTGATACGAAGAAGAATGAAGACTGCCCAAGATAGACAGAAGTCCTACGCATATAAAAGAAGGACCGACCTTGAGTTTGAGGTTGGGGACAGGGTTTTCCTTAAAGTATCTCCTTTGAGGAACATCATTCGCTTCGGATCCCCAGGAAAGTTGGCACCAAGATTTGTTGGGCCGTTTCCTATCATTGAAAAGATTGGGAAGACGTCTTACAGAGTGTAGCTTCCCAAAAGATTGGCTGGAGTTCATAATGTCTTTCATGTTTCTCACTTACGGAAGTGCTTACATGAGTCTGCGGAAGTGGTGGAACCAAGCATATTAGAGGACGTAGAAGTAGAATGAGAGGCGGCTGTGAGAAGAGTTCCAACTCATATGTTGGGTACAGAAGTCAAAAAGCTATGCAACCACAAAGTCAAACTTGTTAAAGTTCAATGGAGTGACTATGAGGAAGACGCGACTTAGGAGACTGAGGCCAAGATACGCACAGCCTACCTTTTTCTTTTTTAGGGTACATTTGTGATCTCTTTTTCCTTAAGTTTATTCATGCTTATATCTATCTTTTTAGTATTTTTCCTCAGTGTTGTTCTCGATCCTTAGGTAGAAATCAATGGATGTAAACATGTATTTGAAACATGTTATGATTGATGGTTGCAAGTGGTTGCTAGTGGTTGCTCATGGATGCATAAACACACACATTAGGTGTTAGATCGACTCAGTCAATTTCATATTGCATATGCATATATGTACTTGTATATGATTGAAACTTGATGTGTTATCATATGGACGTTGTATTTGTATGAATGATTGTGCACTCATGTCGAAAGTATGATTAGGGATGATTGCATACATAATGGACTCATGGCACCGACATGACTTGCATTAAGGAGGTCAACTGAATTAGTAGACCGCCAGATTTTGCATTAGATAAGGACATGTACACACACTATGCATATGATCATGAAGCATTAGAAGTCTTTTTTAAGGACAATGGACGCCTGTGTTTTATGGATGAGTATATGGACAATTGGATGGTAGGATATACGTTCTCCTTGACTCGAAGATTTCGGGGACGAAATCCTTTAAGGAGGGGAGAATGTAACACCCTGTATTTTCTGTAAACATTAAAGTAACGAATTAAAGAATAAATAATTACAAATGTGAGAATTAAGGGAAACGAGTTACGCCATTGCATTCGTCTCAGAATTCTACTTGAGATAGAGTCCGAATTTGTGTAAATCGGAATCCCATGAAGGAGTTATGACCTTCAGAAGATTCAAGAATTTAATTAAACAGCTCAGAATAAAGTTCAGAAAATTCAAAATTCAAAATCGAAAGTAGAAGCGGGCTGGGCGGAAAATTTCCCACCCAAGGCCAGGTCGACCAGGAGGTCGACTCACATACATGTCGACCTCCCCTTTGCGTCAGATCTGAAATCTGACGTGTTTTCCCCTATGATGAATTGTTGTGTCATTAGGGCTAGTGTGGCACGTTATGGTTGGTTCTCTTAGGTTTGAATGGCTTTGATTTGCTCTAGGTTAATCTGACGGCTCCTATTAAATCAAACTTCTATATAAGCAACCTAAATCTAAACCCAAAATCCACACAAAAACATTCCTAAGATCGTCATGCTGTCAGTACTTAGCCTAGAATAGCCGCCATTCTCCTTCAACTAGAAAGCAAGTTAGGAATTACAAATCAAGTCTAATTCAACTAAGAGAATTCAATGTCTACAACAAAGGAGAGCTATTCAAATTCGGAATACAGATCCCAGAACTCAAGACTAGCCTCCTTTTTGCTAGTCCAGTTATCATTTAGACCTAAACGATATTAGAATTGTGACTAAATAACTGGATGTAGAACAACGCCCTATGTAAATTTATGATTATCCTTTTTGTTAAACTGAATTAGTTACGACTATGACTCTTATCATGGTTAAGTTTGTGATTATGTTGCATGTAATATAATGATAAATGTTAAATGCTTTGCAATAAATCCATATGTTGTATAATTCGTCAATGACATATTATGTTGTATATTTTGGCGATGAAATAAATTGGCAATGACATATTATAATTTGGCGATGGAATATCATATTGTATAATTTGGCGATGGAATATCATATTGTGTAATTTGGCGATGACATTCCATATTGTATAATTTGGCGATGGTTATCATATTGTGTAAATTGGCGATGACATCCTATGTTGTATAATTTGGCGATGACATTTCATGTCGTATAATTTGGTAATGACACCTATATGTTGTTTGTCAATTTGGGAATCTTATGCAAGTTCAACCATGATCACATTATGACCAAAACTACATGCTAATATGATTAGGTTCATGTTAGATTAGATCAAACTAATTTGCAAAGTTCACAATTGCATGCCTAATGTCAAGTTTATGTAGTTCTATGTAAAACCCCTATTTCATGACTCATGTTAAGTAGATCTAAATTTGCAAGTTCATAATTAAATGTATATTGTTCTATGCCATATTCATATGACACATGTATAGTTAGATCCATATTTTTATGATGATGGAATTATTACATGTTCCTCTTTTTCCCCTTTTGTGTATAAGTTAGGCTATGTATCGAGCCTAGCATTTTACGTGATTTATGCGAACGTTTAACGGGGGTAACATTGGGGAAAAACATGGAATTATATATAATTGGCATATTTGGCTCATGAACATGTAAATGTTTTATGGCATAAAGTGGTATAAATTTTTATACCTAAAATTATGAACTTGATTTAAAGGAAAAGTGGGGCTTGACTTAAATGACAATAATTTACATATAAATATAAAGAGGTAAATATGTAAATTTAGAAAAGACAAATATGCCTAACCCGAGGTTAGATTGAGCTACGGTGTAAGACTGCCCGGAACCGCCTGACACATCCAACAACCGTAACAATATATATCTAATGTGGGAGGTTAGTGCATCGAGCCCAAAGGAACCCGAGGTTAGACTGAGTTGCAGTATAAAACTGCCTGGACCCGACCGGCACATCTAGTAACCGCAATAATACTTGTCTAATGTGAGTGGTTGGTGCTTTAATAAATGAATTAAAGCTAAGTCAGGAATGGTAGGGTTAAGTTAATTAAGGCAACACTTAACCAATGCAACATGTTAACTAAACTGATGGGTGGGGTTAGGTTAACTTGGCACTTAACCAATTTAACATGTTGACTAGAAAATCCTAGTAATGGGGACCCATTTCAGCAGTAACCCACATAGATGTATCATGGTACCCTGAACTAGGTAGAGTGGGGCACGATTACTGGGCTGATTATAAGCGGTCAAAACGACGGCGGTTGGTGCGTCAGTGTAGGTTCCGACGGAGTACGGGTATGAACATACTCCGGAGTGGAAAAAGCAGGCACTGGGAATCAGTAGTTAAACACTGTGCATCTTGAATCATGTCGGGTTGCCACCATAGGATTTGATACACCCCATGGTGGGACCAACACAGGTATCTACAATCGAGCGGGGTCGTAGGACACAAGTAGTAAATGCGTGCAAGTAGGAGTCGATCAGTGAAAGGGGATCACTGGGTTTGAACTCATGATAATGGTTGAAATATCTAATAGTTGCAGAGAATATGGACATGAGTGCGATAGTATGATTAGTTTATCTTGCCTTGTTTATCTTACCTTATCCTATGTTACCTTATTTCCTTCTTGTTGTCCTGAGTTCATCTTATTCAAGTCATGGTTCTCTTATCAGTTTACATGCTGAATAATCACTGATCTTACCATACTTATGTCTGACCCATTTTCTTTCGCTCTCTTTTCTTCCGTTTCCCCCCCTTCAGGTACCCAGGGAGGGAATAGCTCAGCTTAATTTGGACCGTTCATCTTTCCAAGCTTGAATACTCTGTGATGTATAGCTTGGAACTTCTTATCTTTGGCTATGGTTTTGGACACACTACTACTTGGCGATTTATGCAGTTTTATTGTGTTTTATACTTCTTTATGTAATAATCGAGACATAAATTTTGATATAATGACTTGGAAGTTGGTTTGAAACAGTTTGTTGTAATGTTTTGTTATGAACCACGTTTGAAATAAAGTTTGTTTTTCCGCTTCTTATATATGTATGTCGTGTAAATTATCTGTGTCTTTTACCTATAATGCTCCACCAAAGATAAGGCATTCCCTTTGTGAGTGACCTTAATGGAGGTGGGGTGTTTCAGGTGCGGGGCGGGCTGTCGGCGGGCTGTCACAATAGATATGAATTGAATAAGCACAACTTTTCAAATTGAAAGGACATCTTTTCAGACCTTGGGAGTTGGTGAAAAGATTGGAGGGAAGTTTGAAAGTTTAAACTTTTGAAATTCAAAATTCTAAATTTCAAAACTGCTGTATATGTCGATAATGTATATTTTTGTATGTCGACGTACAGTACTTATTTCAAAAAGAATTTTGGATTTTCAAACTTTGAATTAAATTATCGATTTATATTTCAGGTTTAACGATTTCCTAAAATACTTCTAATCATAATGAACATACAAACAATTTTATTTTATTAATTTATTGGTTATTTAATATTATATTATTATTTTGAATTTCAAAATTCAAAATTCTATTTTGAATTTCAAATTTCAAAGAATTTATTAAATTTTAAATTCAAACCGAAGCAAACAAATAAAGCATCCATTCGACCAAATAAAATTAAAATGTAATTAATACGTACCCGGTTTTTTGATCCTTTTCTTCATGATTTTCTGAACTCTGAGTTGCTGTAAAGCATATATTTGTATTTCCGGTTTCTGGTTCTTCATCACTTGATGATGAATCTGAATCATCTAACGTTGCTGCATATGCTTTCTTTCTTTTCTTTAATGGATTTGAGTTGTCCGGTTGTTGAGTAGATTTGTCTGGATATGGACACATTCTCTTTATATGACCTGATTTATTACAGTTAAAACATCATCCATCATTTAATTTTGCTTGATTATAACCCTTCCTTCTATACTTTAGAAATCTTCTAAAATGATTTTTGATGAGTGTTGTTTCTTCATCATCTTCACTACTTGAGTCAGAATCATTTGTTGTTGCTTTCAGTGCGATAGATTTCTTTTCAGTCAATAAATTTTCTTTTCTTTTCAGTATTTGAACTTCATATGACATTAAATTCCCAATTAACTCTTCAATCTTTATTTCACTGACATCATTGGCTTCTTCTATAGCCAAAGTCTTCTGATCCCATTCTTGAGTTAATGAATTTAATATTTTTCTGACTTGATCTGCTTCGGAATAAGTTTTTCCAAGTGCTGTTACTGAATACACTATCTCTTAAAATTTGCAATACATATCGGAAATAGACTCATTCTCGTTTATTTTAAATAATTCAAATTGATTGACTAGCATTCCTATCTTAGTCTGTTTAACTTTATTAGTTCCTTCATGAGTAACTTGTAAAGTTCTCCAGATTTCATAAGCAGTCTTACATATGGATACTCTATTAAATTCATTCTATCTAATGAACAAAATAACATATTCATGGCTTTCAAATTGCTCTATGCAGCAGCCTTTTGTTCATTTGTCCATTGTGCAAATTCAGTTGTGGGTTCAACATAATTATTTTGTGTACTATTCCATGTGTCTAATCCTACAGCCTTAAATAAATTTTCATTCTACATGCCTAATATGAATAATTACTACCATTAAATAGTGTTTGTAACGATTTAAACAAAACTAAAAACTAGAGAGAACTATGGGATGAATCCGATACTACAAAGACAAACACGGACACAGATTCAAACACAGAAGCAAAATAAACAAAACAAAAGTACAGAAAAGGAAAGAACACACCGAATTTTATACTAGTTCAGATTACTCCTACGTCCAGTCCCACACAGCGCTGGGTTGTGCAAAATTTTACTACTCTTTCAATAGTCAATTACACCCTCCTTGATTTCATGGCTCAACAAGGAGACACCGATTCCTATTTTCTTGATTTCAAAGCTCACAAGAACACACCGACTCATATTTCCTTGATTTCACGGCCCATAAGGACACTCCGACTCCTGTTTGACTCACAACAATGTTTATTCAACCCAAATAATTACAAAACAGCCCTATAACTCACACTTGATTCAGAGAGTAGAGAGTGTAGAGAGAAGAAGTTTGATCAATTCAGAAGTGAATTCGACAGAGTATAAGTGTAAAAACCATAAAAATGATTAAGAATAATGGTAGGATGAAAGAGGATGAAGATGGAGAAGAAGAGATTTAGAAAATTCGGTTTTGACCTCTTTTTATAGGGTATGAAGGGTTGCAATGGTTCTGAAGCGTTTCAAATAGTGGGAAGACACTTCCCTTCAAATTTAGAAAAATAACAATGTCGACATGCATATTTTGCTATGTTGACATAGGCATGTGTAAATTTTATTTTCAAAGCATTTTTCAATTATTTTGATATAAAATTAATTCTGGAAATTCTTGGATAAAAAACTAATGTTGTAAATCAATATTATATGATAGAAAAACATATGAAAATATATTTTTAAACTATATAAATATATTTATAAAATTATAAGATTTTAAACTATATAATATAAATAAAGTATATATAAAAAACATAAGTTTGAAAAACAAAAAAGAATAAAAATAGAGTTTAATAGAAGAAAAAAGATAAGATTGAGGATAAAAACAAAAACAAAATTAGAGAGGATTGAGGAAAGAATTGAAAAATCAGAATTTGAATTTGGATTTGAACCTGGAGTTCTATTTGGAGTCTTACAAAATCTAGACTCTATATATATATATATATTATTCTTGAACTCTTGAACTCTTGAAATCTTGATTACTTATGAGTCTTGAATCTACTCTAAATTCTGAATCTCTAAAAGCTCTTAAAATGTACAGTCTTCAGTATTAATTCCTGTATACAAATCCTGCATATGTGTACATATATATGTATGTGTGTGTGTATGTGTGTGTATTCTAAACAAAGATGTTAATATATATTTTATAATCAGTGATAATTGAAATAAGGTTATTGTCATCAAAACTCCATTCTCCAACATTTTCAAATATTTCGGAGTTGATCTTCACGGAGAAGAATTTGTGCCAAGAAAGGTGTTTGATTCCCCAAACATACACCTTATGTAAATTCCACTCACTTTCAAACCGTATAAGACATTCAAAGACAAACAAGCTCGAATACAACAAGAACAAGAGCCTATGGAAATCGAAGAAGAAGAAACTTCTTTAGAAAGTGTTGAGTCTCCAATCAACACTAGAACCATTTCCAGAGAGATGAGTCGTTCAAAACCAAGTGAAGATTGTCAATTATCAAAACAAGTTCAAAAAGAACTTCTCCAAAATGACTAAGTTCATGATCAAGATAGGAACAAAGCTTGGAATTTCATCTTCCTCCTCATCATCCACTGATTTATCTTTAATATTTGCTTTCGAATCTCGTATTTAGTGTGTCTTAATTAGTTGGATGTATTTTCTTTTTATGAAGTAATGAATGGAGTTTTATTTATGTCAAAATCATCTATAAGTTACTATAAAAACTTTAGAGTTAAATATAATATAAGAACAAAAGTTTCAAATTTTGAAATTTTCAATTTTTTTTAATAATATGTCGACATACATACTTGCCTATGTCGACATATGACTGCCATATTTTCAAAACTTTTCAAAATTTAAAATTAAATAACTAAATCATGTCCATTCAAATATAACGAATTCTAGACCTTATTCAAGCCTATTTTTTCCAGAAAACTTTATCATTTCATTTCTCCTTCTTCTTTATTCATTTCTTATCAAAACTATGGCAAATCCTATTCACAGTCTAAGGTAAAATCTTGAAGAAACATTCAATTCCTTTAAGAACATCCTCTTTATTGTACTACGGAACCAGCGTCATCTTGAATTAAGACAAATAAAGATGTTTGAACAGCAAGAGAAGCATTTTGATGTCATTAGTTGGCTAATCCATTCTCTTTTCAGAGATGAAGATAACAATCTCGCTAAGGAACCACTAACAAAAGAAGATGAAGATTGGGAGATCATCAAGAAGGATCCTATCTTTAGAGAAGACGGTTGGGTAGAAGTCCCATGAAACGTATAATTGTTTAGTGTCATTTGATTGGTTTGGTTTTCTTGAATTTTTTTGAACTTATGTGTTAACGATATTTTTCGTCAACACTGGAGATAGGTCTATGGAAGTGGACCTAGGGGAAAAATAGGTTGTTCAGCCTTCACAAGTTTGACTTAGTTTACCGTCTCCTAGATATCAAGGTTTAGAGTCCTAAAGAATATTTACTCTTCCCTCAATGGGACGAGTATCATTCCTAAGTGATTCGAGAAACAACAGTTATCTTGGGATGAAGGATTCCTAAGCACAGCCTTAGCAAATGACTTAACGATCTGTCGAGAGGGGTTCTGCACTGGGCTTGCAGAAGGGTCTAAATTTGTAGAAAGAGGGTGTTTCACTTAACTTACGGAAAGACTTGGATATAGGCTCATATACATGTTGGAAGCAAACAGTACGATGCGGCAACAATAATTGAGAAATCATATAACAACCCCATAAAGAAATATTCTAGGTATTGATTCACATTTTTTTGATCTTTTATTTAGAATGCATGAATATAATAGAAGAAATCCCCAAATCGATCTAAGAATTACGATTTACTCTAGAGAAAAAGAATACAAGAGTAAGAATGAGGAAAATCCTCCCCAAGATGTGACCCCTGGTGTCTTATTTATAGAGAATTCGGGGACCGTTCTGCTGTTGGGCCATTGGGCCTGCAGAAGCCTCTATCAGAAGCTTTTCTCCTTGGTCTCGGGCGTTCAACTTCCAACCGCCTTTATGGTGCTGATTATAGTTTTCGCGGTGAGAGTTCCGGTCAGTTGGAGATTCTTTGAGATTGATAGGAGCTTGTCGATGTAAAGGACTTTCGGAAGGCATTCGTGCTTCCGGTAGTGGCTTTCGATTTTTTTGTGAATACTTTGAGCAGCTTTCCCTCATGATGTATGTAGACAGCTGTCGGTTCGAAACCGCTGTCAGTGTCTCTATCAAGCAGATTAGTGTGGATATCTAATATCCCTTTTAGGGTTCCGGCTTGCCTTCTGAAGGAGCCTTTGGGTATAGCCTGGACTTCAGAAGGTGGCTCCCAGTGATTTTTCTGTCATTTGTCAATGTGGCCTTTCTATGCTTACACAGTGGATGTTTCGGAAGCTGGTTCCAGATAACTCATACGTGCTTTCAGCTTGGTATTTTTGATGCCTCCGTCTTTTGATGGATCGGTATTAAGCAGGTTAATACCAGCAACCCTTCCATCTTTTCGGGTTTTAATCAGCGGAGCTCCTGCCTCCTTATTTCTTAGTTTATGACTTAGTTGACCTTTCGTTATAGACCTCCCCTGCCGAATACACCCTTCTGTATAAACCCAGTCGGATACACCCTGTCAGGTAAACCCTATCGAATAGATCCCGCCGGACAGACCCAGTCGATAATCTTTAGCTTCTGAGTTCTTTCTAGTGTTTGGGCCCTTGCTTTTGGAGTATTCTTATGTGCTTGTGTTCCGATACCCCTTCATCGTCGGCTTGCTTCGAAGTTAATTTTGGAAGTAACATTTGCCCACCCAGTGAAGGGGTATTTCTTTTTGCGTCTAAGAGGCTGTGAGGTTTTGATCATGCAGGATTCCTGGCTTTTCACTTTTCCAGTATGAATCCCGCTCGTTGATTTGATTTTAGATGTGTGGCAAAGATGAAAAGGCGAGCTCTTGCCCAAAAGAAATCTTCTTTTCTTTTCTTCCTATTTCCTGCATAACATTTTGCTCAAACGACGTTAAAATTTACCATGCTACTCTTCGAGGTTTCAGGCTGAACTAATCATAAGTATTTTGCTTTAATCTTAATCGCTGGTTTGGATTATGCCTTGAATTGGGACTCGGCGGCCCTGGTGCATATTAAACCCCCGATAATCATTTAGGATGATGTCTAATGGTGGTTTTAATGAATTATGTCTATCCCCAATCATTATCGGGATCTAGGAAACAAGGTTTTTAAAGTCTTGTAGATAGAAATTGATAAATCTTGGAGATAAAAACTGATTTTTTAAGTTGTTGGAAATACTAGGTTTTGAGTTTAAAAAGGAGGAGTTTTAGAAATGGAGTTGAATAGGTGGATGAGGGGTTTTAAAACGGCATGACCAAAATTAAAATTTTGTGTCTAGGCCCATACCAGTTGACTAATAAGAATAGCACTAGTTGATTGGTGCCTGTGTCCAGAAAAGTTATAGACCATATATATATATAGCCTTATTCATTCAATTTTAAAGTTTTACATATTTTTGTATAATTTATTGATTTAAGTTATGGTCTATATATTTTTCAACAAATTATATTATAGAAATCAAAGAAATATATATATATATAATTCATAAATAAACCAAATTTTCAAAAACAAACAACTCTCAATGCATTGTTACATAATGGAGCATTATTATTTAAAACAAAATCAATGAGAAACTATAACAACATTCATTTGAAATTGGATGAAGTAGATTTATTCAGAGTTTCCTTCTTGGATTCCTCATTAGCCTTATAGTTTTTTTTCCTATGAGTTGGGGCTATAAGGTGGTCATTTTGGAGTATTTTTCCAAGGGCTCCATGAAGAAGTTGGACACTCTAGAGTAGAATATAACTAATAGTGCTTTGGTTCATGTATATTTTGTTTTCCATAAATGCGCAAAGCCATTTGTTCTAAGAAATTTAAATGTCTCCCTGTCACTTTTTGTTCAAAGTATAATTCTTATTGAAGATTTAACTATTACTGTTAATAGTGATGGATATCATCTATCTTTTCCCTTGTAGATGGTGAGATGGATAAAGTACGTCTTGATTTCGTAGATTCTGGAGTGTAGCCGATATGATAGTCAGTCCATTTGCATTTTGGTTGTTTTCTTGATTAGAAGAAATGATTTGCATTGATGAAGATGATTGTTTTGTAGTAGAGTTGTCTGGAGAGTTTGAATTTGCATTTGACATGATTTCTTGGCTTTAAATTTTTAGAGAGTTTTAAAAAGTTATGTTTACAAAACCAATGTTGAGTCATTTTATAGTAAAACATTCTTAATGCTAGGAGTGAAAAAATGAATGGAGGTTTGGAAGTTTGAATATGAGCCATGTATATTAATAGCTAGTTTGTTAGGAAGTTTGAAAATGGAGTTCTCTAGAAATGAAATATAACATTATTATGAAGTGAGTGCCAGACAAGAAACACAATGCAGCCCAATGGCAAGGCAATGCAACTACCAAGGAGAGCACCAAGGTTCGAGTCCCGGTTAATAAAAAAAATTATTTTTCTAAAAATTTATTTTTGCACTAAAAATTAAAATACTTTATAAATCTTTTAAAGAAACGATTCCAACTTCTCTTCGAAGTTTAATAAATCTATTTTCTAGTAACGGTTTAATAAAAAATATCAGCTATTTGATTTTCAAAATTTACAAATTCTAAGTTTTTCTTATTTCTTTTTCAATATTATCACGTAAAAAGTGATGTCAAATATCTATATGTTTAGTTTGTGAGTGATTTACTGGATTTTTAGCTATTTTTTTAGCGAAGCTAACCGGTTTTCAAGGTGACCGCAAACACCTTTGTTTTAACTAATAATAAAATACAGTGAAGTACGGTAATTGTTAGTAGACAATCAGCTTCGGTTTTTAAGGTGGACCGTCCATCACATATGTTGGATTGAAGTGTCCAGCTCACTGTACATCAAAAGTAGTAGTGAAGCTGAGTTGCTTCAATTACATAGATACCTAACAGCTAGTCTCTAATAGTTGAGCGAGGAGAAGAAGAAGCAGAGGCAGAAGAAGAAGACCTAGGGCCCATGTCATTCAGCAATGTTGCAAAAAGACTAGAAAGGTAGGCAAATAACCATGATGGTTCGTATCATATACGAATTTTCTGTCCCAAGAATCATCAGACAAGATAACAGCATTGTAATCCCCATAAACACCATCAGTATAAAGCTTTAAATCATTCCCGTCATCAAAGTAATGCAAAACCTAACTTCTACACTATCATCTTCTTCACCATCTGATACAAACATATAATAGACCTTACTAAGAGAATCATACCTTATTCCAGAGCCTAAATGAACCTAGGATTTCTCTTCAAAGATCCAAACAACAATTCCATCAACAACTCTACGAGCAACATCAGCATCTACAATAGGGGTTTCAACAGCCACTTCAACCGGTTTACGGGGAATATCAACAATTTTGATTTTAGGGACCTATTTACGAAGGGGAGGTTTCACAAGTGGATTTTTAGGCTTGGGGGGGGGGTATTAGTTGAATATTTACAAACATCACTGATATGGCCAAATGATTGGCACTTAATGCATATTGTCGGTTGCTAAGTGTACTGAACATCTACATACGTATATAAACCATCAATTGTGGCCTTAAGCTTAGAAGGTAGCAGCTTATTTTGGAGTTATTTCAATTAATGATTTCGCAAAAACTAGATTCTTTCTAGCCTCTGTGTTAGCATCAAAACATTTGAATTTACCTACTCTACTAGCCAACCAGTTCAAGCCTGGTAGTGTTCGCAAAACAGAAAGAATCCTAGTGAATATAGTCCATACCGGGATAGATTGCATCCTTTCTCTGACACTCTCAATCATAGTACTCCATGGTGTAATGATTAAAGGTTTCCCTCCAATAACAGGCGGATCAGATTCAACACTTTCCTTCTTTCGTCCGCATCTGAAAATTTGAAATAATACATGCTATTCAAATAATTAACACAAAGCCCACCCCTCAAATTCCACACTTTACGACATTGTTCACGAACATTATCATATGGCTCACACGAGTCTAGAAAAACCCGCCACATGGTGATTCTTCCAAATATCAGTTACATCCTGAACAATTTCAGCAAGTGGAGAGGGATCATCCGAGTCTGTAGTGAACTCGCGCAGGCAGTAGTTACTAGCGCACCAAGGTAGAGCAGCAAATAAAAATGAGAAGGTTGGTTTAGGCTTAGGTTGCTGCATTAGCAAATTAACAGCAGGTAACGGTGTAGTCATTTCATTTTTATTTGAAGCTGTATTTTTCAAAGTTTGGGACATTACTACTACATTAGCACGAGCACCTAGAGTGCATTTCAGAAGCTCATTGGAATTGAGAAATGTGACTAATATGAAATGCACAATAACATCATTTCTCGATACAGTAATCGATTCCAATAGTGTTTTAGCATCCAGTCTAAGCTGTCTCATTGATATCAATCATCCCAACAACAGAATTTAAAATTTCAGTGTTACCTTTCTCAAATTCAGTGGGGGCAATTCCCCAGTCCACTACATCGGAGGAGCTTTAGAAATAATTGAAGATAACACAGGTAACGTCAGACCTGATAGAGGAAGAACCGGCATAGATGCTGCAACATCTACGATTTCTTGCAAATCAGAGTTTGCATTAGTAGCAACAGAAGCCAACGATTTTGTGGAAGATCGGGATAGCGGATTCCTAGTTTGAGGTTCACTCGGCTCAGATCTAAGTGAAGTCCGATGTTTTTTCTTATTTGAGAGAGGGATGGGTGGTTAAAGAAAACCGCATGGAGGAAGAATGGAAATGGGGGTTAACAGGATGGTAGGCCGAGGGTGAGGTGAGAGAGAATGGAGGAGGCGGCGCAGATAAACCATCAATCACACAAAAGACCTAATCGCCAGTCGCCATTTTCTTTTATTAACTAATGATTTATAAGTACTTATAATAGTTTTTGATTCTTAGATAAATTTATTACACTTGTATTATCACAATAAATAGCTTAATTATCTAAATTTACATTAAAATCTTTAAGTGTTTGTTGCATGCATATTACTTGAGCACAAGCTAATGCTGCCGATATATTTTCAGCTTCACAAGTAGATAGTGTAGCTTAATTTTGTTTCTTGCTAAACCAAGATACTTGTGATTTTCCAATAAAATGACAGGTACCACTTGTACTTGTTCAATCTGTCGGGGATCCTCCAAAATCAACATCGTTATACGATACCAATTCAAAGGAACTATCTTTCAGACAAAAAAGTCCAAATTTTTTGGTGTTGCTTAGATAACTTAATATACGTTTAACTGCTCGTAAATGTGATTCTTTAGGATTGGCTTGAAATCGTGCACACAAATAAATACTCATCATTATATCTGGTCGACCAACTGTTAAATATAAAAAACATCTTATCATACTACGATATAAATTTTGATCAACATTTTATCTAAATGTATTATTGTACTCACGAGAGTTGGTTTACTAGATGTATTTTCCATTCCAAAACGTTTTATTAAATTATTAAAATATTTTTCTTGATTTATAAAAATACCATTAGGTAATTGTTTGATTTGTAAACCGAGAATATATGACAATTCTCCCATGATTCTCCCATGTGTGACATTTCAAATTCACTACTCATAATTTCTGAAAATTTTTAACTTAGTTTTTTGTTAGTAGAACCAAATGTAATATTATCTACATAGATTTGAATTATTAAAATATCCTTATTATCATGTTTTATGAAAAGTGTTTGATCAACTTTTCTAATTTGAAAACTGAATTTATTAAATAATTTTTAAGACGTTCATACCAAGTACAAGGTGCTTGTTTTAAACCATATGATGCCTTTTCAATTTGTATACATGATTAAGATATTTTTCTTGTGCAAACAAAGGTGGTTGTTCAACATAAACATTTTCTTTTATATATCCATTTAAAAATGCCCTTTTTACATCCATTTAATATAATTTAAAGTTACGATAACAGGCATAGGCTAATAAGATATGAATTGCTTCTAATCTAGCGACTGGAGCAAACATTTCTTCATAGTTTATTCCTTCCTCCTGATTATATCCATGAGCGACAAAGTCTAGCTCTATTTCTAGTTATATTTCCTAACCCGTTAGCTTTATTTTTATAAACCTATTTTGTACGTATAACAGCTTGATCACTCGGTCTTGGAACTAATTCTCAAACTTCATTGCATTCAAACTGATTAAGTTTTTCTTGTATATCCATAATCCAATTTTATCAGAAAATGCTTCTTTTGGATTTTTGGGTTCAATATGCTACATGACTTACTAAATTTAGTTGACTTCTAATTTTTAAGTTTGAATTTATTTCACCAACAATATTTTGAGGTGGATGATCTTGTAATATTTTCGGTGGAGATGTTACTTCATTATGAACAATGTTTTCATCTTCTCTAGAATTATCTATTGAAGTACTTTCACTTTGATTATTATTTTCGACAATATCTTGATTTTTAGTTATATTTTCATATATATATATTATTATGAATAATGGGTTCATGTTATCTGAAAATATAATTAATGTTATCATCATCTTGAGAATTCCTATTATTCAAAAATTTCATTATTATTTTTCTCTCATGCTCTATATCGGTGTGGTGCTTTTACACCTAAGGAATTCTATTAATTTTAAGGTTGTAGACACATACCATATTTATTTATCCTAACTTATTTCCTCTATGAGTTTAAATTAGTAAGATCCTAATATTGTACATATTATTTTTTCTGAGTACCAAATTAGGTACCAAGCCAAATGATCTATGTTTCTATGACTTGGATTTTAATTTTTATGGAAATTCAGGTCCAAAAGAATTAAGATTGTTATACATCTATGGAAAACAGAGCAAACTCTAAGTCATCTTGTACCACTCATTATGCTTTGGATGTACGATATAATATGCGATGTGATGTATGATCAAGGACTATTTAGAGCAACCCCAACGCGGGGTCGGTTGCTCTTCAACCGACCCCCAACGAGGGGGCCTTGTACGAGGCCAGGTTTGCTTCAGCAACCCCGGAGGTTGTTGGAGCAACCAATTGGTTGCTCCGACAACCGTCGCTTGGCCGGCTTTGTTATAGCTGGCTAAGCAAAACCGGCTAAGGGTGGACTTTCTCTATCCCCCTTGGCCAGCTTTGTTAAAGTTGGCCAATTGGGGGAGAATTTTAAAAAATTCTTTTGGCTTTAACAAAGCAGTTTAAGGCCACCGACCGTTGTGTTCAGACCATTATATTCCATACCATTGCTTATTTTCTTACCGTTTGATTCATGTCTATATATATACATCAAACAACTTCAAATCGTACCACACTTCTCTTCCTTATTCATTTTTTGCTATTCAAGTTATTTGCAATATAAAAAAATGTCAAAGCCAAGAAGGGTGCCTCCAAATTTGCTCAAAATCAACACAATTACCATTCCGACCACAACCACTTTCCTATGCATTCCTCATACCAGCAGAATCAAACTTCCAATTATGGTAACTTCCCGAATGCTCCAAATTGTCATTATCCTCAACAAAACCTGAATTTCTATCAATCCCAGCAAAACTCCAATCATTATCAGAATACTCAAAATTTTGGTACTGGATAGAATGCGTCTTTTTAGTAAAATTACAGTGATAATCACTATGCTTCTCCAAGCAGCCAACAAAGGTTAGTCTCGCCTGAAACTTCTCCAAATCTATCAAGAAATTTGAACTATTTGTTTGGAGATAATAGCGGCATAAACGAAGAAACATAAGTCGATGAATCTGAAATTCCAGATGTGTATACGAACACACAACTAAGAAGATCAAACAAAATAGTGAAATGGCCTCCAAAAGAACAAGCAGAACTAGCTTTTTGTTGGGTTGAATGCTCCAGAGACAATGCAAAAGGAACTAGTCAAACTGATAACACATTTTGGAGTTTTGTTTCGAGATTATTCAATGGTCGTAGTCCAGAAACCCCCCAAGATCAATAGACTATTTGAAACGGTCCTGGAAGAGAATCACGCTAACTGTCAGTGTTGGAAGGAGATTATGGCCGGACTAGAAAGTAGACAGCAAAGCGGTGCCAATGATATGGATTTGGTACTTATCATTTACATAAATTATTATTATTATATTATTTTACTGTATGATTATAGCAACTTACATTAACTCAATCCACACAGCTAAAGAAAGCAAATGAAGTGTATATGGAAAATCACAAAAACAAATCATTCAACTTGCATAATTGTTACGCCATTCTGTCTAGGGAAGAAAAATAGAGCAACATACGCCACGAACATTCAACATTGCGATTTATGCCAAGAAGGCCAATGGAGGAATCAAGCCCAGGAAGTACCGATCCTCAAGAAAATACCCCTTTTTCTACAAGTTCCGGTGGTAGGCCTACTGGTTAATTTAAAGGTAAGAAAAAAACAATCGCAGATTATAGTTTCGTACTACGAACAACTAAATAGTCGAATGGTAGCGACTGAAGAATCTAATCGAATTTTGGCGGAAGCCAAGGAAGCTAAGAGATTTGAGAGTGCCCAGGAAAAACAACAAAGACATGAAGAACCTCAAATAACAAGAGAGCATGAGTTGGATGTTAGGGAGCATGAATTAGCTCGACTCGAACGTGCCGATAACAGGACACTTATGAGTGTCAACTTTGATACATTAAACCCAATGCAATGCTTATTAATGGAGCAAGAACTAGAAGTGTGCTGCAAATGACGCATGGGATTGGATGTATTTATGTTTCGATTGTTTCATTTTAGTTTTTTGTTATTATGTCATTATGTATTTTCTAGTTATTAGGTTCCGGTGATGTAGTAGTCATTGATGTAAGTGTCCTTAGTTTGGTAGTAGTTGTTATTGTTGTAACCGTTCCTCAATTAAATTTGGTTTATAAGTTGTTTCTAGCACTCTTGCCAGTCTAAACATGTAATAAAACAATAGTGACATAATATTTCATAACTTTAGCATCATAAAAGCATACATCTTACGAACCAAACTTAAGTAATTTAACTTGAACCTTTAGATACGGTAATCCGCTTCCTGATGGTTTTCCGTATGCTAGCAATAATATTTGACTAATTCGTCCCTTAATTCTTGATGTGCTTGGGGATCTCTAACGTTGTAACGACCCGCATTTTACATATCGGAGGATTGTAGAATATTTATTTCTTTTTCATATCAGGTCGTATGGTCGTGTAACTTTGGGGGATGACTATTGGAGTCATTTCCCTTGTTCACCATTTTTTCTGAATTTTAAATGACCATTTTACTTGTGACGAATCTTTTTTTGCCTTTAACTTTTGATTGGTAATGAGTTTCGACCTGAAACAACTTCCATTGGATTCAGATGATGGTTTACCTTTCCGTAGATTGGGCACATTTGTCAAATGGACTTACCGTTTGGGAGATATGGCTAAAATAAGGTTTAGAAGGTGAAAAACAGTTTAACCGGGCCAAATAGGTTGATTAGCAGCTAGGCCCATTGGGGGATTTCGGGATTAGGGTTACATAAGGGATGAAAAGGGTTAGAGAAACCTTTCTTTGTTATTTTTACAGCCGCCACTTACCTCTATTCAACCCTAGCAACGACCTCCACCTTCTAAATTAATCCCAAATCGCTTTCTAATCGCGTATTAGCTTAATCTACACCAAATCAAGGAGGATTAGCACCAAATCAGAGTTGGAGCTGCTGAGTTGCATTGGAAATCGTGCCTAAACAATAGAGTTTTAGATCTAGTATTTTATTTGTGGCTAAGGTGAGTGATTATCATTGTTTTTAACTAATTACGGCTAATTAGGGGTGGTTAGTGTTAATTAACGAAATTATGCATGTTAAAATTCTAGAAAAATATATAAAAATTCTTAAATATTATTTTAGGGCTCTGATAGAAATTTGGGTTAGTTTGGACATCTTTTGCTAATCTTATCATTAGTTATGGTTAAACATGATTAAAGTGAAAACCATGGGTTTTGGGTATGTTTGATCTAAAACAACCTATATGCTTGATGTTTTGACCTTGTTGATTGATCCTATATGTTACTATGACTATTTGGAATGTTAAGTAATCTTATAGGAAAGTTAGAATGGTGGAAAATGCCGTCTTATGATGAAAATGGACGATATATGCTCGTTGGAAAATGTGCAGGGTTTTGGATCGGATCGGATTATAGGGCTTGGATCGGATAGGAGAATCGGGCAAAGAAATTCGAACCGGACCGGAATTTGACATAAGAGACTTAGCAAGAAGGATGGCCATTTGCATAGAGTTGGAGTTGGGTTCGAATCAGAAGCGAGGGCGAGGTGATCGGAAATGGTGAGTACAAACCGAACCGGGCCAGGATTGCAAGCACCGAACCGAACCGGATGGGAACACCGAACCAAAAAGAAGTTAGAGCATGGAAAGGAGGGCCGAACCTAATCAATGACCACCGAACCGAGCTGGATATAGTGGCCGAACCGAATCGGGTTTGAACCTCTATTACTACTACGCGACGACTCTTCTGAAGGCCAACTCCAATTCGACCAAAACCCGAGATGCAAAGAAGTCCAAATGGGAGGTTATTACCCAGGATCCCAATGGGGATCAACGAGTTAACTTCATGAGTTGGGCATTTCTGTGGGACGTGTGCAAAGTGGTTATCAATGTCTATAGCTTTGACTCACCACTGAGAGACAGATATTGGCTATGGATCAGTGCAGTGGAGTTGTCATAACTCCATGGGGCAAAGTGATCATAGCAGGGCTATGAGCCAGTGCAGTGGAGTTTCCATGACTCCATGGGGCAGAGTGAACATAGCAAAGGATTAGTGGCTATGGATCATTGCAGTGGAGCCATCATGACTCCATGGGTGCAGAGTGATCGTAGCAAAGAATCGGGTGATCAAAGTGATAGATATCGTATACTAACGCACTAAGTGAGAGATGTGAGGATGATTGCTATGTTTGATGTTTGTTATCACCATGACATGCTCACCCCTCTCCATTATTTGCACACCATGCGTTAGTGTCACCTTAGAATATTGTACATCCTGTTGTGCTAACTCTTTGGTTGTAGGTCCAGGTTCAGGTATGGCTATGTATACATGTTATTTTTCTGTTTTTGCTTCTTATCGCTCATACTAGACTTTTGTCTGACCCAAAGTTTTATGTATCTTTTTATTACTCTGGGTGCTCCTAAACGAGTAGACTAGAGACAGATTGGCTGTTATGCATAAGTAGCTGTCCGGAGACGAGCATGAGGCTTACACGTATTACTCCCATATATTCTCCTTGTGTTGTTGCTGGTCACTACTTTGGGCATTAGTAGTGTACCTTCCTATTTTCTCTAGAGACAGTTTTAAAAGTTGTAATAAAGATGGTTTGGATCATAAGCTGTATTTTAAATTTTCCGCTGCTATAATTATTTAGTTTTCAGCTTATTGGTTCTAGTTTGACGATCAGGCCAACTTTGATTAAGCGGATTGGTTCTAGTCAGAGGGACGATCCTAATCTATTAGAAATCATCTCCAAGTAAGAAATGGGAATTAAAGAGTAGATGAAAAAGTATGGGCTTCATCGAGATGGATGGCTTAGAAACAATGCGAGACTAGTCGTACCCAATGTGAATGGATTAAGAGATGAAGTGCTTAGAGAATGTCATCACTCAAAACTGACTATACATTCTGGTGGTTACAAAATGTATCGAGACATGAAGCAGAACTACCACTGGGAAGGGATGAAAAGAGTTCCTGGGAAGTTTATATCTAAATGCATGAACTGCCAGCTAGTTAAAGCTAAGCAAAAGAAGCCTAGTGGTATGTTACAACCATTGGAAATTCCAGAATGGAAACGGGAACAAGTTTCAATGGATTTCGTTGATGGGTTACCAAGGACTAGATCAGGCCAAGATTGCATTTGGGTGATTGTGGACCGATTGACGAAGAGTGCAAGGTTCATACCAGTCAAGTCGGACAGAACGACAGCTAAGTTAGCGGAACTATATATGAAAGGGGTAGTGAGATTTGATGGAGTACCCAAAGGCATTTTGAGTGATCGAGATCTGTTGGGATTTTGGAAGAGCTTACAAGAGGCTTTAGGATCCGAATTACATCCCAGTACCGCGTACCATCCTCAAACCAACGGTCAAACAGAGAGGGTGAATCATATATTGGAGGATCTCTTGAGAGCCTGTATATTGGATTTTGGTGGATCATGGGATGACCAATTTCATCTGGTTGAGTTCGCATATAATAATAGTTATCAGTCCAGTATTGGTATGGCTCCATTTGTAGCTTTGTACGAAAGACTGTGTAACTCACCATCATGTTGGCTGGAAACCGGTGAGAAGTTTGTGCTTGGGCTAGATGTGATAAGAGGAACATCAGACAAGATCAAGGTTATCCAACAGCGAATGAAGGCTTCCCAAGATAGGCAGAAGAGTTATGCTGATAAGAGGAGAAGAGATTTAAAATTCTCCATTGGCGACTTTGAGTTTGTCAAAATTTCTCCGTTAAAGAGCATGATTCGATTTAGTAGGAGGGCCAAGTTAGCACCAAGATTTGTTGGTCCATTCCCAATTCTCGAGCAAGTTCGGAATTTGGCATATAAGGTCGGATTACCTGATAAGATGGCAGAAGTTCATAATGTATTTCATGTTTCCCAGTTAAGGAAGTTCATGCACGACCTCGATATGACTATTTCACCGGATCAGTTGGATGACATCGAAGTAGAACCCGAGGCGGTTGGGAATCGCGGGCCGATCCGTATTTTCGAGTACGGTACGAAGCAAATTCGAAGGAAGGCGGTGAAACTGGTCAAGGTTCAATGGGGTGGTAACGAGCATGACTGTACTTAGGAAATAGAGGAGAGCATAAGGGAGTCGTATCCCGAACTCTTTGCCTGGTAAGATTTTAATAGCAATTTTTATTCCCTTTTTAGTAAACCACTTGCTAGGATAGATTTGTTGTGTTATTATGTGTGTTTGATTGTTTGTAAATTACTGTTAGGCATGTAGGGCCCTTTGTATGTTTTAATTAAGGAATTTCGGGGGTGAAATTTCTTAAGGGAGGAGAATGTAACGACCCGCATTATACATATAGGAGGATCATAGAATATTTATTTCTTTTTCATATGAGGTCGTATGGTCATGTAACTTTGGGGGACAACTATTGGGGTCATTTAGCCTATTCACGATTTTTGCCGAATTTTAAATAACCGCTTTACCCCAGGCGAATCTCGGTTTGCCTGTAACTTTTGATTGGTAATGAGTTTTGACCTGAAACCACTTCCATTGGATCTAAATGATGGTTTACCTTTTCGTAGATTGTCACATTTGTAAAACGGACTTACGTTTGGGAGATATGGCTGAAATAAGGTTTAGAAGGTGAAAAACAGCTTAACCGGGCCAAATAGGGTGATTAGCAGCTAGGCCCATTAGGGGACTTCAGGATTAGGGTTACATAATGGCTGAAAAGGGTTAAAGAAACCTTTCTTTTTCATTTTTACAACTGCCACTTACCTCTCTTCAACCCTAGCAATGACCTCCACCTTCTAAATTCATCCCAAATCGCTTTCTAATCGCGTATTTGCTTAATCTACACCAAATCAAGGAGGATTAGCACCAAATCAGAGTTGGAGCTGCTGAGTTGAATTGGAAATCATGCCTAAACAGTAGATTTTCAGATCTAGTATTTTATTTGTGGCTAAGGTGAGTGATTTGAATTGTTTTTCACTAATTACGGCTAATTATGGGTGATGAGTTTTAATTAACAAAATTATGCATGTTAAAATTCTGGAAAAATATGTAAAAATTCTTAAATATTATTTTAGGGCCCTGATAGAAATTTGGGTTAATTTGGACATGTTTTGCTAATCCTATCATTAGTTATGGTTAAACATGATTAAGGGGAAAACCATGGATTTTGGGTATATTTGATCTAAAATAACCTATATGTTTGATGTTTTGACCTTGTTGATTGATCTTATATGTTACTATGACTGTTTCGAATGTTAATTAATCTTATAGAAAAGTTAGAATGGTTGAAAACGCCGTCGTATAGCGAAAATGGATTATATATGCTTGGAAAATGTGCAGGGTTTCAGATCGGATCATATTATAGGGCTCGGATCGGATAGGAGAACCAGGTAAAGAAATTCGAACCGGACAGGAACTTGACAAAAGAGACTTGGAAAGAAGGAAGGCCATTTGCATATAGTTGGAGTTGGGTTCGGATCGGAAGCGAGGGCGAGGGGATCAGAAATGGTGAGCACAAACCGAACCGGGCTAGGATTGTAAGCACCGAACTGAACCGGATGGGGATACTCGAACCAAACAGAAGCTGGAGCATGGAAAGGAGGGTTGAACCTAATCAATGACCGAACCAGATATGGAGACTGAACCAAACTGTGTTTGAACCTCTATTACTACTACGCGACGACTCTTCTGAAGACCAACTCCAATTCGACCAAAACCCGAGATGCAAAGGAAGTCCAAAATGTAGGTTTTTACCCAGGATCCCAGTGGAGATCAATGAGTTAACTTCATGAGTTGGGCTTTGCTGCGGGACGTGTGCAAAGGGGTGATCGATATCTATAGCTTTGACTCACCACTGAGAGACGGATATTAGTTATGGATCAGTGCAGTGGAATTGTCATGACTCCATGGGTGCAAAGTGATCGTAGCAGGGCGATGAGCCAGTACATAGGAAAGGATTAGTGGCTATGGATCAGTGCAGTGGAGCCTTCATGACTCCATGGGGCAGAGTGATCGTAGCAAAGAATTGGGTGATTAAAGTGTAGATATCGTATACTTTGCGCACTGAGTGAGAGATGTGAGGATGATATCTATGTTTGATGTTTGCTATCACCATGACATGCACACCCCCTCCCCATTATTTGCACACCATGTGTTAGTGTCGCCTTAGAGTATTGTACATCCTATTGTGCTAACTCTTTGGTTGAAGGTCCAGGTTCAGGTATGGTTAAGTATACCTGCTATTTTTCTGTTTTTGCTGCTTATCGCTCATACCAGACTTTTGTCTGACCCATAGTTTTATGTCTCTTCTTATTACTCTGGGTGCTCCTAAACGAGCAGACTAAAGACATGTTAGCTGGTTATGCATGAGTAGCTGTCCGGAGTCGAGCAGGAGGCTTACACGTATTATTCCCATATATTCTCCCTATGTTGTCGCCGGTCACTACTTAGGGCATTAGCAGTGTATATTCCTATTTTGCTCTAGAGACAGTTTTAAAAGTTGTAATAAAGATGGTATGGATCATAAGCTATATTTTAAATTTTCCGCTGCTATGATGATTTAGTTTTCAGCTTATGCACTATCTTGCCTGTTTTATATCAAGTTATGTTATTATTATATTTTGTTCCATGCGCTGTGAGATATACTATAGGTTCTTTGTTGATTCATCGTCTTCTTTCTTTTCTTCTGACGATCGTCCCGTGCTGGTTGGACATTGGCACAACACACTTTCATTGGAAGTGTCGAGTGGTGCGGGGCGGGCCGTCACAAACGTCCTGGATACGTTGCAAGTATTGTGCAAAAATATTCAGGTCCTTGTACGACTTAATTGTAAACGCAACTCATCAAAGAAGAGAAATGTGTCCATATCTAGATAAATCGATTCAATAAATGGACAATAGCAACTCATCAAAGAAGAGAAAGAGAGCATACGCGGCAACTTTAGACGATTCAGACTCGTCGTCAAGCGACGAAGAGCCAGAAACCAGAAATGCAAATATGTGCTTCACGATAATTCAAAATTTAGAAAAGTTTGAAGAAAAGGATCTAAAAATCGGTATGCTTTAATAAAATTTTAATTTTTTTGTTGAATGGATGTTTTGTTTGATTTTTTTTGAAATATAAACTTTAAAATTCAAACTTGAAATTTAAGTTTCAAAATTGAAATTTGAATTTTGAAATTCAAAAGTAATAATAATAAAATAATAATTAATAAAATAAATTTTAGATGTTTTCTAGGATTAGAATTATTTCAGGAAATAATTAAACCTGGAATATAAATCGATAATTTAAATTAAAAGTCACAAAAACCAAATGTCCTTTGAAATAGAACATATATGTCGACATACATATGTCCATATGTCGACATATCAGCCTATAATTTGAAATTCAAATTTTGAATTTCAAAGATCTAAACTTTCTAACTTCCCTCTAACTTTTCACCAACTCTCAAGGTCTGAAAATTTGTCATTGATTTCTAAGAAGTTGTGCCTATTTAATTTATATCCATTCAATTTCTATGTATATATCTATTCTCTCTAGTTCTCATTTATAGTTCAAATTGTATTCTTCATATCTATTCTCTTCAAATCAAACACTTCAATGGCTTCCTGTAGTTCATCTCAGAAATTGAAGTTAACCTAAACCATCAAAGGTTATCTTCATAATGATATGGAACTATCAAAACCTACGTTGACTATTTCTCAAATGCTAAAGTCAAAACGGGTGTTTTTGCTATCTTTGGAGACTTTCCATCATATGATCTTATCTCTCTTTTCAATCACAATGAAGTCTTGAGCTTAATTGACTCTTGGGATAACGACGAAGCGTGTTATCCTAAGCTTGTCAAGATGTTTTATGCGAATCTTAATCGCGGATTTTTCGAAGGCAATGAAGACCAAATTTGGAGTAGTGTCAAAGGCACGCAAATTGTTCTAGATGCCGAAATCTTGGGTAATATCTTAAATTGTAGAAGCATGGGCTCAGATTTTTCGGATTTCAAAAATGATGCAACCGATTTAGTTACTTATCACGTCATATTTGAAAGCGATGCTCAAATGGAATTCAAAAATCGCTTTTTCCATCCAGAAACAAGAATCGTAAACCTTATCCTTCAACATACCATCACCCCTCATTCCGGAAACTTTAACAACCTAACTCTCAAGGTCCAAAAAGCACTCTTTGCTATTATTGGTGGCTATGACATCAATTGGGCCGACATGATCTTAAAAGAATTCAAACCCATAGAAACTTCATCAAGAGAAAACACTCTTTACTATGGAGTTTATCTCACTCGCATTTTATGTTAGGGACTGCGGAATGGATCGTTTGGGAAAAACATACACTAGATGGGGGTGAATAGTGTTGATAAGAATTTAAACAGAACTAAAAACTAGAGAGAACTATGGTATGAATCAGATACTACAAACACAAACACAGACAGAAAGGTTCGGATTACTCCTACGTCCAGTCCCACACAACGCTAGGTTGTGCAGAGTTTTATTACTCTTTCAATAGTCAATTACACCCTCCATGATTTCACGGCTCAACAAGGAGACATTGATTCCTACTTTCTTGATTTCGTAGTTCATAAGAACACACTAACTCCTATTTCCTTGATTTCACGGCCCATAAGGACACACCGACTCCTCTTTGACTCACAATAAGGTTTATTCAACCCAACTATTTAGAAAGCATCACTATAACTCTTCAATAGCACTTGATTCAGAGAGTAGAGAGTGTAGAGGGAAGAAGTTTGATCAATTCATAAGTAAATTCAACAAAGGATGAAGATGGAGAAGAAGAGATGTTAGAAAATTAGATTTTAACCTCTTTTTATAGGGTATAAAGGGTTGCAACGGTTCTGAAGTGTTTCAAATAGTGAAAAGACACTTCCCTTCACATTTAGAAAAATAGCTGTTATATGTCGACATACATATTTTGCTAGTCGACATTGCCATGCGTAAATTTTGTTTTCAAGTAATTCTGGAAATTCTTGGATAAAATTCTAATGTTGTAAATCAATATTATATGATAGAAAAACATATAAAAATATATTTTTAAACTATATAAATATATTTATAAAATTATAAGGTTTCAAACTATATAAAATATAAATAAAGTATATATAAAAAACTTAAGTTTGAAAAACAAAAAAGAATAAAAATATAGTTATATAGAAAAAAAGATAAGATTGAGGATAAAAAGAAAAAGAAAAATAGAGAGGATTGAGGAAAGAATTGAAAAATCAGAATTTGAATTTGAACCTGGAGTGCTATTTGGAGTCTTACAAAATCTAGACTCTATAAATATATTATTCTTGAAATGTTAAACTCTTGAAATCTTGATTACTCATAAGTCTTGAATCTACTCTGAATTCTGAATCTCTAAAAGCTCTTAAACTGCACTGTAACGACCCGGGTTTTCGCAATCATGATTATTAACATAAACTCAATGTCGACTATCCAAGCATCGAGAATACCGGATAGTTAATGAAAGAAGTTAGAGGATGAGAATAGATAAGGTAGAAACTTAGAATAGAAGAAGAAGAAGAAGAAGAACATACACCATCAGAGTAACATGAATCTCACAACGGAACGAACAACATATAATAGATAACATTTCTTTGAAATAAAATCAGTATATGTAAACAGTAACATTATCAGAGTACAACACTTATAACACAGCGGAATAAATAATTTAAAACAGCTTGAGCAATTAAACGATATCTCATAAGACCACGCCGTATAACGGAACGGGTTTTTCCCTTATGAGAATCCAAAACACTTCATTTAACATTCAAAATCCTTTTGAAAGAAACGATAATCTTTATATCAAACTCATTTGATATTATAATAATGTCTATCAACCACAATATAATAATCATCTAGCATAATGCTTTCATCTCACGTTCCACATACATAATATATAATCAAAAACCTCGGGCACTTATTGGTTAATGAATTCCAACTGGCAAGGTATGGGACCACCTTTCGACAGTGTATCTCTAGAGAGGAATACACTGGGTTCAACAAGAACATCTTGCAACCCAGGCTAAACATGACCGGTCACTCATTTCGCTTGAGTGTACCGAAATTATTATCACCAATGGTTGGGATCAGCAACTGTTTTCGAAAGGGACAGCATCGAAATAGATTATAATAGTAAAAGGAATTTCTCTAGATCAGGTGACAATACACCCTAATTGGCAGCTAACCACTTAGCCATGCGACCTACCCGATTTTATATCATTTCTGGTTGTGAGGCTAGAGGCCATAATGTATCCTTTACAAACCACATCTTCATTCACTTTGAATGTCACATCGTCATACCCGCTAAATCACAAATTGATTTCTCCAAACATATCACAGGTAAACAGCTAAGAGAAATGAATTCCTCCACCACCAAACGTAAACACGGTTGAAGAGATCAACTTACGCGATCTATTAAATATACTCCATCAGACATTCTTCCATATAGGTCGTCCTGGGATGAGACAAATCAAAGGCACTATTCTATAAATCCATTTTAGGCAGTTTCTACCTAGGATCACCAGAACAGCCCTGGCATTACTCCGTCTTCTATTATCTTCATTATATATGATTCACAACGCTAACACCCATATAGAGTGGTTTTTAGATAATGAATCTGATCCCGGTCTCTCTGTATTGATGACAGAAAAATGGTCAAAAACTTTGATAGTCGGTGATTCAACTATCAAAGAACGGCATGTGTGCAAACAACGATATTATTTCCAGATGGGAATTCTATCGATCAATCATCAATCAACATTTATTCATTTCCCCATTTTTCATTTCCATATATTCATCCAATCCTTATTTTATAGTTTTAGAAAATATACGCTATTAACTTTGGAAAACATTTCCATTTTCGAATCACGCATCTCTATCTTCTCACATATATCAGTCTCTAACTGTAAACTAGTAAGAGAACAACTTCCCAAGTGCAAAACCCGAAGGACGAAAGCAACATCAGATCGATACCCAGAAAGCCATTCAACTCAACTAATTTCCAGTCAGTTTCTAATTTCAGTAATTCCATTTAAATTCCTAGTTCAAACTCCAAATTCCTTTATATTCTTTTATTTGCAAAATATTTACTTTAAATCAGTATCTTGAAACACCCGTGTGCGAAGCACGGGTCTAAACCTTCCTAATGTAAAATTCTCTTTTTATAAAACTCTATTCATTTTCCAAATATTTCCCTTTTATAGTTCTATTTACTTTCTAAATCAATATTCCCTTTATAATTCTAT
This sequence comes from Allium sativum, assembly GCA_030737875.1. NCBI lineage: Eukaryota > Viridiplantae > Streptophyta > Magnoliopsida > Asparagales > Amaryllidaceae > Allium > Allium sativum. The sequence continues at coordinate 582,809,262 of CM060915.1, read as the reverse complement.
TTATTTTATAAATATTTTCCTTTTGTAAAAATTCTAACTTAGTTATATTCCTTTTATAATTCTATTATTTCTATATAAATACTTTTATATAATTCTATTCATTTTCTATAAATCCTTCATTTTCATGTTCACTTTGAAAATTTCCTTTGTGCATTCCAGTATTTCATATGGTATTTAAAATACCAAATAACATGACCAGTGTCATATCATAATCAATCACAAATTATATATCACATCACATATCACAATATTTGAAAACAAACAGTATTATAATATTGAGGAATCCAGTTGGATCCCTCCAACCTGTTCCCTGCATCCACAGATGTTAAACAATATAAATAACATCGATTTCATTTTAATTTGAAATATTGTGATAAATAGAATCAATATTTGATTAACGATTTATGTATATCTTTATCTATAATTTCAAACAACACATCAACAATTCAACCAAACAATCAACACACAGCAACCAATCATCATTAATCATTACTAGATTATATTTATAAAAATCTAAACTGTACAGAGTTAATGAGATTTACTCACATTGGACAATCGTCGTTAAATAACGATAACTATCGGTTGATTTGGACAGACAATTTATTTTGCTATAAATTTAACGAGCTCTAATTCACTCCCAGTTGGTTCCAAACTGTTGCCGTCGTCCATACGATCCCAACGGATCCTGTTTTGTTATATGATTATTTGAATTGAATTAAACATCGATATATATAACTATTGGGCTTTAACAAATTAGAATGGCTCATACCCATCAGTTTGAAACCCGTATCCCATTATGGGTCTTCTTTCCAAAATAAGAATCGCATCCTCCTGTATAAACACTCACCATAGCCTCCATCTTTCAATTGCCATTCCTCCTCAAGTTCATCACCGATCCATACACAAATACCACCATTACACTCCTCTTCCAAATCTCTTTCTCCCTATCCCATTTTCATTAAGCTCGAACTGTTTTTTGGGAAAACGCGACTTTAGGCTTCCACCGTGAAACATGCGACAAACTTTATCATGAAAATTGCCAAAAAAAATCACGAGCCCTTTGATTCCTCATCCTGAATCCCAATACAAACTCCAATATGTGAATTACCATTCCTATTTCTCAAATTTTGGAACCCTAGAACAAAATGACCAACGCTGTACGTTGTCGAGCCCCTCCAACATGAATCGCACAAATCCAAAGTGACGGCGGAATAGAAATTGACCAGGGAACGAAGTGTATTAGGGTTAGAAAATTGGTATGGTAATTATAGGAAATTTTAAATAATTAAATATTCATTATTATATTTATTTATAAGCAACCGCTATTTATATTTATCGTTAAAAATTTCTATGCTTGCATATGATATCCAAATATTAAGAAAATGGGCATGCAACTACAGTTTGACATTACAGACCCAATGAAACTTGTTTCTTCGAATTCCGACTTCGTTCGCTCTCACAGCGTATTTTTAAAGTCAAATTATTGACTGTTTTTACATTAAAATCCCGTACGGCCACATACTGACTCTAAAAATCACGAAAATCGAAATCTAACAATAATTTAATATTCTGGATCTAACAAAATTAGTTTCATCGAAAACGGAGTTCGTTTACAAAAATGGTTATTTTTAAAGCTTTAAATAAACTCATTTAAATATTAAATATATTTAAAAACAATTCAATTTAATATTATCGTATATATTCACATTAGAATATCATACAGCCCCAAAATAATCATATCAGAATTTATAACCCAATATTTCAAATCCAAATTAAATCGATATCCAATTTATATTAAAAATCCTTTTATAATATAATTAAATCGTTATAAATTATAAAAGAATTCCATAACGACTTTTCATAAATTTGATTTGGACATAAATTAAAATCTACCTGACAAAATCTCGATTTTTTTCTTCTATTAGAAAAATATACTTCACCGGCTCCGAACGTTTCTTGTTTCACAGAAATCCGGCGGATTCTGTATGTTTGTTTAAAGTTCGAATCGCCAAATTGCGAACTACCACACCATTTCGAGCTCGATTATAATTATAATATAATTATACGTTCAATTGTCGTTTATATAATACATTCATTAATATAATTCAACTCTAAACTGAATTATATATTATATATGATCCAATTCACACAATATTGTGAATTCCACTATTATCGACTATTTCGAAAATTAAATATATTATTCTATTATTAATATTAATTAAATATTCAATATTATTTAATTAAACAACCATTTTAAATTACCAAACCATTATTTAATTAATTAAATAAATTATTTATAATACCGTAAAAATATGGTTTGTTACATTCTTCCCCCCTTAAAATAATTTCGTCCTCGAAGTTGCTAAGGTAGAAAACAAACTCTATTAACTGGGTTAAAAATTATTTGTTTACTCTTAAATTTCAGTTTCATTGAACCAATAAATTTTAATTAAAATATTAATTTATTCCTGCTAACTAAAATTTCCATAAATTCTGAAAATTTTCTAACACCTTAACTTTTCAAAAAAATTCGCCCGTACCTCCTTTGTATTGGTCAATCGGTACAACAACTCGCCTCTCTAGGCCTTCTCCAACCCAAAAAAAAATCAAACGGCCAAGCGGCTTGCCAACAGGCTCACAAAATCACCAAACCCATATGAAAATAAACTTGTACCTTTTTGTCGGGCATATCAACTCTATCACTTCCATCTGTTGTTAATTCAACATATGCCAATACCATCCCAATCAAAACTCCAATCAATCCATCCTTACCCTAATTATTATTTTTATACTCAAACCAAAATCCAATCCAACTCAAGTTTCATCCTCGATTCCAAATTCTTAACTCATCCATCAAATAACATATCAATTTCCTACATCGCCGATCCAATGTTTTTCAATATCATTCTAATACAATTCAATTTCCATTTAACGGGCTTTAACTCAATTTCAATTTGTTTTTCACAAATTTCTATTCAATTTGTTTTTATTTCAAACAGTCTCTTCCTGGGAATTTTAAACAGCTTTGCTTTTCTAAAACCAAATATTCCTTTTCAAATTTCAAACAACTTGTTTTTTCCAAAACAATTCAAAACAAAATCCTTGGTAGTAATTCGTCACTTAGAAACCCGAAAATGAACACCGATGATGCTGCGCAGTCATCATCGGAATTATTTTCCAATGACCGAAGTGAGTTCAATACTATATCAATTTTCAAAACCAATTCTTTATCATTTCTATTTTGAAATTATTTCAAAATATCCTCTTCAATGCTTGTAACAAATTTAAAATCTCCCGGGATTTTAAAATTCACATATATTTAATCCAGGTTCATTTACAAACACTTTTATAACCTTCTAGGGTTTTAATTCCAGTTCTGATTTAAATATAGATTTAATTCATTTGATTTCACATATTTCACTTATATGAATTCTGATTGGCTATTCACATAACCATTTCACATTTAATAATCTTATTCGATTATAATCACAACCAACACATCCAATTTACTGTAATACTTCAAATATCTATACTTTGTTTATATCAAATATAATTTGGGTAAAATTATTTCATTTACCCTCTTCTCAAAACAAACTGTGACAGTTCATCGTATTCGAGTGTTTATAAACCCCTACCAATATAGTGGATCAAAATGATCGACCAGAACTCATAAACAACTCAACCAATAAATCTCCATAATATAAAACCATTTTTATAAAATTAACAAATACGTTCACTCGTATATATACACTCAGCTCAATCTAGGGTATTGCTAACCCCATCTCTACTGAGTCACGCCACAGAGCCAAGGTAATCACTTAACCTTAAGCTCTGATACCACTGTAATGACCCGGGTTTTCGCGATCCTGGTTACCAACATAAACTCAATGTTGATTATCAAAGCATTGGAAATACCAGATAGTTAATGAAAGAAGTTAGAGGGTGAGAATAGATATGATAGAAACTTAGAATATAAGAAGTAGAAGAACATACAGCATCAGAGTAACATGAATCTCACCGCGGAACGAACAACATATAATAGATAACATATCCTTGAAATAAAATCAGTATATGTATACAGTAACATTATTAGAGTACAACACTTACAACACAGCGGAATAAACAATAGCTATATAATCCTAAAGCCTCCTGCTCCAAGCTCTCCAAGTATATCTGTAAAATCTTGAATACTTGACTGCCCTTGCAAAATTGGGCACCCAAGAGTTTAAGGAAAACAAAATAAAATAAACTCCAGGTCAGTCATGGGACTGGTATGAGTAAAACCATTTAAAACAGTTTGAGCAATTAAACGATATCTCATAAGACCACACCGTATAACGGAACGGGTTTTTCCCTTATGAGAATCCAAAACACTTGATTTAACATTCAAAATCCTTTTGAAAGAAACAATAATCTTTATATCAAACTCATTTGATATTATAATAATGTCTATCAACCACAATATAATAATCATCTAGCAGAACACTTTCATCTCACGTTCCACATACATAATATATAATCAAAAAAGCATGCGCTTATTGGTTAATGAATTCCAACTGGCAAGGTATGGGACCATGTGACGACCCCATTTCCCGTACAGATGGAGACAAGGGTAATCTATGGAATATAACACATAAACAGATAACAGCAGAACAGAATAAAATAAATACACCAGATAATGAACAAATAATACACTGGATAAACATAAACATCAGAGTTGCACAGTATACAGGATCATACTTAGTACAAATACAATTCAGCTATACATAAATGTCTACAGCGGAAATAAACATAATATGTACAATAGGAGCTGAACAGCATAAAAATAGATAAATGATAGAATCCATCTTCAACTCCAGCTATCCGGATAAAGCCTGCTAAACCTGAATACAAGGCTGCCCGTGTAGAAAAAGGGGCACCCGAGTTTGAAAGTGAGACAAACTACGAGTCAGTCATGAGACTGGTATGAGAAATCTACTCAACACATTTAAAATATGGCTAATCACAGGACCACGCCACTTTCGTGGAACGGGTTTACTCCATTGGATTGCCAGTGCTTTAAAACAACTCATCCTTTTTAAACATCGCAATGCTTTTATAAAAATGAAGCCATTATAAGACTCAGTTCCCATCACACAATGCAACGCAAACCGAAGGATAGAGTTTTACCTTATAATGGCCAAAATATGCTTGATACGAATAAAACAAAAGCATTTGATATTGTTACTAGTGTTTACATGTTTCAAAAACAATTTCGAATCATTACTATCAATCATAGACGGCATGGATACCATATATCATGTCGCCATATATATATATATATATATATATATATATATATATACAATCAAAACCGCACGATGTCGTATTTGGAAATTGGATTTCCGTCATGATCCAAGGCAAAAGATAGTCCTTACCGACTTCGAGACTCTCTAGCCCGAGCCTCAGGACCCAGACTCAGGTGGGCCCTTAGATCGTCAGGGATTAAAATTCCTGAACAATGCGTTTCCCCGCCCTATGGGGCGTAAGTGATCCAACGAATGACTCCATCGGACCCAGATCGTCCGATCAAATCGAGGCGCCTCACAACAGTAACAACCACATAAGTCAAACTCGTCAGGGCGTGTAAAACCATTGACGCTACTTCTAGCTAGAAAGAAACGCATGTCCTCCCTGAGGTCCTTCCTCCCGTTTCTGGTTCATACCGGGTGTGAGGTTCGCGATTTCACGTTATACACAAAGCTATGCCACACAGGCGGTGCTTTGATCATCACCACAAGACTTTTCTTTTCAACAGAAGCCCTAATCACTGCATCATAGCATGCCACACAGGCAATTCACACCGTGCAACTGATGACTATCAATCACACAGAATAAATTCCAATGTCAGACCCACTTGTCCATTTGCAAGTCCGTTCTGGGTCTGAACGAAACCGAAGGCACTATATACCTCGTAAACCCATCGATCACCATGTACGTCTGGACGATCACCACTCATTATCCATATTTCGGGATGCCTCCCAATCAGGACCTCGGTTACCATCCAAACGAGGTGAAGATCTCCGGTCTTCAACCACCGTCTTCATCTTCGATTTCTTATCGTCGATTCAGTTATTCAGAATGGAATAAACCCGGTCTTTCTGAGCAACTCGCGTATATAATAAACCAGTGCAACACTAACATACACACACATCATTTCAATTCATTAGTCACTAACCGTCAATCAATAAGAGAACGATTTCCCAAATATTAACCCCGAAGGCCGAAACCAACATCAGATCAATACCCAAGAAACCATTCGACTTAGCCAAACTTCAGTTAGTTTATAAATTTCACATCCATATTGTTTATAATATTTTATAATGATTTATCGCTATTTTTATTTATTTTAAAATAGCCAATTTATTCAAAACGACGCTTCGGGCCATAACGCAGCCGTGGCGCTGTTCTTCTTCAAATTTGATTTACACATATCTGAAAATCTAACCGCTGGATCTTCACAAAATTCACATCATTAGAAATATCTTTTCAAAATGAATCCAACGGTTCCAGTTTCGGGAAATTCCGACGGTCGGATCTCCCGGTATAATCGTTTGAAGTTTCGATTTCAAAATACGAACTACAGCGTCGTTATTCGATTAAATATAATTATATATATATATATATAAAAATATAATCGATTCTGGCGCTGTTTTTCTTCAGATTTGAATTAAACATTCCAGACAATCCAACCGTTGGATTTTTACAAAGTTGATGCCGTTGGAAAGATATTTCCAAAGCGAACCCAACGGTTGCGATTTCAGGAAAATCCGATGGTCGGATCTCCCGGTATGATCGTTTGAAATCACGGTTTCAAAATACGAACTGCAGCTTCGTTATTTGATATATTTTAATTCTATTTATATATATATATATATATCGATTCTTCGATTTCAAAGCTATATTCTTTTCATACATTTGATAAAAATGATATTTTTATCTAACTGTCTTCTATTTCAACACTTCACTATATTTAACAATTCATGTATATAATAAAAATGTGATTTTTATTATAAAACAATTCATTTCAAAACACTATTATTTTATATAGTTCATATTGGTAACAAAAATAGGATTTTTATTATAAAACAATTTCTTTCAAAACAAAATTATTTTATATTGTTCATATAGATGATAAAAATGTGGTTTTTATTATAAAACAATTTATTTCAAAATATGAATACCATTCAATACATGAATTTCAATTCAACGAATGAATATCGATTCAACACATGAAGGTTTTCTATAGTTTATATATATATATGAAAATGTGATTTTTATATTTAAAACACGAACACCATTCAACACATGAATTTCAATTCAACGAATGAATATCGATTCAACACATGAAGGTTTTCTATAGTTTATATATATAGATAAAAATGTGATTTTTATATTTAAAACACGAACACCATTCAACACATGAATTTCAATTCAACGAATGAATATCGATTCAACACATGAAGGTTTTCTATAGTTTATATATATATATATATATATATATATATGAAAATGTGATTTTTATATTTAAAACACGAACACCATTCAACACATGAATTTCTATCCAACGAATGAATACCGACTCAACACATGAAGGCTTTCTATTCAACGAATAAATATAGTTTCAACAAATGAAAATAATTCAAACACGTGAATATTATTCAAAATTTCGGCAGCATAACGGCAGGGTAGTTAAAACCGGGACCGTCCCTAGTAAGACTCCTCGCTCTACCTTAAAACCTCGTGGTTTTTGACAACGGGGAATCATGCATCTAGTTCGCACGCAGGCGGCATGTATATATTTTTTTCATTTCCACAAACTAATCCTATGTGGTTTCAACCAAATATTTCTCAACCATAAACGGGTATTTTTCAACCACAATCAATCAATATCAACCACAAACAATTCCAATCAACCATTCGCTCCCAATCAATTTTCACACCCATCACAACCAATAAATATCGTCCATGGTTTGTGGATGAGGGGCGTATATATATATAGCAATTCACTTATATTTCAACACATATATAATTTTTACAACGCATATACAACTTATACATCGAACGTACAACTTATACAATGCTTATACAAGAGGTGTACAACGCTTATATAACTCATACATCGACTATATAATTTATGCATCGTCGTTTTCCATATCGTTTATAAATTAGAAATCTCACATTGGGTTCCACTCCACCAAAAATAGCAGAAGGCTCAGAAAAATATGCGGTCTCTTCTAGAATGTAGAGGACGTCCTCACGGTCCCAGTGTCTCCTGTTTCATCGAATTTCGTCAACACATGAAAAATATATGATTTTTCAAAGCTTGGAACACTATAAAGTGTTTAAATCATATAAAGAAATCACCTTCATCATTGGTTCAAACAAGGGTTTGAATTTTTCGCGAAATCCGAGCGATATTGGGATGATCGGAGGTGATGACGTGGAAGGGGGAGGAGAGGGGAGTCGGCGCAGGGTGGTTTGGTGATGATCGGTGGTCGGAATCACCTGGGGAGACGGTGGGAAGTTGGCGACTTCTAGGCCTTGATTCTGGCGATGGAGGTGACGGGGAAGGTCGACCTTGGGTCGGATTTGAAGAGGAGGAGGCGCTTCGAGTCCGGGTGGTGGCGCGGCTTGAAGATGGCCGTGGTGGCGGCGATGTGGTCAGAAAGGGGCGAAGTCGAGAGTCGTCGATCAGGGGGGTTTCCAGAAGAAAGAACGGGGAGAGAGAAGGATGATGTGTCGAGATGTGATTGGGCCAGGGTTTTATATTAAATTTTTAATTTAATTATTTCCAAAAATGCCTTTTTCTCCCACAAACTCCAATTCCAGCCAAAACGACTGTCGTCCCTAGCGTTTTACCCCCATTCCGAACACAATGGGATGTGTTTCATAGGCCCATTCGACTGTTTCAGTCAGTTTTCCTTCAATTTAAAATATAAAACATTCAATATTTAATTTGAACATACATTTCAATTTGCCGGGGCCACATACTAACTCGAAAAATTCCAGAAAAATAAATTTGGCTATGTTTTGACGATACAGTCCCAACAAAACTAGTTTCGTCGAATTCTGAGACCATTTGCAAAAAAGCCCATTTCTGGTCGATCCAATTTAACTGTAATTGACCAAAACACGTTTTCCTTTGCCACACTCACATACTAGCTTCAAAAATTATGAAATTTGAAACCTGGCAATAACTTACCATCCCGGTTCCAACAAAAGTGGTTTCGTCGAATTCCAAGGTCGTTTGCAAAATGGCCAATTTCACGGGCTATATAAATTCCATAGCGACCTTTCCGAAAATTCATTTGGCCATAACTTTTGCTTTCCGCTATGAAACTTCGATTTTCCAGATACGTTAGAAAGGTATTCACTAACAGATTTAAATATTTTTGGTTTCACCCAAATCCGTTTTGTTTTGCACCCGGTACAGTCCGACAAAGTTTGAATTCAATTTTTGAAACTACAACGCCATTTCAGGCCTTGTTTATAATTAGAATTAATTATATTCGTTTTCAAACGTCGATTCAAACTCAGTTTTCATTGCTATTATTTAAAATATTTATTTTAAATATTTAAAATCCATTATTTTAGCCAATTTAAAAAAATTTAATTGGTTCAGATTTTCCGGGTCGTTACAGACCACCATCCGACAGTGTATCTCTAGAGAGGAATACACCGGGTTCAACAAGACCATCTTGCAACCTAGGCTAAACATAACCGGTCACTCATTTCGCTTTAGTGTACCGAATGTATTATCACCAACGGTTGGGATCAACAAGTGTTTCCCGAAAGGGAAAACATCGAAATAGATTATAGAAGTGAAAGGAATTTCTCTAGATCAAGTGACAATACACCCTAATTGGCAGCTAACCACTTAGCCATGCGACCTACCCGATATTATACCATTTTCGGTTATGAGACTAGAGTCCATAACATATCCTTTACAAACCACATCTTCATTCACTTTGAATGTCACATCGTCATACCCGCTAAATCACAATTGATTTCTCTAATATATCACGGGTAAACAACTAAGAGAAACGAATTCCTCCGCCACCAAACGTAAATACGTTTGAAGAGATCAACTTACACGATCTACTAAATATACTCCGTTAGACATTCTTCCATACAGGTCATCCTGGGACAGGACAAACCGAAGGCATTATTCTGTAAATCCATTTTAGGCAGTTTCTACTTAGAATCGCCAGAACAGCCCTTGCATTACTCCGACTTCTGTTATATTCATTATATTTGATTCGCAACGCTAACACCCATACAGAGTGGTTTTCAGATAATGAATCTGATCTCGGTCTCTCCGTATTGACGACGGAAAAATGGCCAAAAACTTTGATAGTCGGTTATTTAACTATCAAAGAAAACATGTATGCAAACAACAACATTATTTCCAGATGGAAATTCTATCGATCAATCATCAATCAACATTTATTCATTTCCCCATTTCTCGTTTCCATATATTCATCAAATCCTTATTTTCTGATTTTAGAAAATATACGTTATTAACTTTGGAAAACGTTACCCTTTCTGATTCACGCATCTCTATCTTCTCACATACATCAGTCTCTAACTGTAAACTAGTAAGAGAACAACTTCCTAAGTATAAACCCCGAAGGCCGAAACCAACATCAGATCGATACCTAGAAAGCCATTCAACTCAACTAATTTCCAGTCAGTTTCTAATTTCAGTAATTCCATTTAAATTCCTAATTCAAACTCCAAATTCCTTTATAATATTTTATTTGCAAAATATTTACTTTAACTCAATATCTTGTTACACCCGTGTGCGAAGCACGGGTCTAAACCTTCCTAATGTAAAATTCTCTTTTTATAAAACTCTATTCATTTTCCAAATATTTCCCTTTTATAGTTCTATTTACATTCTAAATCAATATTCCTTTTGTAATTCTATTTATTTTATAAATATTTCCTTTTATAAAAATTCAACTTATTTTATAAATAAATATTCCTTAATTATATTCCTTTTGTAATTCTATTTATTCTATATAGATCATTTTGTATAATTCTATTCATTTTATATAAATCCTTCATTTACAGGTTCACTTTGAAAATTTCCTTTTTACATTTCAGTATTTCATATGGTATTTAAAATACCAAATAACATGACCAGTGTCATCATAATTAATCACATATTATATATCACATCGCATATCACAATACATGAAAACAAACAGTATTATAATATAGAGGAATCCAGTTGGATCCCTCCAACCTGTTTCCCTGCATCCACATATGTTAAACAATATAAATAACATCGATTTCATTTTTATATGAAATATTATGATAAACAGAATCAATATTTGATTAACGATTTATATATATCGTTATCTATAATTTCAAACAATATATCAAAAATTCAACCAATCAATCAACACACAACAACCAATCATCATTTATCTCTACTATATTATATTTATAAAAATATAAATTGTACAGAGGTTAGTGATATTTACTCACATTGGACGATAATCGTTAAATAACGATAACTGTCGGTTGATTCAGACAGACAATTTATTTCGCTTTAAATTGTAACGAGCTCCAATTCACTCTCAGTCGGTTCCATTGTGTTGTCATCGTCCATACCATCCCATGGATCCTGTTTTGTTCGATTTCATTTACGTATGAATTAGATATGCATTTTACAAGTTATACGATTATTTGAAATGAATTAAACATCGATATATATATATATAACTATTCCGCATTAACAAATTAGAATGGCCCATACTGTAACACCCCATGTCCATTAATGTCACTCATAAAGGGAATGCATTAACTTCCATGGAGGTTTTATGTGAATATAGAACAGAAAAATTACAACAAGACAGATAATAAGTAGTACTTGGAAATTTAAAACTTCATTTTATTGCAGCGGAATTTAAACATGTTTGTTACATCATAGAACCATAAATCAGAGTCAAGTACAATATCCATCTTGATAAACAAAATACATAATCCCATTACGTAAATAGCCATTAAAGAAGATAACAAGCTGGACTTTACTTCAACGGTCCAAGCTTTCCAAAGAGATATGAAGCAATCCAATCAAACTCCGCTAGAGCTGGACCCAACCTGAGGACCTGGAGGGGGAAAAAGGATAGAAATGGAGGGGGTCAGACATAAAGTCTGGCGAGTATGATAACTCTAACAATACTATTATCAAAATAACTAGACTAAGGCATAAGCTGGAAAACATGGAAATGTCTATGAACTATTGGGTATGGAAGAGCATATAAAGATAACGTTAAAGATAACGTTAAAGGCACACCTAATTACTAACGAATAATTTCTACACTGCACCGCACCAGTCACCCTAAAGGTTGATCCCGCTTGCTTCACACAGAAACTATATAAATAGCCTTGCGTACCCCTAGCTGACTACATAGGTGTCGTCTGTCCCTATCTCCACTAGGTGTACCCCACTACCCACTTTCGATCGGCTCCCTACTCGTAGATACCCGTGCTGGCACCACAGTGGGGTGTATCACTCCCCTAAAGTGGCAACCCGATACAACTTGAGAATGCACGGCTTATATCTACACGATGCAACAATGTCTTACCTACCAGCCCGGGTCCACACACGCATATGAAACCCGTTGGACTTGCGTTGCCACCGCTACCCCGTTTTGGCCTCTTATAGTCAAGCCCAGTATGCGTGTCCCGTCCTCGACTTGGGTCGAGCCCACAAAGATACGTTTGGGTTACTGGTTGAAATGGGCCCCCATAAGCTACACACCTAAGCTTGTCACCACTAGTACATCCCACTTAACCCTCTTAGTCATGTTCATTTACATGTGTGTTTGGTTAAGTCTTACTAATCGTATTTCACATTGCCACTAAGGGAACCCACTAGTTCCTCATGCCACCCAAGGCACCTACTTAACCCCCATGTCTCACCTTACAGGTTTATCTGGTTAAGTATTTCTTAATTCATTCAGGCCATAACCTCATAAAGACCTCTCACATTAGACTGGCATTTATGGCAGCTGGATTTGCCGGGCGGGTCGGGCAGTCTTACACCATAAAAGAGTCTAACCTCGTGTCTTTACAACTGTCATGCTTTAGTTCGGACCTAGGACCTCTCACATTGGGCTGACATTTGTGACCACTGGATTTGCCGGGCGGGTCCGGGCAGGTTTACATCACAAACGAGTCCAACCTCGTGTCCTAAGCATTGATTATCACTTATAATCTTTAACCCCAGTTTTAATAATTCCCTATTCAAATTATTAATTAACACCAATTTTAATGATGTCCATAATTGACTCAATTATGGCCATCCACTCATGGCATGCAAAATCATATCAATTGCACCCCAACTTCTTAATATTGAATCCTTAATATTACCCCTACCCCACATTATACGTTCGCTTATTCAACGCAGAATATACGTTAGACTCGAATAGTCTAACTCATAACACAAAGATAAATTATCACAACATATAGACAAATAAAGTAATCTAATCATAATAGGGGTGAAACTTGCATAAAACCACACATGTTATGGATCTAAAGGTGTCAACTTGTTTGGTAAAATGTCACAATTCACATAATATGATCATAATCCAAATTCATGTATGGACTTGCGTATGGGGTTTTATGCAACATAATGGTGGTGTGAACTAGCATCTAATACATAGAATTCACATATGGCATAGCATAATTCTAGATGTCATAATTATAGATCTAAATAGATGTCATGGCATATGTTCATAATCTTTACTAATCAATCTAAACTTGCATATGTGATTTGTCATATAGATCAACATAGCCCAAATAATATCAACATCATGATTTGATTAACATGAACTAATTAGCATAGATAATAACATCAAGACTTTATAACATGTATGATTTATCACAACTTAGCATAGAAAATTACAACCTATACAATATCCCCATAGCATGATTTACAACATATAGGATATCATCATCATATATCATAGGATTTACAACATACATGATAGCATAAGGTTTACAACAACATATATGACAATCCACATCATTCACTTATAATCCATTCATAACTTAATCTAATTAGTTTAATAATAATCTTGTTAAGATCATCATACTCACAATTAGAAGAGAAAGAGAGTCTTGATTTGCTTTAGAGTTGAGTAGAATTAGGGTTTGATTAGCTTTCTTCCTTCTTAGTTGGCGGCGGCTACACTGAGTTCCATGGCGGCGGTATGACGGTAGCTATTCTATTTTTCATGTGAGTTAGGGTGAGAGACTACCTAGGTATTTAAAGAGTTTAGGATTTATTTAGACCGTCAGATCAACTCAGAACTAAACTGAACCGTTTAATTTGCCAACTCAGCCCTAAAGACAGATCAGCAGCTCAAGATTGGGCTCAGTCAAAACCCTAGCCGCCTGGACAGGTCGACACCCAGGTCGACTCCCCAGTCGACCTGGGGGGGTCGACTCCCCAGTCGACCTGGGGTACTGGGCGGGAATTTTCCCGCCTAGCCTGTTTGACTACGAATTTTGAATTTTAAATTTCTGAAATCTGTTTTGAATTTTCTGAAACTTCCAATGGCCATAACTTCTTCATACGAAGTCCAATTCACGCAATCTCGGACTCTATTTCAACCAGAATTCCGAGACGAACACAATGGCGCAACCCGTTTCCCACAATTCTCACGTCTGAGATTAGTTATTCTTTAATTTGTGAATATTAATATTAACAAAATTACGGGGTGTTACATTCTCCCCTCCTTAAAGGATTTCGACCCCGAAATCTTCAAGTTAAGAAGAATGTATATCCTAACATCCAATCATGCATCTACTCAACCATCAAACACAGGCATCCATTGTCCTTATAGACTTCTAATGCTTTCATGTTTAAATGCACATTGTGTGTATATGTCCATATCTAATGCAAAATCAGGCGGTCTACTGATTCAGTTGACCTCCTTAATGCAAATCATGATAGTACCATGCGTCCATTATGTATGCAAAAGAACCCTATCGATACATATTATTTCTACATGCGTGCACAACCATTCACCAAAATGCGGTATCTATATGATAGCACAACCATTATACATCCATTTTACTAAATACAGCCATTTATATGCAATATGCAATATGAAGTGACTGAGCCGATCTAGTGCCTAACGGTGTGTGTATATGCGTCCACGAGCAACCACTAGCAAACACTTGCATCCACTTTGCATCCATCATACACAACATGTCTCAAACACATGTTTCAACCATAGGATTATCCTAACTAAAGGTCAAGGATACTAGCGAGAGGATACTCTGAAGATAAGATAAGTACAAGCTAAGCGATAGAGGAGAAATTAAAAGACATACCCTCGAAAAGAAAAGGGTACAACGAACGCATCTTCGCTTCTGTCTCCCAAGTAGCATTGCTCTCATCATCTCCCCACTGCACTTTGACTAGTCTGACCTCTCGATTTCTCAGCTTCTTGATCTCCGACCCAAGAATGCGCGTAGGAGCTCGTCGAATCGTTGCATCACGCTCTATTTCCACCTCTCTAAGCAAGCTCGACTCTACCACCTCTGCGGTCTCGTGCAAGCACTTCCTCAAATGTGATACATGTAATACGTCGTGTACACCACTAAGTCTCTCGGGCAGCTCCACTCTATATGCCATCTGCCCAATCCTTTCCTTAATAGGAAATGACCCTACGAACCTCGGTGCTAATTTCCCAACGGACCCAAAGCGAACAACGTTCCGTAATGGAGACACTTTGATAAAGACCATGCCCCCAACATAAAACTCGAGATCTGTCCTCCTCTTATCCGCATAAGATTTCTGCCTATCTTGCGCTGCTTTCATCCTCCTTCGAATCAAGTCGATCTTCTCCGAAGTCTCCTTAATCATATCAGGCCCAAGTAAAATCTTATCCGTAGATTCCCACCAACATGTAGGTGAACGACAAGGTCGTCCATAAAGAGCTTCGAAGGGTGCCATGCCAATGCTAGACTGAAATCTGTTATTATATGCGAACTCTACCAATGGAAGATGCTCTTCCCATGTACCCCCAAAGTCTAGGATACATAGCCTCAAAAGATCCTCTAGAATGCGATTCACCCTCTCGGTCTGGTCGTCTGTTTGAGGATGATATGCGGTGCTCAAACATAACTGAGTCCCTACCGCTTCTTGTAAGCTCTTCCAAAATTCGCTAGTGAAAATAGGATCGTGGTCGCTCACTATGCTAGAAGGAACACCGTGCAAACGAACTATCTCTCGGACATACACAGAAGCTAACCATGGAGCAGTCCTCTTACTCTTTACGGGAATGAAATGGGCGCTCTTAGTGAGTCTGTCTACTATAACCCAAATTCCCGTATTACCCTTCCTTGATCGCGGTAATCCATCCACAAAGTCCATCGAGACACTCTCCCACTTCCATAGTGGAACCTCCAATGGGTGAAGCAACCCACCGGGTTTCTTTTGCTCCACTTTTACTTGTTGGCACACCAAGCATCTAGCGACATACTAGGCCACGTCCCTCTTCATACCGGCCCAAAAGAAAACTCGCTTCCTATCTTTGTACATCTTGTCCCCGCCGGGATGAATGGTCATCTTCGAACGATGTGCTTCGTCAAGAATAGCCTTCCTCTACCCTTCGTCTCGAGGTACACAAAGTCTACTATCCCTACGTAACCAACCCTTATCATCTAGGGTATACCTACGGAGATGGCTTGATGACTCCCCTCTTTTGAGCTTTTCTACTAACTCAACCAACTGTGGGTCATCTCGCTGTGCCTCGCCAATCCGTCCCAAAAGCGTAGGTCTCACCTCCAAGGATGCTAGCAAACCGGGTACGAAGTCAATGGAAGGTGTAAAGTCAAACATCGAAATGAATTCTAAGCTTCGCCGCTCAACAAACAACGGACTCAAGGACAGCCTTTTCCTACTTAAGGCGTCTGCCACCACGTTACCCTTGCCAGGGGTATATGCTATTTCGAAATCGTAGGACGCTAGGAACTCCATCCACCTTTGCTGCCTTAAGTTCTAGTCCTTCTGAGAGAACAAGTATTTTAGCGATTTGTGATCAGTGAATAATTCGAATTTCTAGCCAAGAAGATAATGACGCCAAGATTTAAGCGCAAAAACAATAGCGGCCAACTCTAGGTCATGCATGGGGTAATTCTTATCATGCGCTCTCAACTGCCTTCCACCATAGGCTATTACCCTACCCTCTTGCATTAAGACTGCGCCTAGTCCTGTCCCACAAGCATCAGTATAAACAGTAAATGGCTTACTCTCGTCTGGCAGCACTAGGACTGGGGCTGAGGTCAAAGCTCTCTTCAAACGTTGGAACGCATCATCACAATCTACCTCCCATGTGAAAACTAGATTCTTCTTCGTCATGCGTGTCAATGGTGCTGATATTTTTGCGAAGTCTTTGATAAACTTCCTATAGTAGCCAGCCAACCGCAAGAAACTTCTCACTTCGGTAGCATTTTAAGGGACCTTCCAATCTTGGATGGACACCACCTTCGCGGGATCCACAGCTATCCCTTCCTTGGAGACCACGTGCCCTAAGAATCGTACTTCCTTCCTTCAGAAGTGACACTTAGAAAATTTAGCTTTAAGGTTATGCTCTCATAGGGTCTCCAACACTTCCTTAAGATGTTGGGCATGCTCTTCTTCATCCTTAGAAAAGATCAGGATGTCATCTACAAAGACTACCACGAATTTGTTAAGGTACTCCCTAAACACCCTACTCATCAAATCAACAAAGTATGCGGGGGCGTTTGTCAAACCGAAGGGCATCACTAGTCATTCATAGAAACCGTCCGGAGTCCTAAAGGCAGTCTTGTCTATGCTATCCTCAGCCACTCTCAACTGATGGAATCCAGTGGCTAGGTCCAACTGCGAAAACATTGAGGCGCCAACTAACTGATCGAAGAGATCGTCAATCCTCGGCAGTGGGTGTCTGTTCTTCTTAGTAAGCTTATTAAGTTCTCTATAGTCCACACAAAGTCTAAGGGACCCATCCGCCTTCGTGGCAAATACTACTGGAGCACCCCACTCCGATATACTTCGTCTTATGAACCCCTTCTCAAGCAACTCCTTCACTTGCTTATTGAATTCCCTCCTTTCACGTGGAGCCATGTGGCGTACTGGCAAAGATACTGGTTTTGGATTATCCACAAGATATATTCGAAAATCTATCTCCCGCATCGGAGGCAAGCCCTTTACCTCCTCAAACACATCCGAGTATTCTCGGACCACTCTAACAGATCATAGATTTTCCACCGACGCGTCAAGTGATTCTAGATAACTTAGCATAACAGAATTTATGGGATTACAAAAGATTTCGAGAGCGTTCCCAAGGCGAGTCATGAGCCTAATTACTCTCCTTTCACAATCAAGAACGACCCCATTTCTGGATAACCAATCCATTCCTAAAATTAGCCCATAGCCCGTGAAGCCCAAAACATAAGCATCACATCTAAACTCAACGCTAAGTATAGAAATTTTCAAATCCAAACACATCATGGACAAATAGGCTGAGCCCCCAATTGGATTCGAAACAACTAAGGGATCCTCTACTAAACTGGTGTTTAAGTGCAGTGATTCAACTAATGACGTAGAGATAAACGAATGCGATGCGCCCGAATCGAATAAGGTACGGACAGGATGATCAAACAGAAAAACTAAGCTTTCAACAGAAATGGTTCTACCTCGTTCTTGCAGCGGTGGGACCGCGAGAGCCTGAACTTGTCCCCTAGCCTGAACTTGTCCCCTAGCCTGCACCTGTCCTCCCGAGGTAGACCCTGCCCTCTGCCCCTTCTTTGGGCAGTCCTTCACTAGATGTCCCGCTTCGTCATAGTGAAAACAGCCAGTCTTCTTTTTCTTTCGGCAATCCTTGCTGAGAAGGCCTGGGGTCCCACAGTTAAAGCATTTCTTCTTTCCCTTGCCATTATTGTCTTTACCACCCTTCTTGTTTTGCTGTTGTGGTTTCTTCTGATACCCTTTCTTCTCGGGCGCCTTATCAACTTTAGCGCCTTTCTCCTCGTGCATGAGTGCCATGTCTACTAGCTTCTCAAAGGTGGCCCCCATAGGGATGTGGGTCATAGCCAACCCTTGCAACGGTTCATTCAATCCATTAACGAACCTTAGAGCCTTCTTCTCCGTAGTGTTCACTTAGTCCAAACAAAACCTTGCTAACTGATTAAATTTGTTGACATATTCTTTCACTGATGAGCTTCCTTGCTTTAATGTCAAGAACCTTTCCATATATAGATTCTCTTCTGCCCTTGAGAGAAACTTTGCCTCAAACGTACGCCTGAAATCCGCCCAAGAATCAACAGGACGCTCCCCATTAGTGACCTCCCACCAAAATGAGGCCTCTCCCTTCATTAACCAAGCTGCTAATTTGACTTTCCTCCCTTCTTCTACTTCAAAGATTTCTAGCAATTCTTCCACCTCCTTAAGCCAATCTCTAGCTTCCACAAACGTTTCTGACCCTTGAAAAGGTTTTTCGCCCATAGCCTTAAATTCCTTGCACGTCTTTGCAAAAGTATCAACGCGAGGAGGAAGAGGAGGAGCGGGTGCAACTGGTGGTGGAGGAACATTGGCTGGACCTGCGGCAGCCCTAGCCTCTAATAACCTCCTATACCATCTTGGTATCGTTACACCGTCCGGAAGGTTAAGATCTTCAGCCATGCTGAAACGAAAAAGGAAAGATTCAAAATGGAGAATTCGCAAGATAAAGATATGGCTATTGGGGATTATGTTTTTCTTAAAAACTTTCCTCTTTAAAATAACTCATTAAGACATGTTTTTGAAAACACTTCTTCCAAAAATACTTAAGAAAAATAGTTTTTCTAAAAAAATTATCTGTTCTGGTAACCTTAAGCTCTGATACCACGTGTAACACCCCATGTCCATTAATGTCACTCACAAAGGGAATGCATTAACTTCCATGGAGGTTTTAAGTGAATATAGAACAGAAAAATTACAACAAGACAGATAATAAGTAGTACTTGAAAATTTAAAACTTCATTTTATTGCAGCGGAATTTAAACATGTTTGTTACATCATAAAACCATAAATCAGAGTCAAGTACAATATCCATCTTGATAAACAAAACACATAATCCCATTACATAAATAGCCATTAAAGAAGATAACAAGATGGACTTTACTTCAACGGTCCAAGCTTTCCAAAGAGATATGAAGCAATCCAATCAAACTCCGCTAGAGCTGGGCCCAACCTGAGGACCTGGAGGGGGAAAAGGATAGAAATGGAGGGGGTCAGACATAAATTCTGGCGAGTATGATAATTCTAACAATACTATTATCAAAATAACTAGACTAAGGCATAAGCTGGAAAATAAGGAAATGTCTATGAACTATTGGGTATGGAAGAGCAGATAAAGATAATGTTAAAGATAACGTTAAAGGCACACCTAATTACTAACGAATAATTTCTACACTGCACCGCACCAGTCACCCTAAAGGTTGATCCCGCTTGCTTCACACAGAAACTATATAAATAGCCTTGCGTACGCCTAGCTGACTACATAGGTGTCGTCTGCCCCTATCTCCACTAGGTGTACCCCACTACCCACTTTCGATCGGCTCCCTACTCGTAGATACCCGTGCTGGCCCCACAGTGGGGTGTATCACTCCCCTAAAGTGGCAACCCGATACAACTTGAGAATGCACGGCTTATACCTACATGATGCAACAACGTCTTACCTACCAGCCCGGGTCCACACACGCATATGAAACCCGTTGGACTTGCGTCACCACCGCTACCCCGTTTTGGCCTCTTATAGTCAAGCCCAGTATGCGTGTCCCATCCTCGACTTGGGTCGAGCCCACAAAGATACGTTTGGGTTACTGGTTGAAATGGGCCCCCACAAGCTACCCACCTAAGCTTGTCACCACTAGTGCATCCCACTTAACCCTCTTAGTCATGTTCATTTACATGTGTGTTTGGTTAAGTCTCACTAATCGTATTTCACATTGCCACTAAGGGCACCCACTAGATTCCTCATGCCACCCAAGGCACCTACTTAACCCCTATGTCCCACCTTACATGTTTATCTGGTTAAGTATTTCTTAATTCATTCAGGCCATAACCTCATAAAGACCTCTCACATTAGACTGGCATTTATGGCAGCTGGATTTGCCGGGCGGGTCCGGGCAGTCTTACACCATAAAAGAGTCTAACCTCGTGTCTTTACAACTGTCATGCTTTAGTTCGGACCTAGGACCTCTCACATTGGGCTGACATTTGTGACTATTGGATTTGCCGGGCGGGTCCGGGCAGGTTTACGTCACAAACGAGTCCAACCTCGTGTCCTAAGCATTGATTATCACTTATAATCTTTTACCCCAATTTTAATAATTCCCTATTCAAATTATTAATTAACACCAATTTTAATGATGTCCATAATTGACTCAATTATGGCCATCCACTCATGGCATGCAAAATCATATCAATTGCACCCCAACTTCTTAATATTGAATCCTGAATATTACCCCTACCCCACGTTATACGTTCGCTTATTCAACGCAGAATATACGTTAGACTCGAATAGTCTAACTCATAACACAAAGATAAATTATCACAACATATAGACAAATAAAGTAATCTAATCATAATAGGGGTGAAACTTGCATGAAACTGCACATGTTATGGATCTAAAGGTGTCAACTTGTTTGGTAAAATGTCACAATTCACATAATATGATCATAATCCAAATTCATGTATGGACTTGCATATGGGGTTTTATGCAACATAATGGTGGTGTGAACTTGCATCTAATACATAGAATTCACATATGGCATAGCATAATTCTAGATGTCATAATTATAGATCTAAATAGATGTCATGGCATATGTTCATAATCTTTACTAATCAATCTAAACTTGCATATGTGATTTGTCATATAGATCAACATATCCCAAATAATATCAACATCATGATTTGATTAACATGAACTAATTAGCATAGATAATAACATCAAGACTTTATAACATGTATGATTTATCACAACTTAGCATAGAAAATTACAACCTATACAATATCCCCATAGCATGATTTACAACATATAGGATATCATCATCATATATCATAGGATTTACAACATACATGATAGCATAAGGTTTACAACAACATATATGACAATCCACATCATTCACTTATAATCCATTCATAACTTAATCTAATGAGTTTAATAATAATCTTGTTAAGATCATCATACTCACAATTAGAAGAGAAAGAGAGTCTTGATTTGCTATAGAGTTGAGTAATTAGGGTTTGATTAGCTTTCTTCCTTCTTAGTTGGCAACGGCTACACTGAGTTCCATGGCGGCAGTATAACGGTAGCTATTCTATTTTTCATGTGAGTTAGGGTGAGAGACTACCTAGGTATTTATAGAGTTTAGGATTTATTTAGACCGTCAGATCAACTCAGAACTAAACTGAACTGTTTAATTTGCCAACTTAGCCCTAAAGACACATCAGCAGCTCAAGATTGGGCTCAGTCAAAACCCTAGCCGCCTGGACAGGTCGACACCCAGGTCGACTGCCCAGTCGACTCCCTAGTCGACCTGGGGGGTGTCGACTGTCCAGTCGACTCCCCAGTCGACCTGGGGTGCTGGGCGAGAATTTTCTCGCCTAGCCTGTTTGACTCCGAATTTTGAATTTTAAATTTCTGAAATCTGTTTTGAATTTTCTGAAACTTCCGATGGCCATAACTTCTTCATACGAAGTCCAATTCACGCAAACTCGGACTCTATTTCAACCAGACTTCCGAGACGAACACAATGGCGCAACCTGTTTCCCACTATTCTCACGTCTGAGATTAGTTATTCTTTAATTTGTGAATATTAATATTAACAGAATTACGTGGTGTTGCACATACCCATTAGTTTGAAACCCAAACTCCGTTATGGGTCTTCTTCCCAAAATAAGAATCACACCCTCCTATATAAACACTGGCCAAAACAGCCATATTTCAATTGTAATTCCTCCTCAAGTTCATCACCGATCCATACACAAATACCACCATTACACTCCTCTTCCAAATGTCTTTCTCCCTATCCCATTTTCTTCAAGCTCGAACAGTTTTTTGGAAAACGCGGCTTCAGGCTTCCACCATGAAACATGCGACAAACTTTATCACGCAAATTGCCAAAAAAATCACAAGCCCTTTGATTCCCTATTCTGAATCCCAATACGAACTCCAATATGTGAATTACCATTCCTATTTCTCAAATTTTGGAACCCTAGAACAAAATGACCAATGGTGTACATTGTCGAGCCCCTCCACATGAATTACACAACTCCAAAGTGATACCGAATCGAAGAGAGCCACTCAGGGAACCTATATATAAGTATTATAATTTATAAAATTTCTTTTGATTTGTTTTGATTTTTGCTATGCACCATTTCACTGTTAGAAGAAAAATGTTGGCGGCGGAATAGAAATTGACCAGGGAACGAAGTACATTAGGGTTAGAAAATTGGTATGGTATTTATAGGAAATTTTAAATAATTAAATATTCATTATTATATTTATTTATAAGCAACTGCTATTTATATTTATCGTTAAAAATTTCTATGATCACATATGATACCCAAATGTCGTGAAAATGGGCATGCAACTACAATTTGACATTACTGACCCAACGGAACTTGTTTTGTCGAATTCTGACTTCGTTTGCTCACACAGCGTATTTTTAAAATCAAATTATTGACTGTTTTTCACATTAAAATCCCGTACAGCCACATACTCACTATAAAAATCACGAAAATTGAAATCTAACAATAATTTAATATTCCGGATCTAACAAAATTAGTTTCGTTGAAAACAGAGTTCGTTTGCAAAAATGGTTATTTTCAAAGCTATAAATAAACTCATTTAAATATTAAATATATTTAAAAACAATTCAATTTAATATTAATAAATTAATATTATCGTATATATTCACACTAGAATATCATATAGTCCCAAAATAATAATATCAAAATTTATAACTCGATATTTCAAATCCAGCTTAAATCGATATCCAGTTTATATTAAAAATCCTTTTATAATATAATTAAATCGTTATAAATTATAAAGGAATTCCGTAGCAACTTTTCGAAAATTTGATTTGGACATAAATCAAAATCTACCTGACGAAACCTCGAATTTTCTCTTCCATTAGAAAAATACACTTCACCAGCTCCGAACTTTCTTGTTTCACAGAAATTCGGCTTAAAACGGATTCTGTATATTCGTTTAAAGTTCGAATCGCCAAATCGCGAACTTCCGCACCATTTCAAGCTCGATTATAATTACAATATAATTATACGTTCAACTGTCGTTTATATAATATATTCGTTAATATAATTCAACTCTAAACTGAATTATATATTATATATGATCTAATTCACACAATATTGTGAATTCCACTATTTCTGACTATTCCAGAAATTAAATATATTATTCCATTATTTATATTAATTAAATATTCAATATTATTTAATTAAACAACTATTTTAAATTACCAAAGCATTATTTAAATAATTAAATAAATTATTTATAATACTGTAAAAATAGGGGTCGTTACATGTACCGTCTTCAATATTAATTCCTGTATGCAAATCTTGCATATGTACATATATATATATTTTTTAAATAAAGATGTTTGTATATATTTTATAATAAATGATAATTGAAATAAGGTTGTTGTCAATAAAACTCCATTCTCCAACAATCTCCCCCTTTTTGATGATGACAACCTTAGTTTATAAAATATCATACCTGTATATACCTGTTTGATGATGATCTTCTTATACTCCCCCTATCTATATGAATTCTATAAAACTATGCTTATATTTTACAATTTCTCCCCTTTTGGCATTATCGAAAAAACAGATTAAAGATACTCCCCCTAAGTTAAACAACTGTATAATCTAAGTAATATTCCTAAAAATCCTCCCCTTAAATTGTATAATTCCCTGATTATAAAATACCCCCCTAATTTATTAACTATTTCTAAGTAGAATACCCTCTTAACCTATTAAACTAAAGAAAACAATACTTAATATGACGATTAAATACACATCAATCCAAGTATTATTACGTATGTTTGCCAAATATATATACAAACCAATCCAAACTAAATCATACCATATGTCTTAATATGTACAAGTTCCAAACAATATAATATAAATCACACCACACCATATGAAAACAAATCAATCGAATCAATCAAATTGTACCAAACAACTAAACGTCTATTGGAACTTCAACCCAACCATCTTCTCCAGTAATTGGATTCTTCGGGATATCTTTCCACTCTTCGTCAATGTTATGAGATGTTTGGTTGTTATCATTTCTGAAATGAGAGGAAATATCCCAACAAATTACATCAAATGTTTTTCTTGATGTTGAACCATCCTCATTCGAATTAACTCTAGTTTGCGTTGATTGCGTAGTACTATGGAGAGAGTTTTCTAGAAATAATTTAAAGAATCATCAAGGTTTTCTCTTATGTTTTGGATAGGATTTGCCATGGATTTAATAAGAAATTAAGAAGAAAGGAGTAATGGAATAATGAAGTTTTCTGGAAGAAATGTACTTAAATAGGGTCTGGAATTCGTTGGATTTTGAATGGACATGAGTAGTTATTTAATTTTAAATTTTGAAAAAGTTTGAATTTTTTTTGTTATATGTCGACATACAGGTTTGGTTATATCGACATAATATTGTGTGAATTATGAAAATTTTGATTTTTTGAAATCTTTTGAACTCTTGTAATATTATAATATATTTTATGATTTTTCAGAAACATAAAGATGGTTAAAACAGAAATAAAACTCCATTTATTACTTAACAGAAAGCAAATACATCCAACTAAACTAGACACACTTAAATACAAGATTCGATAGAAAATATAAGGAAATATATAAAGATAGATTAAACTAGATGGTCTAGTTTTCGAATAATGACGAGGAAGATGAAATTCCAAGTTTCTTCCTATCTTGACCATGAATTTAGTTATTTTGGAAAGCTTCATGTTAAGCTTCTTTTGATTTTTGACAATTATTGCTTGATTTTGAATAGTTGTGTCTTTGAGGTTACGATTTGAGGTTGGATACTCGATGCTTTCCATAGAAGTCTCTTCTTCTTTGACTTCCATTGGATTTTGTTCTTTTTGCATTCAGGCTTGTTTGGCCTCATATGTCTCATAAGGTTTGAAAGTGAGAGGAATTTGCATGAGATGAATGTTTGATGCATCAAACACTTTTCTAGGGACAAATTCTTCTCCGTGAAGATCGACTCCACAATATTTGAAAATGCGAGTGAGATAAACATCATAGTAGAGAGTGTTTTCTCTTGTAGATACATTTATGGGCTTAGTTTCATCAAGAATCATTTCGGCCCAATTGATTTTGAATCCATCAATTATAGCAAAGAGAGCCTTTTGGACTTTAAGAGTTGGATTGTTGAAATTTCCGGAATGGGGAGTGATGGTGTGTTGAAGGAGAAGGTTGACAATTCTTATTTTTGGACGAAAGAAACGAATTTTGAATTCCATTAGAGCACCATCTTCGAAGATATCGCAATAGGTTTCTAAATCGGTTTCATCGATGGGAAAAGTTGAGAAATCCGTACTCTCACTTCTACAATCTAGCATTTCTCCTAAAAGTTTGGCATTAAGAACAATTTGAGTTCTCTTGACAGTACTCCAAATTTGATTTTCATTGCCTTGATAAAATCCTGGTTGGGATTTGCGTAGAATATCTTCATGAATTTGGGATAACATATTTCGTCGTTATCACGAGAGTCAATTAAACTCAAGATTTCATTGTGTTGAAAAAGAGAGACGAGATCATAAGATAGAAAGTCGTTAAAGACGGCGAAAGCACCTGTGTCAACTTTAGCATTTGCTAAATATTCACCATAGGTTTTAATGGCATCTTTGTCATCGTAAAAATAACCTTTTATGGTTTTGGTTATCTTCAATTTCTGAGATGAACATGAGGAACCCATAGGTATGATAGTTTTGAGGAGGATATATATGATGAAAGTTGTTTTGAGTTATGAACGAGAGGTAGAAAGGATGGATATATATAGAAAATGAATAGATGTAACAACTCGCATTTTACGCATCACGGGATCATAGAATATTTATTTCTTTCTCATACGAAGTCGTATAGCCATGTAACTTTAGGAGACGACTATTGGGGTCATTTCCCTTGTTCATGATTTTTGCCGATTTCTAAATGACTGTTTTGCCGCTAATTGATCTTGTTTCGACCATTACTTTTGATTGGTAAGAAGTTTTGACTTGAAACCACTTCCATTAGATCCGGATGATGGTTTACCTTTCCGTGGAGTGGTCACATTAGCAAAACGGACTCACCGTTTGGGAAGTATGGCTGAAACAAGGTTTAGAAGGTGAAAAACAGCTTAACTGGGCCTAATTAAGGTGATTAGCAAGAGGGTCCATAACCAATTTCGGGATTAGGGTTATGGGGAGGCTGAAATTAGTTAGGAAATGATCTATTTTCATTTTCTTAGTCGCCTAAAACATTTCCTTAACCCTAACAATGGCCTCCAACACCCAAATCACCTTCTGATCCCCATTTAATCAAGTTTAGCCTATCTACATCTAATCAAGGCAAATTAGCATCAAATTGGGAATAGAGCTACTGTGTTGCATAGAGATTCAACCCAAATCAGAGATATTTTCAGATCTAAGATTTATTTATGGCTAAGGTGAGTGATTAGCATTGTTCTACACTAGTTACGGCTAATTAGGGGTGATTAGTGTTAATTAACAAAATTATACATGATTAAATTCTAGAAAAATGTTTAGAAATTCTTAAACACTGTTTTAGACCTCTATTGGAAGTTTGGGTTAATTTGGTTAAGTTTTGTTGATCCTATCATTAGATTTTCTTAAACATGCTTAAGGGGAAAACATGGGTTTTGGGTATGTTTGATCCGTTTTGACATATCAAATTGTTGTTTTGGTGTCTGTGGTCAATTCTATATGTTGCTATGACTGTATGGTATGCTTTGTGATTGATTAGAAGAGTTAGAATGGTCGAAAAACACCATCGTGTGGCGTAAAATAGTCATTGGAAAACTTGCAGGAAATGTGCAGGGTTTCGGATTGGATCGGATCGGGTCGGATATGGGGCTCGGATCGGATAGGAGAACTGGGCAAGAGGATTCGATTCGAATCGTAACCTAGCACAAGCGGAAAAACATGGCAACAAGGAAGGCCACAATGAACTAAGACGGGATCGGATCGGGAAGCTGCGGATCGGATCGGAGACGGAGGAGGGAACCAGATCGAAACCTGCAGATGAGGACACCCGACCCATATGGAATACCATGACCGAACCGACCCGGAAGGAGTTGACCGAACTGAATTGATGGCCAGGAGCTGAAGCTTGCCGAACCGAACCGAGCAGGGGTGACTGAACCAAACTAATGAGGACTAGAACACTATGCATATTCAAACCAAACCAAGGCTTGGCTATGACCACCGAACCGATCCGGAGAAGACCAAAACCCGAGATGCAAAGGTAGTCCAGATAGGAAGTAGAACTCAGGATCTAGTTGGGAACCAATGAGTTAACTTCATGAGTTGGGCTTTGCTGCGGGACGTGTGCTAAGGAGTTGTCGACGTCCATAGCTTTGATTCACCATGGAAAGACAAGTGTTAGGCTGCGGATCAGTGCAGTAGGGTAGTCACTACTCCATGGGGCAGAGTGATCGTTGTATGGCTATGAGCCAATGCAGTGGAGTCTTCATGACTTCATGGGGCAGAGTGGACATAACAAGGACTAGTGGATATGGATCAGTGCAGTGGATTCGCCATGACTCCATGGAGCAGAGTGATCATAGCAAGGATTTGGGTGTTCAAAGCGGTGGATATCGTATGCTTTACGTACTGAGTGAGAGATGTGAGGATGGTTGCTATGCTTGATTGTTTGACACCACTATGACATGCACACCCCTACCCCGTATCTTTACACCATATGTTGGTGTCACCTTAGAGTATTGCACATCTTGTTGTGCTAACGCTTTGGTTGCAGGTCCAAGTTCAGGTATGGTTTAGTATACCTGTTATTGTTCGGTTTTGTTGCTTATTGCTCATACTAGACTTTTGTCTGACCTAGAGTTTTATGTCTCTTCTTATTACTCTGGGTGCTCTTAAACGGGCAAACTAGAGATAGGTTAGCTGGTTATGCATGAGTAGCTGATCCGGAGACGAGCAGGAGGCTCCCACGTTTGCTGGTCACTACTTTGGGCATTAGTAGTGTACCTTTCTTATTTTGCTTTAGAGACAGTTTTAAAAGTTGTAATAATGATGATGTGGAACATAAGCTGTATTTTTAATTTTCCGCTGCTATGATGATTATGGTTTAGTTCTTAGCTTATGCACTGTCTCGTTTGTTTTATATCAAGTATGTTATTATTATATTTTATTCCATGCGCCGTGAGACATTCTACAGGTTCCTTGTTAGTTCAAATTCCGTTCTTTCCTTTCTTTAATGATCGTCCCATGCGGGTTGGACATTGGCACAGCGCACTTTCATTGAAAATGTTGACTGGTGCGGGGCGGGCCATCACATTTGGTATCAGAGCTCTAGGTTGCGTAGTTAACCTAGGGAAAGACACCAGGGAGAGACAGTATGTAAATGAGGGCGCGTATTTGTTATATTTTGGTTTTCAAAAGTTATATATATATATACTATTAGTATATTTAAGGACGAAGTCGCATTGCACTGGCACCACTGAAGAGATGGTTAATCGTTTTCTCCTTACATATTAAACGATGAGCCGATATACTAGGGGTACTGGTAGAGGAGCTAATAATGGGAATGCTCCTGATATGAGGACGATGTTCATTGACTTCATGAGAGAGATGCTTGGAAATGTGGAAGGAGCAGTTCCCAATGCTGCAAATGGTGGTGGTATAGCAGTGCATGCATCTAGGGCCGATTTCGCCAAGCTTTGTAAGGACTACACTAGTCTTGGTGGGAAGCCGTTCCATGGAATGTAATCGGCTACAGAAGTTCAGGATTGGCTTGATAGTAGTGAGCATATCTTCGAGGATCTGGGAATTGAAGACGCGATGAAAAGGAAGCTAGCATCCCGTCAACTGCAAGGCAGGCAATGAATTGGTGGAATGCTATTAAGGCAGCTACTCCCGAGGATCAAGTTACTTGGGATCAGTTCAAGGCCCGATTCAGTGATAAGTTTATCCCAGCTGCTCGGAAGTCAGAGTTGTTTAGGAAGTTCTAGGAGCTTAAGCAGAATGGTAGGACAGTCTCGGAGTATATTGCTGAGTTCGATACTTTCTCGAAGTATGGATTATCACTTATTGACACTCCCGAGAAGAAGAATGAGAAGTTCATAACAGGCTTAGATCAGTACTTAGGGGAAAGGCTTATTAACCACATCGATGAGACGTTTGAATCGATTGGGGGGAAATCATTGAGGTCAGAGAGCCTTTATCCTAAACCCAAGACTGAAGTCGATGTTGCATCTGCAGAGGGGCCAAAGCCACAAGCAAGCGGTAGAGGCAAGAATAATTCTCAGAATAAAAGGAAGTAGAGTCAATACCAAGCTAAGAATGGTCAGAAAAGGAGCAAGAAAGATGTTGAATGCTTTAGTTGTGGCAAGAAGGGCCATTATGCTAAAGAATGTCGAGCAAAGCCTGCGGACTAGAAGTGCTTCAACTGTGGCCAAGTGGGACATCACAAGGATAAGTGTCCGCAATAACCTAAAGAAAAGCATATTGTGAAAGCATATGCTCTTAATGTTGTTCCTTCTTCGTCGAATGCCCCAACCGCTACAGAGAAAGGAAAGAATGTCGTTATTCAAGGTATGCTTTCTGTTTATGATGTTCCTGTTCGAGTATTGTTTGATACTGGGGCTTCCCGTTCCTTCATATCTAGTGACCTTGTAAAGAGGTTGGGATTGGAACCTGAGATAGTCAATAGACCTTTAGCGGTGACGAACCCGATAGGTGGTTCGACTTGCCTTAGCGTGACTTGTCGTAATGTGGTCTTATCGAGTCATGGATGCATTTTTATTTGTGATTGCTTTGTTTTGGGCATTACTGGGTTTGGTATTATTTTGGGAGTCAATTGGCTCCAAAGGTACGGGGTGGTGGTAGACCGTGAGGGCTTTTTGGTGACAGTTAGAGCGGATGATGGGCGGAGGGTAGTGTTTGGTGGTCTAACTAGTGATGGGGTAATGACTAGTTTTCTAAATTTCCTCGACATCCCGCATGATGAGTTGTCATATGTGCTCATGGCTGGCCAGTATCCAGACGTCTTCGAGGAAGTGATCAGACTTCCACCACACCGAAAGATTGAGTTCCGTATTGATTTAGTGAAAGATGCCAGGCCTATAGTGATGCCGCTTCATCGTATGGTGCCAAGGGAGCAGCGAGATCTCGGGGTGCAAGTAAGAGATCTTTTGAAGAAGGGATTTATCAGAAGAAGTATCTCCGAGTGGGGAGCACCAATTGTGCTTGATACCAAGGCAGATGGTTCCCTTCGATTATGTGTGGACTACCGCGAGTTGAATAAGATGATGAGGAAAAATAATTATCCTTTACCGCGGATAGATGAATTATTTGATTAGTTGGGTGGCACAAGAGTGTTTTCCCAGTTGGATCTCGTGACAAGTTTTCATCAGCTTAGGGTGGAGGCTAAGAGTATAGCCAAAACGACCTTTCGGACGCCGTTGGGATTCTACAAGTGGTTAGTCTTCGAGTTGATCAATGCACCAACATATTTTGTGGATCTTATGAATAAAGTATTCCGAGATCAATTGAATAAGTTTGTTCTTGTGTCCGTAGATGATATCTTGGTTTATTCGAGGACAAAGGAAGAACACAAGGAATATCTGGGGATGGTGATGGAGGTGTTGAGAAAACACCAATTGAAAGCAAAGTTTTCTAAGTGTCACTTCTGGAGGAGGGCAATGAGATTCTTAGACCATGTTGTTTCAGAGAATGGTATTGTCGTGGACCCTGCGAAGGTGATTACGGTACAAGATTGGTCTACGCCCAAGAGTGCAACAAACGTAAGAAGTTTCTTGGGATTGGCTGGATATTATCGTAAGTTTATCCAAGACTTCTCCAAGATAGCAGCACCGTTGACTCAGTTGACCAAGAATTATCAAGCTTTTGTCTAGGACGAAAAGTGCGAGAATGCATTCAAGAGTCTAAAGGAAAAGTTGATGTCTGCACCGGTGTTAGTCATTCCTAAAGGGAATAAAGAGATGACAATATGCACAGATGCATGTGGTACCGGACTAGGTGCTGTATTGATGCAAGGATGTAAGGTTGTAGCTTATGCTAGTCGGCAACTGAAACCGCATGAGAAAAGATATCCTACCCACGATTTAGAATTTGCAGCGATCGTGTTCGCATTGAATATGTGGAGATATTATCTCTTGAGAGAAAGATTTGAGTTGTTTACGGATCATAAATCGTTAAAGTATCTTTTCTCTCGGAAGGATCTAAAACTTCAACAGCAAAGATGGTTAGAATTCTTGGCTTCCTATGATTTCGATATCGCATATACACCAGGGAAGGGCAATGCGGTAGCTGATGCATTGAGTAGAAGACATGCCAGTTTAGGGGCTATGTTTCTGGAATGGAAGCAACTGGACTATATTGCTGGGTATGATTTCAAACCAAAGTACGAATTGGATCCAGAGATGTTAGCAAGTTTGACGATTAGACCCATTTGATTGAGAGAATTGGTTCCAGTCAGAGAGACGATCCTAACCTATTGGAAATCATATCCAATTTAGAGATGGGTATCGAGGAGGAGATGAACAGGTATGGGCTTGATCGAGATGGATGGCATAGAAATAATGGAAGACTAGTTGTGCCCAATGTCAATGGACTAAGAGATGAAGTGCTTAGAGAATGACATCACTCAAAACTGACTATGCATCCCGGTGGTAAGGAAATGTATCGAGACATGAAGCAGATCTACTACTGGGAAGGGATGAAAAGAGATGTTGGGAAGTTTATATCCAAACGCAGGAACTGCCAGTGAGTTAAAGCTGAGCAAAAGAAACCTAGTGGTTTGTTGCAACCATTAGAAATTCCAGAATGGAAATGGGAACAAGTCTCAACGGATTTCATTGATGGGTTACCAAGGACTAGATCGGGCCATAATAGCATTTGGGCGATTATGGACCGATTGACCAAAAGTGCAAGGTTTATACCTATCAAGTCGAATAGAATGGCAGCTAAGTTAGTGGAACTGTATATGAAGTGGGTAGTGAGATTTCATGGAGTACCTAAAAGCATTATGAGTGACCGAGACCCGTTGTTTACTAGTGGGTTTTGGAAGAGCTTACAAGAGGCTCTAGGGTCAGAATTATATCTCAGTATCGCGTATCATCATCAAACTGATGGTCAAACAGAGAGGGTAAATCGTATGTTAGAAGATCTCTTGAGAGCTTGCATATTGGATTTTGGTGGATCATAGGATGACCATTTGCAACTCGTAGAGTTTTCATATAATAATAGTTATCAATCCAGTATTGGTATGGCTCCATTTGAAGCTTTGTACGGAAGACTGTGCAACTAACCGTCATGTTGGTTAAAAAATGGTGAGAAGTTTGTACTTGGACCCGATGTGATAAGAGAAACTTCAGACAAGATTAAGATCATTCAACAGCGAATGAAGGCTGCCCAAGATAGGAAGAAAAGTTATGCTGATAAGAGACGAAAGGATTTGAAATTCTCCATTGGCGACCTAGTATTTGTCAAGATCTCTCCATTAAAGAATGTTATTCGATTTGGATGGAGAGGAAAGCTGGCACCAAGATTTATTGGTCCATTCCCAATCCTCGAGCAAGTTGGGAATTTGGCATATAAAGTTGAATTACCAGAGAAGATAATAGGAGTTCATAACGTATTTCATGTTTCCCAGTTAAGAAAATTCATGCACGACCCCGATATGACTATTTCACCTGATCAGTTGGATGATATCGAAGTAGAACCCGAGGCGGTTGGGAACCGCAAGCCGATTCGTATTGTCGAGCACGATACGAAGCAACTTCGAAGGAAAGCGGTGAATCTAGTCAAAGTTCAGTGGGGCAAGAATGAGAATGACTGTACTTGGGAGACAGAGGAGAGCATTAGGAAGATGTATCTAGAACTCTTTGCCTGGTAAGATTTTAATTGCAATTTAGTTTTTCGCATGCTAGGATAAACTTGTTTGTTGTTTTGTATGTTTTATTATTGTGAATGGTTGGTAGGCCTGAGGGATCCTTTACTTATTTCTTAGTTAAGGAATTTTGAGGGCGAAATTTCTTAAGGGGGGAAGAAGGTAACGACCCGCATTCTACGCATCAGGGGATCGTAGAATATTTATTTCTTTCTCATGCGAAGTCGTATAGCCATGTAACTTTGGGAGACGACTATTGGGGTCATTTCCCAAGTTCATGATTTTTGCCGATTTTTAAATGACCGTTTTGCCCGTAGTTGATCCTGTTTCGGCCATTACTTTTGATTGGTAAGGAGTTTTGACCTGAAACCACTTCCATTAGATCCGGATGATGGTTTACCTTTTCATAGAGTGGTCAATTAGCCAAACGTACTCATCGTTTAGGAGGTATGGCTGAAACAAGGTTTAGAAGGTGAAAAACAGCTTAACCGAGCCTAATTAGGGTGATTAGCAAGAGGGCCCATAACCCATTTCGAGATTAGGGTTATCGGGAGGCTGAAATCAGTTAGGAAACGATCTATTTTCATTTTCTCAGCCGCCTAAAACATTTCCCTAACCCTAACAATGACCTCCAACACCCAAATCACCATTTAATCAAGTTTTAGCCTAACCTACATCTAATCAAGGAAAATTAGCATCAAATTGGGAATAAAGCTGCTGTGTTGCATAGAGATTCAACCCAAATCAGAGATATTTTCAGATCTGAGATTTATTTGTGGCTAAGGTGAGTGATTAGCATTGTTTCCACACTAATTACAGCTAATTAAGGGTGATTAGTGTTAATTAACAAAATTATATATGATTAAATTCTGGAAAAATGTTTAGAAATTCTTAAACACTGTTTTAGACCTCTCTTGGAAGTTTGGGTTCATTCGGTTAAGTTCTATCATTAGATTTGCTTAAACATGCTTAAGGGGAAAACATGGGTTTTGGGTATGTTTGATCCGTTTTGACATATCAAATTGTTGTTTTGGTGTTTGTGGTCAATTCTGTATGTTTCTATGACTGTATTGTATGCTATGTGATTGATTAGAAGAGTTAGAATGGTCGAAAACGTCGTCGTGTAGCCTAAAACAGTCGCTGGAAAAGTTGCATGAAATGTGCAGGGTTTTGGATCGGATCGGGTCGGATATGGGGCTCGGATCGGATAGGAGAACTGGGCAAGAGGATTCGATTTGGATCGGAACCTAGCACAAGAGGAAAAGCATGGCAACAAGGAAGGCCACAATGAACTATGACGGGATTGGATCGGGAAGCTGCGGATTGGATCGGAGACGGAGGAGGGAACCAGATCGAAACCTGCAGATGAGGGCACCCGACCCGGATGGAGTAACACGACCAAACCGACCCGGATGGAGTTGATCGAACTGGATTGATGGCGAGGAGCTGAAGCTTGTCGAACCGAGCCGAGCAATGGTGACTGAACCGAAACAATGAGGACTAGAACACTATGCATATTCAAACCAAACCAAGGCGTGGATATGACCACCGAACTGATGCGGAGAAGACCAAAACCCGAGATGCAAAGGCAGTCCAGATAGGAAGTAGAACTCAGGATCTAGTTGGGAACCAACGAGTTAACTTCATGAGTTGGGATTTGCTACGGGACGTGTGCTAAGGAGTTGTCGACGTCCATAACTTTGATTCACCGTGGAAAGAAAAGTGTTAGGTTGCGGATCAGTGCAGTGGGGTAGTTACTGCTCCATGGAGCAAAGTGATCATAGCATGGCTATGAGCCAGTGCAGTGGAGTCTTCATGACTTCATGACTTCATGGGGTAGAGTGGACATAACAAGGACTAGTGGCTATGGATCAGTGCAGTGGAGTCGCTATGACTCCATGGAGCAAAGTGATCATAACGAGGATTTGGGTGATCAAAGCGGTGGATATCGTATGCTTTACGCACTGAGTGAAAGATGTGAGGATGGTTGTTATGCTTGATTGTTTGACCCACTATGACATGCACACCCCTCCCCCATATCTTTACACCATATGTTAGTGTCACCTTAGCGTATTGTACATCTTGTTGTGCTAACTCTTTGGTTGCAGGTCCAAGTTTAGGTATGGTTTTGTATACCTGTTATTGTTCTATTTTGTTGCTTATCACTCATACTAGACTTTTGTCTGACCCAGAGTTTTATGTCTCTTATTATTACTCTGGGTGCTCTTAAACGGGCAGACTAGAGACAGGTTAGCTGGTTATGCACGAGTAGCTGATCCGGAGACGAGCAGGAGGCTCCCAGGTATGATATATATATATTCTCCCTATGTCGCTGTTGGTCACTACTTTGGGCATTAGTAGTGTACCTTTCTTATTTTGCTTTAGAGACAGTTTTAAAAGTTGTAATAATGATAATATGGAACATAAGCTGTATTTTGAATTTCCGCTGCTATGATGATTATGGTTTAGTTCTCAGCTTATGCATTGTCTCGTCTGTTTTATGTCAAGTATGTTATTATTATATTTTATTCCATGCGCTGTGAAACATTCTACAGGTTCCTTGTAAGTTCAAATTCCCTTCTTTCCTTTCTTTGACGACCGTCCCATGCGGGTTCGACGTTGGCACAACGCACTTTCATTGGAAATGTCGGCTAGTGCTGTAACACCCCGTATTTTCTGTAAACATTAAAGTAATGAATTAAAGAATAAATAATTACGTGAGAATTAAGGGAAACGGTTACGCCATTGCGTTCATATCGGAATTCTGCTTGAGATAGAGTCTGAGTATGCGTAAATCGGAATCCGTATGAAGGAGTTATGACCTTCAGAAGATTCAAGAATTTAAATAAACAGCTCAAAATAAAGTTCAGAAAATTCAAAATCAGAAGTAGAAGTGGGCTGGGCGGGAAATTTCCTGCCCAAGGCCTGGTCGACCAGGGGTCGACCTCCCCCCATACAGGTCGACCTAGGGGTTGACCTCCCCCTCGGGTCAGATCTGAAATCTGACCTGTTTTCTCCTGTGATGAATTATTGTGTCATTAAGGCTTGTATGGCACGTTCTGGTTGATTCTCTTAGGTTTGAATGGCTTTGATTTGCTCTAGGTTAAACTGACGGCTCCTATTAAATCAAACTTCTATATAAGAAACCTAAATCTAAACCCTAAAGCCGCACAAAAACATTCCTAAGACCGTCTTGTAGTCAGTACTTAGCCTAGAATAGCCGCCATTCTCCTTCAACTAGAAAGCAAGTAAGGAATTACAAATCAAGTCTAATTCAACTAAGAAAAATCAATGTATACAACAAAGGAGAGTTCATAATACAGATCCCAAAACTCAAGACTAGCCTCCTTTTTGTAAGTCCAGTTATCATTTAGACCTAAACGATATTAGAATTGTGACTAAATAACTGGATGTAGAACAATGCCCTATGTAAATTTATGCCTATCCTTTTTGTTAAACTGAATTAGTTAAGACTATGACTCTTATCATGGTTAAGTTTGTGATTATGTTGTATGTAATATAATGATAAATGTTAAATGCTTTGCAATAAATCCATATGTTGTATAATTCGTCAATGACATATTATGTTGTATATTTTGGCGATGACATAAATTGGCAATGACATATTATAATTTGGCGATGGAATATCATATTGTATAATTTGGTGATGACATTCCATATTGTATAATTTGGCGATGGATATCATATTGTGTAATTTGGCGATGACATTCCATATTGTATTTTTTGGTGATGGATATCATATTGTGTAAATTGGCGATGACATACTATGTTGTATAATTTGGCGATGACATTTCATGTCGCATAAATTGGTAATGACACCTATATGTTGTATGTCAATTTGGGAATTTTGTGCAAGTTCAACCATGATCACATTATGACCAAAACTACATGTAAACAAAAATAATAATTTATTGAACTTATTTAATTAACCTCTCATTGACGTATTGTTTCGTCGAGATTTAAATCACGATGTTATTTTCTTGTTCCTGAATGGGCCCTTTGAATTCTTTTAGGTCCATGTTCTACTCCGGGGAAAGGTCTAATATGATTAGGTTCATGTTAGATTAGATCCAACTAATTTGCAAAGTTCGCAATTACATGCCTAATGTTAAGTTTATGTAGTTCTATGTAAAACCCCTATTTCATGATTCATGTTAAGTAGATCTAAATTTGCAAGTTCATAATTAAATGTATATTGTTCTATGCCATACTCATATGACACATGTGTAGTTTGATCCATATTTTTTATGATGTCGGAATTATTACATGTTCCTCTTTTTCCCCTTTTGTGTATAAGTTAGGCTATGTATCGAGCCTAGCATTTTACATGATTTATGCGAACGTTTAACGGGGGTAACGTTTGGGAAAAACATGAAATTATATATAATTGGCATATTTGGCTCATGAACATGTAAATGTTTTATGGCATAAAGTGGTATAAATTTTTATACCTAAAATTATGAACTTGATTTAAAGGGAAAGTGGGGCTTGACTTGAATGACAATAATTTACATATAAATATAAAGAGGTAAATATGTAAATTTAGAAAAGACGAATATGCCTAACCCGAGGTTAGATTGAGTTATAGTGTAAGACTGCCCGGAACCGCCCGGCACATCCAACAACCGTAACAATATATATCTAATGTGGGAGGTTAGTGCATCGTGCCCAAAGGAACCCGAGTTTAGACTGAGTTGAGGTGTAAAACTGCCCGGACCCGACCGGCACATCCAGTAACCGCAACAATACTTTTCTAATGTGAGTGGTTGGTGCTTTAATAAATAAATTAAAGCTAAGTCAGGAATGGTAGGTTTAAGTTAATTAAGGCAACACTTAACCAACGCAACATGTTAACTAAACTGATGGGTGGGGTTAGGTTAACTTTGACACTTAACCAATTTAACATGTTGACTAGAAAACCCTAGTAACGGGGAACCATTTCAACAGTAACCCATATAGATGTATCATGGTACCCTGAACTAGGCAGGGTGGGGCACGATTACTGGGCTGATTATAAGCGGTCAAAACGACGACGGTTGGTGCGTCAGTGTAGGTTTCGACGGAGTATGGGCATGCACATACTCCAGAGTGGAAAAATCAGGCACTGGGCTTCAGTAGTTATACACTGTGCTTCTTGAATCGTGTCGGGTTGCCACCATAGGATTTGATACACGCCATGGTGGGACCAGCGCAGGTATCTACAATCGAGCGGGGCCGTAGGACACAAGTAGTAAATGCGTGCAAGTAGGAGCCGATCAATGAAAGGGGATCACTGGGTTTGAACTCATGATAATGGTTGAAATATCTAGTAGGTGAAGAGAATATGGACTTGAGTGCGATAGTATGATTAGTTTATCCTTCCTTGTTTATCTTGCCCTGTTTATCTTACCTTATCCTATGTTACCTTATTTCCTTTTTATTGTCCTGTGTCCAGCTTATTCAAGTCATGGTTCTCTTATCAGTTTACATGCTGAATAATCACTTGTCTTACCAGACTTATGTCTGACCCATTTTCTTTCGCTCTCTTTTCTTTCGTTCCCCCCTCAGGTACCCAGGGAGGGAATAGCTCAGCTTAATTTGGACCGTTCATCTTTCCAAGCTTGAAGACTCTGTGATGTATAGCTTGGAACTTCTTATCTTTGGATATGGTTTTGGACACTCTACTACTTGGGGATTTATGCAGTTTTATTGTGTTTTATGCTTCTTTATGTAATAATCAAGACAGAGATTTTGATGTAATAACTTGGAAATTGGTTTGAAACAGTTTGCTGTAATGTTTTGTTATGAACCACATTTGAAATAAAGTTAGTTTTTCTGCTACTTATATATGTCTGTCTTGTAAATTATCTGTGTCTTTTACCTATAATGCTCCACCAAAGTTAAGGCATTCCCTTTGTAAGTGACCTTAACGGAGGTAGGGTGTTTCACTTGGTATCAAGCCAGGTTTACCAGATCAAATAAAATTTTTGAAAACTGTTTTTCAAAAATAAGTTTAAAGAAGCAATTTTCAAGAAAAAGCGTTTTAATTTAAAAAAGGCATAATCCCCCAAAGCTATATGCACTATCTTTCTATACATTGTTTTGAATCTTTCCTTTTTTTTCATTTCAGCATTTTTGGGGATCTTAATCTTCCAGAGGGCATGCTGGTATCTGCTGATTCAGAAGGTACGTAGAGGCTAGGGCTAATGCCGCAGGCCCAGCAGACGTTCCTCCTCCCCCAGCTGCTGCGGTTCCTCCTCCTCCTCCTCGTGCAAATGCTTTCTCAAAAATATGTAGGGACTTTCGAGCCATGGGTGGAAAGAACTTCAATGGAAATGAATCCTTCGTGGAAGCAAGGAACTGGCGCATCGCACTCTTTTATATCTGCTGCTTTAGTTGAATCTCTGCACCTAGACACCAGTTTAGTAGAGGATCTCTTGGTTGTTTCAAATCCAATTGGGGGCTCAACTTATTTGTCAGTGATTTGTTTTGATTTGGAAATTTCTATACTAAGTGTGAGTTTTAGGCGTAATGCCTATGTTTTGGGCTTCACGGGCTATGGGTTGATTCTAGGCATGGATTGGCTATCCGGTAATGGTGCCATCCTCGATTGTGAAAAGAGAGTGGTTAGATTCATGATTCGCCTCGGTAACACTCTCGAAATTTCTTGTAATCCCATGAACTCTGTTATGCTTAGCTATCTAGAATCTTTTGATGCGTCTATTGAGAATTTACAGCCTGTTACAGTAGTCCGTGAATACTCGGATGTCTTTGAAGAGGTGAAGGGGTTACCTCTGAAGCGGGAGAAAGACTTCCGCATATACCTCGTCGATAATGCAAAACCCGTTGCTTTACCCGTTAGACACATGGCTCCAAGGGAGAGGAAATAACTCAGCAAGCAAGTTAAAGAGTTGCTTAAGAAGGGGTTTATAAGGCGGAGTATTGCTGAATGGGGTGTTCCAGTAGTGTTCGCAACTAAATCAGATGGTTCGCTTCGCCTATGCGTTGACTATCGGGAGCTAAACAAGCTAACCAAGAAGAATAGGAACCCACTTCCAAGAATAGATGACTTGTTCGATCAGCTTGTAGGTGCATCGGTTTTCTCCCAACTAGATTTGGCTACTAGGTTTCATCAGCTAAGAGTGGCTGAAGACAGCATTGATAAGACCGCGTTCAGAACTCCGGATGGTTTCTTCGAGTGGCTTGTCATGCCTTTCGGCCTGACAAATGCACCCGCTTACTTCGTTGATTTGACGAGCAAGGTGTTCAGGGAGTTCCTCAATAAGTTTGTGGTGGTCTTCGTAGATGACATTTTGATTTTCTCAAAGAGTGAGGAAGAGCATGCTCGACATTTGAAAAAAGTTATGGATACTCTTCGAGCACATCAGTTGAAAGCCAAATTCTCCAAATGCCACTTCTGGAGAGGGGAGGTAAGATTTCTTGGGCATGTGGTATCCAAGGAAGGGTTAGCCGTGGACCCCGTAAAATTAGTTGCGGTGCAAAATTGGATGGTTCCACGGAATGCGACCGAGGTCCAGAGCTTCCTCGGGCTAGTGGGCTTTTACTGAAAGTTCATCAAAGACTTTGCGAAAATCTCAGCTCCGCTTACAAAGTTGACAAAGAAGAACCTAACTTTCAATTGGGATTTGGATTGCGATATTGCTTTCCAACGATTAAAGAGAGCTCTAACAACAACCCTAGTTTTAACATTGCCGGATGGGAGCAAGATGTTTACCGTATACACGGATGCATGTGGTACAGGACTAGGTGTTGTCTTCATGCAAGAAGGGAAGATAGTAGCTTATAGAGGCAGACAGTTGAAAGTGCATGAGAATAACTACCCAACCCACGATCTAGAGTTGGCTGCCATCGTCTTTGCGCTTAAGTCTTGGTGCCATTATCCCTTAGGTGAGAAGTTTGAATTGTATACTGACCATAAATCGTTGAAGTACCTTGTCTTGTAGAAAGATCTTAACTTGAGGCAACAAAGGTGGATAGAATTCTTGGCATCCTACGATTTCAAGATTTCCTATACTCCTGGCAAGGGCAATGTAGTAGCAGATGCCTTGAGTAGAAAGAAGCTGACCTTAAGCCCCCTCTTTGTTGAAAGGCAGAGCTTAGAGTACATAGCCAATTTTGACTTTAGACCCTCCATCGATCATGTGACTGGTTTGTTAGCATTAATATAAGTGCGGCCTACTCTTTTGGACTCAATAGGAATCACACAACATGAAGACCCTCAGCTAGTTGATGTGATGGACAAGCTAATTAGGGGTGAGACTTCTAGTCACCTCAATAGATACTCTATCGATGATAAGGGTTGGTTGAGGCGGGATGGAAGGCTATGCGTCAATCAAGCAAGGGATTTGGTGAAGAAGGTCCTTGAGTAGGCACACCATTCCAAGTTGACATACAGCCAGGTGGAGACAAGATGTATAAAGACGTAAAAAGGGTTTTCTTTTGGGTTGGCATGAAGAGGGATGTAGGTGAGTTTGTCGCTAAGTGTTTGATATGCCCGCAAGTCAAGGCGGAGCAAAAGAAGCCTGGTGTTTTGTTTCATCCTCTAGAAGTCCCGCAGTGGAAATGGGATAGCATTTCAATGGACTTTATTGATTGGATGCCTAGGTCAAGAAGGGGCAATACCAGTATTTGGGTAATAGTGGACAGGCTCACAAAAAGCACTCACTTTATACCCGTTAAGAGTAGAAGGACTGCCTCATCTTTAGCATCCATTTAACTTAAAGAGATAGTTCGACTCCATGGGATACCCTCCAGCATTGTAAGTGACCGAGATCCTATCTTTACGAGCGAGTTTTGGAAGAGCTTGCAAGAGGCTGTAGGCACACAGCTATGCTTAAGCACGGGCTATCACCTCAAACCGACGGTCAGACAGAAAGGGTGAACAGGGTATTAGAAGACCTCGTGAGACTATGCATTCTTGACTTTGGAGGAACTTGGGAGGATTATCTTCATTTGGTGGAGTTTGCCTACAATAATAGCTACCAGGCCACCACAGGCATGGCATCCTTCGAAGCTTTATATGGAAGACCATACCAATCACCAACTTGTTGGTAGGAGTCTACAGACAAGCTCATACTTGGACCAGATATGATTAGAGAAACTTCAGAGAAGGTGGACTTGATACGAAGAAGAAAGAAGACTGCCCAAGATAGACAGAAGTCCTACGCAAATAAAAGAAGGACCGACCTTGAGTTTGAGGTTGGGGACAGGGTTTTCCTTAAAGTATCTCCTTTGAGGAACGTCGTTTGCTTCGGATCTGCAAGAAAGTTGGCACCAAGATTTGTTGGACTGTTTCCTATCATTGAAAAGATTAGGAAGATGGCTTACAGAGTGGAGTTGCCCGAAAGATTGGCTGGAGTTCATAATCTCTTTCATGTTTCTCACTTACGGAAGTGCTTACATGAGTCTACGGAATTGGTGGAACTGAGCATAATAAAGGACATAGAAGTAGAACGAGAGGCGGCTGTGAGAAGAGTTCCAACTCGTATCTTGGGTACAGAAGTCAAAAAGCTATGCAACCGCGAAGTCAAACTTGTTAAAGTTCAATGGAGTGACGCAGAGGAAGACGCGACTTGGGATACTGAGGCCAAGATACGCGCAGCCTACCCTTTTTTTTTTAGGGTACATCTTTGATCTCTTTTTCCTTAAGTTTGTTCATGATCATATCTATCTTTTTAGTATTTTTCCTCAGTGTTGTTCTCGATCCTTAGGTAGAATCCAATGGATGTAAACATGTATTTTAAACATGTTATGATTGATGGTTGTAAATGGTTGCTAGTGGTTGCTCATGGATGCATAAACACACACATTTGGTGTTAGATCGTCTCAGTCACTCTCATATTGCATATGCATATATGTACTTGTATATGATTGAAACTTGATGTGTTATCATATGGACGTTGCATTTGTATGAATGATTGTGCACTTATGTAGAAAGTATGATTAGGGATGATTGCATACATAATGGACTCATGGCACCGACATGACTTGCATTAAGGAGGTCAACTGAATT
Organism: Allium sativum; assembly: GCA_030737875.1. Classification (NCBI taxonomy): domain Eukaryota; kingdom Viridiplantae; phylum Streptophyta; class Magnoliopsida; order Asparagales; family Amaryllidaceae; genus Allium; species Allium sativum. The sequence goes on along the minus strand of CM060915.1, from coordinate 582,764,983 downwards.
AGTAGACCGCCAGATTTAGCATTAGATAAGGATATGTACACACACTATGCATATGACCATTAAGCATTAGAAGTCTTTTTTTATGGATAATGGATGTCTGTGTTTGATGGATGAGTAGATGGACAATTGGATGGTAGGATATACGTTCTCCTTGACTCGAAGATTTCGGGGACGAAATCCTTTAAGGAGGGGAGAATGTAACACCCCGTATTTTCTGTAAACATTAAAGTAACAAATTAAAGAATAAATAATTACAAATGTGAGAATTAAGGGAAATGGGTTACGCCATTGCGTTCGTCTTGGAATTCTGCTGGAGATAGAGTCCGAGTTTACATAAATCAGAATCCGTAAGAAGGAGTTATGTCCTTCAAAAGATTTAAGAATTTAAATAAACAGCTCAGAAAAAGGTTCAGAAAATTCAAAATTCAAAATCAGAAGCAGATTAGGCGGAAAATTTCCTGCCCAAAGCCAGGTCGACCAGGAGGTCGACCAGGGGGCGACCTCCTCCCATACAGGACGACCTGGGGGTCGACCTCCCCCTCGGGTCAGATTTGTAATCTGACGTGTTTTCTCCTGTGACGAATTGTTGTGTCATTAGGGCTTATGTGGCAGGTTCTGGTTGGTTCTCTTAGGTTTGAATTTTTGATTTGCTCTAGGTTAATCTGACCTCCTATTAAATCAAGCTTCTATATAAGCAACCTAAATCTAAACCTAAAAGCCACACAAAAACATTCCTAATACTGTCATGCTGTCAATACTTAGCCTAGAATAGCCGCCATTCTCCTTCAACTAGAAAGCAAGTTAGGAATTACAAATCAAGTCTAATTCAACTAAGAGAATTCAACATCTACAACAAAGGAGAGCTATTCAAATTCGGAATACAGATCCCAGAACTCAAGACTAGCCTCCTTTTTGTAAGTCCAGTTATCATTTAGACCTAAACGATATTAAAATTGTGACTAAATAACTGGATGTAGAACAACGCCCTATGTAAATTTATGCCTATCCTTTTTGTTAAACTGAGTTAGTTAGGACTATGACTCTTATCATGGTTAAGTTTGTGATTATGTTGTATGTAATATAATGATAAATGTTAAATGCTTTGCAATAAATCCATATGTTGTATAATTCGTCAATGACATATTATGTTGTATATTTTGGAGATGACATAAATTGGCAATGACATATTATAATTTGGCGATGGAATATCATATTGTGTAATTTGGTGATGAAATTCCATATTGTATAATTTGGCGATGGATATCATATTGTGTAATTTGGTGATGACATTCCATATTGTATAATTTGGCAATGGATATCATATTATGTAAATTGGCGATGACATACTATGTTGTATAATTTGGCGATGACATTTCATGTCGCATAATTTGGTAATGACACCTATATGTTGTATGTCAATTTGGGAATTTTATGCAAGTTCAACCATGATCATATTATGACCAAAACTACATGTTAATATAATTAGGTTCATGTTAGATTAGATCCAACTAATTTGCAAAGTTCACAATTACATGCCTAATGTTAAGTTTATGTAGTTCTATGTAAAACCCCTATTTCATGATTCATGTTAAGTAGATCTAAATTTGCAAGTTCATAATTAAATGTATATTGTTCTATGCCATATTCATATGACACATGTGTAGTGAGGTCCATATTTTTTATGATGATGGAATTATTACATGTTCCTCTTTTTCCCCTTTTGTGTATAACTTAGGCTATGTATCGAGCCTAGCGTTTTACGTGATTTATGCGAACGTTTAATGGGGGTAACGTTGGGGAAAAACATGAAATTATATATAATTGGCATATTTGGCTCATGAACATGTAAATGTTTTATGGCATAAAGTGGTATAAATTTTTATACCTAAAATTATGAACTTGATTTAAAGGAAAAGTGGGGCTTGACTTGAATGACAATAATTTACATATAAATATAAAGAGGTAAATATGTAAATTTAGAAAAGACGAATATGCCTAACCCGAGGTTAGATTGAGTTATAGTGTAAGACTGCCCGGAACCGCCCGGCACATCCAACAACCGTAACAATATATATCTAATGTGGGAGGTTAGTGCATCGAGCCCAAAGGAACCCGAGTTTAGACTGAGTTGAGGTGTAAAACTGCCCGGACCCGACCGACACATCCAGTAACCGCAACAATACCTGTCTAATGTGAGTGGTTGGTGCTTTAATAAATGAATTAAAGATAAGTCAGGAATGGTAGGGTTAAGTTAATTAAGGCAACACTTAACCAATGCAACATGTTAACTAAACTGATGGGTGGGGTTAGGTTAACTTGGCACTTAACCAATTTAACATGTTGACTAGAAAACCTAAGTAATGGGGACCCATTTCAGCAGTAACCCACATAAATGTATCATGGTACCCTGAATTAGGCAGAGTAGGGCAAGATTACTGGGCTGATTATAAGCGGTCAAAACGACGGCGGTTGGTGCATCAGTGTAGGTTCCGACGGAGTACGGGCATGCACATACTCCGAAGTGGAAAAAGCAGGCATTGGGCATCAGTAGTTATATACTATGCATCTTGAATCGTGTCGGGTTGTCACCATAGGATTTGATACACCCCATGGTGGGACTAGCACAGGTATCTACAATCGAGCGGGGCCGTAGGACACAAGTAGTAAATGCGTGTGAGTAGGAGTCCATCAATGAAAGGGGATCACTGGGTTTGAACTCATGATAATGGTTGAAATATCTAGTAGGTGCAGAGAATATGGACATGAGTGCGATAGTATGATTAGTTTATCTTGCCTTGTTTATCTTTCCCTGTTTATCTTGCCTTATCCTATGTTGCCTTATTTCCTGGTTATTGTCCTGAGTTCAGCTTATTCAAGTCATGGTTCTCTTATCAGTTTACATGCTGAATAATCACTGGACTTACCTGACTTATGTCTGACCCATTTTCTTTCGCTCTCTTTTCTTCCGTTTCCCCCCTCCCCTTCAGGTACCCAGGGAGGGAATAGCTCAGCTTAATTTGGACCGTTCATCTTTCCAAGCTTGAAGACTCTGTGATGTATAGCTTGGAACTTCTTATCTTTGGCTATGGTTTTGGACACACACTACTTAGTGATTTATGCAGTTTTATTGTGTTTTATGCTTCTTTATGTAATAATAAAGACATAGATTTTGATATAATGACTTGGAAGTTGGTTTGAAACGGTTTGCTGTAATGTTTTGTTATGAACCACGTTTGAAATAAAGTTAGTTTTTCCGCTGCTTATATATGTCTGTCTTGTAAATTATCTGTGTCTTTTACCTATAATGCTCCACCAAAGTTAATGAATTCCCTGTGTGAGTGACCTTAATGGAGGTGGGGTGTTTCAGGTGCGAGGCGGGCTGTCGGCGGGCCGTCACAATAGATATGAATTGAATAAGCACAACTTTTCAGATTGAAAGGACACCTTTTCAGACCTTGGGAGTTGGTGAAAAGATTGAAGGGAAGTTTGAAAGTTTAAACTTGAAATTCAAAATTTTAAATTTCAAAACTGCTGTATATGTCGACATGTATATTTCTGTATGTCGACATACAGTGCTTATTTCAAAAAGAGTTTTGGATTTTCAAACTTTGAATTAAATTATCGATTTATATTTCAGGTTTAACGATTTCCTGAAATACTTCTAATCCTAATGAACATACAAACAATTTTATTTTTTTAATTTATTGGTTATTTAATATTATATTATTATTTTGAATTTAAAAATTCAAAATTCTAATTTGAATTTCAAATTTCAAAGAATTTATTATATTTTAAATTCAAACCAAAGCAACCATTCAACCAAATAAAATTAAAATGTAATTAATGCGTACCCGGTTTTTTGATCCTTTTCTTCATGATTTTCTGAACTCTGAGTTGCTGTAAAGCATATATTTGTATTTCCGGTTTCTGGTTCGTCATCACTTGATGATGAATCTGAATCATCTAACGTTGCTGCATATGCTTTCTTTCTTTTCTTTAATGGATTTGAGTTGTCCGGTTGTTAAGTAGATTTGTCTGGATATGGACACATTCTCTTTATGTGACCTGATTTATTACAGTTAAAACATCATCCATAATTTAATTTTGCTTGATTATAACCCTTCCTTCTATACTTTAGAAATCTTCTAAAATGATTTTTTATGAGTGTTGTTTCTTCATCATCTTCACTACTTGAGTCAGAATCATTTGTTATTGCTTTAGTGCGATAGATTTCTTTTTAGTCAATAAATTTTCTTTTCTTTTCTGTATTTGAACTTCATATGACATTAATTTCCCAATTAACTCTTCAATCTTCATTTCATTGACGTCGTTGGCTTCTTCTATAGCCAAAGTCTTCTGATCCCATTCTTAAGTTAATGAATTTAATATTTTTCTGACTTGATCTGCTTCGGAATAAGTTTTTCCAAGTGCTGTTAGTGAATACACTATCTCTTGAAATTTGCAATACATATCGGAAATAGACCCATTCTCATTCATTTTAAATAATTCAAATTGATTGACTATCATTCCTATCTTAGTCTGTTTAACTTTATTAGTTCCTTCACGAGTAACTTTTAAAGTTCTCCAGATTTCATAAGCAGTCTTACATATGGATACTCTATTAAACTCATTCTATCTAATGAACAAAATAACATATTCATGGCTTTTAAATTGCTCTATGCAGCAGCCTTTTGTTCATTTGTCCACTGTACAAATTCAGTTGCAGGTTCAACATAATTATTTTGTGTACTATTCATGTGTCTAATCCTACAGTCTGTAAATAAATTTTCATTCTACATGCCTAATATGAATAATTACTACATTAAATAGTGTTCGTAATGATTTAAACAAAACTAAAAATTGGAGAGAACTATGGGATGAATCAGATACTACAAAGACAAACACGGACACAGATTCAAACACAGAAGCAAAATAAACAAAAACGAAAGTACAGAAAAGGAAAGAACACACCGGATTTTATACTAGTTCGGGTTACTCCTACGTCCAGTCCCACACAACGCTGGGTTGTGGAAAATTTTACTACTCTTTCAATAGTCAATTACACGCTCCTTGATTTCATGGCTTAACAAGGAGACACCGATTCCTACTTTCTTGATTTCAAAGCTCACAAGAACACATCGACTCCTATTTCCTTAATTTCATGGCCCATAAGGACACCCGACTCCTCTTTGACTCACAACCATGTTTATTCAATCCAAATAATTACAACACTTGATTCAGAGAGTAGAGAGTGTAGAGAGAAGAAGTTTGATCAATTCAGAAGTGAATTCGACAGAATATAAGTATTAAAACCATAAAAATGATTAAGAATAATGGTAGGATGAAAGAGGATGGAGATGGAGAAGAAGAGATGTTAGAAAATTCGGTTTTGACCTCTTTTTATAGGGTATGAAGTGTTGCAAAGGTTCTGAAGCGTTTCAAATACTGGAAAGACAATTCCCTTCAAATTTCGAAAAATAGCTGTTATATGTCGACATACATATTTTGCTATGTCGACATAGGCATGTGTAAATTTTATTTTCAAAGCATTTTTCAATTATTTTGATATCAAATTAATTCTGGAAATTCTTGGATAAAAATCTAATGTTGTAAATCAATATTATATGATAGAAAAACATATGAAAATATATTTTTAAACTATATAAATATATTTATAAAATTATAAGATTTTAAACTATATAATATAAATAAAGTATATATAAAAAACTTAAGTTCGAAAACAAAAAGGAATAAAAATAGAGTTAAATAGAAGAAAAAAAGGATAAGATTGAGGATAAAAACAAAAACAAAATTAGAGAGGATTGAGGAAAGAATTGAAAAATCAGAATTTGAATTTGAACCTGGAGTGCTATTTGGAGTCTTACAAAATCTAGACTATATATATATATATTATTCTTGAACTCTTGAAATCTTGATTACTCATGAGTCTTGAATATACTCTGAATTCTGAATCTCTAAAAGCTCTTAAACTGTACAGTCTTCAGTATTAATTCCTGTATACAAATCCTGCATATGTACATATATAAATATACATATATATGTGTATATTCTAAATAAAGATGTTAGTATATATTTTATAATCAATGATAATTGAAATTAGGTTGTTGTCATCAAAACTCCATTCTCCAACATTTTCAAATATTTCGGAGTTGATCTTCACGGAGAAGAATTTGTGCCAAGAAAGGTGTTTGACTCCGCAAACATAACCTTATGCAAATTCCACCCACTTTCAAACCATATAAGACATTCGAAGACAAACAAGCTCGAATACAACAAGAACAAGAGCCTATGGAAATCGAAGAAGAAGAAACTTCTTTAGAAAGTGTTGAGTCTCCAAGCAACACTAGAACCATTTCCAGAGAGATGAGTCGTTCAAAACCAAGTGAAGATTGTCAATTATCAAAACAAGTTCAAAAAGAACTTCTCCAAAATGACTAAGTTCATGATCAAGATAGGAACAAAGCTCGGAATTTCATCTTCCTCCTCATCATCCACTGATTTATCTTTAATATTTTCTTGTATTTGCTTTTGAATCTCGTATATAGTATGTCTTAATTAGTTGGATGTATTAGATTTTTATGACGTAATGAATGGAGTTTTATTTATGTCAAAATCATCTCTAAGTTACTATAAAAACTTTTGAGTTAAATATAATATAAGAACAAAAGTTTCAAAATTTGAAAATTTTCAATTTTTTTTAATAATATGTCGAATACATACTTGCTTATGTCGACAAATGACTGCCATATTTTCAAAACTTTTCAAAATTTAAAATTAAATAACTAACTCATGTCCATTCAAACATAACGAATTCTAGACCCTATTCAAGCCTATTTTTTCCAGAAAACTTTATCATTTCATTTCTCCTTCTTCTTTATTCATTTCTTATCAAAACTATGGCAAATCCTATTAGTAGTCTAAGGTAAAATCTTGAAGAAACATTCAATTCCTTTAAGAACATCCTCTCTATAGTACTACGGAGCCAGCGTCATCTTGAATTAAGACATATAAAGATGTTTGAACAGCAAGAGAAGCATTTTGATGTCATTAGTTGGCTAATCCATTCTCTTTTCAGAGATGAAGGTAACAATCTCGCTAAGGAACCACCAACAAAAGAAGATGAAGATTGGGATATAATCAAGAAGGATCCTATCTTTAGAGAAGACGGTTGGGTAGAAGTCCCAAGAAATGTATAATTGTTTAGTATCATTTGATTGGTTTGATTTTCTTGAATTTTTTTTGAACTTATGTGTTAACGATATTTTTCGTCAACACCGGAGATAGGTTTATGGAAGTGGACCTAAGGGAAAAACAGGTTGTTTAGCCTTTACAAGTTTGAGTTAGTTCACCGTCTCCAAGATATCAAGGTTTAGAATCCTAAAGAATATTTACTCTTCCCTCAATGGGACGAGTATAATGCTTAAGTGATTCGAGAACCAATAGTTATCTTGGGATGAAGGATTCCTAAGCACAGCCTTAGCAAATGACTTAACGATTTGTCGAGAGGGGTTCTGCACTGGGCTTGCAGAAGGGTCTAAATTTGTAGAAAGAGTGTGTTTCACTTAACTTACGGAAATATTTGGATATATGCTCATATACATGTTGGAAGCAAACAGTACGATGCAGCAACAATAATTGAGAAATCATATAACAATCCCATAAAGAAATAATCTAGGTATTGATTCACACTTTTTTGATCTTTTATTTAGAATACATGAATATAATAGAAGAAATCCCCAAATCGATCTAAGAATTATTGTTTACTATAGAGAAAAAGAATACAAGAGTAAGAATGAGAAAAATCCTCCCCAAGATGTGACCCCTGGTGTCTTATTTATAGAGAATTCGGGGACCGTTCTGCTGTTGGGCCATTGGGCCTGCAGAAGCCTCTATCAGAAGCTTTTCTCCTTGGTCTCGGGCGTTCAACTTCCGACTGCCTTTATGGTGCTGATTATAGCTTTCGCGGTGAGAGTTCCGGTCAGTTGGAGATTCTTTGAGATTGATAGGAGCTTGTCGATGTAAAGGACTTTCGGAAGGCATTCATGCTTCTGGTAGTGGCTTTCGATTTTCTTGTGAATACTTTACGCAGCTTGCCCTCGTGATGTATGTAGATAGCTGTCGGTTTGGAACCGCTGTCAGTGTCGATATCAAGCAGATTAGTGTGGATATCTGGTATCCCTTTCAGGGTTCCGGCTTGCCTTCTGAAGGAGCCTTTGGGTATAGCCTAGACTTTCAGAAGTTAGCTCCCGGTGATTTGTCTGTCATTTGTCAATGTGGCCTTTCGATGCTTACATAGTGGATGTTTCGGAAGTTGGTTCCGGATAACTCATACGTGCTTTCAGCTTGGTATTTTTGATGCCTCCGCCTTTTGATGGATCAGTATTAAGCAGGTTAATACCAGCAACCCTTCCATCTTTTCGGGTTTTAATCAGCGGAGCTCCTGCCTCCTTATTTCTTAGTTTATGACTTAGTTGACCTTTTGTTATTGATCTCCCCTGCCGAATACACCCTTCTGTATAAACCCAGTCAGATACACCCTGTCAGGTAGACCCTATCGAATAGATCCTGATGGACAGGCCCTGTCGATAATCTTTAGCTTCTGAGTTCTTTCTAGTGTTTGGGCCCTAGCTTTTGGAGTATTCTTATGTGCTTGTGTTGCGATACCCCTTCATCGTCAGCTTGCTTCGAAGTTAATTTTGGTAGTAACATTTGCCTACCCAGTGAAGGGGTATTTCTTTTCGCGTCTAAGAGGTGGTGAGGTTTTGATCATGTAGGATTCCTGGCTTTTCACTTTTCCAGTATGAATCCTGCTCGTTGATTTGATTTTAGATGTGTGGAAAAAATGAAAAGGCGAGCTCTTGCCCAAAAGAAATCTTCTTTTCTTTTCTTCCTCTTTCCGGCATAACATTTTGCTCAAACGAGGTTACTATTCATCGAAATTTACCACGCTACTCTTCAAGGTTTCAGGCTTAACTAATCTAAGTATTATGCTTTAATCTTAATCGCTGGTTTGGATTATGCCTTGAATTGGGGCTCGGCGGCCCTGGAGCAGATTAAACCCCCGATAATCGTTTAGGATGATGTTTAATAGTGATTTTAATGAATTTTGTCTATCCCCAATCATTAGCGGGATCTGGGAAGCAAGGTTTTTAAAGTCTTGTAGATAAAAATTGATAAGTCTTGGAGATAAAAACTGATTTTTTAAGTTGTTGGAAATACTAGGTTTTGAGTTTAAAAAGGAGGAATTTTAGAAATGGAGTTGAATAGGTGGATGAGGGGTTTTAAAATGGCACGACCAAAATTAAAATTTTGGGTCTAGGCCCATACCAGTTGACTAGTAAAATTAACACTTGTCGATTGGTGCCTGTGTCCAGAAAAGTTATAGACCATATATATAGTCTTATTCGTTCAATTTTAAAGTTTTACATATTTTTGTATAATTTATTGATTTAAGTTATGGTTTATATATTTTTCAACAAATTATATTATAGAAATCAAAGAAATATATATATATATATATATATATATATATAATTCATAAATAAACCAAATTTTCAAAAACAAACAACTCTCAATGCATTGTTACACAATGGAGCATTATTATTGAAAACAAAATCAATGAGAAACTATAACAACATTCATTTGAAATCGGATGAAGTAGATTTATTCGGAGTTTCCTTCTTGGATTCCTCATTAGCCTCATAGTTTTTTCCTATGAGTTGGGGCTATAAGGTGGTCATTTTGGAGTATTTTTCCAAGGGCTCTATGAAGAAGTTGGATGCTCCAGAGTAGAATATAACTAATAGTGCTTTGGTTCATGTATATTTTGTTTTCCATAAATGCGCAAAGCTATTTGTTCTAAGAAATTTAAATGTCGCCCTATCACTTTTTGTTCAAAGTATAATTCCCGTTGAAAATTTAACTATTATTGTTAATAATGATGGATATCATCTATCTTTTCCATTGTAGATGGTGAGATGGATAAAGTACGTCTTGTTTCATAGATTCCGGAGTGTAACCGATATGATAGTCAGTCCATTTGCATTCCGGTTGTTTTTCTAGATTAGGAGAAATGATTTGCATTGATGAAGATGATTGTTTTGTAGTAGAGTTGTCTGGAGAGTTTGAATTTGCATTTGACATGATTTCTTGGCTTTAAATTTTTAGAGAGTTTTAAAAAGTTATGTTTACAAAACCAATGTTGAGTCATTTTATAGTAAAACATTCTTAATGCTAGGAGTAAAAACTGAATGGATGTTTGGAAGTTTGAATATGAGCTGTATATATTAATAGCTAGTTTGTTAGGAAGTTTAAAAATAGAGTTCTCTAGAAACGAAATATAACATTATTATGAAGCGAGTGCTAGACAAGAAACACAATGCAGCCCAATGGCAAGGTAATGCAACTACCAAGGAGAGCACCGAGGTTCGAGTCCCAATTAATACAAAAAAAATATTTTTCTAAAAATTTATTTTTGTACTAAAAATTAAAATACTTTATAAATCTTTAAAAGAAACTATTACAAGTTCTCTTCGAAGTTTACTAAATGAATTTTCTAGTAACGGTTTAATAAAAAATATCATCTATTTGATTTTCAAAATTTACAAATTCCAAGTTTTTTTATTTCTTTTTCAATATTATCACGTAAAAAGTGATGTCTAATATCTATATGTTTAGTTTGTGAGTGGTTTACTGGATTTTTAGCTATTTTTTTTGGCGAAGCCGACTAGTTTTCAAGGTGACCGCAAACACCTTTGTTTTAACTAATAATAAAATACAGTGTTAGTAGACAATTAGCTTCGGTTTTTAAGGTGGACCGTCCATCACATATGTTGGATTGAAGTGTCCAGCTCATTGTACATCAAAAGTAGTAGTGAAGCTGAGTTGCTTCAATTACATAGATACCTAACAGCTAGTCTACAATAGTTGAGCGAGGAGAAGAAGATGTGGAGGCAGAAGAAGAAGACCTAGGGCCCATGTCATTCAGCAATGTGGAAAAGAGACTAGAAAGGTAGGCAAATAACCATGATGGTTCGTATCATATACGAATTTTCTATCCCAAGAATCATCAGACAAGATACCGGCGTTGTAATCCCCATATCAAATCATTCCCGTCATCAAAGTATTGAAAAATCTAACTTCTACACTATCATCTTCTTCACCATCTGATTCAAACATATAATAGACCTTACTAAGAGAATCATACCTCGTTCCAGAGCCTAGATGAACCTAGGATTTCTCTCCAAAGATCCAAACAACAATTCCATCAACAACTCTACACGCAACATCAGCATCTACAATAGGGGTTTCAACAGCCACTTCAACCGGTTTACGGGGAATATCAACAGTTTTGATTTTAAGGGCCTATTTACGAAGGGGAGGTTTCACAAGTGAATTTTTAGGCTTGGGGGGTATTAGTTGAATGTTTACAAACATCATTGATATGACCAAATGATTGGCACTTAATGCATATTGTCGGTTGCCAAGTGTACTGAACATCTACATAAGTATATAAACCATCAATTGTGGCCTTAAGCTTAGAAGGTAGCATCTTATTTTGGACATATTTCAAATAATTCTTTCGCAAAAACTAGATTCTTTATAGCCTCTGTGTTAACATCAAAACATTTGAATTTACCTACTCTACTAGCCAACCAATTCAAGCCTGGCACTGTTCGCAAAACAGAAAGAATCCTAGTGAATATAGTCCATACCGGGATAGATTGCACCCTTTCTCTGACACTCTCAATCATAGTACTCCACGGTGTAATGATTAAAGGTTTCCCTCCAATAATAGGCGGATCAGATTCAACACTTTCCTTCTTTTGTCCGCATCTGAAAATTTGAAATAATACATGACATTCAGATAATTAACACGAAGCCAACCCTCAAATTCCACACTTTAAGAAATTGTTCACGAACATCATCATATGGCTCACATGAGTCTAGAAAAAAGCCCCACAAGGTGATTCTTCCAAATATCAGTTACATCCTGAACAATTTCAGCAGGTGGAGAGAGATCATCCGAGTCAGTAGTGAACTCGTGCGGGCAGTAGTTACCAGCGCACCAAGGTAGAGCAGCAAATAAAAATGAGAAAGTTGGTTTAGGCTTAGGTTGCTGCATTAGCAAATTAACAACAGGTAACAGTGTAGTCATTTCATTTTTATTTGAAGCTGTATTTTTCGTAGTTTGGGACATTACTACTACATTGGCACGAGCACTTAGAGTACAATTCAGAAGCTCATTGGAATTGAGAACCGTGACTAATGTGGGATGCACAGTAACATAATTTCTCGATACAGTAATCGATTCCAATAGTGTTTCAGCATCTAGTCTAAGCTATCTCATTGATACCAATCATCCCAACAACAGAATTTAAAATTTCAGTGTTACCTTTCTCAAATTCAACGGGGGCAATTCCCCAGTCCACTACATCGGAGGAGCTTTAGAAATAATTGAAGATAGCATAGGTAACGTCAGACCTGATAGAGGGAGAACCGACATAGATGCTGCAACATCTATGATTTCTTGCAGATCATAATTTTCATTAACAGCAATAGAAGCCGACGATTTTGTGGAAGATCGGGATAGCAGATTCCTAGTTTGAAGTTCACTCAGCTCAGATCTAAGTGAAGTCCGATGTTTTTTCATATTTGAGAGAGGGATGGGTGGTTAAAGAAAACCACATGGAGGAAGAAAGGAAATGGGGGTTAACAGGATGGTAGGGTGAGGTGAGAGAGAATGGAGGAGGCGACGCAGAAAAACCATCAATCTCACAAAAGACCTAATCGCCAGTCGCCATTTTCTTTTATTAACTAATGATTTATAAGTACTTATAATAGTTTTTGATTCTTAGATAAATTTATTACACTTGTATTATCACAATAAATAGCTAAATTAGTTAAATTTACATTAAAATCTTTAAGTGTTTGTTGCATGCATATTACTTGAGCACAAGCTAATGCTGCCGATATATTTTCAGCTTCACAAGTAGATAGTGAAGCTTAATTTTGTTTCTTGCTAAACTAAGATACTTGTGATTTTCCAATAAAATGACAGGTACCACTTATACTTTTTCAAACTGTCCGTGATCCTCCAAAAACAACGTCGTTATACGATACCAATTCAAAGGAACAATCTTTCAGACAAAAAAGTCCAAATTTTTTGGTGTTGCTTAGATAACTTAATATAAGTTTAACTGCTCGTAAATGTGATTCTTTAGGATTGGCTTGAAATCGTGCACACAAATAAATACTCATCATTATATCTGGTCGACCAGCTGTTAAATATAACAAACATCCTATCATACTACGATATAATTTTTGATCAACATTTTATCTAAATGTATTGTTGTACTCACGAGAGTTGGTTTACTGGATGTATTTTCCATTCCAAATTGTTTTATTAAATTAATAAAATATTTTTCTTGATTTATAAAAATAACATTAGGTAATTATTTGATTTGTAAACCGAGAAAATATGACAATTCTCCCATGATTCTCCCATGTGTGACATTTCAAATTCACTACTCATAATTTCTGAAAATTTTAACATAGTTTTTTGTTAGTAGAACCAAATGTAATATTATCTACATAGATTTGAATTATTAAAATATCCTTATTATCATGTTTTATGAAAAGTGTTTGATCAACTTTTCTAATTTGAAAACTGAATTTATTGAATAATTTTTAAGACGTTCATACCAAGCACGAGGTGCTTGTTTTAAACCATATGAAGCCTTTTCAATTTGTATACATGATTAAGATATTTTTCATGTGTAAACAAAGGTGGTTGTTCAACATAAACATTTTCTTTTATATATCCATTTAAAAATGCCCTTTCTATATCTATTTAATATAACTTAAAGTTGCGATAACAGACATAGGCTAATAAGATATGAATTGCTTCTAATCTAGCGACTGGAGCAAACATTTCTTCATAGTTTATTCCTTCCTCCTGATTATATCCATGAGCGACAAAGTCTAGCTCTATTTCTAGTTATATTTCCTTACTCGTTAGCTTTATTTTTATAAACATATTTTGTACGTATAACAGCTTGATCACTCGGTCTTGGAACTAATTCTCAAACTTCATTGCGTTCAAACTGATTAAGTTTTTCATGTATATCAATAGTCCAATTTCATTAGAAAATGCTTCTTTTGGATTTTTGGGTTCAATATGCTACATGACTTACTAAATTTAGTTGACTTCTGATTTTTAAGTTTGAATTTATTTCACCAACAATATTTTGAGGTGGATGATCTTGTAATATTTTCGGTGGAGATGTTACTTCATTATGAACAATGTTTTCATCTTCTCTAGAATTATCTATTGAAGTACTTTCACTTTGATTATTATTTTCGACAATATCTTGATTTTTAGTGAAATTTTCATTTATATATATTATTATGAATAATGGGTTCATGTTCTCTAAAAATATAATTAATGTTATCATTATCTTGAGAATTCCTATTATTCAAAAATTTCATTATTATTTTTCTCTCATGCTTTATATCGGTGTGGTGCTTTGACACCTAAGGAATTCTATTAATTTTAAGGTTATAGACACATATAGTATTTATTTATCCTAACTTATTTCCTCTATGAGTTTAAATTAGTAAGATCCTAATATTGTACATGTTATTTTTTCTAAGTACCAAATTAGGTACCAAGCCAAATGATCTATGTTTCTATGACTTGAATTTTAATTTTTATGGAAATTTAGGTCCAAAAGAATTAATATTGTTATACATCTATGGAAAACAGAGCAAACTCTAAGTCATCTTGTACCACTCATTATGCTTTGGATGTACGATATAATATGCGATGTGATGTATGATCAAGGACTACTTAGAACAACCCCAACGCAGGGTCGGTTGCTCTTCAACCGACCCCCAACGAGGGGGCCATGCACGAGGCCAGGGTTGCTTCAGCAACCCCGGAGGTTTTTGGAGCAACCAATTGGTTACTCCAACAACCGTCGCTTGGCCGGCTTTGTTAAAGCCGGCTAAGCAAAGCCGGCTTTAACAAAGCCGGATAAGGGTGGACTTTCTCGATCCCCCTTGGCCAGCTTTGTTAAAGTCGGCCAATGGGGGGAGAATTTTAAAAAATTCTTCTGGCTCTAACAAAGCAGTTTAAGGCCACCGACCGTTGTGTTCTAACCATTGTATTCCATACCAATGCTTATTTTCTTACCGTTTGATTCATGCCTATATATACATCAAACATCTTCAAATCGTACCACACTTCTCTTCCTTATTCATTTTCTTCTATTCAAGTTATTTGCAATATCAAAAAATGTCAAAGCCAAGAAGGGTGCCTCCAAATTTGCTCAAAATCAACACAATTACCTTTCCGACCACAACTAGTTTCCTATGTATTCCTCATACCAGCAAAATCAAACTTCCAATTACGGTAACTTCCCGAATGCTCCAAATTGTATTATCCTCAACAAAACCTGAATTTCTATCAATCCCAGCAAAACTCCAATCATTATCAGAATACTCAAAATTCTAGTTCTGGATAGAACGCGTCTTTTTAGCAAAATTACAGTAATAATCACTATGCTTCTCCAAGAAACCACCAAAGGTTAGTCTCGCCTGAAACTTCTCCGAATCTGTCAAGAAATTCAAACTATTTGTTTGGAGATAATAGCGGCATAAACGAAGAAACATAAGTCAATGAATCTAAAGTTCCAGATGTGTATACGAACACACAACTGAGAAGATCAAACAAAATAGTGAAATGGTCTCCAAAAGAACAAGCAGAACTAGCTTTTTGTTGGGTTGAATGCTCCAGAGACAATGTAAAAGGAACTAATCAAACTGATAACTCATTTTGGAGTTCTGTTTCGAGATTATTCAACAGTCGTAGTCCAGAAACCCCCCAAGATCAATAGACTATTTGAAACGGTCCTGGAAGAGAATCAACGCTAACTGTTAGTGTTGGAAGGAGATTATGGTCGGACTAGAAAGTAAACAGCAAAGCGGTGCCAATGATATGGATTTGGTACTTATCATTTACATAAATTATTATTATTTTATTTTACTGTATAATTATAACAACTTACATTAATTCAATTCACACAGCTAAAGAAAGCAAATGAAGTGTATATGGCAAATCACAAAAACAAACCATTCAACTTGCAGTTACGCCATTCTGTCTAGGGAAGAAAAATGGAGCAACATACGCCACGAACATTCAACATTGCGATTTATGCCAAGAAGGCCAATGGAGGAATCAAGCCCGGGAAGTACCGATGCTCAAGAAAATACCCCTTTTTCTACAAGTTCCGGTGATAGGCCTACTGGTTAATTTAAAGTTAAGAAAAAAAACAATCGCATATTATAGTTTCGTACTACGAACAACTAAATAGTCGAATGGTAGCGACTGAAGAATCTAATCGAATTTTGGCGGAAGCCAAGGAAGCTAAGAGATTTGAGAGAGCATAGGAAAAACAATAAAGACATGAAGAACTTCAAATAACAAGAGAGCATGAGTTGGATGTTAGGGAGCATGAATTAGCTCGACTCGAACGTGCTGATAACAGGGCACCTATGAGTGTCAACTTTGATACATTAAACCCAATGCAATGCTTATTAATAGAACAAGAACTAGAAGCGTGCCGCAAATGACGTATGGGATAAGATATACTTATGTTTCAATTGTTTCATTTTAGTTGTTTGTTGCTATGTCGTTATGTATTTTCTAGTTATTAGGTTCCGGTGATGTAGTAGTCATTGATGTAAGTGTCCTTAGTTTGGTAGTAGTTGTTATTGTTGTAACAGTTCCTCAATTAAATTTGGTTTATAAGTTGTTACTAGCACTCTTGCCAGTCTAAACATGTAATAAAACAATAGTGACATAATATTTCATAACTTTAGCATCATAAAAGCATACATATTACGAACCAAACTTAAGTAATTTAACTTGAACCTTTAGATACGGTAATCCACTTCCTAATGGTTTTCCGTATACTCCCAATAATGTTTGACTAATTCGTCCCTTAATTCTTGATGTGCTTGGGGATCTCTAACGTTGTAACGACCCGCATTTTACATATCAGAGGATTGTAGAATATTTATTTCTTTTTCATATCAGGTCGTATGGTCATGTAACTTTGGGGGACGACTATAGGAGTCATTTCCCATGTTCACGATTATTTCCGAATTTTAAATGACCATTTTACCTGTGACGAATCTTGTATTGCCTATAACTTTTGATTGGTAATGAGTTTTGACCTAAAACAACTTCCATTGGATTCGGATGATGGTTTACCTTTCCGTAGATTGGTCACATTTGTCAAATGGACTTACCATTTGGGAGGTATGGCTGAAACAAGGTTTAGAAGGTGAAAAACAGTTTAACCGGGCCAAATAGGGTGATTAGCAGCTAGGCCCATTAGGGGATTTCAGGATTAGGGTTACATAATGGCTGAAAAGGGTTAGAGAAACCTTTCTTTGTTATTTTTACAGCCGCCACTTACCTCTATTCAACCCTAGCAACGACCTCCACCTTCTAAATTCCTCCCAAATCGCTTACTAATCGCGTATTAGCTTAATCTACACCAAATCAAGGAGGATTAGCACCAAATCAGAGTTGGAGCTGCTGAGTTGCATTGGAAATCGTGCCTATACAGTAGAGTTTCTGATCTAGTATTTTATTTGTCGCTAAGGTGAGTGATTTGCCTTGTTTTTCACTAATTACGTCTAATAAGGAGTGGTTAGTGTTAGTTAACGAAATTATGCATGTTAAAATTCTAGAAAAATATATAAAAATTCTTAAATATTATTTTAGGGCTCTGATAGAAATTTGGGTTAGTTTGGACATGTTTTGCTAATTCTATCATTAGTTATGATTAAATATGATTAAAGGGAAAACCTTGGGTTTATGGTATGTTTGATCTAAAACAACCTATATGCTTGATGTTTTGACCTTGTTGATTGATCCTATATGTTACTATGACTATTTGGAATGTTAAGTAATCTTGTAGGAAAGTTAGAATGGTGGAAAACGCTGTCGTATGACGAAAATGGACCATATATGCTCGCTGGAAAATGTGCAAGGTTTCGGATCAGATCGGATTATAGGGCTCGGATTGGATAGGAGAACCGGGCAAAGAAATTCGAACCGGACCGGAATTTTACATAAGATACTTAGCAAGAAGGAAGGCCATTTGCATAGAGTTGTTGTTGGGTTCGAATCGGAAGCGAGGGCGAGGTGATCGGAAATGGTGAGTACAAACCGAACCGGGCCAGGATTGCAAGCACCGAACCGAACCGGATGGGAACACCCGAACCAAAAAGAAGCTGGAGCATGGAAAGGAGGGCTGAACCTAATCAATGACCACCGAACCGAACCGGATATGGAGGCCAAACCGAACCGGGTCTGAACCTCTATTACTACTAAGCGACGACTCTTCTCAAGACCAACTCCAGTTCGACCAAAACCCGAGATGCAAAGAAGTCCAAATGGGAGGTTATTACCCAGGATCCCAATGAGGATCAACGAGTTAACTTCATGAGTTGGGCTTTTATGTGGGACGTGTACAAAAGGGTTATCAATGTCTATAGCTTTGACTCACCACTAAGAGACAGATATTGGCTATGGATCAGTGTAGTGGAGTTGTCATGACTCCATGGGGCAAAGTGATCATAGCAGGGCTATGAGCCAGTGAAGTGGAGTTTCCATGACTCCATGGGGCAGAGTGAACATAACAAAGGATTAGTGGTTATGGATCATTGCAGTGGAGCCGTCATGACTCCATGTGGGCAGAGTGATCGTAGCAAAGAATCGGGTGATCAAAGTGGTAGATATCGTATACTTTACGCACTGAGTGAGAGATGTGAGGATGATTGCTATGTTTGATATTTGCTATCACCATGACATGCATACCCCCTCCCCATTATTTGCACACCACGTGTTAGTTTCACCTTAGAGTATTGTACATCATATTGTGCTAACTCTTTGGTTGTAGGTCCAGGTTCAGGTATGGTTATGTATACCTGTTATTTTTCTATTTTTGCTGCTTATCGCTCATACTAGACTTTTGTCTGACCCAAACTCTGGGTGCTCCTAAACGAGCAGACTAGAGACAGGTTAGCTGGTTATTCACAAGTAGCTGTCCGGAGACGAGTAGGAGGCTTACACGTATTACTCCCATATATTCTCCCTCTGTTGTTGCTGGTCACTACTTTGGGCATTAGTAGTGTACCTTCCTATTTTGCTCTAGAGACAGTTTTAAAAGTTGTAATAAAGATGGTTTGGATCATAAGCTGTATTTTAAATTTTCCGCTGCTATAATTATTTAGTTTTCAGCTTATTGGTTCTATTTTGACGATCAGGCCAACTTTGATTGAGCGGATTGGTTCTAGTTA
This sequence comes from Allium sativum, assembly GCA_030737875.1. Taxonomy (NCBI): domain Eukaryota; kingdom Viridiplantae; phylum Streptophyta; class Magnoliopsida; order Asparagales; family Amaryllidaceae; genus Allium; species Allium sativum. The sequence goes on along the minus strand of CM060915.1, from coordinate 582,745,585 downwards.
GAGGGATGATCCTAATCTATAAGAAATCACCTCCAAGTTAGAAATAGGAATCAACGAGGAGATGAAAAAGTATGGGCTTCATCGAGATGGATGGCTTAGATACAATGCGAGACTAGTCATACCCAATGTAAATGGATTGAGAGATGAAGTGCTTAGAGAATGTCATCACTCAAAACTGATTATACATCCTGGTGGTAACAAAATGTATCGAGACATGAAGCAGACCTACTACTGGGAAGGGATGAAAAGAGATGCTAGGAAGTTTATATCTAAATGCATGAACTGCTAGCTAGTTAAAGCTAAGCAAAAGAAGCCTAGTGGTTTGTTACAACCATTGGAAATTCCAGAATGGAAACGGGAACATGTTTCAATGGATTTCGTTGATGGGTTACCAAGGACTAGAACAGGCCATGATAAAATTTGGGTGATTGTGGACCGATTGACCAAGAGTGCAAGGTTCGTACCAGTCAAGTTGAACAGAATGACAGCTAAGTTAGTGGAACTATATATGAAATGGGTAGTGAGATTTCATGGAGTACCCAAAGGCATTATGAGTGACCGAGATCCGTTGTTTACTAGTGGATTTTGGAAGAGCTTACAAGAGGCTTTAGGGTCAGAATTACATCTCAGTACCGCGTACCATCCTCAAACCAACGGTCAGACAGAGAGGGTGAATCGTATATTGGAGGATCTCTTGAGAGCCTGTATATTGGATTTTGGTGGATCATGGGATGACCATTTGCATCTGGTTGAGTTCACATATAATAATAGCTATCAGTCCAGTATTGATATGGCTCCATTTGAAGCTTTGTACGGAAGACCGTGCAACTCACTATTATGTTGGCTGGAAACCGGTGAGAAGTTTGTGCTTGGGCTAGATGTGATAAAAGAAACTTCAGACAAGATCAAGGTTATCCAACAGCGAATGAAGGCTTCCCAAGATAGGCAGAAGAGTTATGCTGATAAGAGGAGAAGAGATTCAAAATTCTCCATTGGCAACTTGGTGTTTGTCAAAATTTCTCCGTTAAAGAGCGTGATTCGATTTGATAGGAGGGGCCAGTTAGCACCAAGATTTGTTGGTCCATTCCCAATACTCGAGCAAGTTGGGAATTTGGCATATAAGGTGTGATTACCTGACAAGATGGTAGGAGTTCACAATATATTTCATGTTTCCCAGTTAAGGAAGTTCATGCACGACCCCTATATGACTATTTCACCGGATCAGTTGGATGACATCGAAGTAGAACCCGAGGCGGTTGGGAATCGCGGGCCGATCCGTATTTTCGAGTACGTTACGAAGCAAATTCAAAGGAAGGCGGTGAAACTGGTCAAGGTTCAGTAGGGTGGTAACAAGCATGACTGTACTTAGGAAACAGAGGAGAGCATAAGCGAGTCGTATCCAGAACTCTTTGCGTGGTAAGATTTTAATAGCAATTTTTATTCCCTTGTTAGTAAACCGCATGCTAGGATAGACTTGTTGTGTTATTATGCGTGTTTGATTGTTTGTAAATTGCTGTTAGGCATGCAGGGCCCTTTGTGTGTTTTAATTAAGGAATTTCGAGGGCGAAATTTCTTAAGGGGGGAGAATGTAACGACCCGCATTATACATATCGGAGGATCGTAGAATATTTATTTCTTTTTTATATGAGTTCGTATGGTCGTGTAACTTTGGGGGACGACTATTGGGGTCATTTCCCATGTTCACGATTTTTACCGAATTTTAAATGACCGTTTTACCCCAGGCAAATCTCGCTTTGCCTGTAACTTTTGATTGGTAATGAGTTTTGCCTTGAACCACTTCCATTGGATCCAAATGATGGTTTACCTGTTCATAGAATGTCACGTTTGTAAAACGGACTTACGTTTGGGAGATATGGCTAAAATAAGATTTAGAAGGTGAAAAATAGCTTAACCGGGCCAAATAGGGTGATTAACAGCTAGGCCCATTGGGGGATTTCTGGATTAGGGTAACATAATGGCTGAAAAGGGTTAGAGAAACCTTTCTTTTTTATTTTTACAGCCGCCACTTACCTTTCTTCAACCCTAGCAATGACCTCCACATTCTAAATTCATCCCAAATCGCTTTCTAATTGCGTGTTAGCTTAATCTACACCAAATCAAGGAGGATTAGCACCAAATCAGAGTTGGAGCTACTGAGTTGAATTGGAAATCATGCCTAAACAGTAGAGTTTCAGATCTACTATTTTATTTGTGGCTAAGGTGAGTGATTTGCATTGTTTTTCACTAATTATGGTTAATTAGGGGTGATCAGTGTTAATTAACAAAATTATGCATGTTAAAATTCTGGAAAAATATATAAAAATTCTTAAATATTATTTTAAGACCGTGATAGAAATTCGGGTTAATTTGGACATGTTTTGCTAATCCTATCATTAGTTATGGTTAAACATGATTAAAGAGAAAACCATGGGTTTTGGGTATATTTGATCTGAAATAACATATATGCTCAATGTTTTGACCTTGTTGATTGATCCTATATGTTACTATGACTGTTTGGAATGTTAAGTAATCTTATAGGAAAGTTAGAACGGTTGAAAACGCCATCGTATGGCGAAAATGAATTATATATGCTCGTTGGAAAATGTGCAGGGTTTCAGATCGGATCAGATTATGGGGCTCGGATCGGATAGAAGAACTAGGTAAAGAAATTCGAACTGGACCGGAACTTGACATAAGAGACTTGGAAAGAAGGAAGACCATTTGCATAGAGTTGGAGTTGGGTTTGGATCGGAAGCGAGGGGATCAGAAATGGTGAGCACAAACCGAACCGGGCCAGGATTGCAAGCACCGAACCGAACCGGATAGGGACACTCGAACCAAACAGAAGCTGGAGCATGGAAAGGAGGGTCGAACCTAATCAATGACCACCGAACCAAACCAGATATGGAGGCTGAACCAAACCGGGTTTGAACCTCTATTACTACTACGCGACGACTCTTCTGTAGACCAACTCTAATTTGACCAAAACCCGAGATGCAAAGGAAGTCCAAATGGGATGTTATTACCCAGGATCCCAATAGAGATCAACGAGTTAACTTCATGGGTTGGGCTTGGCTGCGGGACGTGTGCAAAGGAGTAATCGATGTCTATAGCTTTGACTCACCACTGAGAGACGGATATTGGCTATGGATCAGTGCAGTGGAATTGTCATGACTCCATGGGGGGGGGCAAAGTGATCGTAGCAGGGCTATGAGCTAGTGCATTGGAGTTGCCATGACTCCAAGGGGGCAGAGTGGACATAGCAAAGGATTAGTGACTATGGATCAGTGCAGTGGAGCCATCATGACTCCATGGGGCAGAGTGATCGTAGCAAAGAATTGGGTGATCAAAGTGGTAGATATCGTATGCTTTTACGCACCGAGTGAGAGATGTGAGGATGATATCTATGTTTCATGTTTGCTATCACCATGACATGCACACTCCCTCCCCATTATTTGCACACCATGTGTTAGCGTCACCTTAGAGTATTCTACATCCTATTGTGCTAACTCTTTGGTTTAAGGTCCAGGTTCAGGTATCGTTAAATATACCTATTATTTTTCTGTTTTTGTTGCTTATCGCTCATACCAGACTTTTGTCTGACCCATAGTTTTATGTCTCTTCTTATTACTCTGGGTGCTCCTAAACGAGCAGACTAAAGACATGTTAGCTGGTTATGCATGAGTAGCTGTCCGGAGTCGAGCTGGAGGCTTACACGTATTACTCCCATATATTCTCCCTATGTTGTTGCTGGTCATTACTTGGGGCATTAGTAGTGTACTTCCTATTTTTCTCTAGAGATAGTTTTAAAAGTTGTAATAAAGATGGTATGGATCATAAGCTGTATTTTAAATTTTCCACTTCTATGATGATTTAGTTTTCAGCTTATGCACTATCTTGCCTGTTTTATATCAAGTTATGTTATTATTATATTTTGTTCCATGCGCTGTGAGATATGCTATAGGTTCTTCGTTGATTCATCGTCTTCTTTCGTTTCTTCTGACGATCGTCCCGTGCTGGTTGGACATTGGCACAACACACTTTCATTGGAAGTGTCGGGTGGTGCGGGGCGGGCCATCACAAACGTCCTGGATACGTTGCAAGTATTGTGCAAAAATATTCGGGTCCTTGTACGACTTACTTGTAAACGCCACTGCTGTATCTGGATAGTTCCTAAGTTGCAGTTCAAATCCTCCCCTTTCTTCTTCAACTATCATATTATGTAGTATAATACAACGGTACATAATATCTGATATAACTGCTTGTTCATGGTAGTGCACCTCTTTTCTTAAAATATGAAACCGTCCCTGTAAAACTCCAAATGCTCTTTCTATGTCTTTTCTCAAACTCTCTTGTTGTTGCGTAAATTTGGCTTCTTTGGCATTGTTCGGCTTTTTAAATGTTGCACTAGTGTTTTCCATTTAGGATAAATTCCATCTACCAAATAATAACCAACATAATGGTCGTTATCACCAATTTTATAGTTGCATGGCGGTGATAGATCGTTGTACAAATCATTAAACAAGTATGATCATCTTAGGACATTAATATCGTTTAGTGATCCAGGGACCCCAAAAGAGGCATGCCATATTTACAAATTGAATGATGCTATGGCTTCTAACACCAACGTAGCTTTTTTTGTGTGCCATATGTACTGGCCTTGTAGTGCTACTGGACAGTTTTTCTACGTCCAATGCATACAATCGAAGCTTCCCAACATACCTGGGAAACCACGTTGATCACCCATTGCTAACAATCGTTCAATGTCGCGTGCGGTGGGGGATCGTAGACACTCTTCACCGAAGACATGAACAACTTTTTACTGAATTCTTTCAAGCACAAAACTGAGTTGATTCACTAATTCGTAATTTGTCATTTAATGAATCATCTGAACTTCCATACGAAATCATACGAAGTGCCGCAGTTACTTTTTGTAGTGGTGAAACTCCTAGTTTGTTGATTCCATTTATTCTATGGGTAAAAAATATATTGGATTCAGATACCTTGTTTAGAACTCGATCAAACACTGTCTTCGACATACGAAATCTACACTGAAAGCACACATCGCCATATACTGGTTTTGGCACAAAGTAATGCTTCATCAGCTGATAGTGCCCCCCCCCCCCCCCCGTAGTCATGTTCGTAGCATATTTCTCTTCTACCCACCTTACTTCCTCCTTGGCTTGATTTTGAGCTCTTTGTGATATCACGTTGCATCGCGCTTAAAGTTTTCGTTGATACATTAGTTGTTGTTTGTTTTACTTGTCTTCGTCTTCCTCTGAAGTAGAAGACGAAGACGATGAGGAATTTGTGAGGCACCATAATCGCTTTTAAACATTCATGGTGTTAATGCTGCTTTGTCAGGAATGAAAAATGACTGAGTTAGTAGCACTACACTTCGTTTACTTAAATATCTTTCAAACCTTTAAAATAATGTTGGCCTGTCAAAGTACAAATTGGAAGAACATTATACTTTATCGTTTTTTTTTGATACATTAATCTCTTTCAAGCATTCACAGATAATGGTAAACTATTAAAGTAAAGTGGGGCCTATGCAGGGTGGTTGGACTACATACTTATTTAATATCCTTTCAAACCAATAATGTATTGCTAATGACCAGACCGTTTTACTACAACCACAAACAGTGATTGCCAGCTTTGTTGTTTGTCAAGTGGAGAACTTTACTTATTCACCGTGTCAGTGACAACAAAAATGAACAGGAAATGGGATAGGACAGTCAGTGTAGTAGTAAACATTATTGTAGCCACGTTGATTTGTTTCTCTTGGATTATGCACCCTCATACATACTTAAATGTTAAAGATGTTGCACCGTATGGGATAAGCTTTTAATGCCAGTTGGGATTTGGTATTGTGTTGTCACCATCAAGTTTGGCAGTGGTGTATAAATTGGTAAGCCAGTTGCAGCTTTAAACATAAAAGCGTCTTCTCATTGAAAAAGTTGACCGTTCGTTATCCAAAGTGATACAATATACAGTGCACATTTATGTCCACTGCCAGTGTATAGTGTAGATTCCTTTAATATAAATATGGCATCACTATATCAATGTATCACTTTATTACTATATCATTGTATCACTATCAATTATGTATCACGGATGTCCAGAGAGTAGACTAGTCCTTAGTGGGAATTGTAACATTTCCTTTTACAAAGATAGTCCTGCCATGTGTTCCAACACAGCTATATATATGCCCTTATTTTTTCCTTCTAACCTAACCAATAATTCATACATTTTTTTAGTCATATCTTGTTTCTGAGTTTTTTTTATCAATTTCAGCTATGGACAATTGGGAGATTGATGATGAAACAATGAATAATTGTTATGCTGCGTATGAACAGTCAAGGAAAAGTCTGTAACAGAACAATGATAAGGTAGGATTTTTTTCAAGAAGCTCAAGGTAGTTCTAAATTGGTGAAGCCGAAAACAAAATCTTTGAATGCCTGTTACCTCCAAGTTGTAGCAAATCAAAGACCAGGGAAACAGATCGTGTATGAAGGAAAAGTACTCGAGCCCCTACATCCTATTGGTACAACACTACCTGGTGGAGCCTACCTTATTTTCCATTGTGGAAATGAATCGGTCGTAAATGTTGCCAAAACTGAAAAAAAATGCTAATCGTCGATTTTTCGGTTGTGCTGGCTATGAGTACTATAGGTTTTACCCTAATGAAGTTCAATGTTGTAATTTTATGCAGTGGATTGACCCTCTGATGTTCGAACGTGGACTTCAATATGCACTGAAAGCACAAGCTGAAATAAGACACTTGAACAAAATTGTTTTTGAGGCAACTAAAGCTGGATTTCTCAGAAATCTGTAGTAGTAGGTTTATATGGAAACTATATTGTTGTTTTTTTATTGTACTTTGAATTTGATGGTTGTATGCTCTGTTGTTCTAGTATGTGTGAGCGTAATTTGGTATTTCTTAATGTTGTAATTGTTGTTGTTGTATTCTTCACATTTTTAGAATGCAAAATAAAAAAAATTCTAAATTAGTAAACAATTTTAAATGATCAACTTAATGGATAAAATATTAGTTTGACCCAGTTAATACATAGCAGGTCATCATAACAACTTACACGCGGTTTACATATAACTCCATATTTTCTATACAACAATCTAATAAAATAGACGTTCAAACAGCAATAAAATCATAATACCATAAGCCTATTCAGTTCCATATCAGGTTAGCCAATTGTAGCGAAGTTTATACGCTTTGTGGCCAACAAATTACTTACCATATTTGAATAGGTAACAGGAGTCATAAGTTTCTCGATTTATTTTAAATATGTCTCCGTCTTCAACTATCTCGATAATCTTACGGTATTGATCACAAGCGTCTGCAAAACGATGATGAGCCATTTGGATTTCATATGATGATCGTCTAGTCAGTCGGGAACGATGGCTATTGTGTAACCTCATGATCATTGCCCATCTTTCTTCATATGTTAAACCCCTCCTCCTTGCATCAGTAACTCATCTCTTCTATCAACCTCAATATAGGCTTTCACGAAGGCCAGTGAATCTTTAGAAGAAAATTCAGGAGTTGTAGAAGTCGTGCTCGAAGTAGTGGTAAAATGACTTATTCCTGATGCTTGAACACAATTATTTGGTCGAATTACTGGAGCTGGAAGAACTCGATGTTGAACCTCTTCAAGCACTTCTTCAATTTGCGTATCTGGAACGAATCCACCCTCTTTCTTGGCTTCTTGGTTCCGTTCGTACTCATCAAATATGCTTCCCATTTGTTCATCACTTATTCCCAATCGTCCATTAAACCTATACAACAATAAAATAACTAAAATTCTTACAAGTACGAACTTTGTTGATAAAAACCATTACCTTGATGCAAACAAGTAAATAAACTTCTCAACGATGACTGGAACAGTTGTGTTTGTGGAGATTAAAGTTTTAGGATGGACTATCAAGTATGTACTATTTATAAGGATGAGGTGCGTACAAATAACCAAGAACTAAAGTCTGGAGCATGTCAGTAATATCACGCATCTACAGTTCAAGGGAGTAGACTAGTTATTAATGAGTTATGTCCTGTAGGTATTACTTTATAGCTGTACCATTATGTCAGTGATTCCAGTGTTGTCACTGTAGAACTATCTAACTTTCTCCATGATTGGACTAGTCAATTTTGTCAGTGTTTCCTATGATATGAATTAATGGGTCATCCTCATCCACACTACTTTTACTCAACTTTATTCAGAACATCTTTAATGGGCCGTCCTCATCCACACGTTATGCGTAGCATGTGATCTATCGATCACATCAACACTTTATTCATCATAAACAGTGTACTGGGTATATTACAACTCATTACTTTTACTTTTGCTTTATGTCCTCATCCATACAATAGGTGTACCAATGACCATTCACACGTTATATATTTAGACAAGCTTGTTCTCAATCTTGTGCTACATCATTCTTTTATTATTCATAAAAAATGCCTTCTTGGCTATCGTCTACAGACTCTGATGAACAAACATATGAACAGATGAGACTTCAGGAGCTTGCGGATGAATTCCCACAACTAAACCTAATGAGGCCTCAGAATGAACCACCGTATGAACAGGCGAACGTACATCATCCACATGAAGCTGAAGTACCAAATGTTCAACTTGCATACTAGTAGTCGATCGCTCAACCATGGAAAGAAGTAGAGGTATATCGAGGACCACATGTTCAACTTTCTTATAAGCAAGAAGTTGATTCTTATCCAGTTTGTTGCTAATGCGGCTATGCGGTTGAAGTTTTGGTTTGAGCAGATGGCAACAATATAGGCCGGCGCAATCATAAATGTCCATCCTATCCGAATGGATGCAATTACACAGAATGGAGAGACGAACCTTTATGACCAAGGGGAATAGCATATGCAAATGAACTCGAACAAGAGATTAGACGTCTCCTAAATGTTATTGAACAGTTGTGGTTTGACAGTAATGATTAGGCGACTTAGAGCTGCTTTAGACTATCTTGAGACTGAATGTAACATGTAGTTTGCTTAAGTTACTATTTCCTACGCCTGCTTTGATGTTTTAATTGGCATCTACTATCGTAAGTTGTTGTATCTTTATGCTTATTGTTGGATGTATTATTATGCGAATTGTGAGTTGTATCATTATGCCCATGACCATTTGTATCTATATGATTATTACCAATTGTAGCTGAATCAATTTAATTACTTGACGTTTCGTTATACATTCTATAAATTACACAAAGGTCATTTCGTAAAACCAATACATAAATTTAAAGTGGTTAAGGAGTCATTGTTTTGTAGATATACAATCTATTTACGTTGACGCAAACCAATACACACATTTTAAAAAGTCAACTAAAACGATATCCAATCTATATAAGGTTCAACTTGCAACATTTCCCAACCAAATCCGAAATAAGTTACAAAAACATAAACCAAGATAAGTTCCAAAGCACAAAAGAAAGAAAAAGAGAGAAAACAACTACAATATAACTGGTACAAGATGATATCCGAAATACATAATTCTTACACATATACATTTTACATATCCGATTACAAGCTAACAAAAAAATAACAACAACATCATACATTAGGCGGTTTCAAAATGTAAAATACCAGTACAACAAACTCATAAAATAATGTAGGAATACAACGAGCTAAACTAACATACTATATAAAATGAATCTAAGGTTCATCAAAGCGCAAACGAATCATCCCATAGAGGTACTGGTGGTTCACTATCGTCAGCTCATCATCATCGTCATCGACTCGTCATGTAGGATGATATCGCTCGTTATCCTTAGCAATTACCTCATTAATACGAGCCATCAACTGATCAAATGTACGTCGATGCTCCCTGTACATCATATCGCGAAGACCAATATGAATAAGATATAGCTCCTCGTAAGGAAGTATAGTGGGATCTACAAACCGTGTAACAGTAGGTCGTGGAATATCATGCAAGTATCCTCACCTGATGTGCCAGGAATGCCCACGGTCCAACCGTAACTCATCGACATAGTCAAATGAGGTGGATGAGCAGGTTGATGCGACTGACGAGGCTGGTGCGACTGAGGAAACTAACTAGGCTGGTACGACTGAGGATACTGACAAGGCTGAGGAGGCTGCGGCTGATAATATAAAAGCGCACTCTGAGGCATGTCAGGTATTACAGGTGGGGAAACACCCAAGGTGTAAGCATAAGGACCTACTAGATCAAATGAGGCGCATGAACAAACGTTATCATATGAGTAGGTGTGTAATACGATTCCCAAAAAGAAATGTAATCTATGTTTGTAATGATGAATCTGTCAGCTACCCTCCACTCACCGACATATTGCTCTAAATCAACGCTAGAATAAACACGTAAATGAGCTGTATCAGGATGAGGATCATCGGGAACAACATCATCATTGAATAACTGTCGCTAACAGCGCTCCCCCAAGTACCGATAACATACTAAAGCAGGTGGTGATGATACCAAAGGAAATCGTCTACTTGACAGAAACTGAGCATGTTGCTGGGCTGGGCCTATCAAGAAAGGGGAACCGTCAAACGGCCGCCATAAAACTGACTCTCATGTGGTCTGCATCTTTATCTGATTACGAACCACTACAAATACATGACGGGCATGACCTCCTGATACAACCCGCCAGTTTTGTGGCGCCCAAGCTTTCACTGGTGGATATAAATGTGATAGTGCTGAATCCAATGTATGACATGTCATGTTATGAAAGTACTCAAAATACCAATACAGCAGAATCTTCCAAAAACCTGTAATCGACGACCCACGTCGTGCACTGATGGTCCAACCTAATGAGCTACAATCGACGTACTCCAGTCATATATAATAGGACTATTGTCGAATGACAAGCCCGCGACAACAGCTACATTATCCATATGGCAATGTGTTTGATGAATTCGTAAAAAATAAATTACCCATCATATATAATATAAAGAGTCTAACAATATCTAACTGGTGAACTGCAGGGCGAGCTCGTACTAATTGTTGTATGACTTGCATCATGAACGAACATCTAATATGATGACCGGTTGTTAGGCTTCCCCCTCGTAAGTCCAAATATGGGAATATACTAGCCAAAAGGTCATAGTGCTAATATTGCTCATTATAAGGTAAGGTTGCACCCTGACCAATGGTATGCCAGTAAGCGTGGTTAAATCTAGTGACGTAAAACCCATCTCTCCAAAACTAAAGTGAAATGTATATGTAGTTTTCCACCAACACAAGGCTAATGCACCACATAACTGAACATCGTTATTGAACATGTTTTTAATACCTAATATGCAAATTAAAAATATTAAAATCAAGTAAATATATTACGTTTTCTAACATACATATTATATCTGTATGTTTGTCAAAATTACGTACTCAAGAAATCTCCAAATCCGATACTTCTAGGCTATCCCTAAATAAAGTTGTTTGTGTCATATGCACGAATCTTCCTATATAAATGGACGATAGTAACCCAAGATCCTCGTGTACGATCACAAAGAGCCTATTAACATACAAAAGAATTACTAATTTTTCGTACGACATAGTTATTTATAAAATGACTTGTAAACTAACGAGTTAAGAAGTTATATCAATACCGACGCCTCCATGGATGAGCTAACGGGTTCTTTGCCTTCGGGCAATTCGCCGAAATCAAACTCAAGCGAACATTCTCGCAAGTCCTCTCTTTATGATCATACATTAAAACTTTTAAATTATAAGTGACTCATCAGCGCATGTCCAGTAGACTACATCTTGTGTCCTATTAATAAACGTTTTTCCTATCAGTTTTGAAGTGGAATGATTTTAGGAAGAAACTCATTTTCTTCGAAAATAGATGATTTCTCCGGAAAGTCGCATTATTTTTGGATAAGACTAGTGATTTTCCAAATATATATTCTTAATAATGTTTTTATGTGTACAAACTTCAAAAACATTATTTCTCAGGAAAAACTGAAATTTCTTTGGAAAGAAAAAAAACAAAAGAAAATGGTAAATTGATTTGAAATATTTTGTTATAATTCAAGTTTCTTCTTCGAAACGTATACAAACTTCAAAAATAAAGCAAATATATTGGAAAGAAATAGAAATATACTTTCATTAAAAATATAGATGGTGTTGGGTTTACCTTTTTTTAATTTTGGGTTCTCATAAGAATCTGAATCATGCATGTGATTAAAAACAGCTGTTTTAGAAAATGGATATATAAGACATCAACGCTGGACCCGTGCAGTGACATGATGATTGGATGTTAACATACACTAAAAATGAAGTGCGGTTCAGTTGTGGATAACAATCGGTTCATTTTCAGCCCCGTAGCTTCCTTTGATAAACAAACAGGAAAAGTGTGTAATCGAAAAGCCAAGGCTGTTGCTATTGGATAAAGTAGAAAATAGAAAATGCATGAAAGAGTTAACAACATACATGGGGTGCATGTGCATGTTGGACCCCTTAAACTATGCCTGTTTGGCAAGTTGTAGTTGTATTGGAGTCTGCCCTTGGATGCCTGTTGCTTTCATCAAGCAACATATTACATTTTTTAACTGAAGCATCCCCCAATATGATCCTGAATCTTCTTTCTTTGAATACAAGGTAAGCAAGGGCGCCTATTTGGACACAAAGTATGTCATTGATGGCACAATGAATCTTCATCGCTCGATATTGTTCCCTAATCTCTAAGATTTTATGCGTGTTAGTTTGCTTTATCAAACGGTCTATTTTCGATAAATAAGGTAAAAAGCAGTAGGAGGCAGCAACAACTATAAAGTTATAAAAACACTGCTAATCTGTGATATATACACAGCAGGATCATATCATATTTTCCTTAAATTTTGTAGCCTGGTCCAGAAGAGACCTGTTACTCACCATTATCATAGATTCATAATGGAACGTACACTCATCAGCTTTCTTATCTTGTGGTCAAGAAGATCTACTCTATGATTCTACTTATTGCACTTGGGCCCTAGCAACTATGCAAAGGACGTTCAAATTAAATATAGAGTTTTTTGATGTTGGGCCATACCTGAAAACAAAAATAAAAAGTTTAGACCTATCCAAGTTGATGTTGCATTTTCATAGAGTTTTTGTCCAACTGTTATTTATTTTCTACTTGTTATACTTCATTTTGCTCTCTTTTCTTTTTGCTTGCAACTCTAGTTCCGGTTTTCAAAATTCACGTAGAAATAAATAGTTATTCACATAAAATTTACCTGATGTACAGAAATTCAAGCTTGGATTGGTTTTATATAAAGGTTAGTTTTCTGATTATTTTTTACTTAGTGTATAATATATATATATATATATATATATATATATATATATATATATATATATATATATATATATAATACACATACACACACGCTGTCTCTATATATATTATATAACAACTTTGATTTTGATCACTTATGCATCAAAATCTATAAATATATGCATCTTTGTATACATGATCATATACACATGCACTTAAAACTAACATACATGTATACGTACATACATACATACCCACATGTGTGGTAGTTATATATATTTTAAATCTGAGAATAATTTTATATTCAAATCAGAATTGCTATAATTATTACTATCCTTCTTTATCTTTGTTGTCCCCCTTATTAGTTGAAGCTTCTATTCACATCACTTTTTTTTTTTTTTTGAGTTGTATTCCCTTGCGTTCGAATTTGCTATAATGTTCTGTCTATTAAACAACGCGAGCGGCACAATTGAATTAATAAAAAAAAAAGGAACATGGATTAACCAGCCATTGTTGGTACATGTGGAATAGCTGCTTTTGTACTCTTGTAAAGTTGTGGGGGAAATAATTGTTATAGTCAAGTTAGAACTATATATAAGACCGAAAGCCAATCATAAGGCTGAAATTACGGTCCGTTCTTAATAATGGGGTGCTGAAATAAATAGGATGACTAAATAGTGAATTAAGTGGTTAAAGTTGACCAGTCAAGTGAGGGAATGATGTATTTTTGTGATTCTAAACGGTGAATTAAACGGTAAAAATAAGCACAGCATTGAGCGATTATATAGTATTTTTTCGTAATAGAAATTTTGTAATGATAAAAATAGTTCGAAATGCAGAATTTTTGTTATAACAACATAACAAAATCAAATTATATTCCATACAACGATAAAATAAAAAGATACATCAAATGTATTATATGTCACGTCTACAAAAGTCCAAGATCATGTACGTGACTAACATCTATACATCATCATCCGCGGTTTTCTCAAGGATATCAAACCACTACAAGAAAACATGGTATTACCGACGGCTGAAAACCGTCGGCGGCCGTCGGAAAAGGTAGGAAACCACCGGAAATAACCGTAGCAATTCGAAGCGTCGATAAACAGGGTTTTCGACGGCTATCGACACAGCCTGTCGTTTCCTTTTCCTATGGCTTGTAACAGTTTTCTACGATTTTCGACGGCTATCGACACTCATAGGTAGCCTCCGAAAACTGTTACATACACATGCCAAATGGTCGTCGGAATCCGTTACGGTTCTGAAAGCCAATAAGTCGTCGAAAGTCGTTGCTAAACCTGCATATTTTTTTTGTTTATTCTAGCTGTTGTTTAGCCCTCAAACTACAATAACCACTCAAAACATCATCTCAGCCACAATCTACAACCCCAACGTATCATATACCAAGCCAATATCAAAATAAAACCAACTATAACTCGAAAAATCAACAAGACATCATAAATTAAACCACAGTCCCAAACAACCAATTATACAATGTAAAAATATGTACATACCACAGTCTATGATCACAATACCACAAATACATCAACTCCAACATCATGTCCAGGGCAAAGAATATACTATCAAGTCAACCATAAACTGTACCATCATAATACATATCAACAAATTAAACAACAGTCAAACCAGCCCAACAAAAAAACATATGAAACACTCCATCATTGACTAGTATCCTCTACGGAAGCGGTAAAGAGGAAACACGTCCATGCTGCTGTTCAAACTCCGCCAAACACTTCTCTAGGAGCTGAGTCATCTCAATGGTTTGACGGCGATTCTATTCCTCTAGCTCCGCCATCCTATCTTTCAATAGGTCAACCTCTGCAGCGTCTAAATCAGATCTAACCTGTCCGCCACGTGCCTGCAGACTGTTAGCCTGTACATAATTATGCAACTAATAAATATTTGAATGTGTTAATGACATTAATATTAATATTAACTAATTTACTATACGAACATATTATTTCTCACTTTCACAATTAATCATATTAACAATATCATCCAATTCAAGTTATGAGATAGTTGATATCTATATAACTGACTGTTCACCAATTTAAGTTGTGTAGCCTTCACAAAATTTTTAATTTGTGTAGCCTTCAACAATTTTGGTATATTCAAGTTACGAGATAGTTCACCAATATTTTAATTTGTGTACCCTTTGCCAATTTTTTAAATAATAAGCATTTATCCAATTTGTCATTTTTTAATATATTTTTGTCTAAACAAAATAGCATCAGTCGTATGTTATATTGAAATATAAACAATTTTTTTAAAATTAAATTAATATGTAAAATACAATACAATTTTATTTTGTTTTCTTGTTTCAAGAGGTAACAAAGATATGAGGTTGTTGTATTTCAACCTAACATCAAATATTTAACAAAGAAATGAATTTAATATTTAATTTGCTTTCTAATATATTTTAAATTTGTATTTCAACCAAATAAACAAATTTCAAGTTTTTATGCAAATCTGTATTGTTGCATGTAGAGTAATTGTTGTTTATTGTTTTACCAAATAACAATTTACCAAGAATCTACATATTTACTAAGCTTAAATTTTTTTATAGAGATATTTGAATTAAAATAATTGTTGTTTATTGTAGCATGTAGAATAATTTTATAGAGATGTTTGAAGCACAAAAATACACTTAACCATCTATAGCTTTCAATTTATCACATTACAACAAAAATACTCTATTACAACGTTAATTTTACAGCGGAAATTGGCTGCCCCTTGTAATAGAATGTTATTACAACGGTCATTTTCCTGACCGTTGTAATAAATGCCTGTACAACACTCTTTTTACAACAGGCATAGACTACCCGTTATAATAGAATTCTATTACAACGGCCGTCTCTGGACAGATGTAATAGATATTCTTTACAACGCTCTTTTTACAACGTGTATTGACTGCCCGTTGTAATATAATGTTATTACAATGGTCATTTCATGTCCGTTGTAATAGATGCTAACTTTCACAAAATGTCCATAGTAATAGTTTAATCATTAATAATATGATATTATTTGTTAATATTTGATAAGTAATCACATTAATAATATTATATTAATCATTTATAACTTATAATAATTAATGATTATTAATAAATAATCTCTACTTATTAATTATTATATATAATCAGTATTCCGACAAGTTTAATTTTACTTTCCAGTTATTAGTAAGTAATATTGAGTAATTAATAATCACAAATTAGTTAATAAATTAATATTCAATAGTAAATAAATTAATACTAAATATCTAATTAATAATTTATAAATAAATCGCTATTGAATACTGTAATAGTTATTAGTTACAAAATTTTATAATAAATGTTGATTAATTGAATGATAATTAAATAATAATAGTTGAAGTTAATATTAAAAAATTATAAAGATGATACATATTAAGATATTTTACTTATATAAAATGGTAAATAACAACAATTTTATTTATATAATTACACAAAAATAGCTATAACTTTAACTATATCTGAAGGGATAATTGTCGAATGCAAATGTGATTGTAGCCGCATTTGTATTTGGTCTTTAGATATCGGATAATATTTTATTTCTTGAATATGGATATGAATGTTTTTGATTAATCGACTAAAAACAATTTTAAAATCAATCTTTAATTTTGAAGGTTATTTTTTTATTTTTTTATTAATTTAGCAATGATGAGAAATTAAATTAAATTTCAATTGACATAATATAATTTAATATTTGGTCTTGATCTAATTATTTAACTTAGTTATACGTAAACCTAATTTTATTTTGAATTGTGTTGTTAAAACTAAACACGTTTTAATTTTACCCCAATATTCTACCCGCGCCTCTGTATCCCGCTTATAAATTTATCTCGAAGTTTCAACCCTGCCTCCTTTTTCTTCGTTGTTTCCATTCCCGGTTGGAAAAGGAATAAAACCCTACTCTCTATATTAGAAACAGAAATTTTTCTCTCTGATAACTCATCTTTAAGAACTCAATTCATTCTTTTTAGGCGCTCAGGTATTTGGTTGCGACTTTGATTTCTAAGTCGATTTCGAATTCAAAATTGATTTTGTCCTGGATTTCCAGATCGATTTCGAGATTCGATTTTCCGGGCGATTCGGTCAGAAATTCGATTTTGATTTCGAGACCTCGTTTACCAAATCGTACTATCTGGATCTCGATTACCAAATCTGCATTACTCGGTAGAGACTGTGAAAGCTTTAGGTTGAAAGACTTTCAAAATTAATTTTGGGCATCGGGGTCAGAATCATGTGGTCATCGCAATTGACTTGGTGAATTTTATTTATTCTCAAATTCGGAGGGATTCTAGCTTCGATACTAGGAATTCTATTTCTTCTCAAATTCGTTAATTATTTCAATCCCAGGAAGAGGAACATTGATAATGAGACCGCTAATGTTAAGAGCGTCGATGATAATCATGTTGGATATAGAAGGGAATGAGGGGTCTCCCACGATGGACCTAAGGTCATCATAGTTGGTGCTGAGGTTTCTGGATCTGCACTCGCTTATACTCTTGGGAAGGTATGGATCTTTTCTTTATTTTATTTGATCTTAAAGCTGCCGTACTATATAGGTTAAATTTAGGTATCCTTTATTCAAAATACTCAGAATGGAATGCTTAACACCGAATGGAATGTTGAATGTTGAAGACGTTGTAAAATTACCCTTCATAGTAAAATTAATTATTCTTTGGTGCAGCTATGTTTTGAGTAAGTTGTTATAAAAATATCACCTAGATTTGTCATTCTTTCCGTACTTATTTAATATGTTGTTTTTTTTGGATATGTATTGCAAATTTTGTTTTAGTTTCATTTGAGCTAAAATAAATCAGTATTGGTCAACTAGTTAAAATAATTTATTCATAATGTTTCACATTTACATACAGAAAGAGACTAAATTAGTCAAGCAGCTAGACGGTAAGTGATCAGCACCAGCAATAAACACTAAAAATTTGCTTATTCATTTCACTTGACAAAAAAGCTCAATGAGAGTACTTATTTGAAATCAAACAAGTTAGTAAGCTCTTACCACTTATTGATTGTATTCAGCATCAAACCCATTTTCTACTAAAACAAACAGAGCTAATTTTTTTTTTGATTTGTTCTCGACCTAGAGCATTTGTTAATTGTCATTGTTACATACATCGCTAATCAAGGTTAAAGTTCATCGTGAAACCAAATGAACAAGGTTGTTGTTTCATAAGAGCATCTTCAATAGTCTTTTCTGATGGTACTATGAATCCGTAAAAGTATGGTTCGTAACTCAGCTTGGATGCCTATTCAAGACACTTGTTTCTCTAAAATTAGAGAAGTCTATGCATTATAGAAAGATCTCTATTATAATGACAATACTATTAATTTACTTGCATGAAGTAAAAGGGTATTTAAGGGTATTTCCTGCACTTCATTTATTTTTATTCAAAGGGCTGTATTTTCTTTTCCTGTGATGGTTGCCATTGTTTCAACCATTGTAATGTTGCTAGGTTATGTTATGTTTACCTCTTCTTATGCTAGTAAAATGAATGAAGCAACACTTTTAAAAAAAGAGGGAATTATTTTTTTTTTTTTCTTTTTCTTTTGTCTATTGTGATTTTTAGACATTGGGAGGTTTTACTCAGTCCATTAATCAATATTATGTTGATATATCGTTGATTCATAGCTATTGGCCAAGATCATTGCCAAGTTCATTGATGCATAAATTTGTATCCAAACCATTTGAGATTCTGTTGAAGAGCTGATGACATCCGAATCCATCACCAAATTTCCTGTATTATGGGTAGTTTATTTATTATAGAGGGCGTGTACCTTGTTTTAAACATTTCCTGGCAATTTATAACTAATTATCAAAGGAATTGTGCAACCTTTGCAATAACTATTTGGTCAATATTTTCAACTGTTTTGTATTTTTCTCACTTATATTTGTAGTTATCAGATTACACATACTAAAATTTGGTGATGTAATGGTTTTTGAATTAATCAAGCCACCAAAATTTAAGGTATGTACAATTTTGTTTCCTCATGGTATTGCATTTGTTAGTATAAAATTATTGTAAATATTTGTGATGCTAGAATGCCAATTCTATTCTTATTTTGGCTTACAGTTTTTGTTCCTTAATATATGTACATACATAGGTTTATGTTTTAAAATCAGACCAAGAATCCAACTGGAATCAAGCAAGTTCAAACAGAACCGAATGAAAGTAGATATTCTGGTAGGGATGTTCTCTTATTTTGTGGTGTAGGTGCCAAGTTAATTATTAGTTAAAGAGTATGTTCTAATATTTATATCTTGTATAAACTCTGAAGCAAGAAGCCGAAGACTAAAACTATAGTGAGAGTGTGAGTGACTGTGTACGTGTATATGAGTGAACAAGTGTGTAGTGAGGAGTCAATGTATATGAGTGAATAAGTGTAGTGAGAAGTCAATGTATATGAGTGAATAAGTGTGTACTGAGGAGTCAATGTATATGATTGAAATGTAGTGAGGAAGTGTATGTACAAGTGATTGTGTAAATAGAGGGAAAACATTATGTGTACTATTTGAAAGTGTAATAAATATTTACTTGAATAAATCTTGTTTAAAAATAATTTTTGAATTAAATATTAAATTCTTGTTAATATTATTAATATTATATGTAATATTCAAATCCATTGCAATTTTTCGCATTTTACAATGGACATTAATTGTTGCTATAGAACATATTACAACGGTCAATGCCTGTTGCAAAAAATATTACAACGGTCAGCTATTCTATTTAAGGAACATACAACAACAATATAAGACCGTTGTAAAAAATCTATTACAACCGCTTGTTACCACGTTCATTGCCCATTGCAAAAGAGGGCATATTACAACATGACCTAATACAACGGGCGGGCTGACCGCTGTAAAACCCCTATTACAACAGGCATTGCCCATTGTAATAGATCTGTTTTGTTGTAGTGTCAAGAATCTGCATCTTGATATTCACTAGTGCTCACGTATGCTTAAAATATATCCATTAAGTTATAGATGTGCAGCCCACATGTTTCCCACTCATTGAACCAATTTCTTATACGTTATGCACACGCATAGCTAACTAGAGCTATATAAGCGGTGTTTGCGCTATTGGTTTAGGATTAATATCTATTTGATTTCCACTTGATTTAGTGTACATATATTTTACTTAGAGTTCTCACAAGGTTTTAGTGTGCGTATTTTTGTCATCCATTAACTTGAATACTTAAATTGACAGTTCACAGTTTTATATACTCAAAGTAATAAATGAAAATTTGTTTACTACTTAATTTCCAAAGCCGTAACATATGTTCCGCGTCACTGGGTCCATCACTAACTGAAAGATAATGTCCTCCTCGTCTGTAGTCAGTTGCTCTTGTCCTGCCTCAGTTAGATGCTTCTGCCGCTGTTCCATAAACTTCTCCTGCATCACCAAAAATATGTGATTAATTTTTTTATAGTTTATTTATTATAATTAACATTTACTATAAATACTTACACATAAAATGAAATCTTATATGGCTCTTCCTAGATTTGTCATCATGCCATGAATATGTGATGTTCCCATCTGCATTAGTATGCTCGATGACGTTCATACGAGTGAATACATCCATGTACGAGACCAGCTCCAACCCCTCAGCCTCCTGAATTTGATTATTATACGTACAATTATTAAACATTCAAACGTATATAATATATTAACTTTTTATAAGTCGCATTTATAAAATATACCAACTCCTGCCGATACTGCTGAAATGACTTAGATCTTCCTCGATGCGTGACCGTATTTTTATTCCTATTTACAAATTTCTTCCTGCTTCTGTCTGTACATTCAAAAATTGATACATTACTTACCAAATAAATAATTTTTGATATTTAAAAAAAATACACTTACCTTCGCTTCAGCACTTTTCCAATGCCTAAGAAATTCGTCCCAACAAGCTAGGTTTCTTCCTCATTTACTTCGTTATAGAAATGCAATCTTTTATAATTCTTTCTCATCTTCATCATCCAATTTACAATTGTGAGGTTGAAAACATCCTTTTTATAATAATGTAACATTTTTAGTTTGACCCTTAAATACACTAAATTCATCACTTCGGTATCTGAACATTATATTTCTAAAGGTTGACACAGAAAAAAATACCTCTTTTCTATTTTGTTATAAACATTGTAATTAACTAGTCTAAAAAAGACCTTATCAAACCAATTTGTAATAGTCCGAGCCTTTTACCATTGTTATGACCACTGCTACAACAACCTATCCAAAACATGCCTAATTTTCGATGTAGCTATATACACAAATAACCAAATACTGGACATAAAATTTTCAATGTCAGTATATCACATGAAATACGCATATAATATGATGTTATAACCTGCTACAACACCATAGGAACCAATTGCAATCAACAATTAACCCTGATTTTCTAATTTGAACAAATTTAGGTTTGGGTAAAAATTGAATTTTTAAGCAAAAATGGAGAATATACCTCAAACTGATCTTGTTGGAGGTTGAGTGGAAGTCGAGGAGGATCAGACATGAAAATTTTGGTATTTAGAGGACAGAAATCGCAATTTGGAGATGGTAGGGTTTTAGAACCCGAGCTGGAAAATTAACAATGGCAAGGAGTAATGAGGGAGAAAGCTATTGGGTTCTAGGTAAATCAATTATAATCGACGGTTTCCGACGGCCCCTGACGGCCTGTTGCAAGCCGTCGGAAAATGCCATCGAAAACCGTTGCCCCCCGCTGTCGAACATAGCAATGTTTCTTGTAGAGAACATCTCCGTCTCGCTCCACTTGGCAGTCAAAGTATGACACTAAAAGCTGACAGAATCTTTGCAATTGCTCTTGGACACGCTCTTTATATGAAGAGCATGTAAAAGACGATCCAACAGGAGCATGTCCAGTTGAAGGTAGAGGAGATGCATCCATCTGCAGAAATGATCTATAAAAAGCGGTATCATCGGTGATAAGGAATGGGATAAACACATGTGCCCTTCAAAGTGGCACCCTCATCAAGCATATCCAGTAGAAAGAATTTAATTAGAGACTTGCGCATTTATTTTTATAGTGCCTCGCTGTAATATTCCACCACACATTGAGGCCTTCCATATAATCTTTC
Organism: Allium sativum; assembly: GCA_030737875.1. Classification (NCBI taxonomy): domain Eukaryota; kingdom Viridiplantae; phylum Streptophyta; class Magnoliopsida; order Asparagales; family Amaryllidaceae; genus Allium; species Allium sativum. Next base: position 582,723,163 of record CM060915.1, on the reverse strand, counting down.
TTCACATTCCATTCTCCACCAAGCAGCTGAATATAATAAGTGTATTTCAATCGTTCCACGCTCTCTTCAAGTTGTCCCACTTGTTTTTCATCTGACTTTCTATGTAGCCCGGACCAGTCCGAACGTCAAAATCTAAAGCGACAACCTGATAAAAGGAATATGCTGAGATGCACGCACCTATGTGAACGCAAAAAATTTCTATGAATACGGGCGTCCTTTCGTCGTTCCATAAAGTGATAGGCTGAGAGTAGGCGAATGGATCGTGCGACATAGCTGAAAAAATGAAGAAAATGAAAAGTGTCAAAAAATTAGAAAAATACATGTTATAGAGAGCAAAAAAGAAAATATTAAAAACTAAAATTTTCCGGAGGTCATTTGAGCGCAAAATTAAATGATTTTCTGAGGACGAGACAATTTTATTTCGATGACATGTTGTGTTGACGTCCGACGCGTATGCTAATGCATTTACCTAAAATGTTTCGATAAATGGTCAATTTTAAGTTGGTTCGTTGGGTGTCTGACGCATCGAACACTAACGCAACTGTCAAAATCAAAAATTGAATTGCGAATGGCACCTTACTAAGGCGGATTGTAACACCTCGCATTTTTAATTAAGTAAAATAAAATAATATTTTAAAAGCTTCTAGAATTTGGTCATGGGATTAGCATCATTGCGTCCGTGGCGATTTCCTGGTTACTTTAGACCTATGGACTGTAGAAAACTGATTTAAGATGAAAGAGATACCTTTAAATGAAATATTGTAACAAATATGAAAAGAAGGTAAAAGGAAAAGAACAATGACCACCAATGTTTTTTGTCTTGTTAATAAAAGCCTATGTAATCCAATAAGTAAGAGCATGTGACTTTCAGGAAAGTGGCGTGAGTTTCGATTCCTGCCGACACCATATTTTTTTTGGGGAACGACTAAAATAATACATGTTTTAAGAAGAAAACAGGTATATATGCACATATAAGGAAAATTATTCATATAAGGAAGAGCAAAAATATATGTATACATGGATATGTAAGTATATGCATATATATATATATACAAATATATATATATATTGAAAATTATATATATATGTGTGTGTGTGTATGTATATACATATATACACATGCACACACACAAGAGTGAAGTTCAAAATAAAGTTGTAATCAAAGAAATCTGATAAGAATTAAATAACGGCATAACGCTGTTTGAATTTTGAAAATCAAATAAAAGTTGTGCGTATATATATACATGTAAAATGGGCATTAGAAGTTTTATATACATATAAGGAGTTTATATGTAAATAAATAAATAAAGAGAAGTAAAACCAGAAATTGATCAACATTTAGAACAAAAACGTTTAGAAAAAAGTATTCACGCCCTGCCAGACCCGAATGGGTCGACCCATACCTGCCTGGGACGACCCCAGGGTCGACCCGGGGGGTATGTGGATTGACCCACCCCTGATCCAGGCAGATTCATTTGATGTATCTGGACTGTTTTTCTAACCACGTTCGTTGCTGACTCAGCACTGCGTGTATGATAAGATCTTGAACACCTATAAATAGGCTAGTAGAGCCTAGCCTAAATCTCATATTTTTTGAGAGTATGTCTAGACTCTACCATTCTTCTTACCCCTCAAATCTCTTCAGAAAATTGAATAAGTAGTCTAAGGAAATTTTGATTCAAGATTTGGATGAAAAGAATGTATATCTGCAAATGGGTATTTGGAATTTCGATCAAAGAGAGGTAAATTCTTGGATCTGGTCAATTTAAATTTTCTCCACTTTCTACCCTTTTTCTTTTATTCTAAGAATTGTGAATCCGTGGTTACTTAGATTCTAGAACCTGTCAGGAGAGCCATGAAATGCTAGGTCTGGACCGATTACATGAATTCGAAAACTATTAGGTGAGTGGATTTAAGTTATGCCTTTTTTGATAATGGTATATTCATCGTTTGGCATTCCCCTTTTATAGGTATGGTTAATCTGCTGAACTGTGAACCTGTTTAAATATATAAATCGGCTGAAATGTAAACCTGCTGAAATGTTTAAACTTGTTAAAATATGTGGAAAGGATTTCTATTGTATATAGACATGTTCCAATAACTTGTTAATTGGATATTGGAAGTTAAGTTACGGTAAAAAAAGGGAATCATTGTAATGTTGTATAAGACCTGTTTTCCATTAATCATCTGTCTGAGTTGAATTTACTATAAATCCTATAATTAGGAAATTTACAATGAACATGAATAATTGTTTAAGAATATTATTATGCCAAAAGATTGTAAATAAAAATTACAGTAAAATTTGGAAGAATGAATATGCCTAAATCTACAGTAAATAAAAAATTATAACCGCACCTAGACAAGAGATTAAATCCAACATGTAGAAGAAGTTTGCACGGAACGGCCCATCAAATCCAGCATCAACAAGTGGTAAATTTAATGTGAGAGGTGTGGTGCATAAACATACATATAACAGTGCTAAGACACAAGGTTAAGTCCAATTTGTGGTAGAAGTCTGCCCGGAACCGCCCGACAATCCAGCATCCACAAGTGGTCTACTTAATGTGAGAGGTCTGGTGCATAAACATATATATGAATATATGTATACAATAGTGTCGGAATAAATGTAATTGACTGTAATTAATGGAAATGAATGAAAGTTACAACAGTAAAAAGAATTGGAATTAACGGGGAACGATATGAAAATGTTATATAATAGGTAGACTAGTCCTAAGGACAAGTGGAAAATATAACATAAGTTATAATAAATGAAAAGGAAACTTGTTAATAAATATTAGTTAGGATAACTAAGTTAATAAGTAAACAACAACAAGTTATAATGACAGTGTAAGATGGAATTATGATTAAATTAGAAAGAACGGGGTGAACATATGGAATGAAATAAGTTATATTTAATCATACATAATAAGTGACATGTTAAACAGAAAACACGTGAATTAAGATAAAAGGTACTTAATTATATATTAAGTAGAACATGTTATTGTAACTATCAAATCGGGCAATGAGTTACTAGGTAATAATATAAAGAGATTGTAGATTGCAGACCCTTGGATTACAATCTAGAAAATAACATGTTATGGGCTTATTAATAAACTAAAATGGAATAAGTTATATAAGTGCAATTAATAAGCAAGAGGGTTCCATTCCTTAGAGATATAAACGGCTCGGAGTAGACTACGTAACTTGAATAAACAAAATTGGAAATAATGAATTTAATTAGAAATCAGATGAGGTAGGGCAAGCGCGTAATTAAACATTTAGACATAGGGTCTAATAACATGTCAGCATGATGCGCTTGAGACAGTCCACACGACTGAAGGTGAAGAGCCCAACAGGGTAGATCATCGGGGTGTCTAGAAACACGGGAGGAGCATATCCACTTGATTACTCGACTCGATCTACAACTTGATTTCTTGGTGGGACTGGAAGGAAGCACGCAGCTTCCGAGGTACGTGGATGGTACTCCTGGTAGTCCTCTATGTGGTGACAGCGCTTAGGCTGTGCTCGCCGGGGTTGGGTCTGCGCATTGCTACCAGGTGAGCATATCTTGACTACAAAAGTAGTTTTGCAGTCAGAAGGCTGTGACGATATGACTCTAGGGTGATTCGACGATCACCTCGGTAGGAGGCTTGTTCAGGACCAACATAGGAAAGTAGTTCGTCGGGTACTCGTCATCGGCAGTCAGTGGGATTCGAAAGACTAGAGCTGAAACCAAGACGCCATCAACCTTTCACTATTGAGGCACGTTGGTTGAGGGACACGCTAATTGGATGTTTAGATTGTTTGTTAGGGGAACATCACTTAGCTCTTGTAATCTTTACTAGTTGAGGGAGGGGTCGGGTGGGACCATAACAACTGAAAATGCAGAACATAGCATCTGTGTATACAGATATCTGAAAAAGCTACCGATCAAGTTTCGTGATTTTGATACAGCCCTATTACAGAACTCAGTGCACAGTGGATAATACATGTGGATATACGCATACCATTTTCGAATGGTGTTTCGTAAAGGTTAAGGCATCGAGTACGATTAATGATACATACATGAGAAAGTCTAGATACATGCATGTCTGCTCTGGGTGGTGTATGGTAGATCTAGGGCATTACTCTGTGATAGAATCTGATTCGATCAAACGTGACAATCTGTACGCTTACGTAGCATGGCGATGGCAGTTCTATGCAGAACGTAGCATTGTTATATAGAGATTCATACGTCGTTCAGGGGTAGGATGAGGGACTGCATATATTTCTGTTGGCGTTATGGCGGAGACCTTGTGCCTCATGGGGTGTACCTTCATGTTAGGGGTAGCTACATATATACTATATTAGATTAATCCACTGGGAAGTAGATGAGTATGACGTGTGAGTAAGCTTGAAAGCAGTTAACCCAAGTAACCTAATAAATAAGAAAATGTAACTGAATGGTATATGTAAGGTTATCCAAAATGTTTAGTTTAAATCCAGTCACTAGAACTTGTGTTCTGACCCCCCTCCTCACGACATACTCGTAGGTTAGAATTGTGGCAAAGATATGATATTTTTGGATACTAGTTAGGAAATGTTATTATCTAGGTAAGGCTATATTTTGTTTATATTATATTTTATCCATTTCACCGTGAGATGTTTTCTGAGCTCTGATACGTTTATTTTCTCCATCTTTTCTGCAGGATAACAGACAAACCAACACAGGTTTCGATAGATTAGAATTATGAAAAAATTCGGTCTGTCGGAATTCGGGTTGTTACATCTAATATCAGAGCCTAGGTTTAGGACCCCTGTATAAATAATGAGTGAACGTATTTGTATTTATTAAAAAATATAAATTTATTATATATATATATATACACCTAGATTCATAAGAGGAACCCACTAAATCGAAAGAGAAGAATATGGTAACAATTGGGATATCTTTTTTGTACATTAGAGGAATGAATATGAAAACCTGAGACCCTTAGATAATTTAGGTGGGAGGTGTACAATATGCTTTGTATTGGGGAAAGATGGATCCCGTATGTTAGTATTTCAGATTAGTGGCTTTTGCAATAAAACCATATAAATTGGAAAAAAGGTTAAAAAGAGAAAAGTGGATTAGGAATATATACAGGTGAGAGAATTGACTTTGTAGGAATGTTTAGGAAAGCCTAGTTAAGTTGGGAACCCACTTGGAGTCTAACCCCAGTGTTAACTTTTAAGAACTTGAAATTGTAAAAGCTTTTGGAAGATGGTTTATGGTGTTTTCAAGTTTTGATCTTAAAGTTACAATTTTAAAAAATATGTAAAGAAGTACATATTAGATTTTGAAGTAAAATAGGGTATATTTTGGGAATAGTGTTTTTTTGTGAAAATTTCATCTGAAATAAATTCTTTCAATAAAAAGTGCATATTATAGAGCATGTATAGCTCGCTAGTTTTCTTGTTATATTGCATGAAAGAAATAAAAAGCAAAACACAGAAAATGTTGCATTTTGATGTTGCATTTTATTGAACACTAGAATTTTCAGTAAAGAAAGTTTTAAAACCTCTATTCTTTTGACAATCTTTTTTAATAAATTGTTTTAACAAGAAATTTTGCTAGGTGGACAAAATAAGTTGTAGGAATTAAGAATAGAGTCGATGTTTGCACCTTCTAGTAAATAACTAAACCGACCTTATATGCAAGAACAAGTTGCAAAGCTGCTTGATAAATAATCGTCCTTATCTACTCAAGTTTTTGTGATTTGAAAAAAAATGTTTTATATTTTTATGAGATGACATGTTTTTATGGTTTGGCAAAAATAAGTTTTGGTGAGGAACATAAAGTTTCGATAATTTTAACTTTTGGAAGAAAAGTGAAATGAAAAGGCCAAACCGTGAATGGAGTAGGTAAGGATTAGTGTCTAGGGAAGACGAGAATTTTTTTGAGGCTATGAAGTAGATAGCAAGAATTATCTTAGAATAATAGTAAGTTCCCGTAAAATGCGTAAGCATTGAAAAACCTTGGGTGTTGCTTGGAAATGAATGTTAGTACACACCCAGGACTAAGGGTAACTACTTGATAGTAAAGGGAAAGTAAGTGTTTAGACCCTGTTGCTAATTTTCCTGTAAGGGGTAAAACCCGTTATTACATGTTTGTTGGGATTGTTCTGTTATTTTGTTCCTGTTGGACAGTTAGGGTAACATCTAAACCTGCCATTGATCCCGTGGTTTGAACTTTTATGTCTGAGGAAGTCATAGTCCTGAGATTCTTGGCCCTTAGTAGTAGCTGTGTAGTGCATTTGTTTTCCTGTTTTAGTTGAAGGACTAGAAGGCTTATTTGAATGTAGTGGCCCAAATTTCCGTACCCTTTGAATTGACTAATTACACCACATGTCCAACCCAAATGACACGGAAATATGAATCATTAGTAAGAAGAAGTTAGAGGATGAGAAATAAAGAGAAAGAAAAGTTGGAATAGAAGAAAAACGAAGAACATAAATCTCACCAAATAAAATATATTAAATAACATAACTTTTGATATACAAATCAGTAAACTATATATACATACCATCATCAGAGCACAACAGCTATTCTGGAACAGTTATAAACACCTGTTTCCAGATACAAACATAGTACACAACGGAAAATATAATAGTCTATAGCTAACTGGTGAAGCCTCCTTCTTCAAGCTCCTCCAAGTGTATCTGTAAAAATCCCAACTACTTGACTGCCCATACAAATTCGGGCACCCAAGAGTTTAGGGTAAAGCAAAATAAAATAAACTCTGGGTTAGTCATGGGACTGGTGTGAGTAAATTCCAACCATTTGTTTAACTCTCAGAAATCCTTTTAAAATAAACGATAATCGTAAGATCGATCCACGCATAAACATGGATGGCTTTTACCTTACGATAACCAAAAATATTTTTAATGTCAAATCTGGTGATATTATAATAGTGTCTACATCAAATAAATAGAATCTAGTGGAACACTTGCATCACACGCTTCATATATAATATAAAATCAAAAACCGCAGGGCGCTTATTGGAGTGGAACCACCTTCTGATAGTGTATCTCTAGAGGGGTATACAACGGGTTCAACAAGAACGCCTTGCAACCCGACCCACGCATGGCTAGCCACTCATTTAGCTTGAGTGTACCGAGCATATTATCACCAATGGTTGTGATTAGTAACCGTTACTGAAAGCATACAGCAGCGAATAGAATAAGAAGCAAATGAAATTTCTCTAGATCAGGTGATAATACCCCTAATGGGAATGACCCACATGGCCATGCTATCTGCCTGATTTTTGTAATTTCCCGAGTGATGAGGCTTGAGGTCACGATTATCTTTCAGAACATCTGGCCACCATTTACTTTAAATGCCAGCTTGTTAGATGCATCCATATATGTTGTCCTTGGACTGGACAAACCGAAGGCGCCATTCTATTAATCCATCTTGGGCAATTTATACCTAGTATTAACAGAACAGCCCTTGCACTTTACTCCGTCTTCAATTATCTTGAGCATAAGTTGATTAGTAATGCTTATGCCCATATAGAGTGGTTTTCAGATAATAAATCTGATCCCGGTCTCTCCGTATTGACAACGGAGGTATAAAATAAACTAAAACTTTGATAACTGGTGATTTAACTATCAAAGGAATATCCATTCAACCAATGACTCTATTTCCAAATGGAAATTCTACCGATCAACAATCAAGCAATATTGGCCCCTTTTTATATAAATTCCTTATTTTATTATCAATTACAAATTTCCATCTTTTATATCTTTTCAAAGCTCGACTGTTTCTCTCGATTCATGGAAAACATTTCAAATATCCTAATTTCTTTATTCGTGGATATACCTCTTATTCCAGTTAGAAAACATTTCTAAATATTCACGAATCCTTATTTTCAGTATTCAGAAAATATCCCTTATTAATATCGGAAAATATTTTCATATTTTATTTATTACTTCCAAGCTGACCAATTCATTTCATTTTCTATGCATAGAAAAATATGTCTCATTTTATTTGGGGAAACAATTCAAAATCCTTTAAATTACAGCGATGTTATAAAACATCGTTATTATAACTCAAACCATTAATCATTTATTAACTAACCGCATTGCTAACCAATCTTCACTATTGAATCTTAACCCTTCCTACATCAATCGTGAAGTCAATCAAGTTGGGTATAATTACCTCTCAGACCTTAATTGAACAACATTCTCAACTTTGAAATAGTCAAAGCTCACAACTTCAAACCAAACATCGCTTACGCGACTCTCACATTCAATCTAAGAATCCACTTCTTTTATGGAAGAACATTGATTATAACAACAATGTTATAATCGCTGTTTCCAAATATTTGATTTATTTTAACGGTAGCATTACAATCGCTGTTTAACTTTATAGAACATTTATTGTAACAGTAGTGCTAAACTCGCTATTTAGATTTACAAAACATTTATTATAACAGTTGCATTATAATCGTTGTTCCTAAATAGTTCGTATACAAAAATATAACTTGTACTTATTAATTCAATTAATAAGTAAATAAATATATAATTAAATAATTAGATTTGATTCAAAACGGAAAGTAAAAATAACTATTTCCCTAAATTCGATATAATCGAATCCCAATAAATAACTATCATTCGAATACTCTATATTCGATTAATATTACGAACTTCGGAATAAATCTTATCATTTCAGGTTAACTCAATTATCCTTATGATTATTTCCATTCGCAAAACATTTTCTTTTAATCGCTATTCATTTTCAATTATCATTATCTTTCCTTAATAGGAACCTAGACTTGTTTAATAATTCTAATTTAAAATAAATCTTAAAATATTTCAAAACATGGAATTGTATTTCAATAACTATAATATTGAAATATTCACTTCTTAATATATTTCATTTAAATTATAGTTTTATACTAAATAGAATTCAAATATCCTTACTGAACTAAACCATTATAATAAAATTCGACCTGATCAAAGTACAATTATAAATCCCTTCGATTTTATTTCAATTTGTTTTATATTCTGAACTTTGGAATAAAATCGAACGTTGCCTTTCGAAAACGATTTCCATTTCCCTTATCATTCAAATTTCTATTTGAATTCACATTCCCAACCCAGATTTCTTTTATAGATGCTTTCATTTGCAAAATATATGCTATAAATGATTATTCACTTTAATTGTGAATAATATTTCTTTTTACATAGTCAATACATTTGATTTTACCATAACAAATCCAAATTCCATTTATAACTTCTATTTACTATTGTTTATAAAAAATCTCATTATTAATTTCAAACATTTAAATTCTCATTTATAATTTCCTTTATAATTTGCTAATTTCAAATCTCATTCCAAATATTGGTTTCAAAACCGATTTCCACTTTTTCATATAAATTCAAATTTGAATTTATATTTCAATTTATCCAATGGTTGATAATCCACTTAATTCATACTCTCGTTTATACACAACTTCTTGTTTTCTCCATTAACATGTTTTTAATTTCAACTCTATTCGAAATTGCATTTCTATTTTTTTTTTGAATAAATTTCCTTTTTAAAACTCATATTTCATTTTCTATATTCAAATATATTTTTATGGTATTTAAATACCAAAATTTTAGGGCCAACGTAATTCAACGTAGCATAATCAATCACAGTAAATATCATAGTAAATAACAATCAATAATATAAATGTTGATGGATTCAGTTGGATCCCTCCAACCTGTTTTCCTACATCCACAGATGTTAATCAACATTTAGTTCACATAAATACGAAATATCATAGTAAACAGAACTAATAATCGATCAACGATATAACTATATCAACTATTTCAACCAATTTTATCAGCCATTCATCCAAACAACCATCACACAGTATAATATTATGATAAATAAATTTAAAACTCGGTTATATAAAAATATAAATAAGTCAGAGCTAGTGAGTTTACTCATCTTGCTTCACAGTTGACGGTTCTGCTTTTATTTCATTTATAATCAAACTAGCATTTGATTTTATCACAAAATTCCAGTAACTTTGTTCTCAGCGAAATTAGCTGCGTAATGTAGATCTCCTCACTACGATGCTAACGTGATTGGTTTCACCCGAATCTGTTAACATAAGACCAAGTTATTTCATTTACAAATATAAACGTTTTTTTTGTTTATTATATATATATAATCATTATATTATATATATACATCAAACATTTAACTAATATTACTTAGATTTTAATATGTTTTGAAGAATGTATATTGCCTCATAGGACATTACTAGCAATACGTGATAAAAATCTACAAGGCAACTAGGAAAGTGAACTTGAACTCCTTTACGTTTTGGTTATTACCCTATGTTTACATGTGAACATGGATGCCAAGTGAAGTTTGCTATTATGGGAAAGAGTGTCAATAGTGTATGGATGTTTCTCAAAGCTTAATAAAGAATTATCTATTGAGATTTCAATCTTGCGTTATGGATTGCCAAAACATAAAGTTTGCATTACCAATAAAATCTCCATTACCAAGTTAAATCATGTTTCCAATCCGCTAATTAGTTTTCTCCTTCCGCAACTTGCTCCTCACAGTACCATCACCATGCCTTCACGGATATCCCCATCACATTTCGTTCAGCTCCAATTCCTCCTTGCTATGTATGCGAACCTCACATGCCACAAACCTCTATCAACCTCAAGCTGCCAACAGCCTCACCACTTTCCAGTTTCCATTTCCCATAATATATATAAACAAACTTATACAGAGTTACTATGCCAGTTTTTAAACCAATTCCATGAATTTCACCAATCCGCTGTTCCTTTCCCCGTCACCGTTCGAGCCATCACCACCACCCTTAAACCATCTCCCATTTACTGCTAATTTCACATTACCATTTTACAAACTAGAATCACCAGGCTTCTCTTCTTCACATCACTCCACCACGCCGGATGTGGCCAATCCACCACCGTGAAGATCCTCGCCACCTTACTCACCTTTTCTGATCAACCTGGTGCCTTCGGTCCTCTCTTTCATCCGCTAGACCCAAAAACCCGAACTTTATCTCCCAATTTCAAACCACCGCAGTTCTGGCTAGTGACCACGGGATGGTCGAACTCCACCACCCATGGGACCGCCTTTCCACCACCTCTGCACGCCTCGAACGACGGCCCTCCGAATTAACCTCCTCGCCTACAGTTATTGGTTGAACGAGAAATATGCTCCACCAGGCTTTTACTCACGCAACTCGCACTATCTTCGAACGAGGATGACCCAATAGCGTTGAATTTGATTTATTCGCTCGCAATTTGTCTAAGAGTAGGAGAATAGTAGCGGCATGTTTTGTTTTGGATCAGAGAACCAGAAATGGAAAGGAGAGGAGCAATATTTAAAAGAGGAGCACAGGTTGGCTCGCACGTGAATTGAAATAGTTTGGTATGCATGCAACTAAAATGTCTTGGCGAGCACAGTTCTGGTTAGCTTGACAGACATGGTTTTCAAGTGGCTTGCTACGCACGGAAGAGGGTAGCTTGACAGGCACGAGTGAAAAATTTGGATAACACGAAAGTGAAATGGTTTGGTTGGCACATTTACATGGCCGACACGGTTGACTGCTATCCATTTAATTTTGATTAAGTTACAAACGGAGTAGGGTATGGATCAGTATGAATAAATATTTTTAGAGATGTAGTGAATATTTAGCTTTAAAGTTTATGCAGTGTCAGTTATATGCAATCCCGATTTATTTACGGATTGCTACAGACAAAAATAAAAATATCGCTATGTTAAGCAATGCACTATGATTCCAAAAATATAATAACATAGACAAGTTTATATTGTGATATCCCAAAATGTCGATATAGGGTGTAAAATACTTCAGATTTAAAAGTTGCTTATTTTTCAAAATAAAAATTACAGAAAAATTCTATAAATTAAATTATAACTACGTCTTAAAAATCTTGTCCAAATTCGAAACCAATATTTAATTATATTAAATAAACCGTTATGGCTTATATACGATTCCACAGCGACTTTCTGAAAATTTGATTTGGTCATAACTTACAATCTATAAGACAAAATCTCGATTTTTCACTTCCATTAGAAAGATAATGTTTAATAGATTCAAACATTTCTTGTTTCAAGAAAATCTGACTTATATTGGATTCTGAATATTCAATTGAAATTCAAAATGGAATATTATGAACCACCACAGCGTTATGAGCTCGTTTTTAATTTAATTATAATTTATCCATTCAACTTCGTCTTTAATAAATATATTCGTTATAGAAATCATTTTATATTACCAATGCAACATTTAAAATCAATTTAAATGTTTTAAAATTAACAATGAAAAATCCGGGTCATTACATTGAAACTAAAACTTAGATTAGAAAATTAAGTTAAACAAGCCAAGAAAAGAGTAATGGCATAACTAAAAAGAAAACAACAAATTCATTAAAGCAACAAACAAGACAGTTAAAGCAAAATGGAATATTCTAAGAAAAGATGAACAAGAATAAATTTTTTCAAGTTATGTTGAAAAAGAAAATCTGTAACAATGAGAGTTTTCTTATGTGGGTTGTGCTTGGATAGGAAAAGAGGGAATCATTATATAATAGTTTTATAAAATCCAAGTACAGCTAGAAAAAAGGTACATAAAAAAAAGGGAAGATGTAAAGTTTTCCGTTTTCCACCTTTCTGTAACATAAGAAATCATATTTAGAAAATTAGATTTTTCTGAAATTCAAAAAATAAAGATGGTTGGTAGGATTTTGGATGCAACAATTGGATGAACTACACTCTTGATCCGCAAGGGTGTGGAAAATTTTGGATGAAAATGTATTTTGATTTTCAGAATATTACATTCATTTAGAATTGCAAGTATATGTAGGATGTATTCAACATGTTTTTAAAGGATTTTTGAAAAAAATTCATACATATTGGAGGCACCTCGTAGGCATACATGTATTATTATGTTGTATTACATTTTGCACGAGTGCACAGATGTTTTCAAAATTGGATGCATACATGATGGTTGTGATTTATGCAAGGAATTACTTGATTTTACCCTTACCAAATTCCGGGGACGAGATTTACTAAGGATGGGAGAATGTAATACCCGCATTTTTAATTAAGCAAAATAAAATAAAATTTGAGATGCTTTAGAATTTGGTCACGTGATTAGCGTCATTGCGCCACCTTTAAATGAAATATTGTAACAAACATGAAAAGAAGGTAAAAGGAAATGAACAATGACTGTCATTGTTTTTAGTCTTGCTAACAAAAGCCTATGTAGTCCAATTGGTAAGAGCATGCGACTTTCAAGAAAGTGGCATGTGTTCGATCCCTGCTGGCACCATATTTTTGTTCGAGGGGAACGACTAAAATAATAGTTGTTCTAAGAAGAAAATAGGTATATATATGCACATATAAGGAAGGACAAAAAACACATGTATACATGGATATGTAAGCATATGCATATATATATATATATATATATAAAATAAGGAGTAGTTATTGGAAATCAAAATTGCACATGCTCAGTGACACAGAATTGCAACCGACAGATGGAACTAATCTGATCCGTACACCCAGTAAAACTAAATGGTTCATGTCTCTCACTTTCCCCTCCCTAATTTTTCTCCCAGACGAACTACCAAATTCATAAATTGTAATTTGAGAATGTTAATCCCATTTCTTTGCCTCTGAAAAGAAAATATTTACGAATGTCAATATCTTGCGTAACTTGTCTTCTAAGGTTTCTCTAATTGGATCTGGGAAAGGACTAGTTTCCGCTAAAGTTGCGCTTGAAATAATGTGCATTTGCGTAGAATAGCGTTGAGTTTGATAATTGGATGATCCGTCCACGCTGAACGTTTACTGATGTACGACGAATAAGGAGAACAGAGTTTTTCTAGACTTTGAGGAAGAAGATATAAAACGTGCAAACTCATTCTGGACCCAAAACCCTCATTTTGTATTTCATCGAAGACATGAGTATTAGCCTATCAAGCAGCAGTAAATGGTGTTCACAAGCGTAGTAAGGCTACCTTCATAAATAACGACTCCAAAGTATATAGAAAAATCTACTTATAATGGTAGAAGTTGCAAGTAAACAAATGAAAGGAAAAAAAATCTCCATTCTGGGAACTTATACTTGAATCTAATGGAGACATGCAGACGTCCCCTTTGTTGTCATCAATTGTCAACTGATTATGGTGGGAATTTGTAGTAAAAATTCCTACGTAGGAAAAGGTGTGCATACAGAGGAGAGATCATTGTGGAGCAACAAAAAGGTATAGGCTGCAAGGTTTTTTTTCTGAATGTAGCCATGTCATAGGCTGAATTGTTGCATTTTTCATGAATCAAATGTATGTGAACAATGCGGACAGGGGTGTACGATCAGTATTATCATGCTCATTTATTTCAGCAGTGCTTCCAGTAGTGTGATTAAGCATACTGTAACTGACTGCTCATGTACAATTGGCAAAAAAAAAGGAAAAGGAAAAAAATTACCAACTGCTTAAGCTGTGTAAATAAACGAAGATATGTTGTATATAGAAGTACCAGAACAACACAAAAGTCAGCAATGTATTTGCATAGTGTAAAAATATGTACATTCCAACGTCAATCACATAAAATGTGGGCAAAAGTGTATAGTTTACATGCAACGCTGCTTGTTATTTAGACAGCCTTCATAGCACAAACAACAGACAAAGACAAATGACTTATATAGTTAAAAAGAATAATAAAGATGACAATGTAACAATTTTACATAAACTATACTGCTACTCTAGTCAACACAAAACTATTTGCACATCACAAATGAAATTGCCAGTAACTGAAGATGGTGATAAATGGAACTGAGATTTAAAAAGAACCTTTGTTCATTTCGACAATAAACTCACTAAGTTATCCTCTTTCCATCTTTTAGTCATATACACAAAAATAAAGAATCAAAAATGAAAAGAATATTTGTCCATAACACACAAGTTTATACAAAAGTTGCATTGCCAACCCATCACTGTTGTCTTACTCTTCAGAATGGCAAGTCCAGTGCATGAGACCACCGCAATCAGTAATAATATATGCTGAGTCAAGTTTTGATGCATCAATACACATAAAAATAGTAGATATAAAAGAAAAAAAAGAAGAAAAACGATGTTGCAAGCAGTTATGGAGATATGAGACTTTGTCGGAGCTGCCGACAGAGTCATCGAACCTTAACCACCAACCGATGCAAAAAACTCCTTCGACGATGCTTGGTCTCATTATTTTCCACTTTAGACCTCAATAATGGTCCATATTCGTACTTGCCACAGGTATAAGGACACTAATCCAGCATTGAAAATAAATAATTTTTAGTACCTTAATTTGCATCAGTCATGTGGACTGTGCACATTTATTACATTATTCCACGAACTCTAGCAATGAAAACAAAAGGTAGAAAGGTAGAATCCACTTTTTTCAGCCAGGCTGCTGCACATTGTCTGTTAACTGATGACCTGTTGTCATGGTAGACTAGTAATGTTAATAACATTGAGATAATGAGTTGCTATAAGATATATCTAGTTACACTAAAAATGAATATTTCACTAGTTCTTACAGCAGTAAAAAAAAATTGTTACAATTTTGTCAATACCTGGTTGTTCAAATTTAAGAGGGCAGATTCTACTGTCATGACCTTCTCCACCACATTTTTTACTTTTTCGCTTCTTCTTGCTAGTGGACAACCTAATAGAGCTTTTAATTCTACCTTTTGCACCAGTTTGACCAAATTTTTGTCCTCTCTCGGTCTTCCTTTGCTTGTGAAATATAAGGATCTTGAATCATCAAAGTAGTTTGATCGTTAACTGTTAGATACTTTACATCATCAACATCTTCAGTGTTTTCTTCAACAATATTATTTTTTTCTTCACATACTCTCTTGATCATTTCTTCTATTCCATCCATCACTATTTTGTACAATGATTCAGACATCGAAGCAATGCATGAAAGTTGCGTTGCTCTTCGACATATATGACTAAGTCGAAATGATTCATTGGAAGTTGATTCACCTTCAAATATAAAATCATCCATGATTCTAAATGAGCTAGATCCTTTTGTCCATCTCTTTAAGATAAAATGTGAAGATATTTCATCTACATCGAGCTTCGTGAATACTTTTAATATATGGCTATATGACAGTCCTTTAAATTCAAATAACTGACACTGACAATAACCTTTGTTCGTAATGAATTCATTTTCAGAACAAAACTCTCATATTCACCAACATAAGAAGACATGGTATATGTTGTCATTTCTTCGCTACTTTCATTCTCAACATATCTAAATCAAACGGAGTCTTTTCGCTGTTCGGAAAACTTATCAAACATATTTTGGGTGTATATGCTAGCAGCGTGTTTCAAAATCAAGTTGTTTTCATCAAAATTTCTATTTCTATGCTCAGAAACAAAATCATCTTCTACTTCTCTTTGGATAATTTTTTGCAATGCTTGCTTGTACCTAGTAACAAATTCCGTAAGATTTTTTTGGTGACACAAACATATTAAAGAAACTATTAATCCCCTCACTACGATCTAAAGTGTTCATTCCAACATAAAAAGTAAAATGATGAAACACAGGTACCCATGAATCATGCTATTCAAATTTTTTCCACAACCATTCATTATTTTAAGCTCATATTTCTCTATTAATGATTCCCACCTACCTTCAAAATCTTGTATTAAGTACGTGAAATTTAAAAAAAAATTAAGCTCTCTTTTGAAGGGAGAATTTTTGTGATATATGTGAGTAAAATTTTCTCCAAAATTTTTCTTAATGTGCCAAAGGCACAAGTGATGTCGAGTGTTTAGAAATACCGTTCGAATAGCTATACCCATAACATGATGCTTCATCACTTATTATTGAAACTGGATGACGACCTCCCATTGCTTCGAGCTAAGTTGTAAGCAACCAAAAAATGTCGGTTCAATTTCATCTTAAAAGTGCACATCCAAATTTTATAGTTTGATAGTGATGATTCACACCAATGAACAGAGCAAATGGCAACGAATATTTATTTGCTCTGAACATGGTATGAAATGTAACCATATCTCCAAAATTTTGATAAGACATACGTGACTGTGTATCTACCCAAGAAAAATTTGTTGCACAACCTTGTCCGTCCAGTTGAATGGCATAAAATAATTGAGGATTCTCCCTTTGCCTTGTTTGAAAATAATTCAACATGTATTGCGCATCACCGATTTGAAAATCTTTAAGTCTAGCTGACTTTAAATGGTTGTAGCAATCTTTTTGGTTGAGTCATGCATCCACACCACCAAATATGGCAGAAATTTTAGCTTCTAGTAGATTTTATTGATGGAATATTTCAGTCAAGTCTCTTGCGGTAGATGGCATATTCCTATTAGTTCGTAGCTAGACACTTTTTGTCGAAGACACAAATGAATGGTTATAATCATCATTAAACTTTGTTATTGACTATTTATTTGTTAACTCGCTGAAAAGAATTCACATCTTCGCTTGACATCCACACTTGATTGTGTTGGTGCTTCTACTTATATGGCCTATTCCAATTACATAATTGGTTTTACGAAGAGTCCCTGAACGTGCACAAACTAAACTGACCAAAGTTACTTTATTAACATGAGGAATAGTCTTATTTGATGATCGAACACGAATAACAAATCCTTTTTGTCAACCGTACTCAATATAATAGTTTTCCCCTCATCTAAGCTATCAAATGTCATTCCAATATGTGGTTTGTTGGATCTAGATTAACCCTAGAGAGGGGTTGAATAGGGTTTATCACAGTTTTTCCCTGAATTAAAAATCTGACAGGATATTAAAATAATAAACAGATCACATAATGCAGATAAAATAAAAGTAATAAATCACAGCTTCGGCAAGACCCTGCCTACTGCTGCATTCCTAAGGTTTCTACTAGGTAAAAGAACAGATCCCGCATACAAGACCATGTACACTCGCGAACCCCTCGCTCCTATTCTTATCCTACTCTCAAAACCCTAGACCGACTGATATCCCCTAGATCAGATTTAACCTGATTACGACCCCGTAACCAGTAACCTAGATTTTAAAGACTCTAGCAACTGTCAGTCAACACCCTGTCTGATTCCCCAGGGTTTTACAGACTCTAGAACTGTTCGACAATTTTTAAAACAAATACAATAAAATAAAGACAAACAAGAGAAACCCTAGTTAAATAAAAATAAATAAATTTAATCTCCTCTTCTCTCAAAAAGCTGGCCGGACCACCTGATTTATGTTGCACTAATTTGTTCCTCCGATCTCTTTTGCTGTGGGAAATAAAAAATGGCGGCGATGAAGAAATTTCTATGGTTTCTCTAGAGATCCAAATCTCGTTATCTGATTGATGAATTGTGATTAGAGGTCTCACTAATTACTCTAATGCTTTGAGTTGCTCCTCAATTGATCAATTATCTGCCTCTCTCCCTGGCGAGTTGATCGAAAACACTTAGGATAAAATTGTGATTTTTACTGATTTGATTCCTTCGATTTTCACTTTGAATTGTTGTGTTGGTTTTCGATGCTTGCTAATGAGGATATGGGTGTTAATTTATAGGGTTATGGAAAACCGTAATATCCCTATCTGATTTCGTATGTGGCTGGTCTGATTTTGCGTGGCTTTCCCTTTTGGTTGACTTGAATGAATTTCGGCTATCTTGGCTTTGAAATGGCTTGCGAGATTTTTGCTTTCAAACAAATTTGCTCCTTGAATGGATTTTAGCTTCTGGATTTTCATTTGAAAAAAAAAATTCCAGGAAAAATTTTCTTGCCAAAAATGTTTATTTGCACACCTTCGAATTGAATTGTGTGATCCATACGATGTATCCAGGCATTTTTCCAGTCTTAATTGAATCTAGGAAATCCATAAACAGAAATTATGTGGCCCCTTAAAAACTTAACAAATATATTTTGTGAAATCTAGAAATAAAAAACTTTGGCCCACTTTTGTGATGAATATTGATTGTATTCCTTAACTGATGCAATTTCCAGTTTGCACCATGCATTGTTTATCTTTATTTGTCCATGCAGTCATGTGAAAACTTGTATATGATATCCATGCTGAACTGTTGCAGCAAGCATATTTGCCATGAATTGGTTGTTGCATGTATATATGTTGAGAGTCTTCACTTGACCATGTTGAACCTTTGAGTCTACTGGCTCGACCATCTTCTTGCTGTGTTGAACCATTGTGTTACATGTATTTTAGTGTTGTGCCATGCTGAACACTTCATTGTTCGCATGAACATGTAGACCCTCTGTTACACCATCTTGCTCGAACCATTTGAAAATATTAAAAACTTGTCCATAAATATGAACATGTATAGGCTGTAACTCCACTGTGTTGCATACATGCTGCATATCATTGTGCTCTGCTTTGTATACATGTTTGCTGAAATGAAACCTCGACCACTTGCTGTAGTAACACTTGGTATTTGCTGCTTAGCTTCATTACATGTTGCATTCATTACTGAGTTGAGTTTGCACTTGTACATGCCATTTGCTTTAAGAATCGACCTTGTGTATTTGGCATGTGTACTGATCTCATATTTGCTCCATCCATTTGCTCAACCACTTGCTTCATTGACCAGAACTGTTTTGATGCACTTGATCATTCATGTGTCCACTGTCATGCTAGCTTTGATGTTGAATCATTGCTGTATGTACCATTTATAACCCTGCCTTGTGCTTATTTAACATTCATGGAGTAATGTACTTTTTCTCCATTGTTCATCTTCGAGCTGATGTACACCATTTCCTATATATACGCTGACTGTACTATTGAACTTGACCCCATGAATCTGAAAACTGCTCTTGTATGCTTGCTAAAACTTGAATGTACACTTCCACTTCTATATGTTCACATTTGTATAACTTGTCTGATCACTCATTATGAAAACTGATCTTTGAATTGTTGTGGCACTTGCTTTTGAACCATCCATGTCTCTCATACTTCATACACTTGCTGACCACCTTTGAACTTGTTGACTTTACATTGAGTTGTTTTTCATGCTCTTGAGATATTTTTATGTGCAAGTGCACTAAGTCGAGATGCTCCACGTGGCTACTCCTCAGTTGCTCGCTGATTGGCGAGGCAGTGCACACGTGTATATATTATACACGTGTGTATAAGCAGTCAATCAGACTATTTTCCTATCCCTATACTATACATAAAAACTGACTAGACACAGATGAATCAGATCAAGTCATGAAAAATGATGAGAAAACACACCAGAAAACTGAGGCAAATAAAATTTTAAAATTAAAATTTATATTCGCTAGAATTTAGAATATTATTTCTGTTCAAGATACTGTGTGTGTTTCTGTATGTGACAGGTAAGCAGGTGATGACTAGACTAACTGAGAGATTCTGTGAAGACAGAAGACAGTGAAATGTATATAAGTGTATCTGTACATGAGCTCGTATAAATATATATATGAAATTGTATATGAGTGAGCAAAGAACTTTAGTGAGGAGCACTGTATATGAACCAGTATATGTATCAAATGGAATTGAAATGTGAGGTGTACAAAAAGTGGAGGTACAAGAGTTGTATGTTTGAATGTATGAAATAAAATATTTATATTTAAATAAAATACCGTTGAATATTTGAATTCATGCATTGTCGTATTCTATTTAAATATACTTATTATATTCCTATCTGTGATGTATATATAGAACAGTACAGTAACAAAAACTTTTAAAATAATATTTATTTGGTTGTTATCATCAAACAAAAATCATATAATTGTGTATACAACTACCTTATGTACAACAAACTACCCCTTTTTGATGATGACAAACAAATAAAAGATTTTAAGCACAATAAATGTGTTTGACAGTGAATATTGAACTCCCCCTATTTATTAGCTCCCCCTACAACAGAAAACTCCCTCTACAACAGTGTATGAGTGAATCGAATGAATTTAATAAATTTTCAAAATTAAAAATATTTATAAAATATTCACTCATAAATCAAAATCTCAATCCATTCTCCCTATTTTGTTATCATCAAAAGGATTCAGAATTTAAAATATAGATGAAAAAAATGACTAATAAATACAATATCAGCTTTAGAGGAAGAATAGTCATCATAAATCTCAATCAATCAAACAAAAATCATAATAAACTAAGAACTAGTGGCATATTTCACATTTGAGAGAATGACGGATTTACGATGAAATTTATAAAAATGGAGAGAGCTATAAAAATATGAATATTTTCCAATAAAAATTTATATCTTGAAGCACAAACAGTGATGGATTTGGACTATAATTAATAATTCAATTTAAGTGACAAAATGGTTTAATCTCAAATCCCAATAGTTATCAATCAACAAATCATAATATGTCATAAGATTTCAACACATTTCACAAATAGAAAATGGATTGATAGGCTGGTTTATACATAAAGGAGAATTTCAGAACAATTTCAATTTATAGCACATTATTTCCTTTTTTATTTATGAGCACACTAACCACGCATAACCAGAACATGGATTTTAAAATGAGGTCAGTCACAGCTTAAATGATAAGTTGTCTCTTAACCATGCATGACCAGAGCTTGGATTTTTAAATAAAGTTAGAGACACACTTATATATTAATTATATATTTATTATTTTTAGCATTTAAAGGAAAAACTCCTCAGTATATAAAACCAATATATGAATGATAAAAAATGGGGTAGGTACAGAGATGGGCAGTGAAATAAATTTCTAAATTAATTATATTATGAAATATGCTCCACTATACCGGGATCATTGAAAATTTTCAGTTATCACTAATTATGAATAATAACATAGTCCAATTTCTATCACAAATATTTCCACTATTTATTCAAAAAGATTTTAAAAATATTAACTCTCCACATTAATATAAAATCACTATGGATGGCAGAAAGATGATGATAGATGAAGGAGATGGTCGTGGAATATACTGCAGTCACAATTCATCACAATTTCAAAATCTGATAATAATTTTAATGAGTTATAAATACAATTCAATTTGGATATTGATTTCAATTCTGAATGGATAATTAATAAATAATTTTAAAATAAAAAATCAATTACAAGAGGGATTTGAAAGATCTATACAAGACAAGAGGGATTAAAAAAATACAAAAGAAAAACAGCACTTCTGATACAAATTGGTGTCCCTATCAATGAGGATTGTAACAAGACAGTGGAGACAAACCAAGATATCACAGACAACAGAATTTTAAAGACTAAGCAGACAAGATAACAAACTAAGCAAGCAGCAGACAGATCAAAACAGGAAGTTATTTAAAAACAATATCAGAGCAGCACAAAATTAGTTTCAAAGCACACTTGTCAAGATGACGATCACATAAGATGATTCATGATCCAAGATTAAAAATATCATTTATTTGAAATCATTTGAGGAATATGATAAACTCTAGATTCAATGAACCGCTCACACCAGATTATTAATTTCAGATTCAAGATATGTGTGACATTCCATAAATCAATAATTTCAAATGATTTTAAACAAACTGATATTCAAACCAAATAATCATGAAATAGCAGAGAATTTTAAGACCATATTTTCAAAGAAATTTTCACAAGTATTTCTGACCAGCCCAAAGAAAAATTCAGATTGTTTGACAGATATTCATGATCCAAAATAATTTATTTGAAATCACTTGAATCAATGTCAAGTTTTGAAATATAATGAATCAGTCACACAAGGTTGATAATTTCAAATTTAGGATGTGTGTGATTATTCAAAATATTAATAATTTCAGATGATTTCAAATGAACACATTTCAAACATAATGATCATGAATAAAAATGGATTTTCAAGATGTGTATACTGATTCAAGACAATTTAAAATATTCAAGCCAATCTGAAGATTTTTGAAATTATCACAACTGATAAATAACAGAGTGTTGTAATGAGTATAAAATTTCAAGCTTTTCTAAAATGGATTAGAAGAAGCTCAAAACAACAGAGTGTGTGTGAAATTTCGATAAATATTCAGAACTTCAAAAATTTAGAATTCAAATCAACAGTGTTCAGGATATGACAAGAATACATCAACACTATTATGAATTCAGAAAACAAAAAACAAACTTCAAATTAGTTGCAGATATTAACAAGTTTAAATTCAAGATCTGGAAAAGTTTAAAACATGAGAGTTTTATTAAATAAAGCAAATTTCCAGAAGATCATGAATACTGCAATTGGAACTTAAGAAAGCACAGAATAAAAAAATATGGCAGTGTTAAATAAAATTAGAACAAACAATAGAAAATAAACAGAAGGGGTGAAGGAAGGAATACATAAAAAATATATTTACATAGATGAGAATAGAAATCATACCTGATTTACAGAAGACATTGCGGATCTCCAACCCAACATATTCGGCTAAGGAACTCTAAATGATTCAATGAAATGAAGCAGTTTGATTTTAAATTCTCCGTCGCAAACTAGCTCCTCACCACCTCTGGTACCTAACAATTTAGGAGATCGAGTGGTCTAACAAAATTAGTAAAACCACTCACAGTTGTATTCATACGTTTTGGTACCCAAATCTAATTGTATAACAATCCATCTGAATCAACTTTTGTACCCTTCGGAACCCAAACATGTTTGAAATTAGATGAATTTACTTTATTTCCTTTTGGGGTCCAGAATGGATTACATGAATTGTTATCGAACAAACTCACATCTCGCATTTGTTTTAAAAATCCTTTGAAATTGTTATAGTTCAAATCTTCAAAACAAACATTTCCAAAGTGATTAGAAGGATTTTTAAGATCATTTGAATTTCGTTTTTCCAAAACATTGATTTTCCCAAAACCGAGTCCATGTTTATTTCCAAAAGAGGAATTATTTTTCAACAACATATTCAACGATTTTTCTCTATTAGAAAATTTGTTCAGAGTTGATTCAAGTTGTTGAATTTTAGTTTTAAGATTGCCATTTTCCTTAATTGAATCTAAACAACGATTATTAGCAATCTTTCGTTCACTGTCATGTTGTTTCAAATCCAAATTTTCATTTTCGAGAGATTTAACTTTAGCTTTGGACTCAGAAATCTCAAGATCAAACCGCTTTTGTTTTTCAAATTCACGCTTTTCACATTCTTTGAATTTTTCAATTTCTGTTTCAAGCTCTCTCAAAATCGCTTCAGTTTTCATTAAACTTTCTTTTTCAAACGATTCATGTTTGAAATTAACCTTATCCAACTCCTTTTGCAAAGTATTATTTTTGTGAACTAATTCATCTTCATGACCTTTCAAAAATAAAATTTCGTTTTCAAATTTTCTAAAGTTTTCATTAAGATGAGTCAAATCAATTTTCAAATTCATATAATCTTTACAATCAGAGTTTTCAAATTTTAGTTTCAAATCATTATTTTTGCATCGCAACTCAGAGTTTTCAGATTTCAAAAATTTATTTTTCTGTTGGAGATGATCAACAGTTTTGGTTAAATTATTACAAAGAGATACCAATTATTTGTATGACAAATCTCCATTATCCAAATCATTATTAATAGCTCCAGTTAAGCACACATCTGAATCTGAGTTGGATATTGAGGGTTTTGAGCAGCTGTCAGATTTTCCATATAGCGTGTTGAGAGTATTCCAGATTTCATGTGTAGATATACAATGGCAGGTAAGATTAAGCTGTTCTAAGATAATTAAATATAATTTTCATAGCATGAGTATTGAAAGCAATATCTACATAATCAAACCAATTGATAATAACATCCCAACATTTAATATTAACAGATTTTAAATAAAATTCCATTTTGGATTTCCAGTTTAAAAAATCTGTTCCAGTGAAAATAGTTGGAGATGAACTGGACTGACTCTCACTAGACTGACAACTAGGGTTACCCATGACTCTAGAGTTAATGAAATACCTACTTCGATATCACTTGTTGGATCTAGATTAACCCTAGGAGGGGGGTGAATAGGGTTTATCACAGTTTTTCGCTGAATTAAAAATCTGAAAGGATATTAAAAAAATAAACAGATCACAGAATGCAGCAAAAATAGAAGTGCATAAAATAAATCACACACAGATATACTCAACTTCGGCAAAACCTTGTCTACTGCTGCATTACTAAGGTTTTTACTAGGTAAAAGAACAGATCCCGCATACAAGACCATGTACACTCGCGAACCCCTCGCTCATATTCTAATCCTATGCTCAAAACCCTAGACTGACCGATACCCCCTCGATCAGATTCTCCCTGATTAGGAAACTGTAACCAGTAACCTAGATTTTACAAACTCTAGCAACTGTCAGTTAACACCCTGACTGATTCCCCTAGATTTTACAGACTCTAGAACTGTTCGAAGATTTTTAAAACAAATACAATAAAATAAAGACAAACAAGAGAAACCCTAGTTAAATAAATACAATATAAATTTAATCTCCTCTTCTCTCAAAAAGCTGGCCGGACCACTTGATTTGTGTTGCACCAATTTGTTCTTCCGATCTCTTTTGCTGTAGGAAATAAAAATGGCGGCGATAATGAAATTTCTAGGGTTTCTCTAGAAATCCAAATCTCGATCTCTGGTTGATGAATTATGATTCGAGGTTTCTCTAATTTCTCTAATATTTTGAGTTGCTTCTCTGTTGATCGATTATCTACCTCTCTCTCTCTCTGGCGAGTTGATAAAAAACACTCAGGATAAAATTGTGAGTTTTACTGATTTGATTCCTTCGATATTCACTTTGAATTGTTGTGTTGATTTTCGATGCTTGCCAATGAGGATATGGATGTTAATTTATAGGGTTATATAAAACCCTAATATCCCTCTCTGATTTCGTATGTGGCTAGTCTAATTTTGCGTGACATTCCCTTTTGGTTGACTTGAATGAATTTCGGCTATCTTGGCTTTGAATGGCTTGCGAGATTTGCTCCTTGAATGGATTTTAGCTTCTGGATTTTCATTCGGAAAAAAAATTCCAGGAAAATTTTTCTTGCTAAAAATGTTTATTTCCACACCTTTGAATTGAATTGTGTGATCCATATGATGTATCCAGACATTTTTCTAGTCTTAATTTAATCTGGGAAATCCATAAACAGAAATTATTGGCCGCTTAAAAACTTAACAAATATGTTTTGTGAAATCTGGAAATAAAAAACTTTGGCACACTTTTGTGATGAATTTTGATTGTATTCCTTAACTCATGCAATTTCCGGTTTGCACCATGCATTGTTTATCTTTATTTGTCCATGCAGTCATGTGAAAACTTGTATATGATATCCATGCTGAACTGTTGCAGCAAGTATGTTTGCCATGAATTGATTGTTGCATGTATATGTTGAGAGTCTTCACTTGACCATGTTGAACCTTTGAGTCCACTAGCTCGACCATCTTCTTGCTGTGTTGAACCATTGTGTTACATGTATTTTAGTGTTGCGCCATGCTGAACACTTCATTCTTTGCATGAACATGTAGACCCTCTGTTACACCATCTTGCTCGAACCATTTGAAAATATTAAAAACTTGTCCATAAATATGAACATGTATAGGCTGTAGCTCCACTGTGTGGCATACATGCTGCATATCATTGTGCTCTGCTTTGTATACATGTTTGCTAAAATGAAACCTCGACCACTTGCTGCAGTAACACTTGGTATTTGCTGCTTAGCTTCATTACATGTTGCATTCATTACTGAGTTGAGTTTGCACTTGTACATGCCATTTGCTTTAAGAATCGACCTTGTGTATTTGGCATGTGTACTGATATCATATTTGCTCCATCCATTTGCTCGACCACTTGCTTCATTTACCAGAACTGTTTTGATGCACTTGATCATTCATGTGTCCACTGTCATGCTCGCTTTGATGTTGAATCATTGCTGCATGTACCATTTATAACCCTGCCTTGTGCTTATTTAACATTCATGGTGTAATGAACTTTTCTCCATTGTTCATCTTCGAGCTGTTGTACACCATTTCCTGTATATATGCTAACTGTACTATTGAACTTGACCCCATGAATCTGAAAACTGCTCTTGTATGCTTGCTGAAACTTGAATGTACACTTCCACTTGTATATGTTCACATTTCTATAACTTGTTTGATCAATCATTATGAGAACTGATCTTTGAACTATTATGGCACTTGCTTTTGAACCATCCATGTCTATCATACTTCATGCACGTATTGACTACCTTTGAACTTGTTGACTTTACATTGAGTTGTTTTTCATGCTCTTGGGATATTTTCATGTGCAAGTGCACTGAGTCGAGATGGTCCACGTGGCTACTCCTCAGTTGCTCGCTGATTGGCGAGACAGTGCACATGTGTATATATTATACACATGTGTATATGCAGTCAATCAGACTATTTTCCTGTCCCTATACTATACATACAAACTGACTAGACACAGATGAATCAGATTAAGTCATGCAAAATGATGAGAAAACACACCAGAAAACTAAGGCAGATACAATTTTAAAATTAAATTTTATATTCGCTAGAATTTAGAATATTATTTCTGTTCAAGATATTGTGTGTGTTTCTGTATGTGACAGGTAAGCAGGTGATGACTGGACTGACTGAGAGATGCTGTGAAGACAGAAGACAGTGAAATATATATAAGTGTATCTGTACATGAGCTTGTATAAATATATATATGAAATTGTATATGAGTGAGCAGAGAACTGTTGTGAAGAGCACTGTATATGAACCAGTATATGTATCAGATGAAATTAAAGTGTGAGGTGTACAAATAGTGGAGTTACAAGAGTTGTACTGTTTGGATCTATGAAATAAAATATTTATATTTAAAAAAATACTGTTAAATATTTGAATTTGTGCGTAGTCGTATTCTATTTAAATATAAATATTCTATTCCTGTCTGTGATGTATATATAGAACAGTACAGTAACAAACACATTTAAAATAATATTTATTTGGTTGTTATCATCAAACAAAAATCATACAATTGTGTATACAACTACATTATATACAACACGGTTCTGGTAGAATATCAGTAATTTTGTTTGGTGATGAAGATGAACCTATGATGTTGGCATTGTTTATGTTGTTGTCCCCTCCAAATGCTTCATCATGGACTGTTCCTCTGAAAAATATTGAGCAACGAACTCATCCATACGTGCCACTGAAAATACAGAAAATGTAGTATGCCATCAAAAAAAAACTGAAAATTAGAGTATGCTTGAAATTGCTCGAAATAAGGAGAAAAGAAGTAATGATTGTGGTTGCATAATTGTAGTTCTATTTAATGGCTCTTTTCTTTCTGTGATGATACCTTGAAACATTAGCTACTATAAAAACATAAGAAACAATGATGACTCCTTATGGACTATAAATTGATTAAAATTTGAGAACTGATTATTAGCTCTAGGGCTTTTTACTTATGCATGAGCTAATATAACAAATACCAAGCCTTTCCGTTTTCTTGAGACATTCCTAGTTTTAAGGATAGACAAATGACAAATTTAATGCACAACACTACCCACCCACAAGTTAGTCAGATAAGGTTGCTCGGATAGGGTACTGTAATCAGTCCGATTTAAGGACAATTATACGCACAGTAATATTGATAATGTTAAGTAAGTTATATTCTAATCTTGATTGAATATAACTAAAGACTAATTTAACCAAAAGTAATACGCTGAGTTTTTCAGTGGAATGTTTTAGTTGACATTGTAAGCAACTATTATGCAAGTAATTTCGGAATCATAATCTTGGAATGTTGATGCACTAGGTTTAAAATCAATAACGTCAATGATCATATTAGTAGACATAATGAAGCAGTGGATTTTTTTTGGTAAAACAGAATTTGACATACATTAAATCTTTATTCTAACTATCTTCCATTGTGGAAGCTCCGTAGAAATGTGATTTAGACTAAAAGGCATAGGGACTGACATGCTTTTCCTTTCTGTATGGCTAAGTTGAGGACACCCATTATATATATTTCAGCTATGAGTTAGTTCATGAAGTTTGGATGTTCATGATGATGAAGCTTGGTAGAAGCAATGTTGACATAATGAGTAAAACTGAATGGTCAATTATGTATACAAAGTTCAGACGTTGATTTCATGATGAAGAATTTTGTGACAATCATGATTGTTTTCATGATTTTATGACATGTAGCTGAAGAGGAGAACAAATAGTTCAGACATTGAACATAGAAGAATTTTGTTTTTTGAAATTTGAAACTAAAAAGATCCTAAAATTATTTTAAAAGTTCACAGATTCCAGTAACTCCGAGTATCAATAATCAATATAAATGTATTAGAAACATTCTATATAGCCAATTTATGGTCTGCAGTAATGAACCAAAATATCCAATAGCTGGATCAAAATATTACGCAAAGTAAGAGCACCTTCCATACCACATGCTGATGTCTAAATTAGGCATAGAAAAGTTAAAAAGTTAAAGCACGATGGTAATTTAGAGATTTAGAAAGTACCAAATTGAATGGGTTAAACTGTTGTGCAAATCGTAATATCCGTAGTCAGTGTTTTGGATGGCGCTTCCACATCATCAGCAACAAAAATACGAAAAAAGTAATGATCATGTGGTAGAAACCATACTTACTGCATAGTTTTGCAGTTTGGCATTGTAGAGCAGTGGGAAATGTGTATTTGTTAGTCAGGAGGAAGTGCGCTTCATGATTGCAGAGGAGGAAGCGTAGATCCGATGGAGAAGGAATAACCGTATACTAATATTTTTGATGGCTGCAATTTAAGAAATCTAATGGACGAAGTAGCGTGTGCAATTTTGTGTTTTTTTTAGTG
Source organism: Allium sativum (assembly GCA_030737875.1). Lineage (NCBI taxonomy): Eukaryota > Viridiplantae > Streptophyta > Magnoliopsida > Asparagales > Amaryllidaceae > Allium > Allium sativum. The sequence goes on along the minus strand of CM060915.1, from coordinate 582,693,355 downwards.
TGTCCCAATAGGATTCTCTCTCTCTTTATATATATAAGAGTGAAGTTCAAAATAAGGTTGCAATCAAATAAATCTGGTAAGAATTAAATAACAGCATAACGTCGTTTGAATTTTGAAAATCAAACAAAAATTGTGTGCATATATATACGTGTAAAATGGGCATTAGATGTTTTGTATACAAATAAGGAGTTTATATGTAAATTAATAAATGAAGAGAAGTAAAACCAGAAAGTGACTAACGTTTAGAACAAAAACGTTAACAAATAAGTATCTGCACCTCGCTGGACCCGAATGGGTCGACCCATACCTACCTGGGTCGACCCTGGAGGTATGCGGGTCGACCCAACCCTGATCCGGGAAGATTCATTTGATGAATCTGGACTGTTTTTCTAACCATGTTCGTTGCGAATTCAGTGCTGCGTGTACGTTAAGATTTTGAACTCCAATAAATAAGCGAGCAGAGCCTAGCCTAAATCTCATATTTTCTGAGAGGATGTCTAGACTCTGTCATTCTTCTTCGTCCTTAAATCTCTTCAGAAAATAGAATAATTAGTCTAAGGAAATTCTAATTCAAGATCTAGAGGAAAAGAATGTATATCTGCAAATGGGTGCTCACAATTCTGATCGAAGAGTGGTAAACTCTTGGATCTGGTCAATTTAATTTTTCTCCTCTTTCTTCCCTTTTTCTTTTGTTCTGAGAATTGTGAATCCATGGTTACTTAGATTCTAGATCTAGTTAGGAGAGCCATGGAATGCTACATCTGGACTGGATTCATGAATTGGAAAGCTATAATGTGAGTGGATTTAAATTATTAATTTTTGATAATGGTATATTTATCGTTTGCATTCCCTGTTAATAGGTATGATTAATTTGCTGAACTGCAAACCTATTTAAATATATAAATTGGCTGAAATGTATAAACTTGTTAAAATATGTGGAAATGATTTCTATTGTATATATACATGTTCCAATAACTTGTTAATTGGATATTGTAAGTTAACTTATAGTAAAATTGGGAATAATTGTAATGTTGTATAAGACCCCTTTTTCATTAATCATTTGTCTGAGTTGGAATTTACTGTAAATGCTGTAATTAGGAATTTTGCAATGAACATGAATAATTGTTTAAGAATATTACTATGCCAAAAGATTATAAATAAGAATTACAGTAAAATTTGAAAGAATGAATATGCCTAAATTTACAGTAAATAGAAAACTTTAACCACACCTAGACACGAGGTTAAATTCAACTTGTGGTAGAAGTCCGCCCGGAACCTCCCAACAAATCCAATATCCACAAGTGGTTAATTTAACGTGAGAGGTCTGGCGCGTAAACATACATATAATGGTGCTAAGACACGAGGTTAAGTCCAATTTGTGGTAGAAGTCTGCCCGGAACCGCTAGACAAATCCAGCATCCACAAGTGGTCGGCTTAATGTGAGATGTCTGGTGCACACACACGCGCGCGCGCGCGCACACACACACACACACACACACACACACACACATATATATATATATATATATATATGAATATATGTATATAACAGGATAGCAATAAATGGCATTGACTGTAATTAGATGGGAATGAATGAATGTTACAACAATAAAAAGAATTGGAATGAATGGGGAACGATAATAACCTATTATGATTAATTATGAAAATGTTATATAATAGGTAGGCTTGTCCTAAGGACAAGTGGAAATTATAACACAAGTTATAATAAATGAAAAGGAAACTTATTAATAAACCTTAATTAGGGAAATTAAGTTAATAAATAACAATATAAGAAAACACTGATTTTGCAGCGGAAAAATCCGTTGTTAAACCGTTGCTGAAGGATACATAGTGACGGATATGCAGCAGAATATGGTGGTCGTTAAAAAACATGTCAGGATTTTAGGCACAATTTAGCGATGGAAATTAGCATCGATTCTCTGTCACTTTACCGTCGTTTACGATTTAGTATCATTTCATTTGCAAAATATTTCACCGATGTTTTACCGACGGATATATATATAATAATAAAACAAATAAATATTTATCCGTCGCTAAATGCACGCTATTTAGCAAGGGATTACCGACGAATATAAATGACAATTATTTTGCATTTCAATTATTTGTCGGTAAATCCTAGCTATTTAGCAATGGATTAACGATGACCGTATCTATTTACACGTGTACATCCATTTGTTATCCTTCGGTAAACCGTCACTATCTTTAAAATTTCAGTTTCAATTTATTGACGTTTTAGTGTTGATTTTTGTAAAAAAAATTGTAAATTTTCCATCGGTACTCCCTTTCTGTTATGTTTATTTTTTTTCCCAGCCATCACCGTTACTAGTCGATGGTTATATATACACACACACATATGTGTGTCTATATATACATACATACATATATATATATATATATGCATGCATATAAAATGAGCGACATTAACAAAAAATAAAATGCAATTGATAGTTTTTTATAACAATAATATTTTTTTATTATAGCTAGTATTCCATAAACAATACAGTCCACAATCATCGATCAATTCGTACATACACTAGACTGAATTATAACTAACAAAACTATTTAGCTAGTGCTAGTATTATACCATAAAAAACATCCTTACTCATAAAAGGAGCATTTATAACAAAATATATCCAGCTACCATACCCGAGTAACTCATGAAGATGACGATGGCGAAGGATATGCATAATCAGATTCATCATTTCTTTGAAGCATTGCCATCACTTGTTTCAATTGTGCTTGAAAGTTTTCACTATCTGCTTTTTGTTGTTGTGCAAGCCTTGCCTGCTTTTCCTCAAGTCTTTGGCAATTAGCTCGCTCACGTCTCTCTTTGCCTCAATCCTAATCCGCTCTGCTATCTCATTCTCAAGCTCTAAGCGCATTTCCTCAATGGTTTTTTGTAGCTCATGAACATAATCATCATTATTAACACATTGACGCTTTGAACGTTGAGAAGAGGGAAGTTGTAAAGAGATTACACAAAAATAATGTAAAAACAATGGTACAAAAACATTACATTATAGGTGGAATATACTAAACAACAATATAAAAATATAGCATAAAATATACAACATTAAGCAACCAAATGCAGTATAAAAACAACAACAAATATAGTGTTGCTTTGTATCTTGCCATCTCAGTGCAAAAAAATGGAATCAAGATGCCGAAAAATTCAGGCAAATATGAGTCCAACTCAGCTGGCGTAATATAAGAAAGGACCAGGAGGTGTGGCTCATGCAATATATTGGCACTGTGAAAAAATGATGCATGATGTAGATAATTTTTGAAAACAAATTGTAACTTCATATTATTGACCATTCCAAGTATAAATCAATGATGATTTTAAAACACGTAGGTTTGTGTTGTGATAATTTGCATTTAATTCATTGTTTCATATTATATTATTATTTTATACAATGGGATGTCATTTTTATCCAGATGCCTAATATCTCAGTAGTAAAACTGGAGTAATACACGTTGTCGTTTGTCATTTTCTTGAGTACAATTTGATAGATTCTTGGTACAATACAACTGAAAGTAGCGTAGGAAAGTAATATATTAAACCGTGTTCGTTTATCCTGAGTTTAAATAGCCTGCATCTTAGCCAAATATGTTATGGAAATGTTTAAAATCTAGTTGAAGTTACTGTAGTTTCAGTAGCTTTGTTGTATTAGAGACAACCATGGAAGACCGGTAAAACATAATATAATAACTACACAACTACACAGGCAATAGAAATTAGTGTTTGACGCCAAAATAGATGCTAAACATCAATGAAAATGCATGATGTAGCTAGCATGTTGCAGTAACTTATACTGGACTTTATATATTTATCTTCAAAAAAAGTGTTGATTTCTGATTTAGTACTTAACATGGTTAAGTAAAACATGCATGCGACTCTTTGCCAACATGCACTTATGCTTGCTTTTGTTGACGCAAGATTACTGTTCCAAACGCAATAATTTTTATATCTAGTGTATAGATATATGCACACAAACATGATATATGACTAATAATGCATGATTCCAAGTGCAATAGCATATGCTCCAACTTGCTGATCTACACATCTAGCGTTTATACTATAGAAATTGAAATGTTTTACCAATTGAAGCATGGATAATCTCATATGTCACTTCTATAACATATATAGAGATATGAATTAACATTACATTATGCAAGTTTATATTTGTTACTGATCTACCACAGATCCTAATAAGAATGTAAACAATAAGATAATCCGAGCTACTTGTTGTTTACAGAGTTGTGGAAAGTGAAGCTCATAAAGATGCAAATACAGAGCTTTATGATCCTTATAGTCGTAACGGAAATTCACATTTTAAACCATATATTCCTGGAAGAATAAAAGATCTAACTATTTTTTATTTTTTTAAAGTCGCTCGCATATGCAAAACGATAACTTGATTGAACTAATTTAAGAAATTTGCTCACTATTAATAAAGAAGAGAATATAACCACATTTATTCCGATCTATCATATAATAAAACACATTTACCATCCAATTGTTTCTAAAAGAGATTAATCTACCCATGTAAAATAACTGTATATATATAATAGAACCCATTTTGTCATTGTTTCTATCTTCATCAAGTCCAAGTCTGTTTCCAAAAAAATAAAGATAGAAGGTAAACAACGAATTTGCAAGTAAGACTGTGATTCCTTGTTTATTTTATACTAACAAAAATACAAGAGCTTGACATATGTATCTACACTACTATATAACATGGAAAAGTAATCCGAAACATGATTTATGCTGTCACCAACAGGCACAAGTTTTGGAATATGTCTTGTCTCTGCAAAAGGGACTGTTGTGCCAGGTTCATAGTTATAATGATTAGATAAGTACAAGAATTTCCTATCCCCACTAATCTACTGAAAAAGTAATATGTTCTGCTCACCAAAAGAATACAGCGAACTAATACAAAGACACCCATGTAGGTGGACTTGAATGAAGCTAGTCCGAGTTCTTGTAGCACCATCATGAGGAAAGGATCGAGTGGCAGGACAGTTTTACCAGGAACATGTCTCGATTGCACTTTGTGAACAACAACTGGGGATTTTGTGCAAACTCAGCCCTCACTAGCAAAAAAACATCATCCTCAGGGGTACTAAACAGAAGGCATATATTCTAAAGTAACCTAGCTGAAAAAATCATCAGCATTTTCTTTGGTGGATTATTCAAGAGCGTAAAGCCGAAGGCAGCCGATGTATAATAAACTCAACTAGGATTATCCATCCAAGGATTTAAAAGTCACAAGATGGTTTAGCTTGACAAGAATGGATGGCGAAGTCGGTTATGTAAAAGATCTATTTTCAAGAGTGGCCCGAGTGGGCGTGCCTTTACCTGACTTAAGACATGGTGATTGCCGAGTCATTCTAAATAATAAAATTTGGTGCCCAACATGGTCAAATATTTTTATTTAAATAATACAAGCTTATTTGAAAAACATCCAAAATCCAAAAAATGTCAACAATGTATTAACCAATCAGCTTTTGAGCGTTGACCGAGGAAAGTTAAATATGTTAATTTATAAAGTGTGTATCTAATGTCCTGCACACTATGAAGGATCGATCCCACGTTCATTTCCCTCTCATGCTACAAAATGAGCTACAACACATTTTAAGAATATATTGTAAAATTTATCTGTTGTGGATGAGTAATCGATAATGGAGTCACGTCCGACGCGACGTGGAAAGCTTTTTGTCTTATCAAAGACTGTTTAACTCCCCCTTACCAACATGCAAGTATAAACAGTCAGAAGATGGCTCATATCTCGTCTCGGAACCAACACGCAACTAACAAGACTCGCTAGTCTGCCATATGATGGATTTGTCACAAGAAGATACAACAATAATTGATGGGTCACTAATTATAGCACGTCTAGAATCCACAGAATCAACATGAGCGAAAAGATCAGGGGTAACAGGAATATCTATTGGGACGATGGGTAGAGGCTTTGGAAGCCACTTTCGAAAAAACGGGCAAGGTACAGTAACTTCTTCAACAAAGATGACACCTAAATCTTCTCGATATGACAACAGACTTGCATGTCGTGCAATCATCTGGTTTCCAACTATAATGGACCTGGATTTTTGTAACATAATTGACTAGGCCCTAACATGCTCCATTATCAAGTCCAAGTCTGTTTCTATCGTTATCAAGTCCAAGTCTGTTTCCAAAAGAACAAAGATAGAAGCCGGCTGACTAAAAAATGAAAATTATAAAGTTGAAGCCTTATCAAATGATAACATCTGTGACTCTGTGTCCTAAATCAAAATTGAAGCCCTATCAAATGAAAACGCCTATGATTAATGAAAATTGTATGTAATAAATGTAATCTAGTGTATAGATGTTATATTCCGTATATACAGAAATAGAATTATACAAAGCAAAGTGTAAGAATAAGGAAATGAATAAAAAGAGAGATATCTTATTCTGTTAGTTAATCCACTTGCGGATTAACTTACAAATAATTTGATTAACTTAATTACATTATATTGTGGATTAACTAATAGAAATTGTGGATGGAAGTAAAATTTACCTATATATTATTGAACTCTATTGCCCCAAGCCGGTCGCATTCAAGTATTATAGTTTTCGTACAAAAGTACAGTAAATCTCCCTCCTCATAAAAAAGTCGTGTCTATTGTAAGATCAGAACTTAACTGGATGTGGATAGTTAATATTTCATTGGGTAAACAAATCCTCGGTTCAAATGATTAAAATAACAACTAAGAAAACTAGTCTAGATTCAGAAAAAATAATTACAGCGAAACATCACTGGGAAACAAATCCTCGGTTCAAGTGTTGGATTAATTAATTAATCAAAAAATAATGACACTGTAATCTATTTCCGATTTTAGGGGTACAATTCCGCTTTGTGGAGGACGTTGGTACAAATCGCAAGAAATCGCACTACTGCTAATGGGCAGTGAGATCCAACTGAATAGAAGTTGAAAGTGATCGACAGGAAAAGGGAAATAGAGAAAAGCTAAAAATATATTTGTAAAAATAAAAGGGAACATTTATTAACTTCCTTATTGTCATTCAGTAAATTATGGTCAATATAACCAAACGTACCTCTTAATTTTTGGTTTCTGGTGCAGCTGAAGAGCGGATAATGGCAGTGCAAATATAAGTCAACCTGTTCTGAGAATAGGATAAATAAAGATCAACATCGATGTTTATTAGTCTGATGGGTACGATAAGGCGGTTTATTGCAATTATTACAAAGTCAGCTGAACAGCATCGTAATTTTCACATGACAAAAAATATTTCATGAGTTCTGACATATGCATTGTCAATGAAACCTTTGTTTCTGCATTTTTTCTCTTGAAAAAAATTTCAATGGATCGTATATTTGCTTAATTTGTTGAGGTGAGATGAAATTTTTGCATCATGTACAAAGTGTTATGACATAGCATGTGCTTTCTTGTACAAATAGATTAACACGTGACACTCATATTATTGGTTTAGTTTCAATAATGAGCATGAAATGTAACTTTTGCTTAATTTTCAAAATGTAAACCTTAATGGAATTAATAACATTAAAAGCTCAACCAATCAAAGGCTCTCCTTATCCGAGGTGTGCGCATGTAGCCTTTTTACTTAATATGAGATAGATTTGATATTTCCCATGAACTTATGAAAAAGAGTAAGGCTGAGAAAAGTGAACATTAATACACTACTTCTCCGTCTTACATCTCAAAGCTTATTTGGTGTTAATTTTATTTCATAACTAACTCATAATCATCTATCAGATAAAAATCTATACTAATTAAAAAGATACACCTTGGTTGAGACTACATCAAATCTCCCTTAACTAGTAAATTATATTATATAAAAAATGAAACGTGTGATTTTAGCATTACAAAGTCAACTGAAAAGCATCGGAATTTTCAGGTGCTTTACGTTTTTTTTCCTCAATAGCGTAGCTCATTTTGAATAATCATGATTCCAATATAGTAACGCAAAGACTAACTATAAATTACTCCAAATTTCGAACAATGATGAAGCATTTAAGCAGCAAAAAGCACATACATATAAAGAAAACTCACATCCATCTCCATCTATACAACATAACGAAAATTAGGGATTACGATGATTTGAGAATCGCATCAACTACGGACAATAACGTATTAAACAGAAATATAAATCGAATTCAATAACTTAAAATATTTCAAAATAATCTACGCAGAATATTATTAACAACAAACATACACATAAAATCGAATTCAAAAAATCTTGGCAGAATTAGAGAGGTTGGTGAAGCGAACCTTGTCTGGAACGAGGCGAGCGGTTGATGAAGGCGGCTCCAGAGAGGTTGATGAGGGCGGTTATAATTTGAAGCAGAAGCATGGGGACGAACGCGTTTTTTTTTTGTTCTTTTGAATTAGGAAAAAGTTATGGTTTCATGAATGAGGAAACAAACGATAAGAATTCTGAAGAAAAAAATGGGTATGCTTTCTTTGGATGATGCAAATTGCTAGTTGGGTTAGAGATCGGATGGTTGAGGCTGCTTTCTTTGGATGACATCGATCGCTAGTTAGATTACAGATCCAACAGTTGAGGCTCCTTCAATTTTAGCACGTGGATTGATGAGGATGTAGGAGAAATGATTTGTACTAGCAATTGGTAAATGATTATATGTAGATTCAAGGATGGGTAATTTAGGAAATACACCTCAATGCTTGTTGATAATACAAGAAACTTTTTGAAGTAAATCTTGAACAATTTTTTATAGATTTGAAACTTTTGGATGCCAAACAAATAGATTTAATATAAAACCTTTTTTCAAATTTTTGCCTTTTAAATTCTCAATATTTCCCAGATTTTTTTTAAGGTTCAATGTTTAAAAGCGATTTTTTTTTTCGTATACAAATTTTAACATCCAATATTTATATTTTCTGATTTTCAATTTTATTCGCTTTTGTGATTCAATACTTTTATGTGTTCATGATTTTTAATGATATTTTTGTAGGTTTTTACATTTTTTGATAATTTTTAAAAAGATACTTATGACAATGAAAACAATTCATCATTCAAATTCGAGAATTAATAACACCAGCTAAAAGTTGTTATGTATAAAATTAAAAAATAAAAACGATCTTTAATATAAATTGTGGATGTTGTAATACAAAAAATAATTTACAACTTGTCCTTTTTGTTTTTGCTTAACTTTGAGTTCACAATATTTGATAAATATTGTTGGATACATAAATTTACAACTTTTAAAAATTGCATCGTTTTTGTATTTCAATAATATTACATTATTATGAAAAGGACATATAATACAATGTATAAAAAAATTCATAGTTAGCAGTTGTTTTCTACAACAATTATAGCAAACATTGTGGATATTTTTTAATTTATAACATTTGTACAGAGAACGTTATATGGAAATATCGATTACAACATTTTCCCTAACAAATGTTTTGAAAGATTTGCCACTTTTACAATACTTAGGCGAATTATCGGTCCAGCTGTCATAGATGGATCTACTATCCTAGAATTTTATCTGGACACAATCAGAAATCAATTTCAGTTTTGATTCCGATATATTTACCTTTCAATACATTTTGAACTGCACTGATCATTGAAATTATTTAAGATACTGTTCGGCGCCTAAGACAAACTAAGGGTAGTCATCAGCAATCAAAATAGATATAGAAATTGAAAACAAGTTAGAAATACAGTTAGATTTTGATTTTTAGATCGAAATCTAGATCCAAAGCGATTTTGAAATCAAAGTGAAGATTGATTTCTAAATAAATTCCTAACATTAGAAAATAAAATCAAATGATCAAAAATAGAATTGATCAATCTCTAACAAAAAACTTAATCGACCAATAATACTTAACCGATGAAAAAAAAATTATAACCTCATTTAATCTTAGTCTTCTGTACATGAAAATCGCATGAAAATTTAGGTATGGACTGAAGAAAACATTAAGAAACATAGTTGGCGAGATTGGGGAAGAATTATCAGCTGTAACTATAAAATATAAGTAGCAACTATAATTATCAACTGTAATTATTAAATACAATTATTTAAAATTGATTATTGAATACTAGATATCATTTTACAAGTATTAAATTTTATTATTAATTAATTATAATAATTAATAAACTGATGTTTTCATTATTTAGGGGAATAATTATAAAAAACAATTTCAAATTTTGGGATTTAGCATAAAATATATAGGCATACTGACTAAAATTTGTGACGACAACCGAGGACTTAATTAAGAATTTAGTAATTACATTGGTTATAAGCAAAGATTATTTTGCTAATTATAAATAAACAATGACTATAAGTTATTTATTATAGAACGTAAATTATTATTTATTATTACTTATAAATCATTAATTAGAACAAATTAATTATTAATTATTAAGCATGCTAATAATTATTAAAAAATAACACTAAAGTATATAATAGAAAAATAATATAAATATCTCTTGCAAATCTGCTATCTTACATTTAGTATTAAATTAATTTCTAAAAATTCATTGTATGGTTAGCTCTTAAATAAACAATTGTAACTATTAAATACAATTATTTAAAATAATTATTGAGTGCTAGGTATAATTTCTAAGTATTAAATTTTATTTTTAATTATTAAATAATTATTATATAAATTGATATTTTCATTATTTAGGATAATAAATATAAAAGAACAATTTAAAAGTTTAAGATTTAGCGTAAAATATACTGGCATACTTACTGAAATTTGTGATGAAAACAAAGAACCTAATTAAGAATTTAGTAATTACATTGGTTATGAGCAAAGATTATTTTGCTAATTCTAAATAAGCAATTATTATAAGTTATTTAATATAGAACGTAAATTATTATTTATTACTACTTATAAATCATTTATAGAACAAATTAATTATTGAAATTTTTTATAATTATCAAAAAAATAACACTAAAGTATATCTTAGAAAAATAATATAAACATGTCTTGCAAATCTGTTGGAATTCTACTGCAAAATAGCTTCTACTAATATTCGTCGGTAATCTGCTTGTATTTGCAACAGAAAACAGCGACAGAAATTTTTTTGTCGGTAATTTGACGCAGTTTGTGACGGATTAGTGAGGGATGACAAAATACGACGGTAATAAATAAAAGGAAAAAGTTTAAAAATTATCCCTTGCAAATCACATGAAAATCCATCGCAATTAGCAATGGAAAATTCTACATCTAAAAATTTGACGCTAATTCAGTGTTTTCTTGTAGTGTAAACAACAACAAGTTGTAATGACTGTGTAAGATGGAATTATGATTAAAAAAGAAAGAATAAAGTGCACATATGGAATGAAATAAGTTATATTTAATCACATATAATAAGTGACATGTTAAAAAGAAAACATATGGATTAAGATAAAAGATACTTAATTATATATTAAGTAGAACATGTTATTGTAACTATCAAATCTGGCAATGAGTTACTTGGTAATAATATAAAGAGGTCGTAGATTATAGACCCTTGGATTACAATCTAGAAAATAACATGTTATGGGCTTATTAATAAACTTAAATGGATTAAGTTATATAACTAGAATCAATAAGCGAGAGGGGTCCATTCCTTAGAGATATAAGGGGCTCGGAGTAGACTTGGTAACTTAAATAAACACAATTAGAAATAACCAATTTAATTGGAAATCAGATGAGGTAAGGCAAGCACGTAATTAAACATTTAGATATAGGGTCTAATAACATGTTAGCGTGATGCGCTTGAGCCAGTCTGCACGTATAAAGGTGAAGAACCCAACGGGGTAGATCATCGAGGTATCTAGAGACACGAGAGGAGCACGTCCACTTGATTAATCAGTTCAACTTACGGCTTGAATTCTTAGTGGGACTGGAAGGAAGCACGTGGCTTCCGAGGGACATGGAGGGTACTCCTGATAGTCCTCTGTATGGTGACAATGCTTAGGCTGTGCTCGCAGGGGTCGGGTCTACGCGTTACTACCCGGTGCGTATACCTTGACTACAAAAGTAGATTTGCAGTCAGAAGGCTGTGACGAGATGACACTAGGGTGATTCGACGATCTCCTCGGTAGAAGGTTGGGTCAGGACCAATATAGGATAGTAGATCATTGGGTACCCGTCATCGGCAGTCAGTGGGACGTGAAAAGACTAGAGCTAAAACCAAGATGCCTTCAACCTTTCACTATCAAGGCACGGTGGTTGAGGGACACGCCAATTCGATGTTTAGATTGTTTGTTAGGGGCATGTCACTTAGCTCTTGTAGTCTTTACAAGTTGAGGGAGGGGTCGGGTGGGACCATAGCCACTGGTAATGCAGACCATAGCATCTGTATATACAAATATCTGAAAAAGCTACCGACCGTGTTCCGTGATTTTGATACAGACCTGTTACGGAACTCGATGCACAGTAGATAAAATGTGCGGATACATGCATACCATTTCCGGATGGTGTATCGTAAAGGTTAAGGCATCGAGTACGATTGATGATACGTACATGAGAAAGTCTAGATACATGCATGTCTTCTCTAGGTGGTATATCGTAGACTCTAGGGCATTACTTTGTGATGGAATCTGATTCGATTGGCAATCACTACGCTTACGTAGCATGTCGATGGCAGTTCTATGCGGAATGTAGCATTGTTATATACAGATCCGTACATCGTTCTAGCATAGGATGAGGAACTGTATATATTCCTATTGGCGTTACGGCGAAAATCGTGCGAGTGAGGTACCATGGGGTGTATCTTTATGTTGGAGTAGCTACATATATCTGTATTAGGTTAATATACTAGCAAGTAGATGGGTACGACGTGTGAGTAAGCCTTGAATGCAGTCGACCCAAGTAACCTAATAAATAAGAAAATGTAACTGAACGATATATGTAGGGTTATCCAAAATGTGTTGTTTAAATCCTGTCACCAGAACTTATGTTCTAACCCCCTAGTCATAACCTACTTACAGGTTAGATTTGTGGAAGAGATATGGTAGCTTTGGATACTGGTTAGGCAGTATTATTATCTGGATAAGGCTATATTTTGATTATATTATATTTTATCCATTCCGTCGTGAGATGTTTTCAGAGCTCTGATATGTTTATTATCTCTGTCTTTTGACAAACCAACACGGGTTTCGATAGATTAAAATTATGAAAAAGAAAAAAAACCAATCTGTCGGAATTCGGGTTGTTACACGGATGATCCAACAATATGTCGCATCATACTTCAGAGGTGTGTCCTAGTCCTGTCCTATAAGAGATCCGGACAGACACAGACCGACAAACACTAAGTTCGGACACTGTTCGTACGAGACAGACAACGGACGAACAATAGAAAAACATCGAACATTTGGATCGGACTCGAAGATGTTTGTCCTTGCCCTGTCCTATAAGAGAATTGTACAGACACAGGCCAAACACGTTATAGTCTCGTACCGAGCCGGACAACGAACTATCTTGTCCAATATTCATCCCTAAGCATTAGCATTTTAAAATGATATAAAAGAGGCACATCTTTGTCCAATGATGAGATTGACATGGTCCTCGAGTCCTTTCTCAACTCTTTTGGCCACAACTCTATAACATTAATAGTGCTTCCATCAGATACATTCCAACTACTAAGTCATCCTTACTTAGTTGAGAGTTAAAACTCCCTTATTGCTCTCTTTCATTACTTTTGCTATTTCATCTATCACAGAGATATAGTCGTCCATTGTTCCTAGTGTATACACCTAATCATTTAGAAAAAATATTACTGCTTAAAGACTTGGATGTTGCATAGCTTCATACAACATCTCTGTTATATCTACTCACCTTGATCACCAAAACAATGTCTATCATTTCACATCCCTGCAGCCATCTCCTGTAATATGATTTTCAGTGTCTTCCTCATAATTTAAATAAATATATTTTTGTTACTAAGTCTTTGTTCCATAAGGTGGAGGAGGTGCATTATTTGCATGAATATAACGTTTCCTTGGTCTAAACTTAGGCTTCTCTCAAGGCATTAACAACTTTCTTATGCTACTCCCTAATGCATAAGTTCTTCCATTATTTCTTAGATTCATATTCTTTATTTTCTATCCTGATTCCAATTCTTTTCTAGATTTACATATTTTAATCTGTTATCTCCCCATTTTATACATATTACATAGATCTGTAAGGATTTGAAAATAAAACCTAAAAGTAATAATTCAAATCTGAGATTTGTGAAAGTTTTACAAGTGAGTGATAAATTTGTATACTGTTTATAAAATCATATATTTTTGTTTGTTCAGTTTGAATTTATATGCCTAAATCTGGTAAATGAAATTTGCAGGTGTTTGAATAAAATATCTAACTTATTCCCACAATCCTTCTATATTTTTTGTTTGTGTTGCACCTAAATCTGAAAATCAATCCCTAAAGAATATTAAAAATATTGTGTGTATCTGATCAGTAAAAATGGGTGTAAAGATAGAATTCATATAAATTTCCCTTTTTAATCTTAATCTATCTATGTTTTAGGTGATGTAAAGATTTATTTTTGTAAGGCTGGATTCGGTTCGGTACCGAAATAAATATTCAAAATCATTATCGTACCAAATATATTGTAACAACCAAAATTTTAGCGAACAATAATTAATTAAAGAATAAGTTGGAAAATAATGAGAAATGGGCAATGGGGTTTGCTTCATTAGGTCCATTGCGATTTTATGGTTCATATCGACTTTTGGTTTGCGTGAGACAGACTTAAAACAAAGAAGTTATGTCAGTTTCAAATTACAATTCAAAATTAGAAAAATTAAATAACAATAATGACAATATTGCCACTGGGGTGACCTATAATCGACCGGGTCGACCCATATCTCGACCTAGTTGGGTGCTGGGTCGACTCTGTGTTTTGCTAGGCGCATTTTCGTGCCTAACACGGAATCGAGAGTTTATTGGGAATTTTCGAGACCTTTTCTTTTCCTGGCGTGGCTTGGTTGGCTAAGATCAAAACTCTAATATCTTATGACCTACAATTCCTTACTTCCATTATAAATAAGCATGTACTCCTTTCCCATACCACACAATCTCTTTTCTTCATTTCTATGCCTCCACCACACCATTTTCTCTCAAATAAAAATATAGTTTTAGAATAAAATTTGTTTGTGCACAAATTCTAGGGAGAGGATTATTTATTTTGGAGATTTCTACAAGGGCCATTGGAAAAGCAAATTTAGGTGAGATTCCCATGATTGCTAGATTTCTAATAAGTTAAAATTAAATCTATACAATAGTAGTTACAATTGTTTCAAATCTGGATTATTCGCAGTTCTCGGATCCAGATTATTACAGTTTGATTTCATATTCAATTTGTCTCTATTTTATATCTGAATTCCTTCTATTTATTTATACAATTTCTATTCATATTTTTGTAAACTGTTATGTCATGTCGCTTTTCCCTTTCTCTATTTTTATATTTTGCAGTCACACCAAAATATGCCTAAAAAGGGCATATGAATACGACTGAATAAGGCAAGAACCTCTATGCCTAATAACTCGCGATGGATTATTACTCTTTTTCTTTTATTCTGCGCTTGAATTGGTGAATAAAACTAATTAAATAGTTACAATCAAACTGAGGCTAAATTGAATACGTTGAAAGTTGCAATTAAGAAGGAAATAATTGAATTAAATCTAATTTGGAATGTATAAATACCTATTGAACAGATTATGGAAAAAAGTTGGACTATAATCATAAAATTGCATAAATATGATAATTGGAAATCATAATAAACACAATTGGTTTATTTGCAAATTTTAATTATGACTTGGAAAAATTATAAAGGACTATTAGGAATAATATGTGCATATTGATTTACAGTGTGTGGGTAAATTACGAGCCTAAAATTTTCATCCTCAAGCTTTAATATGAACATATTGATTTACAGTGTGTGGGTAAATTATGAGTCTAAAACTAGTATGTCATGTTTAGGCCTCATATGACATATTGATTTGCAGTGTGTGAGTTATGAGTCTAAAATATGGCGTATGATTTAATATAATCTATGGACTTATAGGAAAAAGTTACGGGCCTAATATCTGTTATTGTTTGGGAAAGGCTAAATCAAGGGTAGGGATTTGGGCCAATTTTTTTATTGGAATCCATTCCATCCAGCATACCCCTTTTATCATTTTCGATCTCAATATGAGGCAAGGGCATGCACCATGCTATGTTGTGGATGTAAGTTGGTCCAATTGGAAGGTGTGGGTGCATATGATGTCAGTGTGTGTGCACTAGTCAGGTTTGGGGATATTAGTCACTTTGACCCCTATGGATAAGGTTATGTATTTTGCTTATGGGCTAGGGCAAAATAAACCCAAACTCATAGTTGGCATTAGTTATCCATAATTCGTTGCAGCCGATCGATTTAGATAGAATTAGGAAACTTCTTCCTAGTTATTTATTTTGTTTCAAATATGTAGAAGTGCAAAACATTCATCATTATCAAATCCTTATAAATGAGAATATGTTCTATGTGCATGTAATTTTTTTAACATATAATATGTAACATGACATGATTTTGTAAAATATATTAATTTGACAATAATCACTTGTTAAGGGCAAAGATGTAATTGATGAGATCAATAACATGTGATAATTGGTTTGTATTGATTTGGGTCTTCAGATTTGTTTGTCCTTTATCATTATTAAGCATTCAGTGAAATCAAAGTCATCCAGAATACTACATTTATTACAAAGGTTGAAAACAACATAATACGATGGTCTAAATTCCAGCAAAATATTATTGTAAGCTTGAAAAAAGAAATTACATTTACTAAATTAATGACGGTAAAAAAAATTTTACTCACTTTTATGGCTTCTATATAATATAGTTCCATTTTTGGTTGATAATTTTCCTTAATTAGGTTGTAAATTAATGTGTGTATTAACATTGTTTAAAGTTTCTTTAATAATTAATGCATGATAAATTGTATTTGTAGATCTTTTACTCTAGAACTAAATCAAATTTGAAGTCCATTGCAAACACATACTTAGCAACAACTCATGGACTTTGTTGAGTTAGTGATTAGCACTAGTTGTTGAGATGTTGGCAGATATTGGGGAATAAAACAAAAGTTAGAGTTGAATGTTCAGATCTATTTTTTTAAACTAAACTTTTGTGTATTATTCCAATTCTTTTTTATTTTATTTTTTGACACAATATTGTTTTCTAATGGAAATTTGTATATTTTTGAGTTATTTTATGTTCCTTTGCAACCAGTATATTGCTAAGTGATAAAACAATTTCTAAATAACTTAATATTTTATTTGTTTTGTAGCGCACAATTATATCATTTTCAGAAAACATGATATCCTAATTATGATTTTCATATTCCCTTTACATATATTGAGTCATTTGCAATTAAAGTGGGATTTATAAGATATGGAATGTGCCATTTGTATTTATTAGCAATTATGTATGCGTGACCATATGCTACTTATTATACATGCATTTACAATATTATTAAATTATAGTATCAACCGAAAGGATGTTTAATTATTAAAATTCCACGATTTCATTCTAATTATACCGTGTTGAGCCCATGCAAGGATTAATGGTATGGAAATATTGAACCAAAGCTAAAATGCAGTGTACAAACTAGTATAACCGCACAACGGTGGTAAAACCGACCGTTAAAATCTTTAATATAAATTCTAAATTATTTTTAAAATTTATTTTAATTTAGGTTTTTATGGAAAAATTATAACGTAGTTTACAATAAATTGGAAGTAACTGAAAAAACGTAAATCTGATTACATTATGAATTATGAAAAGTTATACCCATACAAATTCATGTGGAATAAGGAGAAAAGCAATATGTGAAAATCAATGCTAGAGAACATATCAAAATATAACAAGTCGTGATATGGAATTTCCGGAGTTCGAATATTTACGAGTGTAGAACGTAACTATGTCAAGAAACAATTCAAGCAAAATATAAACTGATTTAATTGCACTAATGTCTATAAAAACAATATACTTGTACAAACCTTTTCCATTGCACTGATGTATAAAACTATTGTAACGACCCGGAAAATCTGAACCAATTTAAAAATTTTAAATTGGCTATTTTGGTGGATTTTAAATATTTAAAATAAATATTTTAAATAATAGCGACGAAAAGTAAGTTTGAATCGACGTTTGAAAATAAATATAATTAATTCTAATTATAAACAAGGCCCGAAATGGCGCGGTAGTTTCAAAATTTGAATTCAAACTTTGACTGACTGTACCGGGTGCAAAACAAAACGGATTTGAGTGAAACAAAAAATATTTAAATCTGTTAGTGAATATGTTTCTAACGAATCTGAAAAATCGAAGTTTCATAGCGTGAAGAAAAAGTTATGGCCAAATGAATTTTCAGAAAGGTGGCTATAAAATTAATATAGTCCATGACAATGGCCATTTTGCAAACGATCTCGGAATTTGACGAAACCACTTTTGTTGGATCCAGAATGTTAAATTATTGCTAGGTTTCAAATTTCATAATTTTTGAAGCTAGTATGTGAGCGTGGCAAAGGAAAATGTGTTTGGTCGATTTCTATTAAATTGGATCGACCAGAAAATGACCATTTTTCAAACGGTCTCAGAATTCGATGAAACTAGTTTTGTTGGGACCATATCGTCAAAACATAGTTAGGTTTATTTTTCGGCAATTTTTAGAATCAGCATGTGGCCCCGGCAAATTGAAATGTACATTCAAAATAAATATTGAATGTTTTATATTTTAATTTGAAGAAAAACTAACTGAAACAGTCGAATGGGCCTACGAAACATATCCCATTGTGTTCGGAATGGGGGTATTTAGCTAGAAACGACAGTCGTTGGGTTTGGATTGGAGGTCATGTTAGAAAACCCTCTTTTAAAAGCTCCCGGCCAATCAGAATTTTATTTATAAAAAAAATGTCTCCCTCCCCCCCCCCCCCCCGATCGACGACGGAAAGCGTTCAAAAGCTTCCCGATCATTTTCCGACCAAACCACGAAGAATCAGTCCCTTTTCCAGTTGAATATTTTGTAGATCTCCTCTCCACCTTCAAATCCATATATAGTTTGTATTTTTTCGTTCAGGATTGGGGTAGATATCGCATTTGAAAGTTTCGAACTTCATCTCGTCACCGACGTCAGCTCTGACCACCGAGCTGGGCCGCACCGCCACCCCTAGGCGCACCTCTCTCCCCTCTTTCACGTGGTGAAGGCCGATCGTCGTAATACTACATCGATTTCGAGAAAAAGCTAAACCTAGTTTTGAAGAATTCAGAGAGGTATACGGCAATTTTTATTTTAACTATATTATAGCAGTTTAAAGCGCTACGGTTTTTTATTTCACTGTAAAAATCATATCTTTTTCATTTGTTGACGAAATTCAGTGAAACAAGAGATAGTGGACTCGTGTGGACGTCTTCTACATTTTAGAAGAGACCGCATATTTTTCTGAGCCTTCTGCTATTTTTGGTGGAGTGGAACCCAATGTGAGATTTCTGAACTATAAACGATATGGAAAACGACGATGTATAAATTATATAGTCGATGTATGAGTTATATAAGTGTTGTACACCACCTGTATAAGCGTTGTATAAGTTGTACGGTCGATGTACAAGTTATATATGCGTTGTAAAAATTATATATGTGTTGAATAGAAGTGAAATTTACTTATATATATGCCCCTCGTCCACAAACCATGGACGATATTTATTGGTTGTAATTGGTGTGAAAATTGGTTGATAGCGAATGGTTGATTAGAATTGTTTGTGGTTGAAATTGATTGATTGTGGTTGAAAAATACCCGTTTGTGGTTGAGAATTATTTGGTTGAAACCACATAGGATTAGTTTGTGGAAATGAAAAAAAATATACATGCCGCCTGCGTGCGAACTAGATGCATGAAATCCCCATTGTCAAAAGCTGCGAGGCTTTAAGGTAGAGCGAGGAGTCGTACTAGGGACGGCCCTAGTTTTAACTACCCTGCCGTTATGCTGCCGAAATTTTGAATAATATTCATGTGCTAGAATTATTTTCATGTGTTGAAACTATATTCGTGTGTTGAATAGAAATTCATGTGTTGAATGGTGTTCGTGTTTGAAATAAATTATTTTATAATAAAAATCTTATTTTTATAACCTATATGAACTATATAAAATAGTCGTGTTTTGAAATAAATTGTTTTATAATAAAAATCATATTTTTATCACCTATATGAACTATATAAAATAGTCGTGTTTTGAAATAAATTGTTTTATAATAAAAATCATATTTTTATCACCTATATGAACTTTATAAAATGGTCGTGTTTTGAAGTAAATTGTTTTGCAATAAAAATCACATTTTTATTATATACATGAATTGTTAAAAATAGTGAAGTGTTGAAATAAATGTCGGGTGGATAAAAATATCATTTTTATCAAATGTATGAAAAGAATATAGTTTTGAAATCGAAGAATCGATTATATTTATATATATATATATATAAATGGAATTGAAATAAATCGAATAACGAAGCTGCAGTTCGTGTTTTGAAACCGTGATTTCAAACGATTAGTGCGGGAGATCCGACCATCGGATTTTCTCGAAACCGAAACTGTTGTGTTCGCTTTGGAAATATCTTTCCAACGACACCAACTTTGCAAAAATCCAACGGTTGGATTGTCTGGAATGTTTAATTCAAATATGAAGAAAAACAGCGCCAGAATCGATTATATATATATATATATAAAATTAAATTAAATCGAATAACGACGCTGCAGTTCGTATTTTCAAATCGAAACTTCAAAGGAGTGTACCGGGAGATCCGACCGTCGGATTTTCCCAAAACTGGAACCGTTGGATTCGTTTTGAAAAGATCTTTCTAATGATGTAAAATTTGTGAAGATCCAACAGTTAGATTTTCAGATATGTGTAAATCAAATCTGAAGAAAAACAGCGCCATGGTCGTTTGAATGAATTGGCTATAAATAAATAAAAATAGCGATGAACCGTTATAAAATATTATAAACGATATGGAATGTGAAATTTAGAAATTAACTGAAGGTTAGCTGAGTCGAATGGTTTCTTGGGTTTTGATCTGATGTTGGTTTCGGCCTTCGGGGTTAATATTTGGGAAATCGTTCTCTTACTGATTTACGGTTAGTGACTGATTAATTGAAATGAGGCGTATGATGTGTTTGTGTAGCACTTTTTACTATATACGCGATTTGCTCAAAAAGATCGGGTTTATCCCATTTTGAACAACTCAATCGATGATAGGAAGTCGAAGATGAAGATGGTGGTCGAAGACCGGAGATCTTCACCTCGTTTGGATGGTAACTGATGTCCTGATTGGGAGGCATCCCGAAATATGGATAATGAGTGGTGATCGTCCAGACGTACGTGGAGATCGATGGGTATGCGAGGTACATAGTGCCTCCGGTTTCATTCAGACCCAGAACGGACTTGTAAATGGACTATGTGTCTGACATTGGAATTCATTCTGTGTGATTGATAGCCATCAGTCACATAGCGTGAATTACCTATGTGGCATGCTAAGATGCAGTAATCAAGGCTTCTGTTGAAAAGCAAAGTCTTGTGGTTGATGATCAAAGCACCGCCTGTGTGGCATAGCTTTGTGTATAACGTGAATTCGCGAGCCTCACACCCCGGTATGAACCAGAAACGAGAGAGGACCTCAGGGGGGCATGCGTTTCCTTCTAGCTAGAGGTGGTGTCAGTGCTTGAACTGGCTGACATTTATATTATTTTCACCTATGTGGTTGTTGCTGGTGCGAGGCGCCTCGGTTATATCGGTCGATCCAGGACCGATGGAGTCATTCGTTGGCTCATTTACGCCCCAAAGGGTGGGGAAACGTAGTGTTCAGGCATTTTAATCCACATCGGTGGACCGGCCCTGACGATCCAAGGGTCAATGCGTTCTGATCCTGAGACTCGGGCTAAACAGTCTCGAAGTCGGTAAGGACTATCTTTTGCCTTGGTTCATGACAGAAATCCAATTTCCAAATACGTGACTGTGCGGTTTTGATTGTAAACCTATATTTGGCGACATAGTGGCATGAGACGCTCATGTCGTCTATGATTGATAGTTATGATTGAAATTGTTTTTGAAACTTATAAACTCTAGTAATAATATCAAATGCTTTTGTTTTTTTCGTTTCAAGCATATTTTGGCCATTATAAGGTAAAAACTCTATCCTCTGGTTTGTGTTGCATTGTGTGATGGGAACTGAGTCTTATAATGGCTTCATTTTTATAAAAAGCATTGTGATGTTTAAAAGATTGACTTGTTTTAAAGCACTGGCAATCCAATGGAGAAAACCCGTTCCGCGAAGGTGGCGTGGTCCCGTGATTAGCCATATTATAAAATGTGTTAAGTAGATTTCTCATACCAGTCCCATGACTGACTCGTTGTTTGTTTCACTTGCAAACTCGGGTGCCCCTTTTTCTACACGGGCAGCCTTGTATTCAGGTTGTAGCAGGCTCTTTCTGGATAGTTGGAGCTGAAGATGGATTCTATCATTTATCTCTTTTTATGTTGTTCAACTCCTATTGTACATATTATGTTTGTTTTCCGCTGTATACATTTATGTATAGCTGAACTGTATTTGTACTAAGTATGATCCTGTATATTGTGTAACTCTGATGATTACGTTTATCCAGTGTATTTTATTGTACATTATTTGGTGTATTTATTTATTTCTGTTCTGCTATTATCTGTTTATGTGTTATATTCCAAAGATTACCCTTGCCACCGTCAGTACGGGGTTTGGGGTCGTCACAACGGAAATATATCTTACACAGCAAACGAATTTATAATGCAAAGGGAAAGACGCTAGCGTCAACAATTAGTTCGCAGCTAGCACTTATGAAGTTATTTAACTGCTATCTTATTATATTTATTTTCTAAATTTTCTTTTATGAAATGAGCAACAAAACAAGGAACAATAAAATATTGGTTTAATCCTTCAATATGATTAACTCTGAATATGAATTCAGGATTTAATCATTCACTACAATTCAGTTTTAAATATGAATTTCAAACTGCATTGTACATACAAGATTAAGATTTCCTTGGTCTTCCGTCACATTTTGATCTTGAGCTTGAGATTCAATGAATCAAAATCCGAAACTAAGTTTATTTCAACAGCATGGGCGATTTATGAGATTTCTTTTCTAGCTGCAGAATAATGACATCTAATAAGGGGGAAAAAACCAAGAAATAGAAAATGAGTACTATTTTTCATTGTTGTGCATTCACTGCACCATAATAACCATTCCGCAATAGCTTTGAGCTATTGCGATTGCAATTCGCAATGGCTTGGAGCAGCTCTGAAATGAGTAGCTCTTAGCTTTAGCAACCGCTTGGAATCGTCGCAAAGTTCTATTTTGCAACTGCTTTAAACAGCTGTAAGTATATCGCTAGCAATAGTTATGAGAAATTGCGAAATTGCGACAGTGTTAAGCCATGCTAAATAATTTATGAAAAATCCGAACTGACACCAAATAGCACAAAAACCACA
The DNA here is from genome assembly GCA_030737875.1 of Allium sativum. Lineage (NCBI taxonomy): Eukaryota > Viridiplantae > Streptophyta > Magnoliopsida > Asparagales > Amaryllidaceae > Allium > Allium sativum. The sequence goes on along the minus strand of CM060915.1, from coordinate 582,669,787 downwards.
CTATAACACACAAGAAACGTAGAATGGGATGAAGTCTCGAATCATATTCCTAACATAATCCATGTAATTCTCAGATGCAATTAGTCTTAGATTGAACATCTGTGTCCTAATGCCAACTGCCAATCTATAGTGTCCACTTGGCACACTTGCAAGCAATGCAATAAGGTCAACTCATTAGCATCCATTGACTATGTCTCTTTAGTTCATTCATCATTCCAGTGCATTATTTGGTGTGCCAATTGCCAAGTCAACATGCTTTTGCTTAGTAAAACGTTAATGCATGTATAACTGCAAAACGAAATAGTGAACAAACTAAAAAAAATGATAGCAACAACAGTAAACGAACTTTAAAAAACAATAAAAAAATTAAATGTTAATCTATAACACAAAGCAGGTATCATGCCTGCGTTATTTAGTTCAGTAGCAACAACAGTGAACAAACGATAAAAAATGAAACAAACTAAACAAAAGAAAAAACACATAAAATGAATATACGTTCAAGAACGCAAAATGAAACATGGAAATATATAACGTTGTTTATATGCAGTAATGCAACAGAGACAATTTCATATCACATCATCCAAGCATACAAAAATGAATAGCCAAACAAAAATGCACTAAACAGATGCAGATGCTCTTTTAATTAGAATAGAATTATACACATATCAAACAAAAAACAAAGTAAACAAAAAACACACAAAATAAACATGAACATCCATCTTTTTGTTTTAAGTATCCACAGACCGCCTGTGGTTTAAGATGTTTACATTTGTCTTTTTCAAAGATATAAATACGCCTGAAATATTTACAACCGGTTAGCTTGTTGTAAAATAAAATGGACATATTAAAAAAAAGCACGAAACATTGTAAAAGAACCCAAGAACTAAAAAAATTTAATTGAAAATGAGTAAACATGCATTAGAAATAAACTAGGATACATTACCAGTAAATATTACAATACGCTAGTACAGCACTACATTTCTATATAAGAATTACAAGCTATTTAGATGTAGATTAATAAGTAGGTCTACTTCTAAGTCTAAAATGAAATAGAGCAGTAATAAGCATAGATAATTATACATTAGAATTCATAAGGCGTATGCCTGTCTGTTAAGAAACGTCTAAAATTCTTACTTACTAATTAAAAGTCAACGTCCTCCTCATTGCTGATCCGACATCATCATCCAAATTATCTTCTTCACCAATCTGTGCATCACCGTCATCCTCGGTCTCAGAACCTGAATGCTCAATAGGTTGCTTCTTCCTTTTTTGACTTAGAAGTTGGTTCTCTTGTCTTCTTTTTTTGCATAGTCTTGTGTGGCTATTGAGGCCAATATTATCATCAAAATCTCTACCTGCTTCAATAAGCTCAACTATATAATCTGTATAACCCACATTTTCATTAGCAGCATCATCGGAAGGAACCATCCAATAATCACAAGCATCATCTAATGACTTTAAAACAATTGGATCTGCATCTTATCCTACCAAACTAGTACGACATTCATAGTGATGTCTTAACTTTGTGTTATATAGAACATACACGAGATCGTTCAATTTTTTTTATATTCTAGTCTGTTTCTTTTCTTACTATGTTTATGATTATTGAAAGGGAAAAAAATGGAATAGAAGATTAATAGATTGTACAAGCATTCAATATATGACAAAAGTTAAACGACTTGACTTACATTATCGAATGCACTCCAGTTTCTCTCACAGGGCGAAGCATATACAATAAGGCCTAAAACTCTTTTAGCAAAATTCTGTAGCTCAAGGACCTCATTGCCCCATGTAATCCATCACTCAGCTGCATTGAAAATAAGATAAATATTTAGTTCAACTGATACTAAAACATCTAAACCATTTTGGTAGATTTTCATCTATCACATCATTTGTCATTTTATGAATTATCTTTGCGTCCTTAATATATACAGAGCCATCCAGTGATTTCAGAAAGATGGTCCCTTTCAGACAATTAACCAAGAAATTTATAAGTGTCCTTCCTACTCCATCTATCCACCAATCATCATAATACTGCATCCAAAGTTTTCCAAGTGTGTCTTAAATGACCAATCCATTGTTCTATGAATTGAATATGTGCGTTGCTTTTAACTTGCTTACTAGTATCTTCACCACCATAATTTTGATTATGTTTTTTTTTTCAAAACAGGAAATGACGATGGTTGTTTTTCACAGAAACTCCTATTTCGAAGAAACAACATATGCCTTTTCTTTGAAACAATTTCCTATGATTTTTGGGCCAAACCATAATTCATTGCAAAAGCAAAAGCGAAATCAAGATAAACTAAACTAGAAACCACAAAATCACATTCCGAAATCTAAGGCAACCAAAGCAATATAGCTGGGCCAACATAACTGTGATTTACTTGTTCAAAAGTTTTAACTTATAGATTGTCCAGACTCACGAAGCTTCCTAGAAGTAACTTAATTTCCATGATATCAAAGACCTTTTTTATGCCATCTTTGTTGTTTTCGTGGTATCATAGTGAGGTCTGAGAAGTGAAATACATGATTTAAGTAAAGAATTACAAATACTTGTCAAATTATTCTACCCGAATATTTACAGCAATATCAGAAATTGCATTCATTTATTCTAGGATTTGACGAAGATATGTCATCATTAATGATTTGGTGATTCACAATATCAGAAATAGTAAAGTTTTTCTACTTGTTTAGATCAGGAAACCAAAGCTCCTAACCTCAAACATCTATGTTACATATTATCTGTAGTGATCAATTGTAAACGACAAGTAATGGGATTCGGCCTGAACCATTCTACTTAGCCGATGCCCCCTTTCTTTGCAACTTTCCCTATTACCAAAATAAATAAATAAATAAAAATCAGAATACCCCTCTCCCTTGCGGTCGATGGCTGCCAAAACCCTTCTCATCCCTCGACTGCTCCCTAAGCCACAAATCCAAGTCGCAAATCACAAAAACTTAAATATTAATATTGAAAAAATGCAATACATATGAAGCAAAGAACTAATCAACCATGCATATCAAGAGTCATAATCCTTTCAAACATTTTAAAAATTATAAATTCGAAAAGTACATACCTAAATATTGATACATACTTTAAAATCCACATAACTAATTGTAATTAGGTCTCGTGTTTATAATAACATACCTGAAATCATGGTTAGTTGGAGGAGGCTGCTTAAGAGGGAAATGATAGTTGGAGGGCAGAGATTGTGAAGCAGCGACAAACGAGGTTTCTACATCAGTCTCTTACATTAGGAAATAAAATCGATCGATCAAAAAGTGAATTGATTAACCTAAAAAAATGAATTGATCTTAGGGAGAAGATATAGGCGAGATTAGGGAAAACGAGCATAGCAGAATAAGTGAAAAAAATGAGATTTAGGGGTGATGAAGTGGACGCGATTGGATGAGAAAACAAAGGAGAAATGGAAGAGAAGGTAAACGCGGAAAGGAAAGTCTTGCGAGCGAAAATTACACCAAAATCTATTAGCTTAGACAATTTGTTTTTGGCTCTTACAGTAGCCAAACCTCCCTAACGGTCGGTTTGAAAAATTGAAGTCGGTTCATGTTAGGTGAATGCTGAAAATTTTTCAAACAACTTATTTGTGCATAATTTTCTATTTAAGTTGGGCTTTTCAAATATAATCAATGGATAAATGGACTTTGAAGAAAATAGAAAATAATAAAGCGAGAGTTTTAGAGCAAAAAACTATTAATAAATTTAATTTGATTTTAATCTGTGTGCGTAGTCACTAGTTGGGAAAATAATAAAGCAAGTTAATAACACAAACTCATTCAATCATGAGGTGGTTGTGTCTGATCCACAAGCTAAGAGAGTTGAACCTACCTACCTACCAGAGGAGGGTGGTCACCCCTAAAACTCACCCTTGGCAGAAAGTGGAAAGAAGCAAGAGGGCAGTCACGTTCAAGAAATATAGAAACATATCTACTTTTGGTGACTACTTGGCTAATGCTATGAAGCTGCAATGGCAAAGAAGAAAAGATGGCACTGTCGATCGCGTGCAGAGCACAATGGAGGAGGGAGAAACTCATTATGGTCGTTTGAATGACAAGCAGGTGAAAAACATGAGTAGCAGATCTGTCATAACCCCCACATCTGGCAATGTTCATGGCACCACTGAGGTAAACTTGAATACACGTAACAGCTTTGCTAGCTTGCAAGAGCAACAGTGCGATGAGCACGACATCCAAGCTAACAAAAGGAAAAGTAACTCTGGAAGCAGTGCTGAATCGTTTAAAGTTGTGTCTGTTAGTACAGAATCAAAGGAGCCATCTAAAGAAGATGAAGTAAACAAGGAAGCAACTGGGTTTAAAAACAATGAGGAAAACAGTAAGGAAGATGCTGAGAAAATTGTAATAAACGTTGAGAATACCAGCGAAAAGGATACACACGTAAAACCATAGAAGAGCTCTAGTAAAAATGAAGTTAAGAGAACCACTGTGCTCAATGACTTGGAGCAAGTTGAACAACAAAAGGAAAAACAACTGACCAATGTAACTGCCATACATGCACCTATCACTACTCAACAACTTGACTATCAGGTTAATGATCTTGTAAATCCTGCTTTTGAACCAGCACTGCAAGCAGTTTTTCTAGCTTACTGTGATATATAACGAATACACTTGAATATGAAGATGAAGTTGTTCCAAAAGCTCCTGATAAACCAGTTTTCCCTTCAAAAGCATCTGAACATAACAATTGTGATTCTATCGAGAAAAATAGAGACAACCAAGTCAAAAATGCTGCTAACAAGGATCAACCTTATGACAAGATTTCCCCTCCTCCAGGCCATAAAATAGCAATTGAATCCATTCTTTATGACATTGCTAAAGCTACCAAAGATAAGATAGGAAATAGACTGCCTAAATCAGGTAAGCTAATTAATGAGAGCTCACCACACGCTAAAGCAAACCAATCAGGAGCTGATTCATCTGGGGTCGTTACCAGATCCAAAGCTGAATGTTACCTCACTAATCCCAGAGTTTAATAATGCTACAAAGCATATGTGTATGGAACATTAGAGGAGCGCACTTGGACATCAAGTTGGACTAATGCAAGAACTTTGTTAGGAAGCATAATCTTTCTGCTCTTGCCATTTTGGAGACAAAATTAAATGAAGAACTAACCATCAGAGCAGCTAGGTATATCAATTTGACTTGGCAACTTTTACATAACTTACATGATGCTATTTATGGTAGAATCATGCTTATTTTTTATCCTGCTATCCACAATTTTACTAAGATTACCTCCTCCAACAAGTATATTCACTGTCACAACATTTTCGTCCCCACTGCTGCTTCTTATTATTTTACGTTATTTATGCTATGAATTCTGCTCTTGCTAGAAAAAAAAAAAAAAAAAAAAAAAAAAAAAAAAAAACTATACCAGGATATGCTTAACTTTAGACAACATACCCACTCATGGTTGGTGTGTGGTAACTTTAATTCACCTGTGCATCTCACTGATGGAGTGGGTGGATCCCCTGTTATATGCTTAATGAGATAGGCCCTCTTAATATTGTAATGAACTCCCTTCCCCCATTTTGTCCGATCACTCCCCCCAAGTGCTTCACCTTGGTGATACTGAAATTTTTAGAAGGCCTAGCTTTAAGTTCTTTAATGTTTGGGCTGATGATGTTAGTATTTTTTTGAAACTTGTTAATAAGGATTGGCCTGTACCTTGTTTTGGTAACCCCTTATTTGTGTTACACAAAAAGTTAAAATCCCTTAAATTTGTGCTTAAATTGTGGGCTAAAGAAAAGTTCGGTAACGATAACGGCCTATACTCTCACTGGCGTAGATTACTTGAACAAACGCAAATGCTAATGCTAATGCTAGCTGATCCTACTAATCCTATTTACTCTAGTATCGAAGTAGATTAATTCTATTAAGCACAGGGATGCCCTTATCACCGAGGCAAATATGAAGAGACAAAAAGCGAGAATTGCTTGGTTTGAAGAGGGTGATAGGAATTTCTCTTACTTTCATTCTGCGCTGAGAGCTAATCAGAACAAGCAAACAATTCATTCCATCATCGACAGGAGCGGTTAGGTACACACTTCTAAAAACGATATTAAGCATGCTTTTGTGGAGTACTTCACTAGTCTGTTTGGTAACGAGGATAATTTCAACCCCTTGATTGAAGATATTAACCCAATGATCCTTCCCGCGCTTAGTTCTGAACAACACTTTTATCCTGGCACTCCTGTTTATGAGAACGAGATTAAAGATGCTATGTTTTCTCTTAATAGTAACTCTAGTGGAGGCCCTGATGGATTTAATGCTTTCTTTTACAAGAAACGCTGGAACATAGTTAAAAATGATGTTAACAAGGCTGTGCAACACTTTTTAAAAAAAGATAAAATGATGCACTCATACAATAACACTGTTGAAGTATGCGATACTATGTGTTAGATTGGGGAGGATATTTCGGAATATTTCGAATATTTAGGATACAGAGGATATTTTCAGATCTGGAGCATATTTAGGATCTGGAGGATATTTCGGATCTAGAGGAAATTTTGGGAATTTCCATATACTTCCCTATGTCTATATAAGCTACATCGGATCCAAAAGGAGAAGGTACAACAAAATCAAGAGATTAGATCAAGATTTATTCTAACTAGGGTTTAGGCAATCCTAATCTTCTTCAATTCCTTTCTCCACAAAATCAAAATTTTCTAGTAAATTTGATCATTGTAATCAATCTCTTGTACTCTTCTATTGATATTAACAAAGGTTTCTCTCTCAAAGTGGATGTACACCGACAAGACGTCGGGGGAACCACTATAAATCCCTGTGTGATTTAGTTTCTCATTATTGCTCTATTATTTTCATTGTTTGGTGATTGTGTTTGGCTTAGATAAGATTGAGATTGTTCGATTGGTTGTTTTTGCACTATTACCACGATCTCTTTTCCGCGGCGTTGGGGATTTTTGGTTTAAGCGGTCTTGAATCAAAATTTCTCCACAACGTTTGGTATCAGAGCATTGGTGTTGGTAGATAGTTGTAGAAATGCCGGAATCAGGTTCAAATAATCCATCAACAGTTGGTCCAAGTGGTGTAGCTCCTTATGTACGTGGATCGTATGCAGCTGCTGGTTCACAATTGGTTATCGACAAGTGGAATGACGATAATGATTTCGAAAAGTGGCAATGGAAGATGAAAGAGGTTCTTAGGCGGAATCGGGTACATCAAGTGGTGTTTGATACACATTTATTGCCAGAGGACATCTCAGATGTGGAGATAGAAGAAATGGAAGAGTGGGCATTCACTACACTTCAACTTGTCATAGAGGAGAATGTTATTTCCGAAATTAGTGGTGAGACGACTGCTAAAGGTATTTGGAACAAGTTGGAGGAGTTGTATATGAAGAAGTCACTCACAAATCGACTGATCTTGTTGCGGACTTTCTTTACCTACAAGATGAAGGAAGGAACTTTGCTAAAGGCGCACTTAAATGTGTTTGATGATTTGCTAATGAAGATGAAGGCGGTAGATTTGAAGATTAAGGAGGAACAGAAGGCGATGATATTGTTATGTTCATTGCCTGAGCGCTATACTGGGTTCTCAAAAGGTTTGATCTATAGCTGGGATACATTGACTCTAAATGATGTCAAGACGGGTCTTCTTAGTGAGGAATTGCGAGATCAGATGAAGGAGCTGAGTGATGGTAATAGTGGTGCTGGTAATGGTCAAGGTTTATTTGCGGAGAAAGAAAAGTCAGAGAAGAAGGGAAATTGGGGGCGTTCTAAGTCTAAGAAGCCCGGTGGAAAAGGAAAATCAAAAGAAAGAAATGGCAAGTGCTTTATATGTAAGAAACCTAGTCACTGGAAGAATGATTGTCCAGACAAGGGGAAGAAGAAAGTAGCATCTTCATCAGTTGCGGTGGAGAGAGATGTTAGTGAGGAAGACGTAGATGTTTTGTCGTCAGTAGCATCAGATGTTTCGGGCAGCGATTGGGTGCTTGATTCGGGGGCTTCATATCACATGACGCCTAATAGGAATTGTTTTTCTTCTTATGTTGAATGGGAAGGAAAATCAATTGTTATGGGAAATGGTGCAGTTTGCAAGTCGAAGGACATTGGATCTGTGCAAATTCGGATGTTTGACGGAGTGGTTCGTACTCTCACTAATGTCGCTATGTTTTGGGACTATGGAAGTCACTTATCTCTTTGGGACAGTTGGATTCTTTAGGTTGTAAGATCACCATTGAGAGTGATAGCTTGAGGGTTTCGAAGGGTGCGCTTGTGGTTATGAAGGATGCTAAAACTCATGGTATCTATTTGCTTCAAGGAGTGACCTGGAAGGCGAAACTTGTGTCAGTGTTGATAGTTTTCGTGGCTTAGATGCTACACGGCTGTGGCATTTGAGATTGGGTCATGTCTCGGAGAAGAGTTTAGATATTCTTCGTCGAAGGGAGATGATTGATGGTGAGAGTTTCAGCAAGTTGGAGTTTTGCGAAGAATGTGTCATGGGGAAGCAAACTAAAGTATCATTCAGTGAAGGAAAACATGATTCAAGAGGGATTCTTGAGTATGTGCACACGGATGTTTGGGGAACTGTGCCTGTAGCTTCTTTGGGAGGAGCAAGATATTATATTTCTTTCACTGATGATTTTTCTCGGAAGGTTTGGGTGAATGTAATGAAGGCCAAGTCGGAGGCATTTGCAAGATTCAAAAAATGGAAGGCTCTTGTTGAGAATGAGAATGGAAAGACTTTGAAGGTTCTTAGGTCCGATAATGGTGGCGAATATGTTTCCAGAGAATTTCTGAATTTTCGCAAGCATCATGGTATTCGGAGGCATTTTACTACACCGGGAGATGCGCAATCTAATGGAGTGGCGGAGAGAATGAACCGAACTCTACTAGAGAAAGCTCGATGCTTGAGATTGACATCGGGTTTGTCTAAGGGATTTTGGGCCGAAGCTTTGTCAACCGCGGTGCATATTATTAATCGGATTCTGTGCTCGGCTATTGATAACAAAACTCCGGAGGAAGTGTGGAAGGCGAAGAGCATTGACTTGAGTTATCTTCGTGTATTTGGCAGTCCTGTTTATGTGCATGATCCCGGGAATGATAAGCTCTCACTTAGAGCTTTCAAAGGGATTTTTCTCGATTATATGGATGGTGTCAAAGGTTATCGGATTTGGAATCTGGAAACGAAGAAGGCTATGGTTTCTCGTTATGTTACTTTTGATGAGTCGGCTATGTTCAAGGAGAACGAAGGCTCATCGGATGTTCCGGATTTGGTTCACGGTGAATCAAAGGAGAAGGAAGTTATTCCCACTTTCAGGCCTAGAGAGAGTAGAGTTGTTGGAGGTGCTTGCGAGGTGAATGCGGTTGATGTTACATCACATAGTCCACAAGATTCCTCTAGTAGTGTTTGTGATGTGCACGAGCCTAGAGAAGATTCAGTTCAAGGTGGAGCTGAAGAAAGACCGGGTGATGACATTGCTACTCGGGTTGGTCGTCATGCTATAAGGCCACCCGAAAGATATGGTGATTGGAACTATCTTAGCTTTTGTGAGAATTTAGACTATGCTCTTCATGTAGTCCAAGATGAGCCGATGGACCTTGATGACGTCATGGATTCGAGTGATAGCTCGAAGTTGATTTGCATCATGGAGGAAGAGATGCAATCATTGATGAAGAACCATACTTGGGAGTTAGTTCCACCTCCTTAAGGAAACCGTGCTATTGGGTGCAAATGGATATATAAGCTGAAGGACAATGGAAGATACAAAGCTAGGCTAGTGGCTAAGAGGTCTGCATAGAGGAAAGGAAAGGAGTATGATGAGATCTTCGCACCAGTTGTGAGGCATACTTCTATCCGGATATTACTTGCATTAGTTGCTATTTACGACTTGGAGTTGGAGCAACTAGATGTGAAAACCGCCTTCTTGAATGGAGACTTGGATAAAGACATCTACATGGAGCAACCGGAAGGGTTTGTTGTAGAAGGTAAGTCAGAACTAGTTTGCAAGTTGAAGAAATCACTATATGATTTGAAGAAATCACCTAGGCAATGGTACAAGAGATTTGATCATTTCATGCTTGAAAGTGGCTTCCATCGAAGCATCAAGGATGCTAGCGTTTACTTCAAGAGGTTAGGAAATGATTGTTGGATGTATTTATTCTTGTATGTGGACGATATGCTCATTGCTTCTAAGGACAAGGCAGAAATCAACAAGTTGAAAGAAAAATTAAAGGTGGAGTTCAAAATGAAAGATCTTGGAGAAGCAAGGAAAATCTTGGGCATGGAAATTGAAAGAGATCGAAAGCGTTTTGAGTTGAGATTTACTCAAAAGGAGTATATTAAGAAGGTACTTTGCCGGTTTAGCATAGAGAATGCAAAGGCGTTAAATACACCTTTACCTTTGCATATAAAGCTTTCGAGTAAGGGATCACCTATCGAGGAGAAAGACAAGGCTTATATGGAAAAGGTGCCGTATGCTAGTGCGGTTGGAATTTTGATGTATGTCATGGTGTGTACAAGACCCGATATTGCAAATGCCGTCGGGATGGTTAGTCGTTATATGGCTAATCCGGAGAAATCGCATTGGGAAGCCGTGAAGGCTATATTGAGATACTTGAAAGGCACAGCATCTCATGGTCTTGTTTTTGGTGGTAGTGATGGATTGAGTTGCAAGTTAGTTGGTTATTGTGACTCGGACTACGCCAGTGATAGGGATCGGAGGAAATCAACTTCCAGGTATGTCTTCACACTTGGTGGTACGACCATTAGTTGGAGATCGAGATTGCAAACCGTAGTTGCTTTATCCACTACGGAAGCGGAGTTGATAGCCGCTGTGGAAGCGGCAAAGGAGGCACTCTATTTGAAGCGACTATTGTGTGACTTGGGTTTCTGTAACACCCCGTGTATTCTATAACAGTGAAATTCACAAATTAAAGTATAATTAATTTCAAATCAAAGAATTAAGGGAAACGGGATACGCCGTTGCGTTCGTCTCGGAATTCTGCCTGGGATAGAGTCCGAGTTTGCGTAAAACGGACTCCGTATGAAGAAGATATGGCCTCCGGAAGTTTCAGAATTCAGTTTAAAATTCAAACAGACAGAAACAGCTCAGAAATCAGATACAAATTTCAAAAATCGGGCCAGATTGGCCAGGGCGGGAATTTTCCCGCCCAAGGCACCCAGGTCGACTGGGTAGTCGACCTGGGGCACCCAGGTCGACTACCAAGTCGACACGGGGGTCGACCTGGCCCCTGAGCCAGGTCGAACCCAGCCCCTCCTGGCTGGCCTGGTCTGTGCTTGGCCGAATTTCTGAGCCTTGCTTTGTCACTAGGGCTAGGCGTCATCTCCTGATTGGTCTCTCCTTCAAACGAACGGCTAATATTAATCCAAGCTCCATCGACGGTTCTAATCAATTCACAAACTCTATAAAAAGGACCTAAGACTCCACCTAATTCATACAAATAAAAATTAGAATGAGACCGTCATGCTGCTGAGGAAAGACTAGAAGTAGCCGTCAAAATTGAGAGACGATTAGGAGACAATTCAAAAGCCTAAAGCGACGACAACTAAATCAAAACAATGCCTACAACAAAGGATAGCATCTCCAAATTCAGAATTCAGAAACCTGAATTGAAGATTCGTCATACGTTGTAAGTAGAGTGCTATTCCGATGTGAATGAATAATTGTGTTTTGATTTGTGTAAAATGAGAAATGGAATTGTACTTAATTTGTGGTGATAATAATTCATAATTGTATGTTGCTATGATTCTAATCGATTTGGGATGTTGTGGTATAACGATGTTAGACCTATTGGATATTTGCAAGTATGCGCTTCATGTTGGAAGTTAACAACTTTATGTTTGTGGTAGTTTATCACAACACCTATTGGATAATTGCAAGTATATGATTCATGTTAACGACTATATGTTTGTGGTGGTTTATTTGAGATTCATGCAAGTATATGGTTCACTATTATGCCAACATGATGTATATTTTTTTTTATAATCACTTTTAGTGTAGTTGGATCCATTTGGGTATTATGACTCATATGAATTTATGTTGGAATTGGCATCATGATTCAAGTGTAAAACCATACTTTTGTATTAGAGACAAAAGTAGGCATCTTTGTAAACTTATGTTGACTCTATGAACATGACTAAACTATGTTTGGTGTTATGCCTAATTGGAAACATGTTTTAGGCCTATGTTGTTATCAAAATCATATGATAATATATGTGACACATAATTAAGTTAGATTTACATTCCAATTGCAAGTTTACATGAATAGATTAAATACTATGATTCATGTTTAGGTATGTTTATGCCATGATTATATGAATAGAATGATTCATGTTTAGGTATGTTTATGCCATGATTATATGAATAGAATGATTCATGTTTAGGTATGTTTATGCCACGATTATATGCTATTACAATGCAAGTTCACAAGTGCCTAATTCATCGTTATGTTGCAAGTTCATGCGTTCACACTCCCCTTTTGATGTTACTTAGAATATATAAACACCATGTTCTAAGCCTCCCCTTTTTCATGTGGCTAAGTTGGGTTTAAATGTTAAACCCAACATATGTTATATTGTAGCGAATGTATAAAACGGGGGTAATGACGTTTGGGTTAAAATATAAACATATGGGTTGGCATGTTTGATGCATGCCAACGACCTTGAAAACAATTAAGTGGTATAAGTTAATTTTACCCAATAAAATGGAATTTGAATAATGGGCCGCAAATATTTACATATAAAAAGAAAAGAGACAAAATATGTAAATTTAGAAAATACGATGTGTTTAACCCGAGGTTGGATTGAGTTGTGATGTAAACCTGCCCGGAACAGCCCGGCTGTCCAGTAGTCACAACAATACCTATCCAATGTGGGTGGCTAAACATTGAGCCCAATAAAGACCCGAGGTTAGACTGAGTTGTGACGTAAGACTGCCCGGAACCAACCAGCAACAGGCAGTCACAACAATACCTGTCTAATGTGAGAGGTCGAGGCTTTAATAAGACAATTAAGGCTGAGTCAGGATTGATAGGATTAAGTAAATTGAATTAATACTTAATCAAAATGGAACATGCTAAATTATACAGACTGATTGGGGGTTAGGTTTACAAAACACTTAACCAACTTAGCATGTTGGCTAGAAATAGAAAACCTAGTAGCGGGGGACCCTTTTCAGCAGTAACCCTACAAGGTGTATCAGGATACCCTGAACTAGGCAGGGTGGGGCACGATTACTGGGCTGACTGTAAGAGGTCAAATCGACGGCGGTGGTGCAGCAGTGTAGGTTCTAACGGGGTGCGGGCGTGCACACACTCCGGCGCAGAAAAATAAGGCATTGGGCACCAGTAGTATACCTGTGCATTCTAGAATTGTGTCGGGTCGCCACCATGGGACTTGATACACCCCATGGTGGGACCAGCATAGGTAGCTACAACATCGGGGGCCGTAAGACACATGTAACTATGCGAGTAGGAGCCGATCATTAGAAATGGATCACTTCACCCTGATTATGGGGTGCCTGTTGGGAACTAGTTTATATGGATGCAGAGATTAATATGGGGTACGATAGTATATTCGACTCTCGACAACTTAACTTATTTATAGTGCTTTCCCATTTCCAGTTTATACTTATCATGCCCAATTCTTTATTCATAGACTGAATAGTCCTAGACTTACTCAGGCTTTATGTCTGACTCTACTTTTCTTTCGTCTTCTTTTCTTTCGTCCCCCCCCCCCCAGGTTCACAGGGAAGGAATACCGCAGCTTGACCAGTTTTCACATCCAGCTTGAAGAGAAAGAATGTATTGCTTGGATCTCTTTCGTTTTGGACTATGGCTTTGGATTGCAACTATGGGGACTTATGCAGTTTACTTTTGTTTTTATGCTTCTTTAAGTTATGACATCAAGACAGTTATGAAAATGTAATGGTTTTTGGAAGTATTGTAAGACAATTATGGCATGGTTTGTGTAAACACGTATTTTGATGGAATAAAAGTGCTGTTGTTTTCCGCTGTTCAAAAATATGTGTATTTATATCTGTCTTATGTATCTGTGACCTATACTTATAAACCTCCACCAAAATTAGGGCATTCCCTTTGAGAGTGACACTAACGGAGGTGGGGTGTTTCACTTGGTATCAGAGCATAGGTTTACCAGATAAGATAAAAAGTTTTGAAAATTCATTTCTAAAAAGAAAATTTAAAGAAGCATTTTTAAAGATAAAATGTTATTTTATTTTAAAAAAGGCATAGTCCCCCAAAGCCATAGGTACTATCTTTTATCCTTCGTTTTGAATCTATCCTTTTTGTTTCAGCATGCCCGAAGAACTTAACTTGCCAGAGGGTGTACCAATACCTGGTTGGTTTAGACTATTCTTAGAAGCAAGGGCCAATCAGCCAGGTCTCACTGTTCCTCCTCCCCCAGCTGCAGGAAATCATCCAGCTGCAGTAGCACCACTTCCTCCACCTCCTACGCGGGGTAATACTTTTGCTAAGATATGTAAAGATTTTAAAGCTATGGGAGGAAAGGACTTTCATGGAACCAAGTCCTTCGTGGCAGCCAGGAATTGGCTGAAGGAAACCGAGGACTTATTCGTCATCTTTGAGGTAGAAGATAGGCAGAAGGTACAACTGGCAGTATGGCTACTTAAAGGCGAGGCTTCCTACTGGTGGGAAGTCACCAATGCAGAAAGACCAGTGGAAACATGGGGGGACTTTTGGGCAAGGTTTGAGGCTAAATTTCTCTCAGAAGCTGAAAGGAGTCTTCAGTTAGAAAAATTCTTATTTCTTAAGCAAGGGAATATGACAGTCAAAGAGTATGTTAATCAGTTCGATCAGCTGGCTAGGTTCGGACTGGACCTAGTCAACACTCCGCACAAGAAGGCTCTCCGCTTTGTCAAAGGATTGAATGAGCCATTACACAGTTTGGCCATGACCCATATACCCATGGGAGCTACGTATGAAAGGTTGGTGCAGATGGCATTGCTCAATGAAGAGGATAAGGGCAAGAAGGAGACAAAGGCAGAAAGCTCTCAAGGGAAGAAAGAGGGTTTAAGCCTAAGAAGACAGACCTTAAGAAGGGCGGGAAAGACAACAAAAAGAAGAGGAAGTGTAATTTCTGTGGCAAAGCGGGGCACTTAGTGAAAGATTGTCGGAAAAAGAAGGCCAAGATGAATGGTGGGTGCTTTTCTTGCGGTAAGACAGGCCACATGGCTAAGGATTGCCCAAAGAAACGAGGGCAGGGGCAGAGGGCTGGATCCACCTCAGGGGCACAGGTTCATGTGCTAGAAGCGCCACCTCTGCAACAGCGAGGTATAAATACTTCTGTAGAAAGTGTAGTTTATCTTTATGATCACCAGTTCGCACTTTATTTGATTCTGGCGCATCACACTCCTTTATCTCATCTACTTTAGTAGAATCTCTGCACCTAGAAACTAGTATGGTAGAGGACCCCTTAATTGTTTCAAATCCAATCGGGGGCCCGGCTCATTTGTCTATGATTTGTGTGGGATTGAAAATTTCTATTCTAAGCGTAGAATTTAGATGTAGTGCCTTTTTTTTGGGCTTCTCGGGATATGGTTTGATTTTGGGCATGGATTGGCTATCCAGTAATGGTGCCTTCCTTGATTGTGAGAAAAGGGTGGTTAGGCTTCTGACCCAACTCAGTAACACTTTGGAAATTACTTGTAATCCCTCGTATGCGGTTATGCTTAGTTATCTTGAATCGTTAGATGCTTCTGTTGAGAGTTTGCAATCGGTTAGAGTGGTCCGGGAATATCCGGATGTCTTCGAAGAGGTGAAGGGCTTACCTCCGAAGCGGGAGATAGACTTCCGCATATATCTAGTAGATAATGCAAAGCCCGTTGCGTTGCCCGTTAGACACATGGCTCCGCGGGAAAGGAAAGAGCTCAGTAAACAGATTAAAGAGCTTCTAGAGAAGGGGTTCATTAGGAGGAGCATTTCAGAATGGGGCGCTCTAGTGGTGTTCGCCACAAAGGCGGATGGTTCACTCCGTCTATGTGTTGACTATAGGGAGCTCAACAAGCTAACGAAAAAGAATAAGCACCCTCTCCCCAGAATTAACGATCTGTTTGATCAGCTTGTAGGAGCGTCTGTTTTCTCCCAACTCGATTTAGCGACCGGATTTCATCAGCTAAGAGTGGCTGAAGATAGTATCGATAAGACAGCATTCAGAACCCCAGACGGCTTCTTTGAATGGCTTGTCATGCCTTTCAGCCTGACAAACGCACCCGCTTACTTCGTGGACCTGATGAGTAGGGTGTTCAAAGATTTCCTCAATAAGTTCGTAGTGGTCTTCGTAGACGATATCTTGATCTTCTCAAAGAGTGAAGAAGAACATGCTCAGCACTTAAGGGCAATCATGGAAACTCTGCGAGTCCGTCAGCTAAAAGCCAAATTCTCCAAATGCCACTTTTGGAGAGAGGAAGTGAGGTTCCTTGGGCACATAGTATCCAAAGAAGGGTTAGCTGTGGACCCTGCTAAGGTAGTAGCGGTACAGGATTGGAAGACACCAAGGAATGCAACAGAAGTCTGAAGCTTTCTCGGGCTTGCAGGCTTCTATCGAAAATTCATCAGAGACTTTGCAAAAATATCAGCTCCACTCACAAGGCTGACAAAGAAGAATCTAGTGTTCAATTGGGACTTGGATTGCGAGTTTGCTTTCCAACGACTAAAAAGGGCTCTTACAACAGCCCCAGTTTTGACCTTGCCAGATGGAAGCAAGATGTTCACAGTTTATACAGATGCATGTGGGACAGGGCTAGGCGCTGTCTTAATGCAAGAAGGAAGGGTAGTAGCTTATGGCGGGAGGCAGTTGAAAGTGCATGAAAAGAACTACCCGACCCACGATCTTGAGTTAGCTGCCATCGTCTTTGCACTCAAGTCTTGGCGACACTATCTCCTAGGTGAGAAGTTCGAACTTTACACTGACCATAAATCGTTGAAATATCTTTTCTCGTAGAAAGATCTTAACTTGAGGCAACAGAGATGGATGGAGTTTCTTGCCTCGTACGATTTCGAGATCTCCTACACTCCGGGCAAAGGCAACGTAGTGGCAGACGCGTAGAGCCGAAAGAAACTGACCCTAAGCCCGCTGTTTGTTGAAAGACAAAGCCTAGAGTTTATAGCCAGCTTTGACTTTAGGCCCTCCTCCGATTTTGTACCGGGCTTGCTAGCATCTCTCGAAGTACGCCCGACTTTAGTGGACTCAATAGGGACAGCACAACGCGAAGACCCTCAGCTTGTGGAAACGATTGATAGGCTAATTAGGGGTGAGACTTCAAGTCACCTCAACAGATACTCCATCGACGATAAGGGTTGGCTAAGGTGAGACGGAAGGCTATGCGTCCCACAGACAAGGGATTTAGTAAAGACGGTTCTCGAGGAAGCACATCACTCCAAGATGACGATACACCCAGGCGGAGATAAAATGTATAAGGACATAAAGAGAACTTTCTTTTGGAACGGCATGAAGAAGGACGTGGCAGAGTTCGTTTCTAAGTGTATGGTGTGCCAACAGGTTAAAGCGGAACAGAAAAAGCCTGGCGGTCTGCTCCATCCTCTAGAGGTCCCACAGTGGAAGTGGGATAGCATCTCAATGGACTTCATTGATGGGCTGCCTAGGTCTAGAAGAGGCAACACTAGCATTTGGGTAATAGTGGATAGGCTTACTAAAAGCGCCCACTTTTTACCTATCAAGAGTAAAAGAACCGCCTCATCCCTAGCATCTCTTTATCTCAAGGAAATTGTTCGACTCCATGGAATACCATCCAGCATTTTTAGTGACCGAGACCCTATCTTCACAAGTGAGTTTTGGCGGAGTCTGCAAGAAGCGGTAGGCACACAGTTATGCTTGAGTACAGCCTATCACCCCCAAACTGACAGCCAGACGGAAAGAGTGAACAGAGTTTTGGAGGACCTTTTAAGACTGTGCGTCCTTGACTTCGGAGGGACGTGGGAAGACCATCTTCCTTTGGTGGAATTTTCCTACAACAACAGCTACCAAGCCACCATCGGAATGGCACCCTTCGAAGCTTTATATGGAAGACCGTGTCGATCGCCCACTTGTTGGTGGGAGTCTACTGATAAGCTCATACTTGGGCCAGATATGATCCGAGAGACTTCAGAGAAAGTAGACTTGATACGAAGAAGGATGAAGACAGCCCAAGACAGACAGAAATCCTACGCCGACAAGAGGAGGACCGACCTTGAATTTGTGGTTGGGGACAGAGTTTTTCTTAAGGTATCTCCGCTAAGGAACGTTGTTCGTTTTGGATCACAGGGAAGCTAGCACCAAGGTTCGTAGGGCCATTCCCTATCATCGAGAAAATTGGGAAAATGGCCTATAGATTAGAGCTACCCGAAAAGCTGACCGGAGTTCACAACGTTTTCCATGTTTCGCACCTCCGAAAATGTCTACATGAATCTGCTGAAGTGGTAGAGCCAAATATCCTAGAAGAAGCTGAAGTGGAACGCGAAGCAACCGTGAGGAAAGTTCCAACACGCATATTAGGAACGGAAGTGAAAAAGCTACGCAACCGCGAAGTCAAGCTCGTCAAAGTTCAGTGGAGCGACGCCTAGGAAGACGCAACTTGGGAAACTGAAGCTAGAATACGCGCAGCCTACCCTTTTCTTTTCGAGGGTACATCTTTGATCTTTCTTTTTCCTTAAGTTGCGCTTTTATCTATCTTTTTAGGTATATATCCTCGACCTTATCTTTTAGGTAGAAACCCTTTGGATGAAAACATGTAATTGAAACATGTTATGGATGATGGTTGCAAGTGGTTGCAAGTGATTGCTAGTGGTTGCTCGTGGTTGCATATACACACACAATCTAGGTTTTAGATCGGCTCAGTCACTTCATATTGTATATGCATATATGTATTTACATTCTTATATGGTTGAAGTTTAATGTGTTGTCATATGGATGTTGCATTTATATATGAATGATTGTGCACTCATGTAGAATCATGAATAGGAAAATTTGCATACATAATGGATTCATGACACTTACATAATTTGCATTAAGGAGGTCAACTGAATCAGTAGACCGCCTGATTTTGCATTAGATAAGTACATGTACACACACTTCGCATATGATCATGAAGCATTAGAAGTCTTTTAAGGATAATGGATGCTCGTGTTTGACGGATGAGTAGATGGACGTTTGGATGTTAGGATATACATTCTTCCTGAACTTGAAGATTTCGGGGACGAAATCCTTTTAAGTGGGGGAGAATGTAGCACCCCGTGTATTCTATAACAGTGAAATTCACAAATTAAAGTATAATTAATTTCAAATCAAAGAATTAAGGGAAATGAGATACGTCGTTGCGTTCGTCTCGGAATTCTGCCTGGGATAGAGTCCGAGTTTGCGTAAAACGGACTCCGTATGAAGAAGATATGGCCTCCGGAAATTTCAGAATTCAGTTTAAAATTCAAATAGACAGAAACAGCTCAGAAATCAGATTCAAATTTCAAAAATCGGGCCAGATTGGCTAGGGGGGGGAATTTTCCCGCCCAAGGCACCCAGGTCGACTGGGTAGTCGACCTGGGCTACCCAGGTCGACTGGGTAGTCGACCTGGGGCACCCAGGTCGACTACCAAGTCGACACGGGGGTCGACCTGGCCCCTGAGCCAGGTCGAACCCAGCCCCTCCTGGCTGGCCTGGTCTTTGCTTGGCCAAATTTCTGAGCCTTGCCTTGTCACTAGGGCTAGGCGTCATCTCCTGATTGGTCTCTCCTTCAAACGAACGGCTAATATTAATCCAAGCTCCATCGACGGTTCTAATCAATTCACAAACTCTATAAAAAGGACCTAAGACTCCACCTAATTCATACAAATAAAAATTAGAATGAGACCGTCATGCTGCTGAGGAAAGACTAGAAGTAGCCGTCAAAATTGAGAGACGATTAGGAGACAATTCAAAAGCCTAAAGCGACGACAACTAAATCAAAACAACGCCTACAACAAAGGATAGCATCTCCAAATTCAGAATTCAGAAACCTGAATTGAAGATTCGTCATACGTTGTAAGTAGAGTGCTATTCTGATGTGAATGAATAATTGTGTTTTGATTTGTGTAAAATGAGAAATGGAATTGTACTTAATTTGTGGTGATAATAATTCATAATTGTATGTTGCTATGATTCTAATCGATTTGGGATGTTGTGGTATAACGATGTTTGACCTATTGGATATTTGCAAGTATGTGATTCATGTTGAAAGTTAACAACTTTATGTTTGTGGTAGTTTATCACAACACCTATTGGATAATTACAAGTATATGATTCATGTTAACGACTATATGTTTGTGGTGGTTTATTTGAGATTCATGCAAGTATATGGTTCACTATTATGCCAACATGATGTATATTTTTTTTTATAATCACTTTTAGTGTAGTTGGATCCATTTGGGTATTATGATTCATATGAATTTATGTTGGAATCGGCATCATGATTCAAGTGTAAAACCATACTTTTGTATTAGAGACAAAAGTAGGCATCTTTGTAAACTTATGTTGACTCTATGAACATGACTAAACTATGTTTGGTGTTATGCCTAATTGGAAACATGTTTTAGGCCTGTGTTGTTATCAAAATCATATGATAATATATGTGACACATAATTAAGTTAGATTTACATTCCAATTGCAAGTTTACATGAATAGATTAAAAACCATGATTCATGTTTAGGTATGTTTATGCCATGATTATATGAATAGAATGATTCATGTTTAGGTATGTTTATGCCATGATTATATGCTATTACAATGCAAGTTCACAAGTGCCTAATTCATCGTTATGTTGCAAGTTCATGCGTTCACACTCCCCTTTTGATGTTACTTAGAATATATAAACACCATGTTCTAAGCCTCCCCTTTTTCATGTGGCTAAGTTGGGTTTAAATGTTAAACCCAACATATGTTATATTGTAGCGAATGTATAAAACGGGGGTAATGACGTTTGGGTTAAAATATAAACATATGGGTTGGCATGTTTGACGCATGCCAATGACCTTGAAAACAATTAAGTGGTATAAGTTAATTTTACCCAATAAAGATGGAATTTGAATAATGGGCCGCAAATATTTACATATAAAAAGAAAAGAGACAAAATATGTAAATTTAGAAAATACGATGTGTTTAACCCGAGGTTGGATTGAGTTGTGATGTAAACCTGCCCGGAACCGCCGGGTTGTCCAGTAGTCACAACAATATCTATCCAATGTGGGTGGTTAAACATTGAGCCCAATAAAGACCCGAGGTTAGACTGAGTTGTGACGTAAGACTGCCCGGAACCAACCTGCAACAGGCAATCACAACAATACCTGTCTAATGTGAGAGGTCGAGGCTTTAATAAGACAATTAAGGCTGAGTCAGGATTGATAGGATTAAGTAAATTGAATTAATACTTAATCAAAATGGAACATGCTAAATTATACAGACTGGTTGGGGGTTAGGTTTACAAAACACTTAACCAACTTAGCATGTTGGCTAGAAATAGAAAACCTAGTAGCGGGGGACCCTTTTCAGCAGTAACCCCACAAGGTGTATCAGGATACCCTGAACTTGGCAGGGTGGGGCACGATTACTGGGCTGACTGTAAGAGGTCAAATCGACGGTGGTGGTGCAGCAGTGTAGGTTCTAACGGGGTGCGGGCGTGCACACACTCCGATGCAGAAAAATAAGGCACTGGGCACCAGTAGTATACCTGTGCATTCTAGAATTGTGTCGGGTCGCCACCGTGGGACTTGATACACCCCATGGTGGGACCAACATAGGTAGCTACAACATCGGGGGCCGTAAGACACATGTAACTATGCGAGTAGGAGACGATCATTAGAAATGGATCACTTCACCCTGATTATGGGGTGCCTGTTGGGAACTAGTTTATATGGATGCAGAGATTAATATGGGGTACGATAGTATATTTGACTCTCGACAACTTAACTTAGTTTATAGTGCTTTCCCATTTCCAGTTTATACTTATCATGCCCAATTCTTTATTCATAGACTGAATAGTCCTAGACTTACTCAGGCTTTATGTTTGACTCTACTTTTCTTTCGTCTTCTTTTCTTTCGTTTCCCCCCTCTCCCAGGTCCACAGGGAGGGAATACCGCAGCTTGACCAGTTTTCACATCCAGCTTGAAGAGAAAGAATGTATTGCTTGGATCTCTTTCGTTTTGGACTATGGCTTTGGATTGCAACTATGGGGACTTATGCAGTTTACTTTTGTTTTTATGCTTCTTTAAGTTATGACATCAAGACAGTTATGAAAATGTAATGGTTTTTGGAAGTATTGTAAGATAATTATGGCATGGTTTGTGTAAACACGTATTTTGATGGAATAAAAGTGCTGTTGTTTTCCGCTGTTCAAAAATATGTGTATTTATATCTGTCTTATGTATCTGTGACTTATACTTATAAACCTCCACCAAAACTAGGGCATTCCCTTTGAGAGTGACCCTAACGGAGGTGGGGTGTTTCAGTTTCGAACATGAGAGTATCAATGTTCGACGTGATAGCCAAAGTGCTATACATTTGGCAGAGAATTTGGCATTTAGCTCACGAACGAAGCATATTGAAGTGAGAGAGTCATTTCAAGTGGCCATGGACGAAGACAAACAAGTATGCCTTCGGAAAGTGCACACAAAGGATAACGCGACGTACATGCTCACTAAGGCATTGCCGATTGGAAAGTTCGAGCATTGCTCGAACTTAATTTGCTTGGAGAGATACTAGGTGCCATGTGGTGGCACAGTTGAGAGAGAAACTTGGATGTAGAAGAGTATAAGTGAGAGGTTGGTGTTCTGTCTTCATGGTAAGTATTCGTTTTCACTCCTGAGTACATTGTCTTTTGGTGAGACTGGTTTAGGAGTTGGATGTTTCAACACTTCATTGATGAGTAGGGGCTATGTCTGAACTCGTTAGTGAAGTGCAATGGGCGGTGGCTATGCCGGAGTTCATTGGGGAAACATTCAAGCTTTCTTGATTGAGGATAGAAGGAAATGCTTGGGTGCATTGAAGTTTGTGATGTAGATGAATATAGTATCGAGGTGGAGTGTTAAAGTATGCGATACTTTGTGTTAGATTGTGGAGGATATTTCGGGATATTTCGAATATTTAGGATATGGAGGATATTTTCAGATCTGGATAATATTTAGGATCTGGATAATATTTAGGATCATTTCGGATATTTCGGATCTAGAGGAAATTTTGGGAATTTCCATATACTTCCCTATGTCCATATAAGCTACATCGGATCCAAATGGAGGAGGTACAACAAAATCAAGAGATTAGATCAAGGTTTATTCTAATTAGGGTTTATGCAGTCCTAATCTTCTTCAATTCCATTCTCCACAAAATCAATTTTTTCTAGTAAATTTGATCATTGTAATCAATCTCTTGTACTCTTCTATTGATATTAATAAAGGTTTCTCACTCAAAGTGGACGTACACTGACAAGACGTCGGGGGAACCACTATAAATCCCTGTGTGATTTAGTTTCTCATTATTGCTCTATTATTTTCATTGTTTGGTGATTGTGTTTGGCTTAGATAAGATTGAGATTGTTCAATTGGTTGTTTTTGCACTGTTACCATGATCTCGTTTTCCGCGGCGTTGTGGATTTTTGGTTTAAGCGGTCTTGAGTCAAAATTTCTCCACAACAAACACCACTATTGCTATCATCCCCAAAGTGCACATTATTGATAATGTCAACTCATTTAGGCCTATCTTTTGTTGCAACACTATATATAAATGCATCACTAAAATTATTGCTACTAGGTTCAAAACTGTCTTGCCATTTATCATCTCCGAGAATCAAGCCGCTTTATTGTCGAATATCCTTAACAATGTTCTTCTAGCTCACGAAATTCTAAAAGGGTATAATGCTGCTAATATCTCCCTAGGATCATACTTAAATTCGATATTAGAAAAGCTTTTGATACTCTCCAATGAAATTCTATAACTAGAATTCTCAACCTTATGAATTTTCCGACCTGCTTTAACACTTGGATTAATGAATACATAAGTGCTGCTAATTTTTCTGTAAATGTTAACAGTAGTCTCGCCGGTTATTTTGTTAGTAAACAGGGAATAAGGCAAGGGGACCCCTTATCTGCGTATATATTTATAACTGTTATGGAGCTTCTATCTAGGATGATTAATGATCCAGTTGAGTCTAATCAGTACGATCGTCACCCAAATGCAAAACCCCCAGAATAACGACACTTACGTTCGCTGATGATCTCATAGTATTTTTTAAACCCACTGTTAGAACCCTCACTAATATCATGAATGCTCTTGATAAATTTCACCAAATTATCGATCTTCGTATAAACAAGGACAAATATGAATTTATGGTGGCTGGAGTTTCTTATGTTGTTATCAACCAAATTACTGATATCACCGGTCTTAGACACAATGAGAACTCTATTTACTACCTTGGGCTTCCACTTGCGACTGCTAGAATAACTACCACGCAATGCTTACCTCTTTACAATAAAATTGTCGATAAATTGAATAGCTGGGCTGCGAGACAAATCAGCCAAGCCGGTAGATTGATTTTGATGAAATCTGTTGTTTGTGCTATGCATGTTTATTGGTCAAGAGCTTTTATTATTCCCCAAAAGTTGCTTGCTATGATAAAAACAGCTTTCATGCGATATTTCTGAAAGGGCAACATTCATCAAAAATATATTGCTTCCATAACTTTCTCTAAACTTGAGAAACCTATACGCTATGGCGGACTGGATATTACTAACACTGCCCTTTTGGAACCGTGCTGCAATTGTTAAGCACATTGATGATATACTAAAAAAGAAAAAAAGCTTATGGGTTGTGTGGTCGTATAATCATGTTTTGAAAGACAAAAGTTTCCTGTCTTTCGCTTCCTTGCAATGGCATAGCTGGATTTGGAAGTGCATAATCAAGTTAAAACCCATGATGCTTCCTTACTTCAAATACGGGACTTCGGTTTTTCATATTGTTAAATTCTGGAGTGATCCTTGGCTGGATTACGGTGTCATTTTAGAGAAAGAAATCGACTTTCAAGGGATTATGCAGTCTGGAATCATCTTCAGCACCACGGTATTGACTCTGTTTGATGGCAACTCATTCAGTTTACCTTCCACCTCTAATCAAACTATTCAAGCCGTTTGGGACTGCGCAAACGCCTTCACTGCCTCTACAAATAATAAAGCTGCAACTTTGTGGTTGTGGAGAGGTAAACAATTTTCCATTAAAAGAATGTATTATGGATTTCCTGGTGTGTCAAATCTCGATGTATGTAGGTGGAGCAAAACCGAATGTTGGAGAGATAATGGTACCAAGGAAAACATGTGTCTGTGGAAGATACTAAAAGGCGCAGTAAATACAAAGGATAAGACGAGTGCATACGGCGTGGAGATAGACCAAACATGCTTACTGTGCAACCGACAACCCGAATCACTTCATCATCTCTATTTCGATTGCCCTATAACTAAGCGCCTGTGGTTTGAAGCTCAGCTACAAATCAGCGGTCGTACCATGGTCTGCACTTCATGTCTTAACTGGGAGCAAATCAGAAAGAAAGCTACTGGGAGGAGTAATAAAGCTAGAGCCTTTAACTATGTGCTGAAGAAGATTGTGAGCAGAATCTGGAGAGAAAGACGTCTACGAGTTTTTGATCCTACTCGCAGCATGAACTACGGTCAATGGAAACAACTTGTTTGGCATGATATCCGGAAGGGCCTCAAATACATAAAATTTACATATGATCCTGGAATTTTTGGCTAGATACAGTTTTTTATTTTTTGATTCTTTGTTTTTTTCTTTTTTCTTTTTAGCTTCTTGTAGTCATTGATATGCCTTGTGCTCCCCGTACTTCTTTTGTTTTGTATTTTTTTTTTTTTTTTTTGTTTCTACGTACTCGTCTTTTGGTATATCAATAAAGTGGTAGAGGACCATTTAATCGCGTCGGTTTTGCCAAAAAAAAAAAAAAAAATCGTGTTTTGATTTTTTATATTTTTTATAAAAGTTGGTTGTTCTTTTTAGGAGGCCTTTTGTAATTATTATCATTTTTATTAATTGAATGAAGCAAGGGCCTTCTAAAGAACGATGCTTAAAATAAAATAAAAAAAGATAAAATTGGAAATAAAAGATTATCATGTGCGTCTGCTGCTCAAATTTATCAAATGTCTTACAACTTAAAACATTGTGCACATTTACAACCAAAGAGATTAGTATCATTCAATCAGATTTAATTTCGTGAAAGTCAGCTGATTGCTTGCTCATTTTAAAATTCATTTCCCGCCCTTTTTCCGCCCGTCTATAAATAGCACTTTTTATCGCAAGTCAAGCCCTTCAAAAAAAAAAAAAGGGGGAGATTAGACAGAGAAAGAGTGCGATGAAGAACCCAAAATTTTACTTCGAAGACTATTTACGCATCTTCGCCGATTTAGATACTGGCCTTGCAGAACATCTCAACAAGGTACTTCATCTCACTCTAAATTTACGGTAATCAGCGAATATCTCTTGAAATCAAGTGAATTCTAATTGAATTGAGCGTCAGGTTCTCTCTATCCATGGATTGCTTCAACAAAGAAACAAGGTCCAATTAGATCTTGATCAGATCTTAATTCTTTACATATTTGATATTTCCCATTTTCCAAATGAATGAATTCAAATTTCAGTTAGTTTTCTGAATCAGGCTGACTGCCTAAAGGTTCTCAAGTTTGTAGAGATGATGGACCCTAATCGATCAACTCTTAGATTCCGAGATTCAGTGTATCCGTGCGCTCCTCTCTGCCTTGACGATGTTCTAGCCGCCGTCAAAGCTCTGGATTGGGGCGAGTGTCCTTTTGGATCTATCCTAGTTGTTGGAACGGCGATTGGGAAAGAGAACCCTAACGATTTCAGCCGTCTGATAGGAGAGGTTTCAACCACTGGATCTGCTAAGCAGGAGAATCCCAGCCGTTCAATACCTAGCACTAATAATTTTAGCGCGGGCGCTGCTACTGCTGCTTCTCTGAAGAAACCGAAGCGCCAGGGGAAACGTAAGCCGAATCCTAGCCGCTCGATGCCTGTCCATACAAAGTCGATGAAAAATCTCATCTGTTCAGTTCCTTCAATCGGGACCGCTGGATCAGAGTCATGCCATACAGAGACGGAGAATCTTAGCCCTCAGATCTTGGCTGTAATCGCTGAGCGGAAGAAAAGCTTTTACGAGCAAGAGCGTTGGAATAGAATGCTGCTCACTGAAGTGGAACATTCTCTGAATACCACGTAAGCTAATTGCGATCGCTGGCATTGATTTTCTTCCGTTTTCTTGGAATTTAGCAGACCATCTAACGATGCCAATCATGCTAAACTCCAGTACTTTCTGTTAATAAATATGATGAATCGTTTTGTGGATTCTACCTACAGCTAGTTGTATTCCACTGACTGATCATCGTCTGTCAAAATAAAATTTGTTGCGAGTCCACATTAGTTCACTTTATTTTCAATTTTCATGTTAATATGCTGGTTGAGGTACCCCTTTTTAAGTGGATGGTCGTTTGAAGAATTGATTATTTTTTATTTTATTTGCTAGTGCAGCAAAGTCATGTGATATGGCACAAAGATAAAACTCTCAATGAATATTTGGAAAGTTTAGAATCCGTTAGCGCCTGTATCAAACCAATTGGATTTGGTATTCAAAAATTAAACGTGGATAAGGATATGAAAACTCCCCCCTTCAAAAATTATTTATTCTGTTTTTTGTAAGATTATAATTTAAATCATGCATTTATTTTAGTACAGCGAAGAATATTTATTTATTGTTTTATTAAACAAGAAGTTTATATCATACGCATTTAATGCATATTAAGTATTCAAAACTATTTATCGTAATCATATTAGTTTTCTTAAGTGCTTTGATTATGAATCGAGTTGAAAAAAAAAATATGTTGAACTAAAATTTTCTATTTTTATTTCTAGATTTATTGATCGTTAACGAATGAGAAAATTATTTGATATCCATATATATTCGACAATTTAGATATTTGGTATCTAAAAATAATTCCGGATACAAATATATATGTACTAGTATTCACATCCTAAATTATTTGTTGGCAAATTTTATTAAGACATTTTAAAAGTTAATAGGATAAATATAAAAAATAATACAAACTAAGGATGACAATTTTTTTCTTCCCTCCCATTTTACTCGACCCTCCTCTAAAAATGTTGGTCTTCACTGCTTTGATGAACGGCTCTCTCATCTCGATAAGTCAAACTACCTTCTTATCGGTCGGTCGTTTCCTCTTTCCTCCTACTTCTCCTCATCTCCTCTTTCTTTCTTTTCTCCTCATTGAAGAACACTGATTTTGCACCTAAAGTATCATACATTCTCATATGATGACGTAATATACTTTGTCTCTATTTATTTTCTCCGTAAGATTCAATGGATCAAATGTTGGTAGTTGACAATAAAACGTATACAATTTTAAATCATTGTCATGCATGATTAGTAATAAAATCAAGAATACAAATTACAAAGTAGGTGCACGGGATATGACTATCTACCAATAAAGAGATCCGAAGTGACTCAAGTCAAATGGAAAGATAATATGATGTATAGTTTACCAATTTTACTTTTATTCTAAACTTCGTCTCTAGTGAATTTAATAATCGTGATTTAATATGCATAAAATGCACATAAGATTTACCTTACCATTAAAAAGAAGAAAATAACTTGCTATACAATATAGTCTTTAAATTGAACGAATTGATTATTTGAATTTCAAATATCTTATGGCTCACAAGAACCATTTTGCAATGGATAACAAGATGATACTACACCGTCGAAGTTCTCTACTAAAATTTTAAACTTTCAATCTCCCTTTTGTGATTGCATGAGTAAAATTAAAAGTTGTCATGAATTCAAAAGATAAATACTTTAAATGTTGTGTAAACAATCATCATTGATATCCACTTGATTTGGTTTGTATTGCTTAATGGAGATACTATCAAATTTTGATGTAGCTGGAAAAAATAATGAAATATTTCACATCTCGACTATTTGTTTTAGTTCATGAATCCTAGTGTGATGGAAATAAAATTAGAGTTGAAAGAAAACTTTACTATTACAATTTCAGGAAGGTGATAAGAGCATCCCTATTGAAGTGGGTAAGCCCATTTTTGAGCTCACCACCGACGGTCAAGGTCGCTTTGGCGATCTTGATAATCGGCGATTTACCTGACATTACTAATAATGTCCAATAGTTATCCCACATTACAATTGTTGGATAAATCACATGATTTATAAAGCAGCAAATAACTTTGTAAATTTATTCAGCATTAAATGCTAGAAAAATTGGCAAAGTTCTTTGGTTATAAAATATTGACTTCTTTTTTTGAAGTGAACATTTAATCGCGATTAAATAAGTACAATGTCCTTCATTTTTTGGTCATACTCAAAGATGTTGGTACTTGTGAAATCCTACATCAAAACTAACTGTAAGCATGATCTAAGGTTGTGTAGGGATGTGCATGTAAGTCGTGAAGGGTATTAGAACATAGCAAAAGGGAATCATTCAGGTTGTACAACAAGACACTCAAGTTTGGAAACTAGAACATCATATGGTGAATTTATAATAACTTGCGATAAGTATTGCAAAATAATTCAAGAAGTTAAAGACAAAAACGTATTTCAAGCAACTCAGTCTACTTTTAATTCGCGTTACATATTAGAGTACCAAGCATAATTCATTGATCATGAGACATTTGAACTTCGATACAGTAAGCTTATGCATTTGGTAAATTATGAATTATTGTATTTTCAAAAATAATTTCTCATTCTATGCGTCGTATTTGAATTTAAATAAATTTTACAAGTAAGCATTATAGTTTTTTGTGGACCTAAGACGATTTAATAATAACTAGAGACATGATTCTAAATATCGAAAGATACATAAAAATACGATTGATACACAACACATTTACTTAAGCCTGAACTGAAAAAACTTCAAAGCTAAACTATAACAGAGAGATGATAATTCTGCTACCTAATGTCGTTGAGTTGATGATAAAGCATCTTGATCGCTTTCTGCAGTTCCAGTATATAAGTAATAGGTGGAAAAGAGAACCGGTTGTCTTTTTATTTTCCAAATGCACATTAAATTGGATAAAGTGGACAATAGAAAAATCGGTGACCAATAGTATTCGCATGTCGAATATCTACAATCGGTGAATCAAAATCACAAAAGCACACAACATTTGCAGATTGTTTACTTCTTTTTCAGTTGCATTTGTATTTGATGTATTACCTGATGTAACTTTTGTGTACGATGAGGAGCAATTGTTGTTGGTTAATTGCAATTTTTACATCTATGTTTCAAGCTCTCTTTGTTGCATATCCCTAAAATGTCATTGTTTCATTTTAATATACCTTGCAGTAGAGGTTTCTAGGTGGATATGAATTAGAATTTTATAGACCATACAAATGATCGGTAAAATTGTATAATTACGGATAATAAATAGGCATCTTAAGAGTTAATAATTTAAAGTTGTAGACTGAATCATCAAATTTTAAACTAGTTGGTATTTATAATGATCATGCAGCTTTTCTCCATGAGATTCATGTCCCATAAATGATAACTTGGAGAGTGTTCGGTTTTCCCTGTTTGTGATGAAATAATACCTGGGTCAGATTGAAAAGCATGAGAAAAGTAATATGGAACGTATGATAATTTTGGGAGACCACGCCGCTAAAACAAAACATGTTTTTTTACCTTACAAGAACAATATCCATACATAATAGAATGGAAACAAATCAGAATATTGAGTCAAACGGGAAAAATGAACATAAATAAGATCGAAATACTGGCTTAAAAGAATAGACAAAATAATTAAACATTGAGAAGAGAAAAGGGGATATCTCGGTGCAAATAAGAAAATGAGTCAAATATTTGAATCATACAAGAAAAGAGGATTTTTTCCCCCCTAAAATGAATAGAAAAGTGCATCCCCTTACTGAAAGTACACATCTCGTATATTTGAGAACTCCGGTAGCTTTTGAAAACCTCCAAGCCGTACTTCGTTAAAATACAGGGAATAAAGTATTCCACATCTAGGGTGCATATAACCAAAACCAGTCTAGAATAGATGTGATAGCCTCATAGTGGAAGAAATCCTGCATAGCGTGGCCATCACCCGCTCTTTTGTTTTAGTCATCCCGACAAAGGTATCAACGCTCAAATGAGCAACAAATCATCTTCGATTGATGATATGCAATGAAGAAAGTTGAATTAATAGTCAATAAATCAACCATCACGAATAATTAATGTGATAGTATATGAAAATTAAATCTCATATTCTTTACTCATCGATTTCAAACTTATACTATTAGTTAGTTAAAAATGAGGTATGGGAATTTAGGGCAATGTTAACTTTAGCCTTTCCTTAACAACATTTCTAGTCTTTGAGATAAGGACGTTTCTTCATACCTTGACGTTTAGTGCTAGGAGTATGACTAAAACATATATATCTATATATGCAATATCGTTTATGGAAATTACTTTCCATAACCAAATCAAACTTTTAAACATTTAAAACAATAACTTATACTTGGTTTTCACATCATAATTATTACAAAACAAATAAAGTAGCCTTTAAAATATTAATTTTAAAGATCCAATTATCATTCTAAGTGTATTAAAAAGTAGGGTCAAAAAGCAATCTCATTAAAACATTATTTACCAAACCCAAAACGATTTACACAACTGAATGTTTATTAAAAACTCTTTTTAAATGATATTTCATTTGTCTATTATTTGTAAATTTCAAATAACATTTATTATTTTGAATAATAATAAATCAACTGATTACCACTGAACACCTTGATCAAATCAATTAACTAGCCTTAATTACATCTTTTAATTAGTAAATTGACTTTTAAAAACACCCTTATTTTATTAACTGATTTATTTTAAATATCTTTTAGATATTATGTTAAAAAGATCTGTTAATTTAAGCATTGTGATAAAAGTATTTGACAAATTAGAAACATAATTTTTACATATTAACTAATTTTAAGTATCATTGCTTAAAATCATTAATTAACTTAAAACGATCATTATTTAAAATGATTAATGAACTTTAAATAACATTGGTTAAAATGATTTAAACAATCATTAATTAGTTTAAATAATCATTATTTAAAATGATCAATTAACTCTAAATATCCTTGATTAAAATGATTTATGCAATCATTATTTAAAGTGATTAATTAACTTTAAATGCCATTCGTTAAAATTATTAATTAACTTAAACAGACGTTATTTAAAATGATTAATTAACTTTGGACACAATTAACTAAAATGGTTAATTAATTTATACAAGCATTATTTAATGTGATTAATTAACTATAAATATCATTAAATAAAATGGTTAACTAACTCAAACAATCATTATTTAAAATGATTAATTAACTTTATATATCATTTGTTAAAATGACTAAATAACTTAAACAATTGTTGTTTAAAATGATATTAACATTAAATTTCACTAGTTGAAATGATTAACTAACTTATTAAACACAAACTAACTCTAAATACCATTAATCAAAATTATTAACTAACTTAAACAATCATTATTTAAAAATAATAAATTAACTTTAAATGTCATTAGTTAAAATGACTGATTAACTTAGATAGTTATTATTTAAATGATTAATTCAGTTTAATCAGTATTAATTATCCTAAAGGACAATCAATCAAAATTACAATCTTTTAATAAATTTTAAAACAACATTAATTTTGTAAAAATACAAGTTACAGTTCAATACACGATAAAGGTTCATGGGGATGATATTTCATAAGTGAATACAAGCAAGTCAAAAAAAATGTCATAAATATTCATACAAACATCAATATAAACAATAGAAGAACACGAGTAAATAATATTATCGAGAAACCCCTTAGGCTCTCTCTACAAAAGTCTTTGAAAGTTAACACATATGAACGTGTATGTCAAAATCTTTGGTAGCACCCATTCACTTCTTACATTTTGATTTCCTCTTTTCTTTTATCCCTACAAAATAGTGGTTATGCCAGAAGCGGAGATATAAACTCAAACAAGAAAATAAATAACGTGTTTCTGTAAGTTCTTTTTCTATATGTATTTCCCAGTCTCTTCTTACCATTTCCTTTTTATTCAAGTTCTGTAAGATAGTCTTTCGGTCTTCTTCCCTTTTTCAGTATTTATGTTTGTCAGTTATTTTAGAGTTTCTACATTTATTTTAATTTATGCCAAAACATGCCTAGATCTATAAATTTTAGTTTACCGACGTCCAATTTAATACTTTTATTTTGCGCATGAAAAATAGAATTTAAGTACTTATTATAGGAACGTGGATTAAAAGAAAAACGACTAAATTTACAAAAAAAAGGAGTGCATAAAGTATATATCTGTAATTAAGAAGGAATTCGAATGGAATAGGCAAATTAACGTGGATTGACAATAAAATTGTAACGTGAGTTGTAACTGGAAAAAAGAAGGGAGAATGATAACAACATTATGATAGATGCGCAGACACGTTAATAAACCATAATAGAAAAATTGGACGTATATGCAAACAAAATTATAACATGAGGGTTATAATTGAAAAGGTTAATGAAATTTCTTATTATAGTTATAAACTTGGATCCGCGATTAAGTTTAATAGGCATGTAAAATCAGTTGTTTGTTCCAACAGCAAGGGGTGATAAGGGAAATAAGTTACAAATAAACAAGACCCAAATCAATCGAGACTGGGCAGAGGCATAAATTAGAGTATTTGTTTGTTAGGACATGTATTGACAACGTCCCTTTTAGGTTTATTGTTGATGGTCTCACAATAAACAGTGGCAGAGGTTAGGCACGCTTGTGATTATTTGGGTAGCTAGATAAGGGGTCAACAAAAATAGGAGCCTGTGTGGTTGTGTCCGGCGATGTCCGAGCGCGTGGTGACAACGACGAGGCAACTTATATCACTACCGCATTCAAAATCAATTAGTTATGTCTTTAATGATGGATTATTGGGTAGGATAAAGCCTTAGATCCATAGTGATATATTTATCATGTGAGATTGTAGAGTAGTAGGATAAATCCGATCGATGGGTAATATTAGGAAATTATCCTTATCATGTTTATTAAGTTCAATAATTGATAAAGTGTAAACAATCGAATAATCATCATTTATATTGCTCAAATATATTTCCTTGTGCATCTTTGTGGCAAGTTCATCTTTTATAGTTGTGCATAGACATTTAGCCTACTTGATAATAGAACTATTATTCGGTCAGTTTCGCCATATTACTCAATTATGCTAGTAATTACACCATTCATTAGGCTTTATATCTGACCCACCCCTCTTTTTTCCGTTTTCTTCCCCCATTAGGCTCACAGGGGAGAGATCAATTGGTGCTAGTAGCTTTAGAGAATTAGTTGCAGCGATATTATTTTCTTTCCGTTTGATGTACTTTCTTCTAATTTATGACATCCAATTTGTCATTCTTTGGATGGCACTTATGAGGGAAAAGTTTTGTTGTTTACCCCAATTTGAGCTGAGAATACGTAAGATATATGTTTTGTATGAAAATTTATTTTGTGTAAAGTATTGTTATGGAATAATAAGCTTTCAAAAATAAATGTTTTCTCTGTTTTTGTTTTACGGCTTCTTAATCTTAGTCTCTATGGCTAGTTTCTTTGTATCTACAATGCTTCATATTCATTGGTATGATCTATCTGAGGTATATTAAGGGGTGTGGGAGTATTATATTGATATCAGAGCCTATACACATCCGTAATTGTGTGTGTAATGCTACAGATATCAGTCGGTGGGGTACTAATAAGGGTTACATGCATAATACCTGGGCCCAACTTGATGTTAGGCTCTTTAAAGAGGTAGTCTATAACACCCATTTCAAAGAGCTAACAAAAAGTATTCGGACACAATGGTTAGTGCGTGGTGTTGCTTTTCGAATGGTTGACGATTCAAATCCTGTCGTTGTCACAATTGGTCTCAGTGTCAGGTTACAGGATTCCTAAAAAAATTATTTTAAGGTAAAGTATTTTTCCTAAGAAAAATAAATTTTAAATACAAAATGTATTTTTGAAAATAAAAGTTTTATAGAAATCCACTAAAGTCCATCGCCTTTCCATGTCCCGTTCTCTTCTTTCTTCGCTGGGTTATATATAGAACAACCTATCTAAGCTTATCCATGTATATTGAGACCCCAAATCTTTGTAGGTTGAAGTTTTGGTTTTTGAATAAACACGTTTAGTTCATTAGTTGTGAGTTCTTTGTGAAACTAGAGTTATGAGATAAACTTTATAGTTGGCAGATATTAAATAGGGCCTAGTATGTATCATAAGCATTAAAGAGGTGAGGCATTACACCGAGGGTGCTATAGGAAAAGTGCTGATCAAAAGGATCAAGCAATGTAAATGGGTAAATATTGGTGAAAGAGGTGTTATCTATCTCTAGTTCTCCCTTGTTTTTCTACTAAGACGTTGTTCGATTTTTTAGCATCTCTCTCTCTCTTATCTTTGATCCACTAGTTGAGGGGTGGCTTCATGTAACATCCCAAATTTCTACAAGCCCGAACTTTTTTGTAAAGTGCTAAAAATACAAGTCTACTGAAGCCTGAGTTGGTTTGTTTGGTATTCTGCAAAAAGGCAAAGATAAAATATATCAGTGCTCACAATAATATATCTCACAGTGGAACGAATAAAATATAATAGTAAGTAAATAATTACCCTAATAATGATGTTGTATATCAAGCGTCTCTAAGCTGTTTAATCTCTGCCACTTGTCTAACTCGCGGGTTTGTTATGAGGAGGGGATCACAACAAAAGTTTTGGTGGATGAACAAATTATACTTTCCATAAATTACACTACATATATCGTTCTATCACATGTTTACCTTTATTAAGTTATCTAGGGTTTATTACACAATACACTTCTGATTTCATGCATAAATCATACCCATCTATTCCCAAGTAGATTAACCTAATAAATCGTATATGTAGTTATATACCCAAAACATTGAGGTACTCCCTATAGTACCTTCATCGAGCGGTCTCCATCGTCGGACTTAGAAAACACACTAAACCTCCATCGCCATGCTACGAAGGCGTATTAGACTATGCTAGAAAGCGTGCTAAGTCTCCATCGCTATGCTAAGAAAACGTACTAAGCTACGCTACGAAAGCGAATAAGCTTCTGCCGCTATGCCATGAAGGCGCCATAACCCTAACAAACAATCTAAGCATCCAAGTTAGCATTGTCCCTCATCCAATGACCCGATAATAAAAGATCATTTGCCTCTTGGTTTAGCTCCAGTCTTTCGCATACTCACTCCGACTGACGATGACAGGTGTCCAACGACC
Organism: Allium sativum; assembly: GCA_030737875.1. Lineage (NCBI taxonomy): Eukaryota > Viridiplantae > Streptophyta > Magnoliopsida > Asparagales > Amaryllidaceae > Allium > Allium sativum. The sequence goes on along the minus strand of CM060915.1, from coordinate 582,633,348 downwards.
TGCTATCTTTGTTGGGTCCTGACTACGAAACTTCCTGGCCTACGACCGAGGCAACCGCCGAAACATCCTAAAATCATCTCAATCAGTCTTTAGGCTCCGCTCAATCCTAGATGCAGCCAAGGCATACTTCCTAGATGGAATTGTACAAACCATGCCGCTGTGGATACAGCTTCGTTTGGCCTACCAAAAAGGGCTATTACAAAGTATCCGCACATCCCGTTGAAGTCATGCACTTCTTTCCAGTCCCGTTAAATAATAAGTTGGGTTCTTCATCCCCATGGACTAGTCCAAGTGCGCATCGTTATACTAATTAGACCCAATGTCCAATTTACTATTATGCGTTTCACTTTTCCTTTTTCAGGGATTTACAGTATTCATTAATTTATTTTATCAAATATTTTTATTTATCAATCAAGTTTACTAGTTACCATAGAATCTTAGGCTAGTAACTTACACTTTGTAAATCAATATGTTCATATTAAAGTCTAACAGCTTTTAGGCTCGTAATTTAACCTTTTTAAGTCAACGTGTTCATATTAAAGCTTTAATTTGTCCTTTTTAACCATTTCCTATCATATCCATATTTGCAATTAAACTTTGTTTGCTTTATTATGATTTCCCAATCTTCATATTTATGCAAACATAAGTTACAGTTGTAGCTTTATAATAAACCTCATATGTTCTATTTTTCTTTCATAGCATCTTTCAATTATGTTACCCCTTTTTCCGTTCTTGCAAATTTTATTTTTTGGAAATTAGACCTATTCCTAATTGATTAGTTATTAAAACCGTACAAAAATCTATTTCTATAGCTTAAGGTAATTACTGCTATAAAAATCCATAATTGCAGTACATCTCATTCAATTATTTTTAGGCTATTGAATAGTGCATAATATAATTTAATCTTTATTTCATACTAATCTACGTATTTATTTATTTTTAAACTTGCAATTGTGTTTTCCACTTATTTTTCAAACCAAACTATGGAAATATATTCCTTTTTTCCTAACCAATCAATCTAGGCTATTTTGACTTCATATTTTAATCGGTATACACTAATTCCTATTTTTAACTTAACTTCCTCTTTTTACATAATTACAGTAAATTTGGATACAATTGGGTTATATCCCTTTTTCAATCCAAATTCTAAATTTGAAAGGTAATCTTTTCAACTAATATAGAAGTTTCCAACTAATCTTTCCATCTAGGTCGACACGGCTCATAAGTGGGTCGACCCACCCCAAGCCTGGGTCGATCCATACACATTATGAAAATGTGTATCCGGTCAGGTTTTGGTGCGTGATTTATGTTGTTTTAAACTTTAGCTATAACGTTATTATTCCTTAATCTTTTTCATTAATTTCCGAATATTATTTCCTTCTTTGACGCGCGCTTAATCTTCAAATTTAATTCTTTGATTTGTTGTGTGTGTATATTTACACAAAATTTTCTTATCAAACCGACTTTGTTGGTTTTTTGTAATTCGACTGAACCTTCGATAACTTCTTTCCGTCTGAAGCTTTTTAACAATACTCATTTTGTCCTCCTATGACTTATGCATTATTTTAATGTAGTTCTGAAGCCTTGCCTTGCCTTATTTGAGCTCCCCGATTTAATTTTTAATGTAGTCTATTTGATTCATTAATGCTCATTAATTGTGTGACTTAATTAACTTTATATTTGGAAGAAAAGCTATTTTTTCCAATTTTGTTGATATTAACGTGGTGTTCATTTTAAAACATCACACCTAGCGTTAATAAGATAAATTGACAACAATTTATTGATTAAATTTATTTCTTAATTTTTTTCTACTTTTGTTGATATGAACATGGTGTTCATTTTAAAACATCACACCTAGCGTTAATAAGATAAATTGACAACAATTTATTGATTAAATATATTTCTTAAATTGAAAATCACTTAATTAATTTAAACATATTGACAAAAACCTTATACGATTAAAATTTGATTTAATAAGATGTATATTAATTGCTGTCTTTTTTACCATATATATAAAATATAACCAAATAACATGATTCGTTAAAATAATTATTTTGATTTGTATAATATACGTAATTTTGTTTCTTTTTTCTTCTAATCTAAAATCATTTGTATGCAATCTGTTGTTTCTTTTTTCCTCTAATGTAAAATCATTCCTATGATTTTCTGTTTTATGCTTGGTGAATATAATATATAGTCTTCCAAATATCAATTAATTTACTACATTTAATTTGTGTGATCATTCTACAATCACATTCAATTAGTTATGTTACCATTTATTTTTATTTAGATGTATAAGAGGGAGAATAATAAAAGTAGGAGTAATAAAATACCAGGCAATGCCTTAAATAAGATTTTATGGCATGCCTTAAATTATTGATTATATTCTTCAGAACATTAAAACAAAATACTTGAAATGATAGCCAATTAATTCTTCTAAAAAACTGCAACATCAATCAAGGAAAAATATGTATGTATGCGTAATTGATTTCAAATGGTAAACATGGTATGTATGTATGCGATATATGAAAAAATAAGATCACACCTTTCCTAACTGCACCAAGGTGGACTTTCGCTAATTGATCCCATATTGTGAAATTAAATCACACATTTAGTTCTCTGCTCTTTATTTTTTTATAGATTAGCGCATAGTGAAATTTAATCACATTTAATCCCATACTATGAAATTTAACCAAACAAACCGAGATGGACTTTCCCTAGCTGTATATATTATATAAAAAATATCTCATTACTACTTAAAATGATTTTTTTTATAGATATGCATTACATAGATTTGAATCATCATACTAGTCTTTTTTTGATATTTTTCATGAATATTTGTTTGTGTATTTAATCTTTTTGCTGACATGATTGGTTAAAATAATTATTTTTGGTTTTTAATAATATATGTAATTTTTCTTTTATATATTTTCATTCATATGTAGTTTTAAATAATTAAACAAGTACAACAAAATAAATTTTTTTATCAGTTGTACTGTATTACAAAGTCGGTTTTCCCACCGTTATGCGATTATACTAGTGTTTAATTTATTTCAAGTTTTATTCCATTTTCTACTATTTTTAATATGCATTTAATTTTAGTTTTAAACGCGTACTATCAATACACACATGCCCATTTTAAATTAAAACATTACTTATTTTGCGCGTTACTTTTGCGATTTATGTCTAAATATATTTATATTAAATATATTTATATGTGTGTTCATATTTCAGAAGTAGCTACTTCCGAAATTTTGACGTTATTTCCATTATGTCTCTTTTTATGACATGCATTGTCAATCAAAAGGAGTGTTGCCCTTTGTATATTAATTACTTTCCCTTTCTTTATTTAATCCTTTCTATTACACACATTTGTTTTTCCTCTTTTATTAAATGGTTAAGTTTTTTAATATGTTGACATTAATAATCTTTCGTTGCTTTCGAATTTCAAATTCACATTGTTTATAAAATAACGTGCACATATATTTTCTGATTAGTTTATAACGTACCATTTAATAACTTCCATTCACTCTTCTATTTCTTTTTATTTAATTGTATTTATACTGTTGCACGTTTAGTTTGCATAATGGCAACTTTTTATTTATTACTTATTTTATAATATACATTTGTTTTCGAATTTCGAACGCAATACTCATATAACTATTTTTGATAATTTTGTTACTTTAAAAATGCGGGGGTGTTACACTGCATGGGGCCATAGCCATGCTGATATGAGGCAGACCATATTAGGTATCTTTATTGTAGGCCTAATGAAGCTATTCTTTACAGATGTAGTGAATACCTGTTCCATATAGAATGTGCATTAGTGGAACTAGTTGATTTTTTGCACTTAGACACTTTTTTAGACCCAATAGTAGTTTCTTAAACCTATTGGAGGATCGATATGATTATTTATGATGAGTCGGGGTTTGGAACTAGAGATTGAGATAAAAGGGGATGCTTCAGGCTTTTCCGGATACGGGTTGATTTTAAGTCTAGATATGTTTAGTTCATTATCTTAGATTTTGATACTAATAGTAGAGTTTGACTGAGATGCTTATATTTTGGGATTTTCAAGATAGGAAAGTTTCAAACTAGTTAGCCACTTATGGGGCTATTTTGGCTGCAAGAGCAAAGTTGTCGGGTTACGACATGTAGTAGACGCACTCTTGTGATTTCTTGTGACCCGAGGATTCTGTCATATTGTTTCCAATTTCACTTAGTGCATCTCTAAGAGATACTGATTTAATTCCCATTGTGCTAGATTTTTGAATATTGGAAAAAGTTAAAAGGCTGCCTCCTGGAAGAGAGATTAATTTTCAAGTTCATATTTATGACAGTGTAAACTTGTAGAATTACTAACAAGGCACATAGTTCCAAGGACAAGAAGAGAGTTGAGTTTCATACCTTTTCCTAGAAGCTTTTCTAAATATAAAGTAGTGCTTAAAACATTACTAGGTGTTGATTGATTTGGAGTTTAGCCATGTAGCTATACGAAGAACCATCTCAGATGTTGAAAGGAGGATAATTACTTAGGGTGTGCATAGTAGCCACACCCTAGGATTGGCCTATGAAAGATTAGTTGAGATGGATTATTTTACTCCTTGGACATATCTTTTTGTGGATTGAGTACCATACCCGTGGCAGGATCTTTCCATATATATATTTTGACGAAGTCATTGGACTTCAGCCGCAGTATAAAATTTTAGAAAAAAAAAACAAATTAAGGAACTTTTGGAAAAGGTTAGCAAAAGCAAGCATTTTTAGATAAGAGGCACCACTCATCTTTGTCACAAAGATGGATGGTTCCTTCGGCTCTGTAGTAATCATAAGTAATTTGTTGTTATTCTTTGCCTCAAGCATATGTTTTTTGGTTATTTAGCAGGGGCCAATGTTTTCCCATGGTTAGATTTTTTTCATTAGTGATTTTCACCATTTGTGAGTAGTGAGGAAAAGCTGCTCGTTTAACACCTAGTGGATCTTAAGGGAAGTTGCAGTGCATTTTGGACTATCTTATGTCTAAGCATAGTTATTGACTTGGATGGGAAGGGTTTTTGGTGAGGTTTTCAAGTTAGTTGGTAAGGATCTTTGTAGACGACATGTTGGTTTTAGCAAAAAGATAGCAAGGAGTAAATTTATATTTAACAAAGGAATTCAATAACCTATAAGCACATGGACCCAATACAAGTTCTCTAAGAATCACTTTTGGAAAGTAAGAAATTTTTCTTGAATTGCAGATTAATATAGAAAAGTTATCCGAAATTTTTCCAAGCTTCATATTTTTTTAACTTATCTTTCCGAGAAAAATTTAGCTATAATGGACACAAAATGTGAAGTCGTTTTTAAAAGAGTTTCGGTTAATACATTAGTATCAGTTCCATTGAATATCATGAGAAATAGGACCCATTAGAGTAGTACCTTGGAATAACTGCATCAGTTTTTCAGTTAGGTTATAGAGGCATGACCTATTATGAGAAAGTTTAGAAATTTCAACGACTATAGAATGGTGGTTTATTGTCCCCTACAATAAATTAGAATTTAAGACAATTAAATTAATTAAGTTAGAGAGTCCTATGATTTTCTTGTATTATGTGTAAAAGTAAGAATGTAGTTAACGTTAAATTCTTGGATTTTGATTTTTTTTTTAGAATAGAAGCATTTGGGATATATGTAGCTTCTATGGAAGTACCTTGTAGTGTGTTATAGTAAGATATCTAAGAACGAGGAAGAACCAAGACCAAGTCTAAGCTTAGCGATTAAAACCTTAAAAGATTTAACTCAGAAGTATAGCTTGAAAATCAAATAGGATATGTGAATTAATTTCACCATTAATTAGGTTCAATGATTGAGGGTTTGGTGTTCATCCAGATTATGTCATTTAAGCATGAGATGAGGATCCTAGAAATTCCGTTTGAGGAAAATTAACTTATAGGTATAAGTTGATATAGGAGTAAGATTGACTGAATAGATCTTTATATGACCCCTAAATTGAAGTAAACAATAAGTTTGGCTAGTTAATTAATAATTACATGTTTATTTTAAATGATATAAAGATTTCAAATAGTTTAATGATAGAGTGAATAATTGTATTTCAGGAAATGAAATGTGAAGAAGAGTACTTCGTTAAGAAAGAAGAAAATTTTGTAGGTCCACTTTGAGTCTAAACCCCCCTCCCCCCATATATATATATATATGGTTTTAGAAATGGATATTTTAAAGGTAGTATGCTTTGATATGAAATTCTTATTTATAGGGATTTTATGAAAATAACTATATATATTTCGAAAAGAAATCATTGTAACTCTGTGAATAATAATTATTCTCATTAATTTTTTTAAATAAGGTTCTGAAAGGATAAAATTATTCTAAAAAAATATACATAGAGAACACAAAATGAAGTGTGCCTTCTGGGTTTAGACAATATATGTGGAACAGACAGAAGAAAGCAAAGTTGTAAAGGTAAAGACAAAAAAATTAATGGAAAATTTGGTTAGCTTACATAAAAGGATTCTTCCTAAGATAGTTAGAGTGAGTAAGGTGGCATCTCTAGTGGATTTGGTTATAATGACTCAACAGTTATAGAGAAACCATTCAGATCGGTAATATTGAGAAAAAGTACGAGTCACCAACCAATCAATATGCATTAGGAATTTTTACCAATTTCGAAAATAAAATCTTTTGTCTCATAATGAGAACTTCCAGATATAGAAACTTGGGTGTCTTAAGAGAATTCAAATTTCTTACCCTCATTCTTTTAATAGACATTTCTTAGATATTCTATCAATATCTTTATCCTTTGAAAAGTGTTGCTGTCATAAGTTGGTCTAGTGACGATCAACCCCTAACATGTGTTAAACACACACGATAATAACCACAAATATGCGATAAAATGTAAATAAACAAGGGATACACGATATTTTATAGTGGTTCGGCTTATATCGGAGCCTACATCAACTTATAATATTTATTTAAACTGTCCATTACAGGTTACAGTGATTTTTTAGTAAAAGAAAGTAGAGAAAGGGGTGATTTAAACACAAGATCCTTGTGTTTAGTCTAGAGAATACGACATGCTAATTTTGGTAAGCCGAACAAGTAGTTTTTCGAAGATTTCAGAATGCCTTTCGATTTCTAGAGATAGTTGTATTTATAGGCGAGCTAGTGGGCCAAACTTGTATGCAGCGTAGCATACATCTTTTTTGGCTTTAACATGTGGAGCTCGATCTTGTGGAATAGATGTAGGCGACGGGACCCGATACTGCTCATGAATAATTCTTCCTTGAAGTATGCGGCATATGTGGTATTGAATACTTGGCATGTAAAAAGAAGTGCCGATCAAAGCTTATCCGATGATCCAGGCTTGGGAATAGAGCTTCGTTTGAGAGCGTATAACTTTCTTTGATTTAATGCTGTAATTGGTAATTTTACTTAGACACTTCTGCTATGGTATTCTGGCCCGATCCGACCTTTATAGGAACAGGTCGATCGATCTGTTGATGACTCGCTGATTGGATTGATCTTTACTATAGGAGGACGCTATCTTTATTTTCTGTGAAGTGGCTTTGGGTCGGCTTATGGTCGGTCGACCTAAGATGATTCTCATCCCTTAATGTCTGGAATGGGCCGATATCTTGTGGCAAACTTCGACGTTGGGTTAGAACGACCTTTTGCCAATAAGTCGGTCAACACTTTACCCTCCAGAACACATCTTCTTAAGGAAAGGATATGTGTTATGGATCTTTAAGAGAATGTTAAATAGCAGAAATCCAGGAAACTACGGTTACGCCGAACCATATTAAGGCCCGAAAACCGACGATCGTTGATTGTATTAAGGCCAGAAAGATGATAACCACTAAGGATCGTATTAAGGCTGAGAAACTGAAGATCATCCGAGTGATAGTATAAAGGCCAGAAGCTTGCAAATGCCAGAAAATAAGTCGACATTTTGAGTCGATCTTGGTAGAAGCAGAAAAACCGGGATCCTACCTATTAAATGATACCTGCAAAGAATTGGGGTAGGAGCATAAACCATGCTCAGTTTATAAAGTGGTGGTAAAAACCATACCCGGAGGGCGAGTATGAGCCATACTTGGTTCTGCTTGGTAAGACGGTGTAGTCTTTTGTACCAGGATTTTTAAGATCGAACATTAACCGTGTCCGAGAAATGAACAGAGGATTCGAGTACAAACTATACTCTTGAGTTAATAGTTTTTACTTGTCACATCCTAACTAGATTTAGTTCGAGTATTATCCATATTCATACTGGGAGAGAGAAGTTTGTCATATCCTGACAGTTAGAGTATTAGTGACAGTATTATCCATACCTGAGGGCCAGCATAAGCCATGCTCGGTTTTGTAAAATGGGCGAGTATTAGCCATACTCGGCTTATAAAAGGAGGGCGAGATTTAACCATACCTGGCTTATCGAGGTGGCGAGCATTAACCATACTTGGCTTATGGAGGTGGCAAGCGTTAACCATACTCGGCTTACGAAAATGGTATAGGGATGGTGGAAGGCGTTGACCATGCTCAGTTTGGAGATGGTCGCTAGCACTAACCATATTTGGGTTGGCGAGCACTAACCATGCTCGGCTTGAATCGTTAAAATATAATCCATGATTCAGAAAATTAGTTTACTGCTGTTAAAGAGCTATAACTGAAAAGTGAAAACAAATCTTAATAGATAGATAGTTGAATCCAGAGCATGCTTAGGAGCTAAATTCTAACCCTGTACGTGTGTACTTCAAAATAACCACCATATTGAAAAAGTAATGACAACACATTTCTTATATCTTAAGAAATAAGTAAAATCCACGATGATCTAAACAAGATCAATTAATGATGATGCCGCGATTGCTTGGCTCGGGGTCCTTTCCATTTCAAGGAGGTCGACGACCAACCTAAGGAGCTTGTGGCAGAAGGTTGTGGCGGCGTGGCCAGTGTAGGCTTCTTGCCATACTCGAGTAGTTCTCCACGTCTAACCTTATCCTCAATGAGATCACGCAAATGCCTGCACTTACGGTGTTGCAGTCCGCCATGTTGTGATACATGCAGTGCTTTCCGAACTCGAGTTTTTTTAGGCTAGCTCCCCTCGAGAAGGTTTAGGGAAAGAGAGAGATCCTCATATGTCAAGATAGATGTCTAGCAGGGATGAGTTGAGCTATGTGTATTGATCATACTTGTTCTCTCTCCGGAGTCGTACGTTTCGATCGTTCATTTCCAAGGCTTTTCCTTTTCCTTTATTCTGACCATTGGTTTTGGATGGGCCTTCTTCCTTGGTAGCAAGTACCTCTAGGCTTTCCATCTCGATATTATCATCCTCTTGCCGGACAAATCTATCAGCTTTGGCATAAAAACCTTCAACGTCTTTGGGGGGATCCCTAGTTAAAGAGGTTTTGAATTCCGATCGATTCTAAACACTAGCTATGGAGGCCATATGCACCATCGATGGCTCGGGTGGATCGACTGATGCCACAACCGCATTGAATATTTATAGGAAAGAGTGTTGGGTGTCGCCATACCATTGCTTAATGGATGTAAGGAATATGACGCTCTTTAGTCGGAAGATGTGAACTCTGAACTGCTCGATGTAGCGGGTGACCAGCATATTCCAGGTGTTGATCGACTTAGTTGTTAACTGCTGGAACCACATGTCAGCTATGCTGGTGAGAAAGAGAGGCAAGAACTTAGCCATGACATTTGTTGATGCTGACAGCACTTCCATGTGATGCATGTATCACATGAAATGAATGGTCGAGTCGGTCCTGCCGTTGTAGGGCTCCAGGACCGGAAGCTTGAAGTCGGGTGGATTTCGAGATTTTTTGATCTCCCGTGTGAATGCACTATGGTGGATGTTATCCACATATTGTTGAGAAGAGGTGCCTCGGGTAAAGCGTTTGATGATGCTTGCAATCTGACTTCCATCCGCAAGGAGTTGTTGTCAGGAGGCCAATTCTGTGTTGGGGACATGGGTGAGAATCCCAGTACTAGCATGGGGTGTAAACATGCCTCGAGTCCCTAGGGTCGGTTCGGTTCGACCTCCAAGAGTTGAGTGAGGGGGTATCCTAGCCTCAGGCCATAGCTCAGATGTAGCTAAAGTTGCTTGGTTATTGTTGGACCGAACTATGTCCGCTCCGATTGGAAGGGATCTGTCCAGGTGAGTGGTATTCATCCGGGGCTCGATATTGCCCCCACCCGAAGCAATGTTAGAGTGGTTTACAATAGCGTCTCCCTCCGTCATGTTAGGGACCAGAATGGTAGAGTGGTCTTGGTGACACGGAGGGTTGCTGCCCCCAACCCTTTTTAATCGACAAGTTGGGAAGGTTGTGGGCGAGGCTGCATAAGATGGGCTTGTAGTCTGACGTTGGGTCAAACCGGATGTAACAACATTCCTGGTTTTGGCTGACCCAAAGGTTGCACTAGATCAAGAGCTTTTTGTCTAGGGAGTTTATTCAAACCCTAAACCAGAGGAAAACTGGTCGATTGGTCCTAAACTTGGCCAGAGTCGACCTGCGAATCTACAGCTACCTGAGCTCTAATTATTGCAGGGAGTGGAGACAATAAATCTACCCGACCGGGTTGCGTAGTGGAACCAGGAGGAAGCAAAGATGTGACCTATATGGGGCTTGGTTCTCTACAGACCGAAGATCAGTTACTGCTCCATCTACGCCCAGTGCAAGAAATGATACTGGAATGTGAGGTCCCTATTCCACCCGAGCGATGAGGTTATGCATCACTTTCTGCAGATGTTTGAGAAGTTCACCCTGAGATGCTATCTGATTTCTGAAAACTTTATCCATGTCGTCCCTGGTGAGGTATTCGGATGGGTCTTCATGGGAGAATGCCTCGTGGCTTGCTTCCATTGATGCTGCTGCTTCTGTTGCATCAACAGGTGGAGATTGAGAGTGAGAAGGTGTTGCGTCCTTCTTACGCTTTGTCATTGCTTCTTTAAGACTTGCCGAAGATCGTAGGGTATATCTATGTGCCCCTTCCTGGCGCGCCAAAGTGTTGATGTCAAAAGTTGGTCTAGTGACGATTAACCCCAACGTGTGTTAAACACACACGAAAACAATCACAAATATGCGAGAAAAACTAAATAAACAAGGGAGACATGATATTTTATAGTGGTTTGGCTTACCGAAGCCTACATCCACTTATAATCTTTGTTTAAACTGTCGATTATAGGTTACAGTGATTTTTCAATAGAAAAAGTAGAGAAAGGGATGATTTAAACTCAAGATCCTTGTGTTGAATCTAGAAAATATGACATGATACTTTTGGTAAGCCGAGCAAGAGGTTTTCGTAGAATTCAAAATGCCTTTCCATTTCTAGGGATAGTTGTTTTTATAAGCGAGCTAGTGGGCCAAACTTGAATGCGACATGGCATACATCTTTTTTGGGCTTTAACACGTGGAGCTTAATCCCGTAGAATAGCTATAGGCGGTGGGACCCGGTACTGCTCATGAATAGTTCTTCCTCGAAGTATGCAAAATGCGTGGAATTGAATACTTGGCGTGTAAAAAGAATCGTTGGTCAATGCTTATGCGCAACTTCAGCCTTGGGAATAAAGATTCGTTTGGTAGCGTATAACTTGCTCTGATCCGATACTATAGGAGATAATTTTATTTAGACACTTTTGCTCCGATATTCCGTCCCGATCCGACCTTTTAGGAACAAGTCAGTCGATTTGTTGATGACTCGACCGATTGGATTGATCTTTTATGTAGGAGGACGCTATGTTCATTTGATGTGACACGGATTTGGATTGGCCTACAGTCGGTCGACCTCAGATGATAGTCATCCCTTAAGGTCTGGAATGGGCTGATATCTTGTGGCAGGCTTCGACTTTGGGTTGGGATGACTTTTTGGCAAAAAGCTGGTCAACAAAAAGGATCCTCATTCTTTTAGTATCCTTGGGGAGGGTAGATCTTAGGATTGATCCTATGGATGGTAGGATGCATTGTAAACATGTTAATAGAACATGTTATGTACGATGGATGCAAATGCTTGCAAGTTTTTGCTAGTAGATGCAAATGGACACATACACACACACACACACACTAGACACTGTTATAGATCGGTAAACTAGGACACCAAGCATGTGGATATGTATGCATTTTCATTTCATATTATTTCCGTGATTATTATAAATGGATGATCATCATATGATTATTGCATATGGATGACGATTGTAGCACATAATAGAACTATCTGTTATTAGTGACGTAGCCAAAAAAATTACATGAGGAGGGCAGGATATTTAGATCATTCTAGACCATCAAACAAGCACAACTGAATATAATTATATGATTACAATCAACTGAAAAAATGATCAACTACTGATCTTTCAAACAAAACAAAACATGCATAAACATTTATCGTATTACTAAAAGGTGCACAAGTTCCAACTTCGATGGAAATATGATTCCCTTAAATAATTGGGTTTTAATTATCGACCTTTATAATATTAATAAAAGGTGCAGTGTTGAAATTAATGATTCAAATATTTGTAGAGAAGGAAAGAAATTGATTGATTGTCAATCAATTAATTGGCTCGTATATGGAAAGATATAGGAGGAAGTTTTTGGAAGAAAAATAAAAGGTAAATCAATCAATCAATAAAGAATCAATTTACTTAGGGAATAGATTGAGACCATAATTGTGCCATCTATTTATGTTCCAATCAAATCAAGGAAGATATTATATTTATTTATCCTTCATGTCCAAGTAATCCAGAAACTTCTTTTCTTTATCCCCAAGAAATCCCTCTATATAATGTTATTGTATGAAGCAAGCAATCCACCATTAGTCTTCTCTCTATTGTAATTTTTTTGTACTCATCTCTTCATTAAGAAATAAAAGTTGTTAGGTCTCCGTGGACGTAGGCAAAGCCAAACCACGTTAAAATTGGTGTGTTCTTTCCTCTATTTTCTATTTTTGTTCTCTCTATAATTTGTGCCACTTGATTTTTTACTTTTTGGCATTGTTGAAATTGTTGATAGACTAGATCATTGGATTTATTCGTATTTCGCTGCCCAAATCTCTAATTTTGCTCTATAGATTGGTATCAGAGCAAGTTGTCTTGTTCAAACACTTTTCCAACCATGTCAAATTCCGCAAAGAATAACGGTGGTAGAAGCGCTACAAATTATGGAGTTGCTAGATTTGATGGAAAGGGGGATTTTGGCACATGGAAGATGAAGATGGAAGCGGTGTTGAAGAAATAGAGGACATTTAAGGTTGTCTCAAATCCAGAGAAATTGAAAAAATTAGCACCTGAAGAGTTAGAAGAATTGGAAGAGGATGCTCTTACTACCATCCAGCTTAGCCTTTTTGATGAAGTACTTAGAGAGTTTTCTCATGTGAAAACTGCTAAGGAATTGTGGGATGCACTTCAGAGAAAGTTCTATGATAAGTCTTTCACCAACCGCATCATCTTACAGCAACAAATTTATTCTTTCAAAGTTCTATGATAGACTTTCTGATGAAGTACTTAGAGAGTTATTCTTTTATGTTCTTTACCTATAGAGTATAACACTTTTGTTAACTCTATGATCTATGGACGTTCGTCTATTTGCTTGGAGGATGTGAAGACAAATTTGTATAATGAGATGTTGAGAGGAAAGTTAGCAAGAATGAGCATGGAGAATGATTCTGAAAGCCTTGTTGCACAGAGAGGATGAAGTAAAAGTAGACCCAAATATGGTGGAGATAGAGCTAAGTTCAGATCTTAGTCAAGAGGTGCCCGGAAGGGAGTTTGTCATTATTGCAGAAAACCTGGACACTATATTGCAAGTTGCCCCAAGTTGGAGAATAAAAACAAAACTGTTTCCCAGAAGGCGTCAGCATCTACAGTGGAGACATCAGATTCAGATATTGATCCTAACATTTTTACAGTTTCCGCCTCTCCTATGAAGAGTACTTTGTGGATTATTGACTCAGAAGCATCCTATCACATGACACCTGATAAGCACTCTTTTTCCACTTATCATCAACTTGATGGAGGAGAGGTTCTCATGGGAAATAATGCTTCTTGTCGCATGATTGGTATTGGAACAGTAAAAATCAGGATGTTTGATGGTGTTGTTCGTACTTTATGTGATGTCAGGCATGTGTATGGTTTAAGGCGTAGTTTGATCTCAATTGGAGCATTGTGCAATTTTGGCTTAAAGTGTGTAATAGAAAAAGATTCATTAAAATTACAAATGGCTTATTGATAGTAATGAAAGCGGTAAAAGCTGTAAATCTATATTTGCTGAAGGGTACAACTGCTGTTGCGGAGTCTGCTTCGGTTATTGATTTAGTTGATTCCGATTCTACCAGATTGTGGCATTTTCTTATGGGCCACATTGGAGAGCGCAGTTTAGAAGTATTGAGAAAGCGAGACTTGATTGACGGTGTTCATCATTCGAAACTTAACTTTTTTGAAGGATGTGTACTTGGAAAGAAGACGAAGGTTTCTTTTGGCATTGCAGAGCATAAGTCTGAAGATATTTTAGAGTATGTTCATACTGATGTTTGGGGCCCCGCACCATGCCTATCTTATGGAGGAGCCAGGTATTTCATTTCATTTGTCGATGATTTTTCTAGAAAAGTATGGGTTTACTTTATGAAGTCCAAAGACAAATCTTTTGATAGGTTTCAAAGTTGGAAATCTCTTGTTGAGAAGCAGTCTGGAAAGAAAGTGAAGGTTCTTCGTTCAGATAATGGTGGTGAATTCAATTCTAAAAAATTCATAAAATTTTGTGAGTCCGAGGGAATCAAAAGACATTACACCACACCAGGAGACCCTCAGTCAAATGGGGTTGCAGAGAGAATGAATCGGACTTTGTTGGAAAGAACTCGTTGCTTACGGCTGGTTGTGGGATTAAATAAGAGATTTTGGGCAGAAGCATTATCTACGGAGGTTTTCCTTATCAACCGCACACCTTCTACCGCCATAGATATGAAGATTCCTGAAGAAGTATGGAAGGGAGGGCCTGTATCATATTCCTTTCTTAGAGTGTTTGGTTGTCCAGCTTATGTGCATGAGAGCAAAGGGAAGTTGGATCCAAGATCGCGCAAGTGTATTTTTCTTGGATATAAGAAAGGAATTAAGGGTTATAGGATGTGGTGTCCTACTACCAAGAAGATTGTTACTAGCAGGCATATTACATTTGATGAGAAGGCTATGTTGATGGAGGAGCCTTCTTCTTCTTCTTCAGTTAATGATGATGTTGAGAGGACAAATTTAGAATACCAAACACAAGGCAGATCATCGGACTTACGAGTAAAAATGGTGATTCTGATGACACCGTGGTTAATAGGGAAGAGACAGAAGATCAACCTCAAGGTGGAGCTCAAATTCAAACTCGACCAACGAGAGAGAAGAAAAGACCTACATGGCTCTATGATTTAGTGGGATTAAGCATTGAAGATATTGACTTTGATGACATGGCAGCTTATGCATTAAGCATATTCCTTGATGAACCAAGAGACTACAGAGATGCCATTAGTTCAGTCGATAGCTCCGGTTGGCTAGT
This sequence comes from Allium sativum, assembly GCA_030737875.1. Lineage (NCBI taxonomy): Eukaryota > Viridiplantae > Streptophyta > Magnoliopsida > Asparagales > Amaryllidaceae > Allium > Allium sativum. The sequence continues at coordinate 582,617,827 of CM060915.1, read as the reverse complement.
AGCAATGTAGCAGGAGATTGAATCTTTGCACAAAAATCACACTTGGGATTTAGTGCCACTTCCTTCCGACAAGAGAGCAATTGGATGTAAATGGATCTATAAGGTGAAAGATGGCGGCAATGGTGACTTGAGGTACAAAGCAAGATTAGTGGCGAAGGGTTATGTTTAGAAGAAAGATGTGCAGTTTCATGATATTTTTTCTCCAGTTGTTAGACACACTTCCGTTCGCATTCTTTTAGCATTGGTTGCTCACTTCGACATGGAGTTGGAACAACTAGATGTCAAAACATCATTCTTGCATGGTGATCTTGACGAGGACATTTACCTACAACAGCCAGAGGGGTTCATTGATAACAGCAGGCCAGGTCATGTTTGTAAACTTAACAAATCTCTTTATGGCTTAAAACAGTCTCCTAGACAGTGGTATAAGAAATTTGATAAGTTTATGATTTCATATGGTTACTCTAGAAGCTTTAAGGATCAATATGTCTATTTTTAAAAATGTAACGATGACATCGTCTATTTGTTACTTTATGTTGATGATATGCTGATAGCTTCTAAGAGCATGTCTAAAATTTCAGAGTTGAAGATGGAGCTCAGTAAGGAATTTGTGATGAAAGATTTGGGAAACACACAGAGAATTTTAGGGATGGAGATTCAGAGGGATAGAAAGAAAAGAGTTTTGAGGCTCACTCAAACTCAATACATCGAGAAAGTCCTATCTCGATTTGGTATGGAGAATGCTAAACCAGTGGCTACTCCATTAGGCTCTCAATTTAAGCTATCCAAACATATGTGTCCCACATCGGATGAAGACAAAAGGAATATGTGTAATATTCCTTATTGTAGTGCAGTTGGAAGCCTTATGTATGCTATGGTATGCACAAGGCCTGATTTAGCTCGTGCAGTTGGTGTTGTCAGTCGACATATATCTAACCCAGGTAAAGAGCATTGACAAGCCGTGAAGTGGATACTCAGATATCTTCGTGGCACTTCTTCAATTGGCTTGTTATATGGTGCAGTAGAGGGAGACATCTCTTGTAACAACCCGGAAATGCGAGCCAGTTTAAAATTTTTATTTTGGCAATTTTAGCGAATTTTGATTATTTAAAATGAATTATTTTAAATAATATCAACGGAAAATTTATTTAGAATAGAATTCGAACGTATATATTATATACGTCGTCATTAGAATATAAATAATTATATATAATTATAAATAGAATTGAAAATGGCACGGTAGTTCGATAATTCGATTTCAAACTTAAATTGAACATACCGGGTGCAAAATAAACCGGATTTTAGTGAAACCAAAAATATTAGAATCTAATGAAGAATATCTTTTCAACGAATCCGAAAAATTGAGATTTCATAGCGGGAATCAAAAAATATGTCCAGTTGAAAATTCTGAATAGTCGCTATGGAATTCAGGCCCTTAAAAATAGCCATTTTGCAAACGACCTCGGATTTCGACGAAACCACTTTTGTTGGATCCGCGATGTCATAATTTTTCAAATCAATATGTGAGCATGGCAAAGGAAAACGCGTTTGACCAGTTTCAGTTGATTTTAATCGACTGGAAAATGGCCATTTTTCAAACGGTCTCAGAATTCGACGAAATTAGTTTTGTTAGGACCGTATCGTCAATACGAAGCTAGAAATAATTTTTCGGGAATTTTTAGACGCTGTATGTGGGCCCGGTAATTTGAAATGTACGTTTGAATTGAATATATATAGATTTTTATTTTAATTCTAACGGAAACTGATCGAAACGATAGAATTGGCTTGTGAAACATATCCCATTGTGTTCGGAATGGGGGTAATACGCTATGAACGACAGTCGTTGGGTCTCGTTCAGAGTTCAAATGTAAAGTCAACTGTTAGGAATAAAATATAATATAAAATATATATTTATATATATTGGATAACTCTCTCTCCCCTAACATTCTTTCCTCCCGTCAGTTAATTAAATAATAAAAAAACCACCGTGGATCTCGATCTCGCGCAGCCACCGTTAGCCACCTCGCGCCACCGCCTGGCCCCCTCCGGCCATCGCAACTCCGCCACAAACCCCCCCATTCTCTCTCCTTTCCTCCATTCGATACCATGGGCCCCAATCCCGAAGCAAACACCCCCGCGCCTCAGCTTGGTTGCTCTGCCGCGCCTCTGGCCGGACCCCCTACCTGCGATGATCGTCGCTGGCCGCCCCTCTTCCCTGAACCGCCACCCTCTCCCCATTATTGCTCCACCTCGATGCGTGATTTCCCCCAAGATTGAAGACCCAACACCACATTCGAGCTTCAGCTCGCCCCACCGTGGTTTCCGACGCCGCTCCAGTCTCTCACTAGTGCGCAGTAGCCCCCTTCGACTGAAGACCCCCTAGAAACCCTAGAAAACGAAGTCAGCGGTTATGTGGTGCTTTGATATGCGATTCATCGACCGAAAAACATGTGAGTCTTCCATTTTAAATTCAGTTTTATTTTATATTGTAGAAGGATAAAAATATGATTTTTACATTATAGAAGTGTTAAAATTTTGATTTTTATTTATGTAGTGAATCAAAAATATGACCTTTATATGGGAGAAGATATAAAAATACTATTTTTATGTAAGTGGTGTATTGAAAATATAATTTCTATGAAATAGAAGGCGAAATCTTTATATTTAAAAAGGCGAAATCTTTATATTTAAAAAGACGAAATCTTTATGTAGAGAGTAGCGATGTAAAAATAGAATTTTTATCTTTATAGCAGCGCTGTAAAAATAGAATTTTTATCTATATAGTAGCGGTGTAAAAATAGAATTTTTATCTATATAGTAGCGGTGTAAAAATAGAATTTTTATCTATATAGTAGCGATGTAAAAATAGAATCTTTATCTATATAGTAGCGATGTAAAAATAGAATTTTTATCTATATAGTAGCGATGTAAAAATAGAATTTTTATCTATATAGTAGCGATGTAAAAATAGAATTTTTATCTATATAGTAGCGGGATAAAAATAGAATCTTTATCTATATAGTAGCGAAGTAAAAATATGATTTTTATATATTGAATAGCGAAGTAAAAATTCGATTTTTATATATTGAATAGCGAAGTAAAAATTCGATTTTTGTATATTGAATAGCAAAGTAAAAATTCGATTTTTATATATGTAGTGGCTACGGGCAACGAAAGTGACAAAAAGGGCAAGAACGACGAAGATTTCTACATTAGAAGTGTCATGAAGTTGGGATAGCTTTGGTGAGAACTTCTCACTCTTCAATCTCTTTTTCTAGTTATATATATATATACTAGGATGCAGACGGTGCTTAGCAGCACCCGACACCCGTCATCCATAGACCATGGATGGCTTGTTTGTTTGATTAATGTGTTGTGAAATTTGTTTGAGTTGTTGATGTGAAATCGATAATAAATTGTAGATGGTTGAAATAAATTAATTATCGTTAAAAATATAATTTTTAACGTGAATGTGAGTAAATAAATATTTATAAACAAATTGGTCGATTTGTTTATGTACACTGATTTGACTGATATTGATTGGGATGATAAATTTTACACATCGCCCAACTGCACGAATAAAAATATGTGTTCGTTGATTTGAAACCCCACACGGGTGTTGGGATGATATTTGGCGTACACTAATCCCAATTATTTAATTATATGTCGATCGATGGGTCGACAGACTGTGTAAGCGTCGATTAATTATATTGGATGCTTATGCAGTTGTGTGGTGCACTTTGGATGATGGTTGATTGTTTGTCGTTGCTATTATATACATGTATTGTATGGAATCCATATAATTAACGTTATATGGTAATTGATTGGGCCTCATTCTAATTGGGAAAATAATAAATATTATAAAAGGAAATTCATGTGTTGAATATAAAATTATTCATGTGTTGAGTAAAATATTTTAAATAATAAAATTTACATCTTTATCATATTTAAAATTAGATCTACTTCACGGTGGAGTCTAATTAAAAATCAAACGATAAATAGCATAATTTTATAAAATATTTTACATAACAAAAATAGTCTTGTGTGGACAACACTCATGTGTTGAGATTGGTCGTGTGTTGAAAGAAATGTAGATTCATGTGTTGAATAGAATATATATTCATTTGTTGAATAGAATAACGAATTTATTGAAATATATAAAGCCGTGTTGATTAGAGTTGCGCTATTTTGACGTGAACGATATTTATATCGATTATATTCGTTTTTATAATGAATATTTAAAAGAAAGTTATTTCAAAATATAACGTTTTGAAAATATTATCATTTATATAGTAATGATATGAAATATTCAATTTTGATTAGAAATTGAATATATTGTTAAAATGGTTTTGGAAACGAATTTAAAACGATTTATAAAATACGTTTTAAAAGGAAATCGACGAAATATATATAACATATATATATTATATATATAATGGCCTGAATAGAACGCGCCGCACCGCGGCAGTTCGTGAATTTCGACCATTGACTTCGAATGGACAGTACGGGAGATCCGACCGTCGGATTCTCCTAAAACCGGAACCGTTGGGTTCGTATCGAAAAGAGCTTTCCAATGAATGCTAGAAATTTGAAATCTAACGGTTGGATTTGGAATTATGTCCAAATTAAATTTAGAAAAGGTCGCTGTAAGTGCAGTTCGATGGCCGTTGATGGAAATCGACTGTACGGGCCTTGATAAAATTATTAAAAATATCTATAATTTGTGTAAAATCATAAGAAATGATTTGGGAAAAATTGGGCTGAAGAATTCCACATTTGAAAGGATAAAAATAGATTTTTGTCGAAATGAGCTAGTTTTGAACTAGAATTAAAATCAATTTATTTTTGAAATAAATAAATTGAATTTGAAAGTGATTTTGAAAATAATCAATATTCCCAATACATGAATTGGACTGGAGTTGAATCGAAATAATCTTCGGAATATCTCGATTTTGGATTTCGTGACTATACAGACATTGTTATGGGAATTTGAAAGATATATTTTATATCTTTATTTCCAATACGATATTTATTGGTTTCAGAATTTGATATTGAATATAAGCCGGTATATTTTCTATTCAGAGCCTTGTATTTAATATCAAATGTGATTTGGGTTTGTCGTGAATGGTGTCTTCATTAACACTGTTCTTAAGGCCAATAGAGAAAAGTTTAAATCTTTCTATTTAGATTTAATGAAGTGTATCAATTAAATAATATTTAATTGGAATTGAATTTGAATTGGTTTTTGGGTTTATCGTGAGCGGTGTTTTGAACAACACCTATTCTTTAACCCGATTAACAATAGAGTGTGATTTTGGGTTTATCGTGAGCGGTGTTATGAACAACACCTGTTCTTTAACCCGATTAGCAATAGAGTGTGATTTTGGGTTTATCGTGAATCGTGTTTTAAATGACATTGGTTCTTTAACCCAGTTAAAGACAGGATATTGATTTTTGAAAAGATTAAAACTAAGTGGAGCTTTAATGGATCTTTAATTAGATTGAAATGTGAATTGATAATTTAAATTATCAAATCTGAAAGGTGATCGAGAGTGGAGTACCACCAGTTTTGCTCCAAAGCGATGGTTAAATCTTTATTTAGATTTAAACGTGAAATGATAATTAATTTTACCGATAATACTGTGGTGTTAGATATGGAGTATTACCAGTTTTGCTCTAGGGGATGAATAGGTTGGGATTGGGAAATAAAATAAATAATTACTTCGGTGTGGTCCGCTAATCCCGACTAGTTTGGAAATCCATAACATGGTTTGAAATGATATCCAAAGGATGATTAAAGAATAAATTTAGAAGAATTTATCTTGGATAAAATTAATGGGAACCTTTCCCTAAGAATGTGATTTTGTGAATAAAAGAACATTCTAAATTGGAATGAGGCGTTTGTTGTGGTTGTGTAACATTGTTTATCATATACGTGGGTTATTCAGAAAGGCCGGGGTTATACCCATTCTGAATGACCGATTCGACGAGATGTCGAAGATGAAGACGGTGATAGAAGACTGGAAGTCTTCACATCGTTTGGGTGATTACTGATGATCCTGATTGGGCTGTACACCCAAGATGAGGGAAACAGTTGGTGATCGTCCAGACGTACTTGGAGATGGATGGATATGCGAGGAAAGTGCCTCCGGTTTCGTTCAGACCCAGAGCGAACATGTAAATGGATTGTGTGTCTAACATTGGATTTTATTCTGTGTTGACTGATCTCTATTAAATATACATCTGTTTGGCGGCCGAGAATTTATTCTCTTGCTTAACGCCCTTCTCTGAGACGTACGAGCTCAGAGGTTGTATATCGATGGACATCAGTCGCATGGAGTGAATTGCCATTGTGGCACGCGTAAGTGGCAATTGATCAAGGCTTCTGTTGAAAAGCAAAGTCTTGTGGTTGATGATCAAAGCACGGCCTGTGTGGCATAGCTTTGTGTATAACGTGAATTCGCGAGCCTCACACCTCGGTATGAGTCAAAAACGGGATACGGACCCAAGGAGTGCACGACGTTTCTTTCTAGCTATGGTGGTGTCAGTGACCTACCAGCCCTGACATTTATATACTTTTCACCTGTGTGGTTGTTGGATACGAGGCGCCTCGGATATAGGTCTGTAAGGACCGGAAAACGTGTGTTTAGGAATTGCCAATCCTCAAAAGTAAGAGAGGACCGGCCTTGGAGGTTCCAAAGGATCATAGTGGGGTCCTGAGGCATTTGCTAGAGTGTCTCGAACGCGAAGAGGAGCTTGCCCCTTGCCTCGACTCATGACGGAAATCCAATTTCCAATATGTTATATTGCGGTTTTAATTGTAGAACTAGTACGGCGACATGATAGATGGTACCCATGCCGCCTATGATTGATATTTATGATTTGAATTGTTTTGACACTATACACTTATAATAGTATCAAATGATTTGTTTAAAACGTACCAAGCATGTTTGGCTATTATAAGGGAAAACCCTATCCTCCGGCTTGCGTTGCATTGTGTGATGGGACCTGGGTCTTATAATAGCTTCATTTTTCCAAAAAGCATTGCGTTGTTTTGTTATATGCACTAGTATTCTTGGGAGGAAACCTGTTCCGTGTTATACGGCGTGGTCCCTTGAATTACTATCTTTAAAATAAAGTTTTAAATAACTGTTTTAGTTCTCACACCAGTCACATGACTGACCTGGAGTTTATTGTTTTAACCTAAACTCTGGGTGCCCTTATTTTCGACACGGGCAGCTAGTAGTTTTGGTTTTGCAGATTTATATTCACAGGATCATGATTTACAGCTGGAACAATGCTCGGAAAGCTCTGTATCCGTGCATTACTTCTAGTTGTGCTTTTGTATTATTTTCCGCTGCGATGAATTTAAATGTAATTTAAATCTCCGATATTTGTTAAATGTAATTTATTCATTTATACTCTGTATATTCTTGTATCTGATGGAATTGTTGTAATGACAATGAAATGTTCTTCCGTTTGCGTTCTATTTTGTCTTGTCCTCAATTCTATCCGTGCTTTCCTTCACGGGGAAGTTCAGGTCGTCTCCGTTTGGTATCAGAGCTTTGGTTTACAGAGCTCGAGAACAAAACACATTAGAACCATACGAAAGAATTCATCAGATATTGGATTAGTAAAATCCAATTAGAATGACTCGTTAGAGATAGGATCAGTAGTATCCTGGAACAAGTGTGAAGAGTAAATTTTTCAAATGAAAACAATTTTGTTTTGAAAATTTAAACCATTTTATACGTATTTGATTATTTATTTATTTTGAATTTGGACGATCGAGTATAAAAAGATTTCGCGTATACGCGTCATGAACGTATATTCGAAGTTTTAATATACTGGATAAATATAGACATTTTAGACACCCGGGGATAATTCTGAAGATGTGGCCACATCATCAGTATTTATGTTCGTGTTTCGAAGGTGTGATATCTATATATTTCCATCGACTGGTGTGAGAACCAAAACAAATATAGCTAGAATACATTGTTGTGATTTGGCATCAAAAACATGATTTTTGTATATGTATCAAAATTATGAATTTGAAACGCTAATTCACTAATTGATTGATGTTTGTGTTGTTTCTCTATTTGTTTGATAATTTTGAACCATTTAGCCTAATAGAACCAAATATTGAATTGTATTGAAAATTGGTCGCATTTGCTTGCATATACAAGTACTTACATTGAACAGGTCATAGCATGGAGGCTAGAGCAGAGAATAAAATTCGTTTGCCCGACAAATAGGTACATATTTACTATAATTTACTGTTTTGTTTGGGTGATGATGATTTTATGAGACGATTGGCTAGCCTCTTGGCTTTTTCTTTTTCTTTTTGAGATCAGAGGGCCTGTATGGCAATTTCGGGAATTTCCCGTGGCTCCCGGTGCAGGGGAGGTTATGGCGAAATTTTTCGAAAATTTAGGGTGTTAGCCAAATTTTTGAAAAATATAGAAAAGTTCTTAGAAACTGAAAAGTTGAAGAACTTAAGCCGTAGTCAAAATAATGGAAGTTGAGTTGATTTGTTAAACAACTTTCGGCTTCGTTCCTTTTCGGCTTCCATTTGTTATGTTCCTTTTCAGCCTTTGATTTAGAGAAGATTAGAATATCATCAATAAAAAAAACCCAGAACATATTTATTCAAATAAATCACACATTGAACTGATTATAAAATAGTTAGAAATATATACTTGTGCATTATATATGTTTGAACAGGAAATTGGATAGCTGTTGAGTAAAGATTTTATTTGCGTGCCCGACAAATAGGTAAACCTTAATGAGTTGGATGCGAAATATTATTATATCAACTCCTGTGAATGCCATTGGATGCAGAGTGCTGGTTATTCTGTGTGAAATAATAAACATCGCCATAGGATAGCAACAATTAATTTTGAACTACATTACATGGCATACTTCTGATGATAGGCATACTTCATCATATACCACATAAGCATTTGGAGCTTGTGTGACGAGGTGGAAGATTTACCATACGAGCGAGAGGCTTGTATGGCGATGACTATATTTTACAGGTTGAACTGATGACTGATATGGACTATTTAAATTGTAACGATAAAATTGCTAGATTAATAAAAAACCCCACACGGGTCTAGAGTTGACAATAATCACGTCTCTCTAGTTATTAGATACGGCACATGGACTATTTATTTCCCACACGGGACGAGGTGACGAGGATTGATCCTCTGGAGCATTTAAAATACACACTCCCTCAGGCTTTGACAGGGTGACGAGAATTTATTCTCTGGAGTTATTATCAATACACGCTCCCCTGTAAACACCAGAATATATCACTATTAATATGTGTATGCTTATTAGGATTTATTGGGTACCTAATACGGCCCAATAAATTTCCAAACCTCTCCCCGTACAAAGGAGGTTATGGCGAAATTTTTCGAAAATTCCAGGTGTTAGCCAAATTTTTGAAGAATTTGAAAATTCTCAGAAACGAAAAAGTTGGAGAAAGGAAGCCAGATCGAACGTAGAGTTGATTAATCAAACCACTTTCGGCTTTGTTCCTTTTCGGGGACGAAAAGTTTTAAGTGGGGGAGATTGTAACAACCTAGAAATGCGAGCCAGTTTAAAATTTTTATTTTGGCAATTTTAGCGAATTTTGATTATTTAAAATGAATTATTTTAAATAATATCAACAGAAAATTTATTTTGAATAGAATTCGAACGTATATATTATATACGTCGTCGTTAGACTATAAATAATTATATATAATTATAAATAGAATTGAAAATGGCGCGGTAGTTCGATAATTCGATTTCAAACTTTAATTGAACATACCGGGTGCAAAATAAACCGGATTTTAGTGAAACCAAAAATATTAGAATCTAATGAAGAATATCTTTTCAACGAATCCGAAAAATTGAGATTTCATAGCGGGAATCAAAAGATATGTCCAGTTGAAAATTCTGAATAGGCGCTATGGAATTCAGGCCCTTAAAAATAGCCATTTTGCAAACGACCTCGGATTTCAACGAAACCACTTTTGTTGGATCCGCGATGTCAAATTATTGCTAGGTTTCAAATTTCATAATTTTTCGAATCAATATGTGAGCGTGGCAAAGGAAAACGCGTTTGACCAGTTTCAGTTGATTTTAATCGACTGGAAAATGGCCATTTTTCAAACGGTCTCAGAATTCGATGAAATTAGTTTCGTTAGGACCGTATCGTCAATATGAAGCTAGAAATAATTTTTCGGGAATTTTTAGACGCTGTATGTGGCCTCGGTAATTTGAAATGTAAGTTTGAATTGAATATATATAGATTTATATTTTAATTCTAACGGAAACTGATCGAAATGATAGAATTGGCTTGTGAAACATATCCCATTGTGTTCGGAATGGGGGTAATACGCTAGGAACGACAGTCGTTGGGTCTCGTTAAGAGTTCAAATGTAAAGTCAACTGTTAGGAATAAAATATAATATAAAATATATATTTATATATATTGGATAACTCTCTCTCCACTCACATTCTTTCCTCCCGTCAGTTTATTAAATAATAATAAAAAAACCACCGTGGATCTCGATCTCGCGCAGCCACCGTTGGCCAGCTCGCGCCACCGCCTGGCCCCCTCCGGCCATCGCAACTCCGCCACAAACCCTCCATCCTCTCTCCTTTCCTCCGTTCGATCCCATGGGCCCCAATCCCGAAGCAAACACCCCCGCACCTCAGCCTGGTTGCTCCGCCGCGCCTCTGGCCGGACCCCCTACCTGCGATGATCGTCGCTGGCCGCCCCTCTTCCCTGAACCGCCACCCTCTCCCCACAATTGCTTCACCTCGATGCGTGATTTCCCCCGAGATTGAAGACCCAACACCACCTTCGAGCTTCAGCTCGCCCCACCGTGGTTTCTGACGCCGCTCCAGTCTCTCACTAGTGCGCAGCAGCCCCCTTCGACTGAAGACCCCATGGAAACCCTAGAAAACGAAGTCAGCGGTTATGTGGTGCTTTGATATGCGATTCATCGACCGAAAAACATGTGAGTCTTCCATTTTAAATTCAGTTTTATTTTATATTGTAGAAGGATAAAAATATGATTTTTACATTATAGAAGTGTTAAAAATTTGATTTTTATTTATGTAGTGAATCAAAAATATGACCTTTATATAGGAGAAGATATAAAAATACTATTTTTATGTAAGTGGTGTATCGAAAATATAATTTCTATGAAATAGAAGGCAAAATCTTTATATTTAAAAAGGCGAAATCTTTATATTTAAAAAGACGAAATCTTTATGTAGAGAGTAGCGATGTAAAAATAGAATTTTTATCTATATAGTAGCGGTGTAAAAATAGAATTTTTATCTATATAGTAGCGGTGTAAAAATAGAATTTTTATCTATATAGTAGTGATGTAAAAATAGAATCTTTATCTATATAGTAGCGATGTAAAAATAGAATTTTTATCTACATAGTAGCGATGTAAAAATAGAATTTTTATCTATATAGTAGCGATGTAAAAATAGAATTTTTATCTATATAGTAGCGGGATAAAAATGGAATCTTTATCTATATAGTAGCGAAGTAAAAATATGATTTTTATATATTGAATAGCGAAGTAAAAATTCGATTTTTATATATTGAATAGCGAAGTAAAAATTTGATTTTTATATATTGAATAGCAAAGTAAAATTTTGATTTTTATATATGTAGTGGCTATGGGCAACGAAAGTGACAAAAAGGGCGAGAACGACGAAGATTTCTACATTAGAAGTGTCGTGAAGTTGGGATAGCTTTGGTGAGAACTTCTCACTCTTCAATCTCTTTTTCTAGTTATATATATGTACTAGGTTGCAGACGGTGCTTAGCAGCACCCGACACCCGTCATCCACAGACCATGGATGGCTTGTTTGTTTGATTAATGTGTTGTGAAATTTGTTTGAGATGTTGATGTGAAATCGATAATAAATTGTAGATGGTTGAAATAAATAAATTATCGTTAAAAATATAATTTTTAACGTGAATGTGAGTAAATAAATATTTATAAACAAATGGCCGATTTGTTTATATACACTGATTTGACTGATATTGATTGGGATGATAAATTTTACACATCGCCCAACTGCACGAATAAAAATATGTGTTCGTTGATTTGAAACCCCACACGGGTGGTGGGATGATATTTGGCGTACACTAATCCCAATTATTTAATTGTATGTCGATCGATGGGTCGACAGACTGTGTAAGTGTCGATTAATTATATTGGATGCTTATGTAGTTGTGTGGTGCACTTTGGATGATGGTTGATTGTTTGTCGTTGCTATTATATACATATGTTGTATGGAATCCATATAATTAACGTTATATGGTTATTGATTGGGCCTCATTCCAATTGGGAAAATAATGAATATTATAAAAGGAAATTCATGTGTTGAATATAAAATTATTCATGTGTTGAGTAAAATATTTTAAATAATAAAATTTACATCTTTATCATATTTAAAATTAGATCTACTTCACGGTGGAGTCTAATTAAAAATCAAACGATAGATACCATAATTTTATAAAATATTTTACATAACAAAAATAGTCGTGTGGGGATAACACTCATGTGTTGAGATTGGTCGTGTGTTGAAAGAAATATAGATTCATGTGTTGAATAGAATATATATTCAGTTGTTGAATAGAATAACGAATTTATTAAAATATATAAAGTCGTGTTGATTAGAGTTACACTATTTTGATGTGAACGATATTTATATCGATTATATTCGTTTTTATAATGAATATTGAAAAGAAAGTGATTTCAAAATATAACGTTTTGAAAATATTATCATTTATATAGTAATGATATGAAATATTCAATTTTTATTAGAAATTGAATATAGTGTTAAAATGGTTTTGGAAACGAATTTAAAACGATTTATAAAATACGTTTTAAAAGAAAATTGACGAAATATGTATAATATATATTATATATATAATGGCCTGAATAGAACGCGCCGCGCCGCGGCAGTTCATGAATTTCGACCATTGACTTCGAATGGACAGTACGGGGGATCCGACCGTCGGATTCTCCTAAAACCGGAACCGTTGGGTTCGTATCGAAAAGAGCTTTCCAATGAATGCTAGAAATTTGAAATCTAACGGTTGGATTTGGAATTATGTCCAAATCAAATTTAGAAAAGGTCACTGTAAGTGCAGTTCGATGGCCGTTGATGGAAATCGACTGTACTGGCCTTGATAAAATTATTAAAAATATCTATAATTTGTGTAAAATCATAAGAAATGATTTAGGAAAATTTGGGCTAAAGAATTCCACATTTGAAAGGATAAAAATAGATTTTTGTCGAAATGAACTAGTTTTGAACTAGAATTATAATCAATTTATTTTTGAAATAAATAAATTGAATTTGAAAGTGATTTTGAAAATAATCAATATTCCCAATACGTGAATTGGACTGGAGTTGAATCGAAATTAACTTCGGAATATCTCGATGTTGGATTTCGTGACTATACAGATATTGTTATGGGAATTTGAAAGATATATTTTATATCATTATTTCCAATACGATATTTGTTGGTTTCAGAATTTGATATTGAATATAAGCCGGTATATTTTCTATTCAGAGCCTTGTATTTAATATCAAATGTGATTTGGGTTTGTCGTGAATGGTGTCTTCATTAACACTGTTCTTAAGCCCAATAGAGAAAAGATTAAATCTTTCTATTTAGATTTAATGAAGTGTATCAATTAAATAATATTTAATTGGAATTGAATTTGAATTGGTTTTTGGGTTTATCGTGAGCGGTGTTTTGAACAACACCTGTTCTTTAACCCGATTAACAATAGAGTGTGATTTTGGGTTTATCGTGAATCGTGTTTTAAATGGCATTGGTTCTTTAACCCAGTTAAAGACAGGATATTGATTTTTGAAAAGATTAAAACTAAGTGGAGCTTTAATGAATCTTTAATTAGATTGAAATGTGAATTGATAATTTAAATTATCAAATCTGAAAGGTGATCGAGAGTGGAGTACCACCAGTTTTGCTCCAAAGCAATGGTTAAATCTTTAATTAGATTTAAACGTGAAATGGTAATTAATTTTACCGATAATACTGTGGTGTTAGATATGGAGTATTACCAGTTTTGCTCTAGGGGATGAATAGGTTGGGATTGGGAAATAAAATAAATAATTACTTCGGTGTGGTCCGCTAATCCCGACTAGTTTGGAAAACCATAACATGGTTTCAAATGATATCCAAAGGATGATTAAAGAATAAATTTAGAAGAATTTATCTTGGATAAAATTAATGGGAACCTTTTCCTAAGAATGTGATTTTGTGAATAAAAGAACATTCTAAATTGGAATGAGGCGTTTGTTGTGGTTGTGTAACATTGTTTATCATATACGTGGGTTATTCAGAAAGGCCGGGGTTATACCCATTCTGAATGACCGATTCGACGAGATGTCGAAGATGAAGACGGTGATCGAAGACCGGAAGTCTTCACATCGTTTGGGTGATTACTGATGATCTTGATTGGGCTGTACACCCAAGATGAGGGAAACAGTTGGTGATCGTCCAGACGTACTTGGAGATGGATGGATATGCGAGGAAAGTGCCTCCGGTTTCATTCAGACCCAAAGCGAACTTGTAAATGGATTGTGTGTCTGACATTGGATTTCATTCTGTGTTGATTGATCTCTATTAAATATACATCTGTTTGGCGGCGGAGAATTTATTCTCTTGCTTAACGCCCTTCTCTGAGACGTACGAGCTCAGAGGTTGTATATCGATGGACATCAGTCGCATGGAGTGAACTGCCATTGTGGCACGCGTAAGTGGAAATTGATCAAGGCTTCTGTTGAAAAGCAAAGTCTTGTGGTTGATGATCAAAGCACGGCCTGTGTGGCGTAGCTTTGTGTATAACGTGAATTCGCGAGCCTCACACCTCGGTATGAGTCAAAAACGGGATACATACCCAAGGAGTGCACGACGTTTCTTTCTAGCTATGGTGGTGTCAGTGACCTACCAGCCCTGACATTTATATACTTTTCACCTGTGTGGTTGTTGGATACGAGGCACCTCGGATATAGGTCTGTAAGGACCGGGAAACGTGTGTTCAGGAATTGCCAATCCTCAAAAGTAAGAGAGGACCGGCCTTGGAGGTTCCAAAGGATCATAGTGGGGTCCTGAGGCATTTGCTAGAGTGTCTCAAACGCGGAGAGGAGCTTGCCCCTTGCCTCGACTCATGACGGAAATTGTAACACCCCACCTCCGCCAGTGTCACTCTTGCAAGTACACTAGCTTTGGAGGGGTGTTGGACAAGGTAAACATGCATAAAGATATCACAAGACAGAACATATAAGTAAAACAGAGTAAGTAAAGCAACGGATAAAACTACTATTTCAAAACCATAGTCAACTTACATCAAAAGTGCTGATTCATTATTTTCCAACTACTACAAGTCTAGAAACATAAACTGAAAACTGGAAATAACATAAAGTAAACTATCCCCAAAGTAGACATGGTAAAGCCATAGCGAGCTCAAGTCCAAACCGTACATGAGCTATCCAGTAAACAAGCTAAAGATCCAAGCTAGGTGCTAGTGTTTCCACCCTGAGAACCTGGAGGGGGGGGGGAACGGAAGAAAAGAGGCAAAAGAAAACGGGTCAGTCAAAAAGACTGGTAAGTCCTACCTACTATTAGTATAAAAACTAATAAAGTTAACTGGACATGTAAAACAGAGATGAAACATAGGATGATAACTGGCATGGTGAAAAGTTAACAAGATAGATCAAGTGTGGCATCGCATATACAAGGTTAAGTTGTACCAGGTGTACTAGTATTCTAATCCATGTCAAGTATAAACAAGAAATGATCCCTTGGCCCAAAATTGGTCCAACATCATGAGGTGACCTAAATCAAGGTCCAACTACTCGGTCTAGTCGATCGGCTCCCTATAAGCCTAACTCGTCGTGTATCATGTGGTTACTAGTTAAGTCGGGCGGGTCCGGGTAGCTTTACACCATAACCTAGTCTAACCTCGGGTCTTAAGTGCGATGTGACCAACTACTCACATTGGGTCCTATTGTTTGTAGCCACTAGTTAAGCCGGTCGGTTCCAGGTAGATTTATGCTACAAACTCAACCCAACCTCGAGTTGTCCACTTTCATATTTTCTACACGTCATGTCCACGTTCATGTTCCAAGCATAATCACATGTCATATTTTCAAATCATGTTTCATGTCATTTAATTTTACCCACAACGTACCCCCATCGCATGAAAGTTCGCATCAACGCACATAGATCAAAAAGGGGAACATAATGATATGACAAGTTGGGCATAAAGTGGCAAAGTCTATCACAAGTTCAACATGGTGATATATGAGGCAAAAGGGGTTCAACATACTAGCATATGGCATTATTAGCCTCAAACATGCATGACCTTCACTTAGCAAATAGGTGATAACATGATCATAGTTGACATAGGGTGAAAACATGTGATTAGCACATAGTTCAAGATCATATGCGAGTTAACATCAAGGTTATAAGATGGTTCTATGTTGCATTTATGCATAACTACCAAGTTCTATGTTGCATTATGCATAACCAACAAATAAAGCTCATAGCTTTCTACCCAAAAATCAAGGTAAATGATACTAGGTTCATGATAGTGCCACAAACATAGATCAAAAGAGTCGTACATGGATCTATGCATGCAAATATAGCGCAAAAGTCACATTTCAACTTGCTACAAGATCATATTAACTTCATAGTTTAAATCTAAGAGTAGAATCGGGCTTACAAAGCTTGTCTATGAAGACTAGAACAAAATAAACAAGATTGAGACGAAGCCACACTAGAAATCCCCAAATGAATATAAGCTCCAAGTTGTCTTGAGAAACAAGAAGCTCCTTTGATTTGTATGAAGAAAGATCCTTATTTTGATGAAGAAAGATGGCTCTTTTACTAGCTTAGCACACTCAAACTTTCATGAAGAGGATGGAGGCCATGATATGAAGGTGGAGGCCATGATTAGGAAGCATTTTGGCATAATTTAGTTGTAGGAATGATTTGTGTTGATTTAGGCTAGGTATTAGGGTCTTTTTATATAAGATTAGGTTAGTTTAGGCCATAGGATTAACCCTAATTCAGATCTGAGCCATCAAATCACGTCACTAGCCAACAAAACAAGACCCAGGAGCCAAAACAGGTGCACCAGGCCAAACTGGCCGACCACCCAAGTCGATAGGGGTGTCGACTGGGCAGTCGACACCACCTGGGGTGTGTCGACTCCCAAGTCGACTCCCCAATCGACTTGGGGCTAGCGGGAATTTTCCCGCCTGTCCTGCTTGGGCTGAATTTGAATTTTGAATTCAAATTTGAACTGTTTTTGAACTTGAAATTTTTCTGAAAACTTTGACGGGCCATAACTTGGTCATACGGACTCCGATTTTCGAAAAATCAGACTCTATTTCGCGTATTTTTCCGAGACGAACGTAATGGCACAGCCCGTTTCCCTTGATTCATATTTTATCATTTAATTCTGCCTTGATTTATGTTATATTATGTTATTCAAAATACGGATTGTTACAGAAATCCAATTTCCAATACGTGATATTGCGGTTTTGTAACGACCCACAAATCCGTACCTTTTGAATCGACAATAATCCACACATGTCTAACTCAAAACTGTACGTATTTACAGATTGTTAAATGACGATCC
Organism: Allium sativum; assembly: GCA_030737875.1. Classification (NCBI taxonomy): domain Eukaryota; kingdom Viridiplantae; phylum Streptophyta; class Magnoliopsida; order Asparagales; family Amaryllidaceae; genus Allium; species Allium sativum. Next base: position 582,600,119 of record CM060915.1, on the reverse strand, counting down.
ACATCTTCAACCATTATAGTCAAAAATATAGATAATCAAGGGGATTAATTTAGAATTAGAAAGAAATAAGAAAACAAACACAGAATCTCGCAACGGAATGAACAAAATATAATAATCAAATAACAGTTCATGAAGCTGTTTAAAATAAACATTTGATCATTTTACAACATTTATCAGAGTTATACATTTATATACATAACTGGTAATACAGAGCAATGCAACAGAATAGTAGTGGGATACAATAGTAATAATAGTATACCGTCTTCGTCTTCATTCTTCAGAAGATAACCTTTGAAACTGGAATGCTCAAGTCTGACCCGAGCGTAATAGCATGAAAATAAAACAAGCTCGAATCAGGCAAAAATATTCTCATCTAAGTCAAATCGATATCTTATGAACATGCACACACATAACTCAAGAGATGTTACGGGAAATTCCATCTCCTAAGGATCCGTCAAACTAGATACTATATAATATAATTTCGCTATTATACTAGTGTCTATTCACAAATACTTGTCAGAAAAATAGCGTAAGCGGGGTTACATTGATTACCCTTACACAGTTTATAAGCACATGGTCTATGCAGGTCCTGTAACACAACCAGTAACGTCGGTAGCCAGTGAGTCCCCTATAGACCTATGCCAAAAATCAAAATCGTAGTTGTCTCGCATAAGGATAAACGTATGACAAGGCACATGAGGCTATACCCAAAGTAGTATGCTACTAGTTTGCCTGATCCAGACTGGTGGTTACCCCTAACGGCCCACCGTAGACATCCACCCCATATCGAATCAAAGGAAAATACATTCCATCAAGGGTGCGCACCAACAAAACAACAACAACAAAATAGTAATAGTATGGACCCGAGGCCCAGGAAAATCGAAGAGCAGATGTCCACTAAGAGGTAGTCAAGCCTCATTTGGTCTGGCACGGCTCCTGTTTTAGTCATTTCAAATCGACACAAGTGTCGGGGTCATCCATTATCGTTCACTTTCTTCAATCCAGTAATCGCCTCCGAAAAACATCCTACTTCATTTCTGGAACTCCACCGCGTACACAGTTGTTAAAGTGGTTCCAACATTGACAGAGAATATGTCAATAAGAGGCCCCGGTCTCTTTAACAACCAAAGTTCATGTTACACACCGATTGGTACTTTTATATTTCAAAAGTGAATCGTTATGATATCAAAATATCCTATTCAACTAAACAAATTTCACTTTAAAATATCATATTATTTCAATCACAATAATATTTACTTTCAAAATTCATATTCACTTTGAGATAAATTTCAAATTCAATAATTTGTTATAACTTCAATTAACCACATTTCATTCGAATCATTCAATTTACTTCAAAAATAGTTTTAAATTCATTTCTGATTTTAACATCAAAATGATCATAATTACTTTTAAATCACAGATTTACATATAAACAGTTTTCACTTCTAAAACAATTTGTAAGTTTGAAATAGTTTGGGGTTTAAATAAATTTTGATTGGTTGTAAATAATTTTGGGAGATTTGGAATAGCTTGGAAATCAAAATAGTTTGAGTGTTGGAAATGGTTTTATGTATATTAGAATATTTTATAAAATAAACTACTTATATATATAGAAAGAATAGGTTTTTTTGAAAAACAATTTATATAAAGAACTCCATATATCAAAGGAATAAATTTCATAAAATGGTTTATATATAAATTTGTTTATATGGAAATAATTTCAAATCAACTGTTTCTTTTCATTTTCAATAAATCTGAACCTAAGTTCAAATCTCGATTGGATTTAATTCAAATAAACCTTAATTCGACTTGTTTCAACTTAATCTTCAAACTTCAGTGGGAATTATTTAATTTAAAAGGATAATATCCCATTCAAATATCATTTGGATCATATTCAATTTACAAGCAATTTTAGTTCAAATTTCAAAATGACAAATTGAATATCATTTCAATTCGAAATAAATTCCAAAGTTTAAATAAAGATTTAAACCTTTGAAATAATTCGAATTCGATAAATCCAAATCATACCTTTTATAATAATTTAAAATTTTCCTTTACAAATTCTTTTAACAATTCAATTTCAATATTTCAAATTCGAATTCCAATGTATAATTCAATTTCAATAATTTCGATTTATTTTCTTTACACATAATCACTTATTGAAATCGGTTTCACAAATTCTAAAATTTATCGATTTAACCAATCCGGTGTCCGTATGATAATTCTCTATCCTATGGTCAAGTGATTAGTTATTTTAAATTTTAAATTATAATTTCAGGGAATGGATATATATCATTTCAATCCAAAGGTCAAATGTCATAGGTATATATCATTTCAACCTATTTCTTAATTTATTCGAAATGACAGTTTAAGATGATGCCCATAACATCCAAGGTGATAACACTAATATAAAAATATAGACAACATCCATACAGTTCAATATATCCATAAATGAGCACCCATCACGACCATCATCCAAAACAGTTCAGTTTGCAATAATTAACTGATTATATGTGTCGGGGTTTAACTAGCAATTTAATTCAAAAATAAACTAACTGTCAATTCAATTTCTAACAATTTAAATTTTGATGTCCATTTAAAATAACAACCAACAACAAATAATCAAATCAATCACAGATTTCAATTTCACAAAAATGTGAATATTTTTGCAGGTGTGAGAAAACTCACCTTCGTTTGAATCTGAAAATTTAACGAACTCAAATCCTGACAATCCAACGTCATTGCGTGGGTGTCGTCGATATGAACATGTCGACGCTTGTTTCGTTTGAAAAGGACCTCGTATGAACAAGATATCGGATTTTAAACATTGCGTATTATTATAACTTAATTTACTTAAAAAAAACTTGAAATTTAATTTATTAATTACCGTTAATAACCAATAACCCATGCATGCACAACTTCGTTATCAAACGCCACTGCCGTTCCACCTTTATGCACAAAGAAACATGCACCATGCCTGAACTGAGACCACTCGTGAGTCTTCCCTCCTCCCATATAGCCTGCGACATGTTCCATGCACAACCTTATTCCACTGCCATCTACATTTCCACCCAGCTCATCACGCAATACACACTCTTTTCATACATGAACCATACATGCAAATCTCCACCATACACACAACCAGCTTTCCCGCCTTCTGTTGCTTTTGATAACAAATGGTGGCTTCCTTTATATTATTATTAATGTTTCATGCGCCCGGAATGTTGACAGAAGAAGAAAAACAAAATGGAGAGAGAGAGCCTGCTTGCTTTTTTTCATGGAAGCATATTTGTCTTGTAGGTAAATGCATTTTCAGACCAAAATGATGCTGCTTTGGAACAAAAAGAAATAAAATAAAATAGCGTGTCCCCTGAGAAGCATGGCTCCCTCCTATCCTTATGCGCATAGAGAAGAAGTAATATATATAAATATCTATCCCTGGCACTTGTGTTTTGTCCTTGGTGGAGAAGGAAGTATAAGCCAAAAATGTGTAAAAATAATCCCCTTCACCCTCCTGTCCATTGAGGCCCAAATGCATGCAAACCATTTTCACAAAATTCCTTTGTATGTTGCTCAACTTCATTTCAACGCATAGAACACTTGCCAAGCTTTTCTAAACCCAAGTGTATTCACACCCTTTACATGCAGATGAAACATCCTCCTCTCCCTCACTTTTCATGCGCCCGCAACCTGTCCACCTTTTCTTCATTGTTTCCGCCGCAAGTTTCACCAAATAAAACAAAGCAAACAAAGCTTCCTCCTTCCCTGTTCCATGCATGCCTTGTCCATTCACACTTCCATTTTAAAACACAGCAAGCCCATATTCACAAGCACGTACCATTACTCATTTACAATCCATGCAACTACTACCCATCCACAGATTCAACGTTCCTTTTCTTCTTTTTCTTTTTTTTTTCTTTTTTTTTTTCATGAGTTGCGTGAGCAACTCATTTACAGCCGAGAAGAAATGTCAAGCAAGGGAAGAGAAAATGTTTTTAATGTTAGACTGCATTTTGAAGTGTTTTTTTTTTTACTTTTTTTTTTTTGGCATAGGAGAAAACAAAAGAAAGGATGAGGAAAAGGGTTTGCTGTGCTGTTGCCAAAGAACCAAGAAAAGAAGATGATACCCCACCGTGCATGCAATTGCACATAGTGAGATGGACAATGCCTCCACCACCGCAATCTCATGCTGCCAAACGCCACCACAAGGACTTTCGGACCGCCACTTATACTCGGCGCATACATGTAGTTGTATATACGATAATACATGTATGTCTACACCGCCATGAATTTGTATGTAACACATACGAGCTTCAACACATCTTTTATGTATAAAATGAACATGCATGCTCTTGTATTTAATTATGAATGACGGAGGAAGTGTGCACAGGAAATGAAATGAAACATGGAGAAGAAGAAAGAAATATGAGTGTTGAATGTTGCTTTTGAATTTTCAGAGAACTAAAAAAAGAATAAAAATGAGGGAAGGCGTTGCCTGAAAAGAATAAAACAATGTATGTGTCCCTCTTTCTATCCCATGCGTGCATTTAATATGTAGGCTATAGGATGCATGTACATTGCGTGTTCTTTGCAAATCATTTAATGTGAAGTGAGGTTTGTCATGAAGAAAGCATGGTTAGAAAGATGGACGTCCATACCATGATTGAATGCAAAATGGTCCATGCATGTGTGCATGCAAGGAAAGCAAATTGAAAAAAAGTGCCCATTTTTGAAAACAAAAAAATATTTAGGTAGTTTAGTAAAATAAAAATACATCTTTTGCAGACCCAAAATATATAGAAAGATATGTAAGATCGTAAAAGGGACACATCGAACTCAAATGATTTTGTTTTAAAAATGAACTGTGCAAGTATTTTCACAATTTCAGCACGAACCGAACACCGAAACTAACAAATGAATATATTTTAGTAATCAACGTGACGAGACGGACACAACGGTATATAATTTGCAGTGTCTGCATGCCCGGTACAAAAACGCGTTACGGACCCCTTTAACATAAAAATGCGGATATGAAACGGAGGTCAAAACGTCCGATTTTCGCGAAACGAATTTCGCCGTTGGATTACTGACAAGGAATATAATATTTTTCATGTTTGTCCGAACTTATTTCGAAGAGATTTTAAAATCGCTAAAATTTGAACTGTTATGCGCAGCTTTGCACCGAAAATTTCGCGACCGACAACATTAAAAATTTTCCGACGAAATTTTCACATCTGTTACATTTCACTATACGTATTTCAAATATCAAATTCCCATTACGAGAAATTTTAGAATATTTTCAAAATAAAATTTGATTTAAATCACAATTTAAATCGTTAAAATTTGTGGGATGTTACATTCTCCCCCACTCAAAACTTTTCGTCCCCGAAAAGGAACGAAACATGGTAGTAAGTACATATATATACTTTCCCCAAAGTAATTTACAAAAAAAAAAAAATTGTAAGTTTCGAATTTTAAAGTCTCCAACGAAAAGTTCTAACGATTTCGGCAGCACCTCCTTTGTACGGAGGGACTTTGGCTATACGCCAGTAAAGATAAAACTTATTCATCGGCTCTCATGGCCGGAAAACCCAATATATATCAGTATACACCTCCTATTAATATTTTTTTCCGTAGGCGTACCTTTTATTTTATTTATATGTAAGCGAGTTTGCTTATATACGCAAGCAAAATGATAAACGCGCGCAAGCTTCCAAATTAAATCAAACACATTCTGTACCTACAAATTACTCAATAACAGTGATATGTGAATAATGTACTTGAGACACATCCATGCATACATCAAAATGCAACAACAATACACATGAACATAGCAAATGCAACATAATAACATGCAACAATCAAATTTATATAGTTTATTCATACCCATACAATTTTCGTTTGATTGGTTCACATATGTCTTTATGTTTATTGTATTCGCATTAAATTGTTTCTCATCCAATTTTCTTGAATTTATTGATTTCCATATATTCATTCGTGTTTAATGAATTTTTAGTCAATAGTTTTCACTAGTTCAAAATCTACTTATTTCAACAATATTAAAATTTTCTATATGCTGGCATTTCGTTTTATCTATACTTATTCTCAACATGTTTGAAATTTATATACTTACTCATCCCGATTTCTATATATGTTAATGCTTTAATTTCATCTACATCTTATGTTCTCTATGTTTTTAATTAACTTGCTTAAATATATTTACAATCGATTCAACTTATAACTTATTTACATCGCAAAATAACTTATAGTAAATTTTCTTAAGCTTATCTTTGACATTTTATTCAATCAGGATCTAAGTCCATTATTTTCATAACTTGGATTAGCTGATTTCATTAGTTTAATTTGTTTAGCTCACTTCCTTTGTGAATATTCCATCCATTTGTTAATCATTTCAGACGTTAACAAATTTAATTTTTTTTTTATAACCGCTTGATTTACCTTAATAAACATTTCTTTGGTTCAAATTCATTTTTTTTTCATCTTTACTTTTCTTTATCTTCATAACATTTCTATGATTCAACGTATCATTTTTTTGGAACATGTTATTCATTTAAATTTCATTTGTAAATTTTTTTATTACATATATATACACTTAAACTTTTCATTTAGGTAGGTTTGTATATATTACAATTGAAATTTTAGTATTTCACAGCTTTACTCTTTATTATCAAAGTAACATGAGTATTTGTTTCTATTTTACTGTAACATTTTCCTTACTTTATGTTTCAATTTTATAATATTATATTTTCATTTATATTTCTCTTATTCATTTATCGTATTTCTTTATTCACTTATTCAAAATTTCATTTGATATTAATACTGACAATTATTTATTTCATTGATTATCAACAAGGAGAGTAATTTGTATCAAACGGAGATTTGAGAAACTTAAATACCAATTTCTTTTCAAAACATTTTGAAATACCATATACTATACATAAATTTTTTTTATATCAAAACATACTAAAGAATTCAAATTAAAATTCTTTCCAAAACGAATGGTAGCAATGCTACCAAGTGGTTTCCCCCACTTTGAGACTCGAAAACGAAAGTCGATGACTATGATCATCTCATCACCAAAATTTATTTCCCAGTAGCAAAATAGAGTACTTAACCATTTTTTTTTGAATATCCTTCAAATATTACTACTATATTTTTTTTCAAAACCTTGAAAAACATTTACAAATCATCGGAATTTAAAGATCTCATATTCTCCATTTAAATTCATTTGGTTTACAGTTAATTATAAATTATATATAAAAGATCGATTTATTGTTATAGTCAATAGGTTAAGAGTATTGACTAATTTACCATCAAATTTCAAAATTATTTATCTTACATATATAAAATATATATGAAAACAATATTGTGTTAGAATGCCTTGTTCGAGTGTTTTGAAATTCCATTCGGTAACGCTTGCAACACGCATCGACTGGAACCCCGAACTCAACTCAATATGCCAAACAACACAATATAAAATCTTTTTTTATATCAAAAGTACAAGTACGCTCTCTCGTATATATATACACTCAGAACTCATTCTAGGGTGTTACTAACCCTATCTCTAATGAGTAAATCCCAATAGAGCCAAGGTTTACCGCTAAACCTTAAGCTCTGATACCAACTGTAACGACCTGGAAATTCGTACCTTTTGAATCGACAATAATCCACACATGTCTAACTCAAAACTGTACGTATTTACAGATTGTTAAATGACGATCCACATCTTCAACCATTATAGTCAAAAATATAGATAATCAAGGGGATTAATTTAGAATTAGAAAGAAATAAGAAAACAAACACAGAATCTCGCAACGGAATGAACAAAATATAATAATCAAATAACAGTTCATGAAGCTGTTTAAAATAAACATTTGATCATTTTACAACATTTATCAGAGTTATACATTTATATACATAACTGGTAATACAGAGCAATGCAACAGAATAGTAGTGGGATACAATAGTAATAATAGTATACCGTCTTCGTCTTCATTCTTCAGAAGATAACCTTTGAAACTGGAATGCTCAAGTCTGACCCGAGCGTAATAGCGTGAAAATAAAACAAGCTCGAATCAGGCAAAAATATTCTCATCTAAGTCAAATCGATATCTTATGAACATGCACACACATAACTCAAGAGATGTTACGGGAAATTCCATCTCCTAAGGATCCGTCAAACTAGATACTATATAATATAATTTCGCTATTATACTAGTGTCTATTCACAAATACTTGTCAGAAAAATAGCGTAAGCGGGGTTACATTGATTACCCTTACACAGTTTATAAGCACATGGTCTATGCAGGTCCTGTAACACAACCAGTAACGTCGGTAGCCAGTGAGTCCCCTATAGACCTATGCCAAAAATCAAAATCGTAGTTGTCTCGCATAAGGATAAACGTATGACAAGGCACATGAGGCTATACCCAAAGTAGTATGCTACTAGTTTGCCTGATCCAGACTGGTGGTTACCCCTAACGGCCCACCGTAGACATCCACCCCATATCGAATCAAAGGAAAATACATTCCATCAAGGGTGCGCACCAACAAAACAACAACAACAAAATAGTAATAGTATGGACCCGAGGCCCAGGAAAATCGAAGAGCAGATGTCCACTAAGAGGTAGTCAAGCCTCATTTGGTCTGGCACGGCTCCTGTTTTAGTCATTTCAAATCGACACAAGTGTCGGGGTCATCCATTATCGTTCACTTTCTTCAATCCAGTAATCGCCTCCAAAAAACATCCTACTTCATTTCTGGAACTCCACCGCGTACACAGTTGTTAAAGTGGTTCCAACATTGACAGAGAATATGTCAATAAGAGGCCCCGGTCTCTTTAACAACCAAAGTTCATGTTACACACCGATTGGTACTTTTATATTTCAAAAGTGAATCGTTATGATATCAAAATATCCTATTCAACTAAACAAATTTCACTTTAAAATATCATATTATTTCAATCACAATAATATTTACTTTCAAAATTCATATTCACTTTGAGATAAATTTCAAATTCAATAATTTGTTATAACTTCAATTAACCACATTTCATTCGAATCATTCAATTTACTTCAAAAATAGTTTTAAATTCATTTCTGATTTTAACATCAAAATGATCATAATTACTTTTAAATCACAGATTTAAATATAAACAGTTTTCACTTCTAAAACAATTTGTAAGTTTGAAATAGTTTGGGGTTTAAATAAATTTTGATTGGTTGTAAATAATTTTGGGAGATTTGGAATAGCTTGGAAATCAAAATAGTTTGAGTGTTGGAAATGGTTTTATGTATATTAGAATATTTTATAAAATAAACTACTTATATATATAGAAAGAATAGGTTTTTTTGAAAAACAATTTATATAAAGCACTCCATATATCAAAGGAATAAATTTCATAAAATAGTTTATATATAAATTTGTTTATATGGAAATAATTTCAAATCAACTGTTTCTTTTCATTTTCAATAAATCTGAACCTAAGTTCAAATCTCGATTGGATTTAATTCAAATAAACCTTAATTCGACTTGTTTCAACTTAATCTTCAAACTTCAGTGGGAATTATTTAATTTAAAAGGATAATATCCCATTCAAATATCATTTGGATCATATTCAATTTACAAGCAATTTTAGTTCAAATTTCAAAATGACAAATTGAATATCATTTCAATTCGAAATAAATTCCAAAGTTTAAATAAAGATTTAAACCTTTGAAATAATTCGAATTCGATAAATCCAAATCATACCTTTTATAATAATTTAAAATTTTTCTTTACAAATTCTTTTAACAATTCAATTTCAATATTTCAAATTCGAATTCCAATGTATAATTCAATTTCAATAATTTCGATTTATTTTCTTTACACATAATCACTTATTGAAATCGGTTTCACAAATTCTAAAATTTATCGATTTAACCAATCCGGTGTCCGTATGATAATTCTCTATCCTATGGTCAAGTGATTAGTTATTTTAAATTTTAAATTATAATTTCAGGGAATGGATATATATCATTTCAATCCAAAGGTCAAATGTCATAGGTATATATCATTTCAACCTATTTCTTAATTTATTCGAAATGACAGTTTAAGATGATGCCCATAACATCCAAGGTGATAACACTGATATAAAAATATAGACAACATCCATACAGTTCAATATATCCATAAATGAGCACCCATCACGACCATCATCCAAAACAGTTCAGTTTGCAATAATTAACTGATTATATGTGTCGGGGTTTAACTAGCAATTTAATTCAAAAATAAACTAACTGTCAATTCAATTTCTAACAATTTAAATTTTGATGTCCATTTAAAATAACAACCAACAACAAATAATCAAATCAATCACAGATTTCAATTTCACAAAAATGTGAATATTTTTGCAGGTGTGAGAAAACTCACCTTCGTTTGAATCTGAAAATTTAACGAACTCAAATCCTGACAATCCAACGTCATTGCGTGGGTGTCGTCGATATGAACATGTCGACGCTTGTTTCGTTTGAAAAGGACCTCGTATGAACAAGATATCGGATTTTAAACATTGCGTATTATTATAACTTAATTTACTTAAAAAAAACTTGAAATTTAATTTATTAATTACCGTTAATAACCAATAACCCATGCATGCACAACTTCGTTATCAAACGCCACTGCCGTTCCACCTTTATGCACAAAGAAACATGCACCATGCCTGAACTGAGACCACTCGTGAGTCTTCCCTCCTCCCATATAGCCTGCGACATGTTCCATGCACAACCTTATTCCACTGCCATCTACATTTCCACCCAGCTCATCACGCAATACACACTCTTTTCATACATGAACCATACATGCAAATCTCCACCATACACACAACCAGCTTTCCCGCCTTCTGTTGCTTTTGATAACAAATGGTGGCTTCCTTTATATTATTATTAATGTTTCATGCGCCCGGAATGTTGACAGAAGAAGAAAAACAAAATGGAGAGAGAGAGCCTGCTTGCTTTTTTTCATGGAAGCATATTTGTCTTGTAGGTAAATGCATTTTCAGACCAAAATGATGCTGCTTTGGAACAAAAAGAAATAAAATAAAATAGCGTGTCCCCTGAGAAGCATGGCTCCCTCCTATCCTTATGCGCATAGAGAAGAAGTAATATATATAAATATCTATCCCTGGCACTTGTGTTTTGTCCTTGGTGGAGAAGGAAGTATAAGCCAAAAATGTGTAAAAATAATCCCCTTCACCCTCCTGTCCATTGAGGCCCAAATGCATGCAAACCATTTTCACAAAATTCCTTTGTATGTTGCTCAACTTCATTTCAACGCATAGAACACTTGCCAAGCTTTTCTAAACCCAAGTGTATTCACACCCTTTACATGCAGATGAAACATCCTCCTCTCCCTCACTTTTCATGCGCCCGCAACCTGTCCACCTTTTCTTCATTGTTTCCGCCGCAAGTTTCACCAAATAAAACAAAGCAAACAAAGCTTCCTCCTTCCCTGTTCCATGCATGCCTTGTCCATTCACACTTCCATTTTAAAACACAGCAAGCCCATATTCACAAGCACGTACCATTACTCATTTACAATCCATGCAACTACTACCCATCCACAGATTCAACGTTCCTTTTCTTCTTTTTCTTTTTTTTTTCTTTTTTTTTTCATGAGTTGCGTGAGCAACTCATTTACAGCCGAGAAGAAATGTCAAGCAAGGGAAGAGAAAATGTTTTTAATGTTAGACTGCATTTTGAAGTGTTTTTTTTTTTACTTTTTTTTTTTTTGGCATAGGAGAAAACAAAAGAAAGGATGAGGAAAAGGGTTTGCTGTGCTGTTGCCAAAGAACCAAGAAAAGAAGATGATACCCCACCGTGCATGCAATTGCACATAGTGAGATGGACAATGCCTCCACCACCGCAATCTCATGCTGCCAAACGCCACCACAAGGACTTTCGGACCGCCACTTATACTCGGCGCATACATGTAGTTGTATATACGATAATACATGTATGTCTACACCGCCATGAATTTGTATGTAACACATACGAGCTTCAACACATCTTTTATGTATAAAATGAACATGCATGCTCTTGTATTTAATTATGAATGACGGAGGAAGTGTGCACAGGAAATGAAATGAAACATGGAGAAGAAGAAAGAAATATGAGTGTTGAATGTTGCTTTTGAATTTTCAGAGAACTAAAAAAAGAATAAAAATGAGGGAAGGCGTTGCCTGAAAAGAATAAAACAATGTATGTGTCCCTCTTTCTATCCCATGCGTGCATTTAATATGTAGGCTATAGGATGCATGTACATTGCGTGTTCTTTGCAAATCATTTAATGTGAAGTGAGGTTTGTCATGAAGAAAGCATGGTTAGAAAGATGGACGTCCATACCATGATTGAATGCAAAATGGTCCATGCATGTGTGCATGCAAGGAAAGCAAATTGAAAAAAAGTGCCCATTTTTGAAAACAAAAAAATATTTAGGTAGTTAGTAAAATAAAAATACATCTTTTGCAGACCCAAAATATATAGAAAGATATGTAAGATCGTAAAAGGGACACATCGAACTCAAATGATTTTGTTTTAAAAATGAACTGTGCAAGTATTTTCACAATTTCAGCACGAACCGAACACCGAAACTAACAAATGAATATATTTTAGTAATCAACGTGACGAGACGGACACAACGGTATATAATTTGCAGTGTCTGCATGCCCGGTACAAAAACGCGTTACGGACCCCTTTAACATAAAAATGCGGATATGAAACGGAGGTCAAAACGTCCGATTTTCGCGAAACGAATTTCGCCGTTGGATTACTGACAAGGAATATAATATTTTTCATGTTTGTCCGAACTTATTTCGAAGAGATTTTAAAATCGCTAAAATTTGAACTGTTATGCGCAGCTTTGCACCGAAAATTTCGCGACCGACAACATTAAAAATTTTCCGACGAAATTTTCACATCTATTACATTTCACTATACGTATTTCAAATATCAAATTCCCATTATGAGAAATTTTAGAATATTTTCAAAATAAAATTTGATTTAAATCACAATTTAAATCGTTAAAATTTGTGGGATGTTACAGGTTTTAATTGTAGAACTAGTACGGCAACATGATAGATGGTACCCATGCCGCCTATGATTGATATTTATGATTTGAATTGTTTTGACACTATACACTTATAATAGTATCAAATGATTTGTTTAAAACGTACCAAGCATGTTTGACTATTTTAAGGGAAAACTCTATCCTCCGGCTTGCGTTGCATTGTGTGATGGGACCTGCGTCTTATAATAGCTTCATTTTTCCAAAAAGCATTGCGTTGTCTTGTTATATGCACTAGTATTCTTGGGAGGAAACCCATTCCGTGTTATATGGCGTGGTCCCTTGAATTACTATCTTTAAAATAAAGTTTTAAATAACTGTTTTAGTTTTCACACCAGTCACATGACTGACCTAGAGTTTATTGCTTTAACCTAAACTCTGGGTGCCCTTATTTTCGACATGGGTAGCTAGTAGTTTTGGTTTTGCAGATTTATATTCATAGGATCCTGATTTACAGCTGGAACGATGCTCGGAAAGCTCTGTATCCGTGCATTACTTCTAGTTGTGCTTTTATATTATTTTCCGCTGCGTTGAATTTAAATGTAATTTAAATCTCTGATATTTGTTAAATGTAATTTATTCATTTATACTCTGTATATTCTTATATCTGATGGAATTGTTGTAATGACAATGAAATATTCTTCCGTTTGCGTTCTATTTTGTCTTGTCCTCAATTCTATCCGTGCTTTCCTTCACGGGGAAGTTCGGGTCGTCTCATCTCTCTTAGAGGGTACCGTGATTCAAATTATGCTAGGGATAGAGATGGACGGAAGTCGATGTCGGGCTATGTTTTTACACTTGGCATAGGCCCGACTTCGTGGAGATAAAAGTTGCAGTCTATCGTAGATTTGTCGACTACCGAAGCAGAGTTGATATCGATTGGGGAAGCAACAAAGGAAGGATTGTACTTACTTCAGTTGTTGGATGATCTTTCAATGGCGCAGTAGACGGTGGAGCTATTTTCAAACAGTCATAGTGCGATTCATCTTGTTGAGAATCAGGCTTATAGTTCACGGACGAAGCACATTGATGTTAGAGGATTCTTTCTTATGCTTGAGGAAGAACGAAGCAAGATCAAATTATTGAAGGTGGGTACTTCGGATAACCCTTCAGATATGATGACCAAGTCACTTCCAAAGGACAAGTTTGAGCATTGCTCAAACTTGATCAGTTTGCTTCCTGTTACTTGAGCGCCAAGGGGCGCTGGGCCCAACAACCTGTATGTTGATTGTTGAAGATGAGATATTGAAGAAAGATTGCCATATTTGAATCAAGGTGGAGTGTTGAAATTAATGATTTAAATATTTGTAGAAATTGATTGATTGTCAATCAATTAATTGGCTTGTATATGGAAAGATATAGGAGGAATTTTTTGGAAGAAAAATAAAAGGTCAATCAATCAATTAATGAAGAATCAATTTACTTAGGGAAAGAGATTGAGACCATAATTGTGCCATCCATTTATGCTCCAATCAAATCAAGGAAGATATTATATTTATTTTTCCTTCATGTCCAAGTAATCTAGAAACTCCTTTTCTTTATTCCCAAGAAATCCCTCTATATAAATAGAGGTCATGTTATTGTATGAAGCAAACAATCCACCATTAGTCTGCTCTCTATTGTAATTTTTTTGTACTCGTTTCTTCATTAAGAAATAAAAGTTGTTGGGTCTCCGTGGACGTAGGCAAAGCCGAACCACCTTAAAATTGGTGTGTTCTTTCCTCTATTTTCTGTTTTTGCTCTCTCTATAATTTGTGCCACTTGATTTTTTTAATTCTTTTGGCATTGTTGAAATAGTTGACATACTAGATCATTGGGTTTATTCGTATTCCGCTGCCCAAATCTTTGATTTTTCTCTACATGCAGTAGCTCCAACTTCGATGGAAATACGATTCTCTTAAAATATTTCTTCATATCCATAATCTTTTTAAAAAAAATACAATTTGTTTTCATCGATACTAAAAATACAACATCTACAACAATTTACTTGTTGCTGAATATTAAATTAAATGAATTGATAGTACAAAAAAATTATAAAAAATTGAATACCAAATTGTTGTATCCAGTAAAACTAAATTGTCAATCAAATTGGAACCAATTTAAAACCATCTAAATTGAACCTCCTAAATTAACAAGTGCTACGGGAATGTATTGAAACCCAAAATTTTAGTAAAACTAGAACCAAAGTTTCAGCAAACTGAAGCCCAAACTTTCAGCAAACTGGAACCAAATGTTCAGCAAAACTGAAACCAAATTGAAGCATTTTAATAAAAATCGCATAAATCAGTTCACTAGATCAAAATAACTCATTACCCATTTCTATACGTCAATGCAAGAAAAGGAGAAGCGTTGAGTTGCGCATGACTTGCAGAGAAATTGATAGCGAACATTATGATGGAGGCCTTGCGGAACTACGTTTGGTAAAGGCGAAATCTTCAAGTGATTAGATTTTTTTTCTCCGTACGAGATTTGTTTCTGGTTATTTCATTATTTAAAATATTGGGAGGGTCACGTGCCGAGTCTAATATACATGTGGCTCCGTCCCTGTCTGTTATCATCTGGATATTTGCATGCATTTGGATGCATAGCACAAGCATTTTTGCACTAAAAATGGTCGATTGAATCGGTAGACTGCCTAATCTTTCACATTATTTAGGGACGTATATGCTACACTATTGCATAATAATGTAGATTGCATTAGAAAACTTAAGGATAATGGATGTGGTGTTTGATGATTGAGTAGATGAATGAGTTTTTGGTTGTAATTACATATTTTATTCATCTTTCCTAGGAGGACGAAATCATTAAGGAAGGAAGAATATAACAACCCAAAATTTTAGCATAATAAATTAATAAATTTGAATACTAAAAGTTAATGTTATGAAAGTATAACGTTACAAGATAATAAATGAAAACGTTCATAGTGATATTATAATAAAATAAATGTAGGAATTAAAGACTAACGTTATAACCATAACATTAAAAAACTAATAGAAGAATTAATTCAAAAATGTTTGCATGTGTGTTTGTATTTGAAAAAGTAACACACATATTAAATTAAAAATTAATTCAAGTATCAATGGAATTTTGTTGAAAGCTAAATAATATTAATGAAGAGTAATGAGTTATGAGTCTAATAGAAAAGGAGCAACTGTAAATACAGACAGAGGTTAAAAAGAGTATTTTCCATTGTGACGTGGTTGTGTTAGATAGAAAACCAAAAACCCTAAAGCTATATTGTAAATAGAACTATAGATCTAGGCATTTCTCTCATAATAACATTCTCTCTCACTAGGTTTATTGCCTGAGGTTGGACCCTGAAAGTTAAATATTTTCAAAGAGAGAATATTAGAAACCCAAGACGGGATCTATAGAGGCCAATGAGGGAAGCTTAGGACCACAGATGAGTGTGTAGTTATCCAGACTTATGATAATTTAAGAAAATAGGTCTTATAGTAGTTGTTGATTTTTCTATAATTTTCTTAAAAAATTTCAAAGTTTTTCTGTAATTTAGTGTATATATAAGTTCTTTTTGTGTAAGTTACTTTCTATAAATAGTTCTCGGTCTCTTTTTATTTTTTTCATTTTATTATTCAAATTTTGTTAGATAATATTTCAGTCTTCTTATTTTATTAGTATTTATGTCAACCGGTTATTTTACAGTTTCAACACTTATTTTAGTTTATGCCTAAAACATTCCTTGATATGTAAATCTTAGCTTATTAATGATTGATTTAATCCTTTTTTACATGTGTAAAATAGAATTAAAGTAACTATTGTATGAACATGGACTAAAGGAAAAAGGACTAAATTTATAGAAAAACTATGCATAAAGTACAAATATGTAATTAAAAGGGATTAGATTGAAATTGGAAAATTAATGTGCATTTACAATAAAATTATAACTTGGGATGAAATTGAAAAAATGAATGGAGAATGAGAATAATATTATGATAACTGTACGGTTACATTAATAAATCATACTAGACATATTGGACTTATTTGCATGTAGAAATTATAAGATGAGGGATATAAGTAAAAAGGTTAATGAAATCTCTTATTATAATTATAAACTTAGTTCCTGGATGAATTTTAATAAGCATATAATAGTAGTGGTCCATTCCAGCAGCGAGTGGCTGATTAGAGAAAATAAGTGACAAATAAATAAGACCCAAATCAAGGGGGACTAGACAGGGGTGCAAATTAGAATATTTTTTTGATAGGACCCATACTGGAAACATTCCCTTTCAGGTATATTACTGATGGTCTCACAATAGGTAGTGGTGGATGCTGGGCATGCTAATGCTGATTTGGGTAGATAAGGGGCATATATGGGTGCATTCCAGTAGTGTCCGAGCATGCGATAGCATCGAAGAAGGAAAATAAGTCATTACTGCATTCAAAAGCGCTTAATTGTTCCTTTACTGAGGGATTATTGGGTAGGACAAAGCCTTTGATGCGTAGTGACATATTTACCATTTAAGATGGTGGACCGGTAGGATAAAGTCGAACGGTATTTAGTACTATAAAATTTTCCTAATCATGTTTATTAAGTCCAATAATTGGGAAAGTGCAAAAAATCGAACAATCATCACTAGTATAGATTAAGTATATTTCCTTATGCATCTTTCTAGTAAGTTCATCTTCTGTAGTTATGCATGGACACTTACCATATTGGACACTATAACTGTTATTAAGTTTATTTTGCTATATTACTCAATCATGCTAGGAATTACATCATTCATCAGACTTTATATCCAACCCACTCCTCTTTCTTTCTTTTTCTTCCATCATTAGGTTCACAGGACAGAGGTCGATTGATGCTGGCAGCTTGGGAGAATTAATTGCATAGATATTATTTTCTTTCCATTTGATGTACTATTTTACGACATCCAATATGTTGTGGTTTGGATTGTACTTATGAGGAGAAATGTGCTACAGTATACTCTAATTTAAGATGAGATTATACAAGACTTATGTTTTGTACTAAAACTTATATTATGTAAAGTATTGTTTTGGAATAATAAATTATTGATAAATAAATGCTTTTGCTATTATCTTATGTCTTGTGAATCTTAGTCTCAATGATTAGTTTCTTTATACCTGCAATGCTTCACATTCCTTAGTATGACCTATTCGGGGAATACCAAGTGGTTTGGGATGTTATAAAAATGCCATAAAACGAAGTCCTTTATATGATAAACACTATGCAACCAAAGATGCAGACGATGATCCCATACTTGCTACGACTCAACAGTTAAAGCATTGAAAGGCCTAAATCACGACTACATGCTTCGAGATACATAAGGAGCAAAGCCTATCCATAAAAAGAATAAAAGAAGGTTGTTCTAAGATTTTATAGAAGTTTTAAGTTTTATTTGTAGTTGCTATGGAGTACTTTTCTGTGATAACCCTAGGGTTTATTCCTTTAAAAAATTTGTATGATAATCCCTTTTTACATGTAAGTGATAAAATAAAATTGGTGATTACTTTGAATATTATTAAACCAGCAGTTTGCCTAAGATTATGAAATAGTGATAATATTTTGAGAATAAAATATTTGGGCATGCAATAGTTGAAGGAATAGAGGTAATTCGCCAGGTCTTTCTTTTGCCCGAAACTAATATCCACCCTACACGACAATTCTTAAGAGTTTGTGCTCGATTGGCCAATCAAGTAAATTAACTGAAGAATGGGACTCTAGATAGTTCATTCACAATTAAAATACATGATATACATTTATATGACATTTACATTCCAGGTTTATATAAAATGGTGGAGGGAAAAATGAGTTTGAATGGCATTCAGATTTTGTCACTATTACAATTTCACCTTTATATTGTTACTAATAAGGGGGAAATCAGAGAAAAGAGGGAAGGGACCATCCGGAAATCACACAATATGAATGATAGGTATATTACCATTTATAGTCTATAACCTAAATGTATTAAGGATGGTGCAACAGAGGGTTATTTATATTGCGTAGTCATACTAGATAAATACAAATGGGGATAATGCTGGTATTTGATATAAGATGAAACCCTAGGATAATGTTGATTATCAATAGCATATCAAAAACCCTTAAGGAGATCAATGCAACAACATTTCCTCTAGAAAATAACCTTAAATGAAGTTGTAGTAATCGTTAAAGAAAAACTGGAAAGTATAGAGTTAAGGGGAGGAAGTACTTTGGTGAGTATATCTCACTATTTATAAGGCATTAAGACCTGTTTAGGCAGCTGTGTTGCTATATGTTGATGTTTTAATCACAAGTCTTATATGTTTTGTTTGTTTGTATGGATTGATTGATTATGCTTGAATGTATGAAGTATCTATATGTGTTCATGTATCTGATCTTATTAAGCCGTCATATTGCCATGAGGTAGGGTTTATAAGTTTAAGAGTAGGTAGCACTAAACAAGAAGGTTAAAGGCTTATGTTTACTCTTAATAATGGTAAATGGAGCTATGAAAAGTGCTTAAAACCTGATCCGTTTTGCCATAAATAATTCTTTGATTCAGATTACAATTTGATGAAGAGAAATATAGGGTTAGGGGTGTTTTAATAATCTCCATCCTATGCTTAAGGCAATAAAATACATAGTTATTGTTTGCTAATAACCAAAGTATTCATCAATAAAACCTGTTTATATTACCACATCTTATGTGTTATTTATGTTTCTGGGTGAATGGTCTAGTTGTATATAATGTGTTAATGGATGAATGTTTACATCAGCTTACATTTGGCATATTTAATACCTAAATGTGTGCAAGAAATTCATCATTGTATATGGGGTTGCATGCATCAAGAGGTGTGTATGGGTTAATTGGGTCATCACAGTAAAAACCTAACTAGAAATAGGATGGTGGTTCATGTTGTGGTACTTATCACCTATTGTATTGATCTGTCTATCCTCAAGTAAGGATGCAAGATATGCATATGGCTTATGCAAGCCCTATAGGCCTTTGTGTGTTTGGGAAATACAATGTGCACAAGTGTTCAATACATGGTACTTTAGGATTTTTATCCACTGGTATAATTTTTACTTAGTCCAGGTTGTTTGAATGCATGGAATTATAAGGAGTAATGACATGTTATAAGGGGATTGGGACCATATATGTGAGTTATATGATGGGTATTGGTGGTTGCACTTACTATTTCATGTAAATATGCATAAAGTATTTGTGGTGAAAACTATGCTAAAAATGCTATTTAAACACTGATTTATGGTCATACCAGACAGTTAATCTAACCCTATTTGGTCGTTTCTTCAACCTTTGGGGTATCTCATTTATGATGAGGCAAATCAAAGTGTTAATCCAGGGAAAGATGCTTAAGTAGGACGATATGAAGATGCTATTTGAGGTGCTTTAGCAAGAGGAAATTACTTCAATAGTTTAAAGGCTTAAGTAATTTAGTGCTTATAATAAAATGTATGCAAAGTATTTGCAAATGACTAGTATGTTTCATGTTGTTTAAATGGATCAAAATGCAATTCTTAAACACGTAGAAAAAGAAGTATTTTATGCCTTATTTTTATGAGAAATTGATCACATATATGAGCTATAATAGTAGTATAACCTGCAAGCTTATATTTATACTTGCCTGATAGTCATGGCAATAAGCATGTTGAATATGATATGTGAATATGGGTGTTTTTACTGCCTATTTTCAGTATATATATTATTGGTAAGGCATATGTTAAGGTGATAAATTACACAGTTAAAATATGTACATTTGCCACTGATATCTCTCTATACCTGTAAAGTTAAATAATTTTACTTATTTTTGATTATCTATATCTTAGTAAACAAAAGATTCTGAAGCATAAGTATTGAAATGATATTAACTATGGTAAATGAGTATTTTCAAAAGCAATATGTATGAATATATACATCTATATTTACTTTATTTGTAAACCGACATTTAAATGTCAGAGTAGTGAACCAAATACATGTATTTATGCCATCTGAGTGTATTGTATTCAATCATGGATAAAGATTTGAAATGAAATTTTACATAATATTTCAACTTATATTATATGAGGAGATAAACCCCCTTTTAATACTGCAGGAATTATGTATGATGAGACATTTCATCATACACTTAGTGAGGTGTTTGAGGAAATGTCACTACAAGATTTTAGATGATATTTTCTATACTATAACTTTGTATTTGCTATAAAATTACTTATTTTTGTTACTTACATGTAGAAACAATTTTGTAGTCTTCTGGAAGTAAAGCTCATTGGGCATGCACATGTGTGCGCACTGTTTATGTGCACATACCCTAAGCTCTAAATGTCCAGAATTCCTCTACTCTTTTGTTTCATTCTTTTAGAATAAAAGATAAATAAATTTTCAAGGGTTTTGCTATAAAATTAAATTCAAAAATTATAGTGCATAATTATTTCTTATAGAGGTGTTAAAATTAAATATAAATATGTAACTCCTGAAACTTGTCTTGTAAATGTAAAACTGATAATACAAAGTGCTTCTGGGATCCATTAATTAAATCAATGAAGATGTTTATTTACCAACAAAATTTATATTAGTGTGTAAGTGATTTGGGGACTTAATAAGGGGTACCTATTAAGTAAGTGATCCAGACCATATCTGCTAAAGAAACCAAGATAATTATTTATAATAAAATTGGGTATAAATGGTGGGTCACTTCATTTGGTATCAAATAGAACAAAAACATAGCTAGAATACGGGTCACATATATGATTGTATTGTTGTTTTGTTTGAAAGTGCTTGAAAAATAATAATGTTAGTAGTTGAGTTACTTTGAAATATTATTACCTAGTGTAATGAAATATGGATTGTTATTACAGATCCATGGTAGATAGAGGATCACAAAATGGGGCTGGAGGTTCAAATGACCCTCCCATGGTTAACGTTCAAGAATTTATGAAAGCATTGATAGATAGGATAGGGGCAAGATAGGAAAATACACATGAAGAGCTGTCTAAATTATTGAAGACCTACACCCTTCTAGGAGGAAAAGAATTTGAAGGAACTGAAGGAGTTATGGGAGTGCAAATTTGGTTGAGGAATTTGGAAAGGTTGTTTGCTGATATGCAAATTGTAATGACCCTCATTTGCAGAGTTATTGTAATATATTTATTTAATTATTTAAATAGTGAATTAAAGGATTTAATGGTCGTGGAATTAAATAATGGTGAATATTTAATTAAAATAATATATTTAATTCTGAAATAATCAAAATTGGCTGAAATGGCGATATGGTGTGAACTGGATCATCTGTGATATTTAATTCAATTTAGAATTGAATTAGAATAACGAATATATTATTTGAATGACAGTTTGAATGTATAATTATATTATAATTAAAATCAAGCTTGAAATGGCGCTGCAGTTCGTAAATTGGCGATTCGAACTTCAACTAAATGTACAGGATTCGTTTTAAATCGGATTTCTGTGAAACAAGAAATGTTAGGAGGTGGGGAAGTGTATCTTTCTAATGGAAGAGAAAAATATGGATTTCGTCGGGTAGATTTTGATTTACGTCCAAATCAAATTTTAGAAAAGTCGCTGTGGAATTCTGTTATAATTTATAAAGGAATTAATTTATTTTTAAAAGGAAATTCATTTTTAATCGAATATCGATTTAATCGGGATTTGAAATATCAAGCTAGAAATTCATATAGGAATATTCTAAAGCTGTATGGTATTCCGCTGTGAATATATATACGATAAAATAAATTCATTTATATTTAATTTAATTATATTTAAATGTATTTATATATTTAAATGGGTTATTTAGGACTTTAAAAATAGCCACTTTTGCAAATGAAGTCGGAATTCGACGAAACTAATTTTTTTGGATCCACAATGTCAAATAGTTGTTAGATTTCCAGTTTTGTGATTTTTAGAGTCACTGTGTGGTCGTACGGATTTTTAGAGTGAGAAACAGTCAGTATTTCGACAGTTAAAAATACACTGTGTGAGCATACGGAGTCGAAATACGACCAAACCAGTTTCGTTAGGACCGTAATGTCGAACTGTAACTGCATGTCCAATTTCGTAATTTTTAGGTATCGTATGTGTTCGTAAGGATTTTTAGACTGCTGGAAACAAATTTAAAATGAAATTTAAACTAAAATATCTTAATCTAATTGTGGGCTAAACTAGGCCACGTACACCTCTTTTCTCAGCCACATACAAACACAATTAAAACCCAAAGTGGGCTCCATTCTTCGATCAAAAACTTTAGACCGCCACTTCTGAAAAAGCAACAATAAAAATCCACTTTAGAAAATCTAGAGAAATTCAAATAAAATCCTAAAAATTGCCAAACGTATACAATCGAGTTTGTTAGACAATTCGCTGCATTCGGGTATGGTTGTTGAAGGGATCGAACACATTTCTCTTCGCTAGTTATGGGTTCCCGTGAACTAGGGTTGTGATTTTGAGGTTGATTGAAGCGGAAATGGATGAATTAGAGTTGATATTCGAATTCATGGTGAAGAAGAGCATCATTTGTAATCGTTTGAGGGAGTACGATAGTAATTTTGGTCGCTCGATGCACTATAGCCTGCTGAGTTGACCTCTGACGCGAGCTCCAAGGGATTAGCGAGTCCTTCGATTTGGTAATGGGGTGGTTGAGGAATCGAAGGGGAGTATTAGGGTAGTTACGGTTTGAAGTTTCATGGAGGATGGATGGTATACGTAAGGATCGAAGTCTGGAAATTTGGTGGAGTGAGGTCTGGAGTATACGGTATCGATTTGGGGAAGAAGGCTAACTAGCAGGCTTGGGCATTAACGAGTGGTTGATGGGCCTTATTTTTAAAGTAAGCCCAAAGTAAAATTTGGGATTTTGTTTTAAGTAAATATTAAATACTCGTATAAATTTGAAGTTTGATAACTTTATCATACAATATTGGTTTTCAGCGAAACAAGATCCATCGGGATTGTGGGGACAGTGGCTACACGCTGGAACTGACTAGGAATGGATTGGAGCTCATTTTAATTTATGGCGAAATAAACTGTTTGATTCAAATCAAACAACAGTTTATCGTTCTTTAACGATGAACCGCAAATGTGAGTAAATCTCACTAACTCTGAACAGCTTATAATTTCATGTTGTATTTTTAGAACTATTAAATATTGGCTGATTGACTGTGTGTTGACTGTTTGATTGAACTGCTAGACAGTTAGTTGAATTTCTATATTGATTCTATTTATCAGTATAAGTCATATCGAACTGAAAGTGATCATAATCATATTGTGTAACATCTGTGGATACAGGGAAACAGGTTGGAGGAATCCGATGGATTCCTCCATAGCTATTTCATTATTTTCATATATTGTGATAAATGATGTGGTTTATAATTTGTTGTTGATTATATGTGTATGGACGATATTGGAATATTTATAAAGTGAATTATTTATTTAGGATAAATAAATAAGATGTTATAAAATGGACTATTTACTTAGAAAATAAATAGGAAATAATAAGTGAGATATTTATTTGTTAAATAAATAGGATAAGATAATGGATTATTTATGTGTTCAATTAATATAATAAGAAAAGGACATATTTATTTGTTAAATAAATAGGGTTATTAAAGGAAACATTCAAAATAAATAAATAGGATATTGAACAGATTATTTATTTAGAAAATGAATAAGTTATGATAAAGGGATATTGACTTAGAAATTGATTAAGTTATAAAAGAGATGTTAAGCAAAATGAATAGAATAAAGGATTATCTATTTAGAAAATAAATAGAATAAAGGGTTATTTATTTGGAAAATAAATAGAGGAGTTAATCGAATCGAGTTAATCGAACAGAGTTAAACAGTTAGAGTTAATCAGTTAGAGTAAACCAGTTAGAGTTAATCAGTTAGAGTGAACCAGTTAGGTTAATCAAATAGAGTTAAAGAAATAGAGTTAAGCAAAATTAGGAACTGACTAAAGACTAGTAAGTTGAATAGTTTTCTGAGTATCGGTCTGATGTTGGTTTTGGCCTTCGGGGTTTATACTTGGGAAGTTGTTCTCTTATTAGTTTACAGTTAGAGTCTGATAGTTGTGGAATGGTAGTGATTGATGACTGATTGATAGTATTTCCATTTGGAAATAATATCGTTGTTTGCACACGTGTTTTCATTTGATAGTTAACTCACCGACTATCAAAGTTTTGACCATTTTAACGTTATTAATATGGAGAGACCGGTTGGATTATTATCCAAAGAACCACTCTGTATTGGCATAAGCGTTGCGAATCATATATGCCAAAGATAATTGAAGACGGAGTAAAGTGCAAGGGCTATTGTATAAGTCTTAAATAACAGTGCCTAAGATGGATCTACTGAATAGTGCCTTCGGTTCATCCTGTTCCTGGATGACTTGTATGGATGAATGTCTAACAGAGTATTTCCAGAAAGGTCACGTACATTGATTTCTTCAACCGTACCAAGAGTGGAAGTAGAAAAGGAAACTTCTTTAGCAAACACGTAATGTACGGTTGTAGACGTCAATTAGTGATTTTCGATGGATCTGACAATGTGGCATTCGAAGTGAATCTGATGTGATGATGAAGCGTAACCTTAAGTCTCATCAACCGGTAAATGATAGAAATCGGGCAGGCAGCATGGCTAAGTCGGTCGCTCCGAAGTAGGGTGTATAATCACCTGATCTAGAGTTTCATTTACTTCTAAAAATCTATTGTTGATACTGTCCCATTCGGGGAACGGTTGCTGATCCCAACCGTTGGTGACATACATTCGATACACTCAAGCGAAATGAGTGGTCGGTCATGTGTGGCCGGGTTGCAAGATGTTCTTGTTGAACCCAGTGTACTCCTCTCTAGAGGTACACTAGCGAAAGGTGGTTCGATACCTTGTCATAGTTGGAAATCCATTACCCAATACGTGCTTGCTGTTTTGATTTTATACTATATATGTGGAATGTGAGATGGAAGCGTTTCTGCTAGATGATTATTATATTGTGTTGATAGACATTATTATAATGTCAAAAGGTTTTTGATATAAAGATATTTGGATTCTCATAAGGGAAAAACCCGTTCCGTTATATGGCGTGGTCTTATGAGATATCGATTACTTGTTCAAACTGTTTTACTCACACCAGTCCCATGACTAACCCAGAGTTTTTTGTTTTGTTTTCCCTAAACTCTTGGGTGCTCAATTTTGTACGGGCAGACAAGTAGTCGGGATTTACAGATACTTGAAGAGCTGGAGCAGGAGGCTTCAGGATCATATAGCTATAGGTTATTTACGCTGTGTTGTAAGTGTTGTACTTTGATAATGATGTATATTTAAGTACAAATGTATATTTCAAGTTATGTTATATATATTATATGTTAATCGTTCCGCAATGAGATTCATGTTACTCTGATGTTGTGTTCTTCTTCTTCTTCTATTCTAAGTTTCTATCTTATTTTTCCTCACCCTCTAATTTCTTTCATTAATCATCCGATATTTTCGACTCTTGATGTTCGATATGTGTTGTATATCGAATAATCAAGGTCGCTAAATTTCCGGGTCATAACAGTTGGTATCAGAGCTTAAGGTTAAGTGAATTACCTTGGCTCTGTGGCGTGACTCCGTAGAGATAGGGTTAGTAATGTCCTAGATTTAGTTTGAGTGTATATATATGAGTGAACGTATTTGTTATTGATATAAAAGTTTGTTTTATATTGTGGAGATTAATTGGTTGAGTTGTTTATGCGTTCTGGTCGATTAGTTTTGATCCACTGTATCAGTAGGAGTTTATAAACACTCGAATACGATGGGTCGACACGATATGTTTTGAAAAGAGGGTAAATTAAAATAAGTTTACCCAAGGTATATCTTGATATAGAGAAGATATATATATATATATGTATATATATCAAAATTATAATATATTGGTTGTTATTATAATCGAGTAAGATTATAAATTTAATGGTTATGTGAATAACCAATCAAAATTCATATAAGTAAAATACGTGAAATCAGATGAGTTAAATCTGAAATTTAAACCAGAAATTGGAATTAAAATTCTGGAAAATTGGATAAGTGTTTGTAAATAGATTTGGATTAAAAATAAGGAAAATTTAAGATCCTGGGGGATTTTAAATTGTTTTACAAGCAGTGTGAATTATATTTTGAAATGAATTTCAAAGTGGAAATGTTTAGAAATGGTTTTATTGTATTGAACTCACTTCGATCGCTGGAAAGTAGATTCTGATGATGATGGCTGCACCATCAGTATTCATTTTCGAGTTGTAAGTGACGAATTACTACCAGAGATACTATTTTGAATTTGTTTTGGAAAAGACAAGTTGTGTTGAATTTCAAAAAGAAAAATTTGATTTTTGAAAAGAGTAAACTGTTTAAAAACTCCCAGGGAAAGACTGTTTGAATTAAAAACAAATTTAACAGAAATTTGTGAAAGCAAATTTGAATTAAAGTAAAGCCAGTAAAGTGGTAACTGAGATTGAATTAGAATGATATCAAGATAAAATGGATTGTGAGATTCAAATTTTAAGTGTAATGTGATAATCATGTTAAGAGTTGGGAATCGAGAAGAAACTCGAGTTTGAAATGAAATTCGACTTAGGTATAAGCGAATGGTTGAAATTGTGGATAAATATAGGTTGGAATTTGATTGGGATAATCCTGGTATATGTTGAATTGATAACAGGTAAAAGTGATATAATGATATGCCCGACAAAAAGGTACAAGTTTATATTTCTATTGGATATAAGATTTATGAGCCGAATTGGCAAGTCGCTTGGCTGTTTAATTTTCTTTTGGGTTGAAGATGGCCCAATTGTACCAATTGACCAATACAAAGGAGGGGCTGGCGAAATTTTTCGAAAAGTTAGGGTGTTAGAAAATTTTCTGGATTTTTGAAAATTATCGTTGATAAGAATTAGTTAATATTTCAGTTGAAATTAAATTGGTTCAGTTAAAACTGAAATTAAGAAGGGAACGAATATAGTCTAGCCAGTCGATAGGGTCGTCCTCTACCTTAGCAATTTCGAGGACGAAACTATTTTAAGTGGGGAAGATTGTAATGACCCGCATTTGCAGAGGTATTATAATATATTTGTTTAATTACTTAAATAGTAAATTAAAGGATTTAATGGTCGTGGAATTAAATAATGGTGAATACTTAATTCTGAAATAATCAAAATTGGTTGAAATGGCGATATGGTGTGAACTGGATCATCTGTGATATTTAATTCAGTTTAGAATTGAATTAGAATAACGAATATATTATTTGAATGACAGTTTGAACGTATAATTATATTATAATTGAAATCGAGCTTGAAATGGCGCTGCAGTTCGTAAATTGGCGATTTGAACTTCAACTGAATGTACAGGATTCATTTTAAACCGGATTTCTGTGAAATAAGAAACGTTAGGAGCTGGGGAAGTATATCTTTCTAATGGAAGAGAAAAATCTAGATTTCGTCGGGTAGATTTTGATTTACGTCCAAATCAAATTTTAGAAAAGTCATTGTGGAATTCCGTTATAATTTATAAAGGAATTAATTTATTTTTAAAAGGAAATTCATTTTTAATCGAATATCGATTTAATCGGGATTTGAAATATCAAGCTAGAAATTCATATAGGAATATTCTAGAGCTGTATGGTTTTCCACTGTGAATATATATACGATAATATAAATTCATTTATATTTAATTTAGTTATATTTAAATGGGTTATTAAGGACACTAAAAATAGCCACTTTTGCAAACGAAGTCGGAAGTCGACGAAACTAATTTTGTTGGATCCGCAATGTCAAATAGTTGTTAGATTTCCAGTTTCGTGATTTTTACAGTCACTATGTGGTCGTACGGATTTTTAGAGCGAGAAACGGTATTTATTTCGACAGTTAAATATATGCTGTGTGAGCATACGGAGTCGAAATTCGACAGTTTCATTGGGACCGTAATGTCGAACTGTAGCTGCATGTCCAGTTTTGTGATTTTTAGGTATCGTATGTGTTCGTAGGGATTTTTAGGCTGTTGGAAACAAATATAAAATGAAATTTAAACTAAAATATCTTAATCTAATTGTGGGCTAAACTAGGCCAGTACACCTCTTTTCTCGGCCACATACAAACACAGTTAAAACCCAAAGTAGGGCTCCATTCTTCGATCAAAAACTTTAGGCCGCCACTTCAGAAAAAGCAACAATAAAAATCCACCTTAGAAAATCTAGAGAAATTCAAATAAAATCCTAAAAATTGCCAAACGTATACAATCGAGTTTGTTGGACAATTCGCTGCAATCAGGTATGGTTGTTGAAGGGATCGAACACATTTCTCTTCGCTGGTTATGGGTTCCCGTGAACTAGGGTTGCGATTTTGAGGTTGATTGAAGCGGAAATGGATGAATTAGAGTTGATATTCGAATTCATGGTGAAGAAGAGCATCATTTGTGATTGTTTGAGGGAGTACGATAGTAATTTTGGTCGCTCGACGCACTATAGCCTGCTGAGTTGACCTTCGACGCGAGCTCCAAGGAAGTAGCAAGTCCTTCGATTAGGTAATGGGGTGGTTGAGGAATCGAAGGGGAGTATTAGGGTAGTTACGGTTTGAAGTTTCATGGAGGATGGATGGTATACGTGAGGATCGAAGTCTGGAAATTTGGTGGGGTGAGGTCTGGAGTATACGGTATCGATTTGGGGAAGAAGGCTAACTAGCGGGCTTGGGCATTAACGAGTGGTTGATGGGCCTTATTTTTAAAGTAAGCCCAAAGTAAAATTTGGGATTTTGTTTTAAGTTAATATTAAATACTCGTATAACTTTGAAGTTTGATAACTTTATCATACGATATCGGTTTTCAGCGAAACAAGATCCATCGGGATCGTGGGGACGGTGGCTACACGCTGGATCTGACTAGGAGTGGATTGGAGATCATTTAAATTTATAGCGAAATAAACTGTTTAATTCAAATCAAACAACAGTTTATCGTTCTTTAATGATGAACTGCAAATGTGAGTAAATCTCACTAACTCTGAACAGCTTATAATTTCATGTCGTATTTTTAGAAATGTTAAATATTGGCTGATTGACTGTGTGTTTACTGTTTGATTGAACTGCTAGACAGTTAGTTGAATTTCTATATTGATTCTATTTATCAGGATAAGTCATATCGAACTGAAAGTGATGATAATCATATTGTGTAACATCTGTGGATATGGGGAAACAGGTTGGAGAAATCCGACTGGATTCCGCAACAGCTATTTTATTATTTTCATATATTGCGATATATGACGTGGTTTATAATTTGTTGTTGATTATATGTGTATGGACGATATTGGAATATTTATAAAGTGAATTATTTATTTAGGATAAATAAATAAGATGTTATAAAAGGGACTATTTACTAAGAAAATAAATAGGAGATAATAAGTGAGATATTTATTTGTTAAATAAATAGGATAAGATAATGGATTACTTATTTGTTCAATTGATATAATAAGAAAAGGACATATTTATTTGTTAAATAAATAGGGTTATTAAAGGAAACATTCAAAATGAATAAATAGGATATTAAACAGATTATTTATTTAGGAAATGAATAAGTTATGATAAAGGGATATTGACTTAGAAATTGAATAAGTTATAAAAGAGATGTTAAGCAAAATGAATAGAATAAAGGATTATCTGTTTAGAAAATAAATAGAATAAAGGATTATTTATTTGGAAAATAAATAGAGGAGTTAATCGAATCGAGTTAATCGAATTGAGTTAATCGAATCAAGTTAATCGAACAGAGTTAAATAGTTAGAGTTAATCAGTTAGAGTAAACCAGTTAGAGTTAATCAGTTAGAGTGAACCAGTTAGGTTAATCAAATAGAGTTAAAGAAATAGAGTTAAGCAAAATTAGAAACTGACTAAAGATTAGTAAGTTGAATAGTTTTCTGAGTATCGGTCTGATGTTGGTTTTGGCCTTCGGGGTTTATACTTGGGAAGTTGTTCTCTTATTAGTTTACAGTTAGAGTCTGATAGTTGTGGAATAGTAGTGATTGATGATTGATTGATAGTATTTCTATTTGGAAATAATATCGTTGTTTGCACACGTGTTTTCATTTGATAGTTAATTCACCGACTATCAAAGTTTTGACCATTTTAACGTTGTTAATATGGAGAGACCGGTTAGATTATTATCCAAAGAACCACTCTGTATTGGCATAAGCGTTGCGAATCATATATGCCAAAGATAATTGAAGACAGAGTAAAGTGCAAGGGCTATTGTATAAGTCTTAGATAACAATGCCTAAGATGGATGTACGGAATAGTGCCTTCGGTTCATCTTGTTCCTTGCTGACTTGCATGGATGAATGTCTGACAGAGTATTTCCAGAAAGGTCACGTACATTGATTTCTTCAACCGTACCAAGAGTGGAAGTGGAGAAGGAAACTTCTTTAGCTAACACGTAATGTACTGTTGTAGACGTCAATTAGTGATTTTCGATGGATCTGACAATGTGGCATTCGAAGTGAATCTGATATGATAATGAAGCGTAACCTCAAGCCTCATCAACCGGTAAATGACAGAAATCGGGCAGGCAGCATGGCTAAGTCGGTCGCTCCGAAGTAGGGTGTATAATCACCTGATCTAGAGTTTCATTTACTTCTAAAAATCTATTGTTGATACTGTCCCATTCGGGAAACGGTTGCTGATCCCAACCGTTGGTGATATACATTCGATACACTCAAGAGAAATGAGTGGTCGGTCATATGTGGCCGGGTTGCAAGATGTTCTTGTTGAACCCAGTGTACTCCTCTCTAGAGGTACACTAGCGAAAGGTGGTTCCATACCTTGTCATAGTTGGAATTCCATTACCCAATACGTGCTTGCGGTTTTGAATTTATACTATATATGTAGAACGTGAGATGGAAGCGTTTCTGCTAGATGATTATTATATTGTGTTGACAGACATTATTATAATATCAAAAGGTTTTTGATATAAAGATATTTGGATTTTCATAAGGGAAAAACCCGTTCCGTTATACGGTGTGGTCTTATGAGATATCGATTACTTGTTCAAGCTGTTTTAAACTATTTTACTCACACCAGTCCCATGACTGACCCGTAGTTTATTTTGTTTTGTTTTCCCTAAACTCTTGGGTGCCCAATTTTGTACGGGCAGTCAAGTAGTCGGGATTTACAGATACTTGAAGAGCTGGAGCAGGAGGCTTCAGGATCATATAGCTATAGTTTATTTCCGCTGTATTATAAGTATTGTACTTTGATAATGATGTATATTCAAGTACAGATGTATATTTCAAGTTATGTTATATATATTATATGTTACTCATTCCGCAGTGAGATTCGTGTTACTCTGATGTTGTGTTCTTCTTCTTCTTCTATTCTAAGTTTCTGTCGTATTTTTCCTCACCCTCTAATTTCTTTCATTAATCATCCGGTATTTTCGACTCTTGATGTTCTATATGTGTTGTATATCGGATAATCAAGGTCGCTAAATTTCCGGGTCATTACACAAATAAATGACCAAAGAAAAGACAGATTGCTTCAAGGAGATTGAAGGGAGTAGCTTTGGACTGGTGTGAGATGATGATAGTTGGAAGGCCAGAAAATGAAATCACCTATAATCAGTTCAAATAGATGTTAGAGGCCAGGTTTGTGCCAGCTTCAGCTAAGGCTAATAAATTGGAAGAACTCGTTAAGCTCAGATAAGATAACATGAGTGTAACTGAGTATATACAGAAATTTGAAAGCTTGTCTAAATATGGATCTGTTTTAATAGCTGACGAGACAACTAAAAATGAGAGGTACATACAAGGGCAATGCTGGCTTGAGTAGGACTATGCTACCATGCATAGAGAAAATTTTTGATTAGGTATTGGACTTACCTTTTAAGTTTGAGCAGCATGACAATGCAAGAGAAAGGTTCAGGAACATGAAGAGTAGTAATAAGGGAAGGCCAGAGTTCAACCTTATGATAAAAAGCAGGTAGATTCTAATGTTAAGAAAGGAGATGGTGGTGCAACTTTTGAAACTAAGAAATTTTTTTGTTATAATTGTGGCAAAGATGGTCACATGAAAGCTACTTGCAAGGTTATAAAAGTGGCAACATTCAAATGATTTAATTGTGGAAAAGAGGGCCACATTAAGAAACATTGCCCTGAAGCAAGGAAACCAATAAAATGGGAGCTCTGGAGGGTAAATTGGAGACACCTGGTCAAGTGGAAGGTATAATTTTTATTGAAAACTAACCAGTACCAGTGGTATATGATACAGGGGCTACCCACTCTTTGATATCCCATGACATTGTTCAAAAATTAAAACTTGCTTGTGTATATGTGGATATCCCTTTGTAAATAAAAAGTCCTATAGGGAGTTCATGTGTTTTGGAAATGAAATGCAAGGGGTTAAAATTAAATATAGAGGGCCATATATTTTTAGCAGATTTACAAGTGTTAAATTATCCCGGGATTGGATTAATTTTAATTGTTAATTGGTTACAAAAATACAAGGCAGTGATAAAGTTAGAGGAATTTGCTATCTCTTCGATAAACCCAAATAGTAAAAGAATAACAATTATGTGTGAGACCACTAAGTCTGGACCAGGAAGTATTTGGGAAATAGATGAGGAGGACAGTATACTAAAATTAGAAATTATACCCACAGTTAACCAATATCCAATTTTTTTTGAAGAAATGGAGTTCCTCAAGAAATGCCAGTAGAATTTCAAATCAGATTAGTTCCAGGGGCCAGTCCTGTAATTAAAATGCCAACCACAATGGGTCCTAAAGAGTTGATTGATTTAAAGAAACAACTCAATGATTTGGGAAAAAAGGGTTTATTAGGCCTAGTAGTTCTTGCTGGGGCTCACCAGTTGTTTTTGTTAAGAAACAGGATGCTTCATTGAGAATGTGTATTGATTATAGGGAACTAAATAAAGTAACCCTCAAGAACAAATATCCTCTGCCAAGAATAAATGATCTCTTTGATCAGTTGTATGAGGCAAGGGTCTTTAGTAGATTAGATTTAGCATCAGGGTTTCATTAGACGAAAGTGGAAGAAGAAAGCATTAAGTACATTGCATTTAACACCATGTGTGGATTATATGAGTACTTAGTAATGCCCTTTGGTTTAACTAATGCTCCCTCTTATTTTGTTGACCTGATGAATAGAACCTTTAGAGACTATCTGGATAAATTTGTTTTAGTATTCATAGATTATATTCTGATTTATTCAAAGTCTAAAGAGGAGCATGAGGAACATTTGCATTAAGTATTAACCTAGATTAAGGCAACATGGGATAAAAGCTAAATTTTCAAAATGTGTTTTCTGGCAATTTAAAGTGAAATTTTTAGGATATATATTATCAGAGAAGGGGATTGCAGTAGATCCACAGAAAGTGATTGTTGTGCAAGCATGGCAAAAGACTAGGTCAATGACAGAAGTCAGATCGTGTAATGACCCACATTCTACGCATCAGAGGATCGTAGAATATTTATTTCTTTCACATACGAAGTCGTATGGTCATGTAATTTTGGGAGACGACTATTGGAGTCATTTCCCATGTTCATGATTTTTGCCGATTTAAATGACTATTTTGCCCCTAGCTGATCTTGTTTTGGCCGTAACTTTTGATTAGAAAGGAGTTTTGACTTGAAACCACTTCCATTGGATCTGGATATAGTTTACAATTCCGTAGAGTGGTCACATTAGCCAAACGGACTCACCATTTGAGAGATATGGCTGAAACAAGTTTCAGATGGTGAAAAACAGCTTAATTGGGCTTAACCGGTGATTAACAGCTAGGCCCAATAGGGGATTTCGGAATATGGAATATTTAAGGGCTGTTAGGGTTAGTGATTTCGGTTTCTAGACATTTTCCAGGTGCCATAGACATTTGTTCAACCCTAACAATGGCCTCCAACATCTAAAACATCCCCAAACCACTTTCTAATTGAAGATTAGGCTTAGCAACATCAAATTAAGGAGAGACAGCACCAGAGCAAGGTTAGAGCTGCTGCTAGACATCAGTATTCGTGCCAAACAGAGATTCATTTCAGATCTGAGTTTTATTTTTGGCAAAGGTGAGTGATTTGCAAGGTTTTGCACTAATTACAGTTAATTAAGGGTAATTAGTGAAGATTGACGAAATTAGACATGATAAAATTTTGGAAAAATATTTATAAATTCTAAAATATTGTTTTAGGCCTCTGTTAGAAAATTTGGCTAATTTGGTTAAGTTTTGCTAATCACATCATTAGATTTACCAAATCATGCTTAAAGGAAAATATGGGGTTTTGGCTATATTTGATCCATTTTAACCTATCAAGTTTTCATTTTGGTGTTTGTGGTTGATGTTATATGTTGCTATAACTGTTTGGTATGAATTGTGATTGTTTAGAATAGTTAGAACGGTCGAAAACGCCGTCGAGTGGCATAAAACAGTCACTGGAAAGAAGTGCAGAAAATCACCCAAACCAGATCGGATCGGAGGAGGAAAGAACGATCTGACCCGCTTGTGAGAAGGAGCCCCGATCCGAACTGCTCACACCTGAAGTTCCATGATCTGACCGCTTGCATCTGGAGCTCTAAGATCCGACCCTTTAATGAATGGTGGCAAAATCCGATCCGATGGGGGCATTACTCTCCGAACCGATCCGCCTACCAGGCCAAGGAAGCTTGACCCCGAACCTAGGCGTCACCACGATCCGACCCGAAGCAGGAACTACCCACGAACCGAACCGAGGTGGACAGGATCCCACAAACCGAAGCAAA
Source organism: Allium sativum (assembly GCA_030737875.1). Classification (NCBI taxonomy): domain Eukaryota; kingdom Viridiplantae; phylum Streptophyta; class Magnoliopsida; order Asparagales; family Amaryllidaceae; genus Allium; species Allium sativum. The sequence goes on along the minus strand of CM060915.1, from coordinate 582,564,244 downwards.
GTGGTGAAGCCGACCCAACCCGAGCAATCCGACCAGGAGCTGGTGACTGCGAACCGAACCGAGGGAGGAGCAAGAACCGAACCGAGGGACTAATGACCATGACCTGAAGCAAAGTGAAGTGAAGAAATGAAGACCGATCCAGAGGAGAAAACCAAAATCCGAGATGCAAAGGTAGTCCAAGTGGGAAGTTATACTCAGGATCCATTTAGGAACCAATGAGTTAACTTCATGAGTTGGGTTGTGCTGCGGGACGTGTGTCAAGGGGTTGTCGATGTCTATGGCTTTGGATCACTATGTGTAGGGGGTACGTGAACGAATTCAGGACCACGGTGGTCTAGGTACGACTAAAGAGCTATAGACCAATGAAGTGGGGTCATTTGTAAAGATTTGGTCATGACCCCATGGGATAAGCTTGGTAATAGCAGTAGTTGTACAAGTCGAACTTCATCACTACTTCGATGGGTCTAGTGATTGACAGTGGTGGACATCGTATGCTTTACGCACTGAGTGAGAGGTGTGAGTATGGTTGCTATGTTTGATTTTTTGCCTTCATTATGACATGCACACCCCTCCCCCGTTATCTTTATACCATGTTTAGTGGCACCTTAGAGTATTGTACGGTATGTAGTGCTAACTCTTTGGTGGCAGGTCCAGGTTTAGGTATGGTTTAGTATACCTGTTAATGTTCTGTTTTGCTACTTATCGCTCATACCAGACTTTTTGTCTGACCCAGAGTTTTGTGTCTCTTCTTATTACTCTGGGTTCTCTCACGAGTAGAATAGAGATAGGTTAGGTGGTATGCACGAGTAGCTGTACCGGAGACGAGCAGGAGGCTTCCCCGTATGATATATAGATATTCTCCCTGTGTCGCTGCTGGTCACTACTTTGGGCATTAGTAGTGTACCCTTCCTTTTTTTTACTTTAGAGACAGATTTAAAGTTGTAATAATAATGATGTGGAACATAAGCTGTATTTGGATTTTCCGCTGCTATGATGTTTAGTTTTCAGCTTATGCATTGTCTCGCCTGTTTTATGTCAAGTATGTTGTTATTATATTTTATCCCATGCGCTGTGAGATATTCTACAGGTTCTTGATTAGTTCATTCTCTTTCTTCCTTTCTTTGGCGACCGTTCCGAGCTAGTCGGGCATGTGTACAACGCATTTTCGGAGGAAATGCCGAAGGTGTGGGGCGGGCCGTCACACTTGGTATCAGAGCTCTAGGTTGCGTAGTCAACCTAGGGAAAGACACCAGGGAGAGATTATATGTAAATGAGAGCGCGTATTTGTGATTATTTTGGTTTTCAAAGGCTATATATATATATAAATACTATTAGTATATCTAAGGACGAGGTCGCACTACACTGGCACCACTATGGAGTTGGTTAATCGTTTTCTCTTTACAGATTGAACGATGAGCCAATATGCGAGAGGTGCCGATAGAGGAGCCAATAATGGGAATGCTGCTGACATGAGGACGATGTTTACTGACCTCATGAGGGAGATGCTTAGATATGTTCAGGGGGCATCTCCTAATGCTGGTAATGGCGCTGGTGCAGTGGCGCAGGCACCTAGAGCCGATTTTGCCAAGCTATGCAAGGATTACACTAGCCTTGGTGGAAAGCCGTTCCTTGGAACGGAATCGGCCACGGATGTTCGAGATTAGTTGGATAGCTGTGAGCGTATCTTCGAAGACTTGGGTATCGAGGATGCGATGAAAAGAAAGCTAGCATCCCGACAGTTGCAAGGACAGGCAATGAATTGGTGGAATGCTATAAAGGCAGCTACTCCCGAGGATCGGATTACTCGGGATCAGTTTAAGATTCGCTTTAGCGATAAGTTCATTCCAGCTGCTCACAACTCAGTGCTGTTTAAAAAATTCTTGGAACTCAAGCAGAATCAGAGCTGTCTCGGAGTATATTGCTGAATTTGACACTTTGTCGAAATATGGTTTATCTCTAATAGATACTGCCGAGAAGAAGAACGAGAAATTCATAACTGGCTTGGATGGATACTTGGGGAAAAGGCTTATCAACCACATCGATGAGACGTTTGAATCGATTGTGGGGAAAGCTTTAAGATCGGAAAGTCTTTACCCTAAGTCGAAGACAGAGGTTGCATTTGCAGAGGAGCCAAAGCCGCAAGCAAGCGGTGGAGACAAGAATGATTCTCAAAACAAGAGAAAGCAGAATCAGACCAAGGATGGCCAGAAGAAAAAGGAATAAGCAAGATGTTGATTGCTTCAGCTGTGGTAAGAAGGGCCATTATGCTAGTAATTGTCGGGCCAAGCCAGCGAATAGGAAGTGCTTCAACTGTGGACAAGTTGGACATCACAAGGACAAGTGTTCCTTCTTTGTCGAATGCCCCAACTGCGGCGAAGAAGGGAAAGAATGTCGTTGTTCAAGGTATGCTTTCTGTTTATGATGTTCCTGTTAGAGTTTTGTTTGATACCGGAGCTTCCAGTTCTTTCATATCCAGTGACCTGGTAGATAGTTTGGTATTGGAGCCCGAGATTGTCGATAGACCTTTAGTAGTGACGAACCCGATTGGTGGTTCGACTAGCCTTAGTATGATTTGCCTAATGTGGTCTTATCGAGTCATGGATGCATGTTTGTTTGTGATTGCTTTGTTTTGGGCTTTACTGGGTTTGGCATTATTTTGGGAGTCGATTGGCTCCAAAGATACAGGGTGGTGGTAGACTATGAGGGCTTTCTGGTGATAGCTAGAGTGGATGATGGGTAGAGGGTAGTGTTTGGTGGTCTACCTAGTGAGGGGGTAATGGCTAGTTTTCTAAATTCCCTCGACATCCCGCATGATGAGTTGTTAGGTTTGCCCGTGGTTGGCCAGTCCGGACGTCTTCGAAGAAGTGACTGGGCTTCCACCACACTGAGAGATTGAGTTCCGTATTCATTTAGTGAAAGATGCCAGACCTATAGTGATGCCACTTCGCCGTATGGTACCAAGGGAGCAGCGAGAGCTCGGGGTGCAAGTCAACGATCTTTTGAAGAAGGGATTTATCAGAAGGAGTGTTTCTGAATGGGAAGCACCAGTTGTGTTTGCTACCAAGGCGAATGGTTCCCTTCGGTTGTGTGTAGACTACCGCGAATTGAATAAGGTGACGAGGAAGAACAAGTATCCTCTACCGCGGTAGATGATTTGTTTGACGAGTTGAGTGGTGCGAGAGTATTCTCTCAGTTGGATCTCGCGACAGGTTTTCATCAGCTTAGAGTGGAAGCCGAGAGTATAGCTAAAATGACATTTCGGACGCCGTCTGGATTTTATGAGTGGTTGGTCATGCCATTTGGGTGGACCAATGCACCAGCATATTTTGTGGATCTTATGAATAGAGTATTCAGAGATCAATTGAATAAGTTTGTTCTTGTGTTCGTGGACAATATACTTATTTATTCGAGGACAGAGGAAGAACACAAGGAACACTTGAGGATAGTGATGGAGGTGTTGAGAAAACACCAATTGAAAGCAAAGTTTTCTAAGTGTCACTTCTGGAGAAGGGAAGTGAGATTCTTGGACCATGTCATTTCAGAGAATGGCATTGTCGTGGATCCTGCGAAGGTGGCTACGGTACAAGATTGGTCTATGCTCAAGAATGCAACGGACATAAGAAGTTTCTTAGGGTTAGCTGGATATTATCGTAAGTTTATCCAAGGCTTCTCGAAGACAGCAGCACCGTTGACTCAGTTGGCCAAGAAGAATCAAGCTTTCGTCTGGGATGAAAAATGTGAGAATGCATTCAAGAGTCTAAAGGACAAGCTGACATGTGCACCAGTGTTTGTCATTTCTAAGGGGAATGAAGAGATGACGGTATACACAGATGCATATGGTACCGGACTAGGTGCTATATTGATGCAAGGAGGAAGGGTTGTAGCTTATGCAAGTCGGCAATTGAAACCGCACGAGAGAAGATACCCTACCCACGATCTTGTTCGCCTTGAAGATGTGGAGACATTATCTTTTGGGAGAAATATCCAAGTTGTTTACCGATCATAAATCATTAAAGTATCTCTTCTCTCAGAAGGATCTAAATCTCTGACAGCAGAGGTGGTTAGAATTTTTAGCTTCCTATGATTTCAATATCGCATACACACCAGGAAAGGGCAATGCGGTAGCTGATGCATTGAGTAGAAGACATGCTAGTTTAGGGGCTATATTTCTAGAATGGAAGCAACTGGAGTACATCGCTGGGTATGATTTCAGGCCAAAGTGCGAGTTGGATCCAGAAATGTTAGCAAGTTTGACGATCAGACCCACTTTGATTGAGCTGATTGGTTCCAGTCAGAGGGACGATCCTAACCTATTGGAAATCATCTCAAAGTTAAAGATGGGAATCGACGGAGAGATGAACAAGTATGGGCTTGATCGAGATGGATGGCTTAGAAAGAATGGAAGACTTGTTGTACCCAATGTCAATGGATTGAGAGATGAAGTACTTAGAGAATGTCATCGCTCAAAATTGACTATACATCCCGGTGGTAACAAGATGTATCGAGACATGAAGCAGACCTACTACTGGGAAGGGATGAAGAGAGACGTTGGGAAGTTTATATCCAAATGCATGAACTGCCAGCTAGTTAAAGCCGAGCAAAAGAAGCCTAGTGGCTTGTTGCAGCCATTAGAGATTCCAAAATGGAAATGGGAACAAGTCTCAATGTATTTTATTGATGGGTTACCAAGAACTAGGTTGGGCCATGATAGCATTTGGGTGATTGTGGACCGATTGACTAAGAGTGCAAGGTTTATACCCATCAAGTCAAACAGGACAACAACTAAGTTAGCTGAACTATATGTAAAGTGGGTAGTGAGATTTCATGGAATACCCGAAGGCATTGTGAGTGACTGAGATCCGTTGTTCACTAGTGGATTTTGGAAGAGCTTACAAGAGGCGTTAGGATCAGAATTACATCTCAGTACCGCTCATAATCCTCAAACCGACGGACAGACAGAGAGGGTGAATCGAGTATTAGAGGATCTCTTGAGAGCTTGCATATTAGACTTTGGTGGATCATGGGATGACCATTTGCATCTAGTAGAGTTTGCATATAATAATAGTTATCAATCCAGTATCGGTATGGCTCCATTTGAATCTTTGTACGGAATGTCGTGCAACTCACCATCATGTTGGTTGGAAAACGGTGAGAAATATGTGCTTGGACCAGAAGTAATAAGAGAAACATCAGACAAGATTAAGGTTATCCAACAGCGAATGAAGGCTGCCCAAGATAGGCAGAAGAGTTATGCTGATAAGAGGAGAAGAGAATTAATGTTCTCCATTGGCGACTTGGTGTTTGTCAAGATTTCTCCGTTAAAGAGCGTGATACGATTTGGCAGGAGAGGCAAGTTAGCACCAAGATTTTTTGGTCCATTCCCAATTCTTGAGCAAATTGGGAATTTGGCATATAAAGTTGAATTACCAGAGAAGATGGCAGGAGTTCATAACGCATTTCATGTTTCCCAGTTAAGGAAGTTCGTACACGACCCAGATGTGACTATTTCACCTGATCAGTTGGATGATATCGAAGTTGAACCCGAGGCAGTTGGGAACTACAGGCCTATGCGTATTGTTGGGAACCATAAGAAGCAACTTCGAAGGAAGGCGGTGAAGTTAGTCAAAGTTCAGTAGGGCGAGAATGAAAATGATTGTACTTGGGAGACAGAGGAGAGCATTAGGACGACGTATCCATAACTTTTCGCCTGGTAAGATTTTAGTTTCGATTTAGTCTTTCCGCATGCTAGGATAGACTTGTTTTGTATGTTTGATTGTTGTATGTGGCTGGTAGGTATGCGGGACCCTTTGTATGTTTTGGGTTAAGGAATTTCGGGGACGAAATTTCTTAAGGGGGGGAGAGTGTAACGATCCACATTCTACGCATCATAGGATCGTAGAATATTTATTTCTTTCACATACGAAGTCGTATGGTCATGTAACTTTGGGAGACGACTATTGGAGTCATTTCCCATGTTCATGATTTTTGCCGATTTTTAAATGAATATTTTGCCCCTAGTTGATCTTGTTTTGGCCGTAACTTTTGATTGGAAAGGTATTTTGACCTAAAACCACTTCCATTGGATCCGGATGATGGTTTACAATTCCGTAGAGTGGTCACGTTAGTCAAACGGACTCACCGTTTGGGAGATATTGCTGAAACAAGTTTCAGATGGTGAAAAACAGCTTAATTGGGCTTAACCGGGTGATTAACAGTTAGGCCCAAAGGGGGATTTCGGGATTTGGAGTATTTAAGGGCTGTTAGGGTTAGGGATTTCGGTTTCTAGACATTTTCCAGCCGCTATAGACATTTCTTCAACCCTAACAATGGCCTCCAACATCTAAAACATCCCCAAACCACTTTTTAATTGAAGATTAGGCTTAGCAACATCAAATTAAAGAGAGATAGCACCAAAGCAAGGTTAGAGCGGCTGTTAGACATCAGTATTCATGCCAAACAGAGATTCATTTCAGATCTGAGTTTTATTTGTGGCAAAGGTGAGTGATTTGCATGGTTTTGCACTAATTACAGTTAATTAAGGGTAACTAGTGAAGATTAACGAAATTAGACATGATAAAATTTTGCAAAAATATTTATAAATTCTAAAATATTGTTTTAGGCCTCTGTTAGAAAATTTGGCTAATTTGGTTAAGTTTTGCTAATCACATCATTAGATTTACCTAACATGCTTAAAGAAAAGTATTGGGTTTTGGCTATGTTTGATCCATTTTAACCTATCAAGTGGTCATTTTGGTGTCTGTGGTTGATGTTATATTTGCTATGACTGTTTGGTATGAATTGTGATTGTTTAGAATAGTTAAAATGGTGGAAAACGCCGTCGAGTGACGTAAAACACTCGCTGGAAAGAAGTGCAGAAAATCGCCCGAACCGGATCAGATCGGAGGAGGAAAGCACGATCCGACCCGCTTGTGAGAAGGAGCCCCGATCCGAACTGCTCACACCTGAAGTTCCACAATCTGACTGCTTGCATTTGGAGCTCTAAGATCCGACCCTCTCGTGAATGGTGGCAAAATACGATCCGATGGGGGCATTACTCTCCGAACCGATCCGCCTGCCAGGCCAAGGAAGCTTAACCCCGAACCTAGGCGTCACCACGATCCGACCTGAAGCTGGAATTACCCACGAACCGAACCGAGGTGGACAGGAGACCACAAACCGAAGCGAAGTGGTGAAGCCGACCCGACCCAAGCAATCCGACCCGACCAGGAGCTGGTGACTGCGAACTGAACCGAGGGAGGAGCACGAACCGAACCGAGGGACTGATGACCACGACCTGAAGCAAAGTGAAGTGAAAGAATGAAGACCGATCCGGAGGAGAAGACCAAAACCCGAGATGCAAAGGTAGTCCAAGTGGGAAGTTGTACCCATGATCCAGTTGGGAACCAATGAGTTAACTTCATGAGTTGGGCTTTGCTGTGGGACATGTGCCAAGGGGTTGTCGATGTCTATGGCTTTGGATCACTATGTGTAGGGGGTACGTGAACGGATTCAGGACCACGGTGGTCTAGGTACGACTAAAGAGCTATAGACCAATGAAGTGGGGTCATTTGTAAAGATTTGGTCATGACCCCATAGGGTAAGCTTGGTAATAGCAGTAGTCGTACAAGTCGAACTCCGTCACTACTTCGATGGGTCTAGTGATTGACAGTGGTGGACATCGTATGCTTTACGCACTGAGTGAGAGATGTGAGGATGGTTGCTATGTTTGATTGTTTGCCTTCATTATGACATGCACACCCCTCCCCCGTTATCTTTATACCATGTTTAGTGGCACCTTAGAGTATTGTACGATATGTAGTGCTAACTCTTTGGTGGTAGGTCCAGGTTTAGGTATGGTTTAGTATACCTGTTATTGTTCTGTTTTGCTGCTTATCGGTCATACCAGACTTTTTGTCTGACCTAGAGTTTTGTGTCTCTTCTTATTACTCTGGGTGCTCTCACGAGCAGACTAGAGACAGGTTAGGTGGTATGCACGAGTAGCTGTACCGGAGACGAGCAGGAGGCTTCCACGTATGATATATAGATATTCTCCCTGTATCACTGTTGGTCACTACTTTGGGCATTAGTAGTGTACCCTTCCTTTCTTTTACTTTAGAGACAGTTTTAAAGTTGTAATAATGATGATGTGGAACATAAGCTGTATTTGGATTTTCCGCTGCTATGGTGTTTAGTTTTCAGCTTAAGCACTGTCTTGCCTGTTTTATGTCAAGTATGTTGTTATTATATTTTATCCCATGCACTGTGAGACATTCTACAGGTTCTTGATTAGTTCATTCTCTTTCTTCCTTTCTTTGGCGACCGTTCCGGGCTAGTCGGGCATGTGTACAGCGCATTTTCAGAGCAAATGCCGGCTGGTGCGGGGCGGCCGTCACAGATCGTTTTTAGGCATGGATGGATATTATAGAAGGTTTATTAAGGATTTTGCAAGAGTGGCTATTCCCCTGACAATGCTAACAAGGAAATATCAGCCTTTAATTTGGACAGTTAATGTGAACAATCTTTTGAAAAATTAATTCAAGCTTTGATAAAAGCACCTATATTGCAAGTTCCAAAGGGGAATGAGGGGTTGGTGGTTTATACAGATGCTAGGGACTCTAGTTTAGGATCTGTATTGATGCAACATGGTTAGGTGATTGCATATGCATCTGGGCATATTAAACCAAATGGAACGAGGTATTCAACCCATGATCTTGAACTTGCAGCAGTGGTGTATGCTTTAAAGTTGTGGAGGCACTATTTTTTAAGGGAAAAATTGATTTATATACTGATCACAAGTCTTCAAAGTATTTATTTTCCCAAAAAGATTTAAACATGAGGCAGCATAGATGGGTGGAGTTCTGGGCTGCATATGATTTAGACATCTTATATACTCCAGGAAAGGCAAACAAAAATGTTGATGCACCTATTAGGCAACATGTTAAGTTGACTAAATTAATGATAAAAGAATTTAAGGCCTTAACTATTTTGGGAGAGGCAAGTTAGATAACTGAAAGGAAAGAATTAGGAGAAATACAGAATTATGGGAAATTAAGCGTGGTAACCATAAGGCCAGTTCTGATGGATAAAGTAGGATCATTACAAGATCAAGATCCATATTTAAAGGAAAGAAAAATTCAGTTAATGGAAATAAAGAATGTGGAGAATTTTTCATTAAATGAAAAAGGGTACTTAAAATTTAAGGGAAGAGAATGTGTACCAAATTTAGTAGAATTGAAGAAAGAGGTGATGGATGAGCATTATAGGACTAAATACACAATTCATCCAGGAGGAATGAAAATGTATCATGACCTTAAGAGGTGTTATTGGTAGAGAGGTATGAAGAGTGATGTAGCAAAATATGTTTCTAAATGTTTAATATGCCAATAGGTAAAGGCTGATTATCAAAAGCCTTCAGGTATGATGCATCCTTTAAATATACCCATGTGGAAATGGGAAAGTATTTCCATGGATTTTATTGAAGTTTTTCCTAGACCAAAAAAGAGAAATGATAGCATATTGGTTGTAGTTGATTGGTTAACAAAATCAACCCATTTTATTCTAGTAAATCTGATATAAATGCTCACAGGTTAGCTCAGTCAGTCCTCAAAGAAATAGTGTGATTGTAGGATGTACCTAAAAATATTATTAGTGACAGAGATGCATTGTTCACGTCAAGGTTTTGGGGTAATTTTCAAGGAGAAATGGGGACTGAATTGAGCTTGAGCATTGCACATCACCCATAAACTGATAGGTAAACAGAGATTGTAAACAAAGTCTTGGAGAATTTACTTAGAGCAAGTGTGTTGGATTTTGGAGGCAATTGGAAGAATATTTACATTTAGCTGAATTTACCTATAATAATAGTCACCAGTTTAGTATTGGGACGGCTCCATTTGATGCTTTATACAAACCTTGCTTGGATGGATGTGGGTGAAAGAATGCTGATAGGACCAGAACAAGTTAAAGAAACAATTGCCAAACTTAAACTGGTAAGACGTAGGATGAAAGTGGCACAGGAAAGACAAAAGGCTTATGCAGATAGAGGAAGAAAACTAGTGGAATTCAAAATAGGAGTCTTAAAGTTTCTCCAGTGAGAAACATGCTTAGATTTGGCAAAGCATGTAAATTGACACCTAGGTATGTAGGACCTTATGAGATCATAGAAAGAATAGGCACATTGGCTTATAAGTTGAGGCTACTAGAGGAATTGAAAGGAGTACACAATGTATTCCATGTGTCTCAATCCAGAAGATGGGTACATGACCAGGAAACAATTCTGGAACCTCCTACTCAGGTGAAGATTAAAGCAGATTCAAATTATGAAAAGGAGCCCATAGGAATTATTGCAAGAGAAGAAAAGAATGTAAGGAATAAAAGAATAAACCTTGTTAAGATACAATGGAGCTTGGATGCAAAAGATTGTACATGGGAAGTTGAAGATAAGATGAAAGCGAAATATCCAGGATTGTTTACTGATAGGAGTAAAAACCTGAATTAATTCTGGTAACTATTTGATATTTTTATGCATGTGTTCACTTTGTAATGTGTACTCTCTGTTTACTAATGCTTAAAGTAAGTATGGTATTAGATAAATTGATATCTCTGGAATTAGAAATTAAGGAGGGGGAATAAATTAGTCTAAATTGATGAATTCTGATTTTTGAAAAGAAATTGTGGGGCACAATTGCTAAAAGGAAGGTTGTGTATAACACTAGGATTTAATCCTTTAAAAATTGTGTATGTTAATCCCTTTTTACATATAAGTAATAAAATAAAATTGGTGATAATTTTGAATATTATTAAACTAGCAGTTTGTCAAAAATTATAGAATAATGATAATATTTGAGAATTAAATACTTAAGCATGCAATAGTTCATGGTTAAATACATGATATACATTTATATGACATTTACATTCCATGTTTATATAAAATAGCCAACGGAAAAATAAGTTTGAATGGCACACGGATTTTTTTCACTTTTATAATGTCACCTTTATATTGTTACTAATAAGGGGGAAATCATAGAAAAGAGGGAGGGGACCATCCAGGAATCACACAATATGAATGATAGGTAAATTACCATTTATAGCATACAGCCTAAATGTATTAAGGATTGTACGCTTGAGGGTTATTTGTATTGCAAGTGTAGTCATACTGGATAAATACAAATGGGGATACTACTGGTATTTGATATAAGATGAAACCCTAGGATAATGTTGGTTATAAATAGCACATGAAAAAACCCCTAAGGGAGTCAATGAAACAACATTTCCTCTAGAAAATAACTTTAAATGAAGCTATAGTAATTGTTGAAGAAAAACTGGAAAATATAGAGTTAAGGGAAGGAAGAACTTTGGTGAGTATGTCTCACTATTTATAAGGCATTAAGAACTGTTTAGGCAGCCAATGGTTGATATATGTTGATGTTTTAATCACAAGTATTATATGCTTTGTTTGTTTGTATGGATTGATTGAGTATGCCTGAATTTATGAAGTATATATATGTGTTTATATGGATCTGACCTTATTAACCGATCATATTGCCATGAGGTATGGTTTATAAGTTCAAGAGTAGGCAGCATTAAACAAGATGGTTAAAGGCTTATGTTTACTATTAATAATGGTAAATGGAGCTATGAAAAGTCCTCATAAGCTGATTTGTTTACCATAAATAATTTTTGATTCAGATTACAATTTGATGAAGAGAAATATAAGGTTAGGGAGTGTCCTAATAATCTCTATCCTATGCTCAAGGCAATAAAATACATAGTTATTGTTTGTTAATGACCTGAGTATTCATCAATAAAACCTATTTATGTTATCATAGTTTATGTGTTATTTATGTTTCTGGGCGAATTACCTGGTTGTATATAATGTGTTAATGGGTGAATGTTTACATCAGCTTACAATAGGCATATTTAATAATTAAATGTGTGCAAGCTATTTATCATTGTAGATAGGGTTACATGGATATAGGGGTGTATAGGTTAATTGGGTCGTCACAGTTAAAACCTAACTAGAAACAGGATGGTGGGTCACGTTATGGTGTTTGTCACATGTTTTATTGATCTGTCTGTCCTTAAGTTAGGATGCTAGATATGCATATGGCTTAATGTAATCTATATAGGCCTTTGTGTATTTGGGAAATACAATGTGCACAAGTATTCAATACATGGTGCTTTAGGATTGTGATCCACTGGTATAATTTGTACTCAGTCCAGGTTGTTTGAATGCATGGAATTATAGGGAGTAATGACATGTTATAAGGGGACTGAGATCATATATGTGAGTTATATGATGGGTATTGGTGGTTGCATTTACTATTTCATGTAAATATGCACAAAGTATTTGTGGTGAAAACTATGTTAAAAATGTTGTGTTAACACTGATTTTTGCTCATACCAGGCTTTTAGTTGACCCTATTTGGTTGTTTCTTCAACCTTTGTGGTGTCTCATTTATGATGAGCCAACTCACAATGTTAATCCATGGAAAGAGGCTTAAGTAGGATGATATGAAGATGCTATTTGAGATACTTTAGCAAGAGGAAATTACTTCAGTAGTTTAAAGGCTTAAGTAAGTTTAGTGCTTATAATAAAATGTATGCAAAATATTTGCAAATGAATAGTATGTTGCTTGTTGTTTAAATGGATCAAAATGTAATGCTTAAACACATAAAAGAAGCAATATTTTATGTCTTATTTTTATGAGAAATTGATCACATGTATGAGCTATAATAGTAGTATAACCTGCAAGCTTATATCTATACTTGCCTGATAGTCATGGAAATAAGCATGTTGAATATGATATATGAATGTGTGTATTTTTACTTCCTCTTTGCAGTATATATATTATTAGTAAGACATAGGTTAAGGTGATAAATTACGTAGCTAAAATATGTACATTTGCCGCTGATATCTCTCTTTGCCTGAAAAGTTAAACAATTTTACTTATTTTTGATAATCTATGTCTGAGTATGCTAAAGATTCTGAAGCACAAATATTGAAATGCTAATAACTATGGTAAATGAGTATTTTCAAAAGCAATATGTATGAATATATACACCTATATTTACTTTATTTATAAACTGACAATCAAATGGAAGAGTAGGTGAACCAAATACATGTATTTATGCCATCTAAGTGTATTATATTCGATCGCAGATAAAAATTTGAAATGAATTTTTATGTAAGATTTCAACTTATATTATATGAGGAGATAAACTCTCTTTTAATACTGCAAGATTTATGTATGATGAGACATTTCATCATACACTTTGTGAAGTGTTTGAGGAAATGTCACTACGAGATTTAGATGATATTTTCTATACTATAACATTGTATTTACTATAAATTACTTAGTTTTTTTACTTACATGTAGAAAAAAATTTGTAGTCTTCTGGAAGTAAAGCTCATTGGGCATGTCATTATGTGCACATTATGCATGTGCACATACCCTTAGCTCCAAATGTCCAGAATTCCTCTATTCTTTTGTTTCATTCTTTTAGAATAAAAGACAAAGAATTTGTCAAGGGTTTTGCCATAAAGTTAAATTCAAGAATTATAGTTAATAATTATTTCTTACAGAGGAGTTCAAATTAAATATAAATATGTAACTCATGAAATCTGTCTTGTATATGTAAAACTGCTAATACAAAGTGCTTCTGGAATCCATTAATTAAGTCAATGAAGAAGTTTATTTAGCGACTAAACTGATATATTTATATTGGTGTGTAAGTGATCTAGGGGACTTAATAAGGGGATCCTATTAATTAATTGATCCAGACCATATCTGATAATGAAATAAGGATAATTATTTATAACAAAATTGGCTATAAACGGTGGGTCACTTCCTTTTCTCTCCAAATGGAGTTGGCTGAGCATAACAGACTAACTCAGACAGTGTACAACTTGCAACCTAAGATAAACCATCTCTTATATGTTGATGACCTGATAATATGCAATAAATCGAATGAAACAGCTGCTATAGCTATTAAGCACAAATTTCAAATATTGGACCGACATGTTGAATTGAATGTAAGTGAAAATAAGACAAAATGCTATTTTAATGGATTTTGTGAGTAAGAAGCTATGTAGTTAAAGCCTTTCCAAAGCCCCATAATCTCTCGGCTATGGCTCATAGAGTTCTTAAACTGCTACGCTTTTCAATTTAGCGCTGATGAGCAGTAGATCTGATTTTAGCCCTGCTATTTTCTGCTGCATCCGCTAAATCAAGGATTTTTAGCTTCTGCTGTAGCAAATTTAATATATAGAGCTTGATTAGACTAGTTATCATTTTAAAAAATAGCAAAATTAGCATAAAAGGCTAAATTTAAAGCATAAGTGTCTAGTGTATGGTTGTAATCAATTACACTCATCAAATTAGCATGCATAATCATAATATTCCGTAATTTTGTCATATAAGATTAATAATATTAGTCTCTTGTATGCATATAATGTAAGAAAGATGGTTAATTAATTTTCAAATATTTGGTTTTACATTTAATGAACATTTTTGCACCTTTGTTGTATCCCCGCTACCCCTTTTTGCACCACCACCGCTACAGAACAGCTAAGCGCTTTAACTGCGTTGGATAAAGACAGTATTCTAGAAATTCTTGTTTTTTTTAAGACGAATTACCTGATTAATACCTTGGGATTCCTCTGTCCACGAATAAGATCACTGATAGAGAATGTGTGGACTTAACTAGCAAAATAAGGAAAAACTTTAAGGTTGGAGCTCGAGACTTTTAACTTTGGCAGGTAGAATTGAATTGGTTCATACTGTTATACGATCTAAAGTTAATTTTTGGTTACAGATAAATTAAAAAGTTGTGCTAACTTCATTTGAAGGGAGGATTCCATAAAATTCAATTTTCTGATTTATGCAGACCGAAAGAAGGAGTTGGTACAAGGAACCCTAAAGAAATAAGGGATGTATTTACTCTTAAACAAGGTTGGAAGCTTATAATAAGTAATTTTATCTAGGCTCGATGGATGAGACAAAGATATGTAAAGAGAAATTTCTGGCGAATGGCCACGGATAATAATGTTTCTCCTACCTAGAAAGCTATTATGTGAATTAGAGATAAATTAGCTGAAAGCGGTACCAGAGAATTTGCTAGTAGAAGAGAAACTAACTTATGGGAAAATCTAAGAATTCTTGGCATATCTAAGATTGATATTGTGGGTTGGGATACATATTCATCATTCAGAGTGCTAGATAAATTGGTTGACTCGATAATTGAAATCCGTTACTGGAAATGTGACCAATTACCATGTAGTAGTCTTATTAAAAAGAATATTGAGCCTATGGCTTTATACTTAAGGCAGAGATGAGGACATATGGATATGGAATCATTCTGGGGATATCTTCTCTATCAAATATGCATGGGAACCTATTCATACTAGACATGAAAAACTGGAATGGAGCAAGACTATTTGGGATAAGGCTATATGTCCTAAAAACTAAATGACAACATCTAGAGTGGTAATGAAACGCCTACCAATTAGAGACAGGCTTTCATATTGGGGAGTAACTGATGAAAAACTTTGTGTCTTATGAAAAATTGCAGAGGGAACACACAAACATTTATGTTTTTCTTGTGAGTACACAATTATAGTCTCCAAGAATTGCATGGTAGTTGATAAATTAACAATCAAACGCAGTAATCTAGAAAAATCGCGGTTTTCCTGTCCAAGAATGGTCAGCGAGAAGATCTGATATTCAAATTCTATAAGATCATCACAGTATGTTATTTGCGCAACTTGGAGAGAAAGGAATACACGAATATTAAAGGGAGTAGAGAAAAATGCAATCGATATCAGTAAACTGGTTTGTATTGACATCAATTTATGCAAACGAAGAATTCGAGGATCGATTGTTACCTCTAGCTTGGAACCCATACACAATGATGTACGAGATGAGGACATGATGGATGCGCCGGGAGAAATTTGAGAAATGAGTACTTGAAATTATAAGCCGCCGCGACTTTCTGATGAAAATGAAGTAGCTCTGTAAAGGATTAAGGTTTTATTTTATTAAGTTTTAGTTGGTTTATGTAAACTGAGTTTGAGCTGCATTGTCTGTTTTGTGTTGGTTCACGTAGCCTGACACATTGTAATCAAACCCCATTATAAGTTGTTTGCCTAATAAAATAGTTTACCAAGTTTCAAACAAAATGTTAAATTTTGAATGTGTAGATTGTTTTCTTACTTTTGGAAATAAAGAATGAAGAAAGGAGTGAACATTAAGAAAGATTTTATCCACTTACTTCAAACAAAATGTATGCAAGATTCTAAAGTCAGATAAAATTTTCTACAACCCTTCACATCCAAATCAAATTAACATTAATGGATAATATTGAATTTTATTTGCTCTTGAAAGGTTTTGAGATTAAATATTTGTAGTGCTCTGCTATCAATAACATGTTTGCATATGGATCAGAAACGAATGAAATAGTTGTATGATAGTTCACTAAAATACGACATGACTATAAAATAAAATTAAAGTACACGTGCTATGTTGAAATTTTAGAACTACCAACGTCTTCCCTAAAAAAAGTCATCAAATGATAATTTAAATATTTTCTAAACTAAATTATGGAAAAATTTATAAATTATATTAAAAATAATATAATACAAATCATGTCTTGTTAATAGCAATTTATTTTTTTATTGTTTATCCGGACAATATATTATTATAAAATTTTACAAAATTGATTTACCATTATGGTTTATTTATTAAAGAGGTAATATAAACCTGTTAAATCCATTTAACTAATATTTTCTTTGAAACCCATTATTCAATTGTTAAATCAATCATTTTATTTTGACATAAGTTATTTATATTTTTTAATAGCAATTACTTAAATATTTAAAATTAATTAAATATTTAAAGTCAAAATGACAAAATTTCAACATGTTATATTCCCTTAAAAGGATTCAGTCTCTGGAATTCAAGTTATTAATTAACATTTGTCCTTAAAGGTATAAAATCTCTTAAGCTACAAAAAACTTCAATAACACATCCTTTTTGCAACATATTCAGAAAAGTTATCGCTTGCCACAACTGGCCTAAATCAACCAAAAAAAACAAAGTCAAATGGCCACATATATCTAAGCATAAAATTATCCCTGCTCAAAATACTAGTAGCTAAATCTACTACATACCTCTTTGCCTTTAATATTTACTTTTGAAATGAACTAATTATTTTGATGTAAATGCATGTGTTGCCTATCTTGTATTCATAATTCAAAAGAGAACTATGCAGACAAGTACACTGAAAACATAACCAATATAGCAACCATATATAACCAGACAATATGATGTAACCAAAAGAAATAAGATAAATTATAGCCAACAAAATGTAGAGAATACCCTATAATAAATACTAAGTATCCAGCCTTTTTCCAAAGGTAAATTTAGAACCAAATGCCTGAGTTTTATTTCAAAAATATTTTTAATTACCTCAAAAGAAAAATATGCCAAGCCAAAATCAATTATGATAAGGAGTAGGATATTCTTATTGAAGCATGATTTAACTCTAAAATCAAAATAACGCACAGTGTTGAATTATATTCTAGCTTGTCAAATAACAACAAAAGAAAACACTAGGCGGGCCTTCTAAATCAGAAAACTCATAGTTGCTCAACTTCAATTATAGCAAAGAATTATTTGGTAAATAATTTCACAAATATTCTCCAATAGTCTACAAATGATAGTACATCATCAATGTTTTCAAAATACAAATTTTATTATCTCACGTATTCTTTCGAAATTACTTTTTCGAAACCATTTGGATTTAAAGCCTAATAAATAAGAATTTTGTTAATTCTAAGCATTTCAGAATCAAATTATATATAAGTACGGGTGATGGCAAGCCATTTAGTGAAAGGATTACAAAATATACCTGTAGTGTATGTTGGGAAGTTGTCATTAGTTGCATAACATAGCTATATTGTATGATGGGTTAAGCCATTAATTCTATAGCATGACTACAATATGCGATGTGAAAACCTATTTTGTGGTTATGGGTTGCACAAAATAGCTATAGTGTATGATGGGACATGCCATTAAGTGGCAATGGATAACACAACATAACTATAATGTACGATGGGACTTGCCATTGAGTGGCCATGGATTCCACAGCGTAGCTGTAATGTATAATGTGTGACAACCTGCCTTTTTGACTGTTCCAAGTTGGTAAACAAACCAAATCAAACTGTTCAAAATGACAGACTGTTATGGCTTATGGGTTTTAAAACAGAATTAGTCCAAGAGTCACATAATACAATTTCTTGCAATGGAGTAAATTTTATACAAATATTAAAGTTTATACAATATTTTTGTACAACGAGATTGAAATACATACATAAATTTAAAAATATAAAATGATTTTTTTTTATAATTCTTGTCGGGCTTGTGCACGCGTGCATCTTCACGTTCCTCTCTGGCTTTGCAGATGAAAGTCCTTTAATCTGTAATACTTGGGTCTAACCCGAGCATATCACGCAAAATATAAAACACTCAAGTCAGGATTAACTTTATTCAAGTAAGTTGACTTCAATAAAACATAAAATATATTAGTTAATCCTAATAAAATGTTAAATTTCGAGTACACCGAACCCATGGAAACTGCCACTATTTCAAATCTCACAAATATCGCCCAAGATCTCCTTTAAGATCTCGTTTTGGATTCCTTCCGAAATGAAACAACAAATATTACTCTAAATATCCTTGCGAATATATCGCCCGAGATATTGCAATATCGAACGATATATCGACCGAGACGAAATACTGGAATATCGTCCGAGATCTTTGTTTTCTTGGTTAAAATTTAAATTTGTGCCTGAATTAGAATAACAAAAAAAACTCATATCTAGCCATGATAATATTTTGTTATTTTACATTTTGCATGTTAAATAACCATATTGTATTTTCATATATGTTCTACAATGCTTATGATTTTCATATTCGTCTTTTTTATATACATGTTACTTATAAAATTATGTATTTTATGGTATATTTATGCCGAAATTTTTAACGTTTTATGTATAACAATATTTTTGTTTTAAACATATTACAATTTAGAGTATGAATGATATTTCCCAAAATAAAGAATAATAAGGTTATTTTGCAATTCAAGTTTAAGTCACTATGTTTTTAATAGCATTTATGAAAATCATTTCTTAACATATCATGTACCCCAAGATTGTTGCGATATGAACTTTCAGACCCGAGATGGAAATCCGAGGCGAACTCCCGAGTTAGACTCATCTCGTCCGAGATCTCCCCCGATACGAGACAAGTCTATAAAATCCCAGAGATGAAATGCGACTGATATACGAGATTTAAAACCTTGGAAACTGCCAATATATATATCTTCCAATACCATATCAACTTGGGATAAAACAAATCAGGGCATCATGTATATACATATGCTGATGGTACGTATATACACATACGATAATATATATATGTGTATATATACACATATGCATCGACCACCACATATATACTAAATTCAAGCTTCAAATAAACATGACATGCACAAATGAGTACGAGATAGTATACGTAACTTGGCCCACAAGGAATGACTAATGCATGAAGCTAGTAGCAAAGACATAATGGTATTCCATGTCATAATATAAGGCATAAAGAAATAACATGAGCATCTCATCAGTGATCAACACAAATTGGATTACAAGGATAGTGAGTGCATCGACATAGTTACAGTGTAACAGTGGCAACCAATTTCAAGCAGGAGACAACTGGGCATAAGGCAAATATGATGACTGTGTAAGAGGTGTAACAATATAAAGTTATCGTGCACCCAAATAAAGGTGCCAGAAGTCGGGGTTTGCCTGCATGGTTGTAATATCACATGCATTAAGGGATGCTAGCAAAGCAACACATATCCAAATTTGCAATGGAATGTGCATGTGTTCATGTTCCATGACAAGAATAAGGTCATGTTTAATATTGTATTCTTTTCTCTTTTTGGATATAACAAGGAAGGGTGCACCGTACACATCTACCTATCATAGTCACTTATATAATATTTCAGGTAAAGACATAAACAATAATATTATAGGTTACATTTTAGTCCAGCGTGAATGCAATTAAGAAAGTGCACCAGGGAAGTGATCAATAGAGGAAGTAATATAAACAACTAGTTCAAACAATAATCAGGAGGTCAAATGGTCCTGATACATACATATATTTGACAGAAGTTGAAATTTGCCAGTAATTTAATGGCAATATCCAAGTTGCACATGTATACACATATGTGTGTATATGTATATACACATCCAAATTGGAATATGCAGCTGTATGCAGGCCAGAAGTGGTTTGGGTTCAATGTAGTGAAACAAAAGCATCATCGTGACGATAGATTTCAGGTCACAAACAAGCAGCTGCCTGAAATAATATGTGATCAAGGCAGTTAGAATAAGTTACTATATAACCTGTGGCAGTAGTCACAAAATGGTAGGCATATAGTTCAAGCCATAATAACAGTCATAGGTGGAGGAAATGGAAAGAAAAAGGGAAAAACAAGTCGAGATAGTATCAAAACGTATAATGGCCAGCATAACATGAACAGCGGTACACCTATCAAGGAAGTATGATGATCAATTACAACCAGACAGCCCTGTTGCTCAGTGCAAACAAATCTAGAGTAATGAGCTCAGGGCAATGTAAATACCAAAATACATGTCAAAGTAAAATCAAGGCACATAATTCTCAGGTTGACAAAACGTGGTGGCAGTTTACACTAACATATACTTTTCATGCGAACAGAATAGGCACGGTATAAGAGGATCAGATAAATCAATCGGAAAGGGGCCAAGATCAACATAACTGTTCATGAAAAAGACACAACAACAAATCATAATACAAGTGATTCAGAATTAAAGGCAGCCCCAACAAAAATTGATCATTTCATTTCAGTTCATATTGAAGTAGAAATGCTTGAATTAGAGTGAATTGTGAGCTAATAACTCAACTTTGAAACATAGAAGGCAGCATAGTGAATATGCGCAGGTGATGGTATGAAAGCCCTCGGTGTCGGAGTCCAAATAGTTAAAGGAACTGAGAGAATCGTGGTGGCCATGGAGCGCTTGCTGGTGGATGCTCGATTTTCTTGTGGGTTTCAATGGCAGTGGCGATGGATTTGCAAGCTTCGATGGTGATGAGACATGGAAGCCAGTGAAGGCGATGACATTGGAAGCAGGAGACGAAGAACGGTGGTAGTGGAAGGGTGAAGGCGGATTTGGGTGCGATTTCAAATTTGGGGAAATTGATTTGGGAGAGGAGGACATTTCGAAAGGGGAAAAGAGGGAATGCTAATTTTATTTGACGTTTGTTTTCTAAGTGAGTAATGGAATGGAACCAGGCTCTTCTTTTATAACTTAGAAATGGGAACATAGGAAGAAAGAAAACAACATATGGTAGACAAAAGCAGAGGCAAGAAACAATGTGTTAAACAATTTCAGATGGAAGGACAAGTGTTGATTTTAGTAGCAAAGGGAAGATGTAACACCTTGCATTTTTAATATAATTAAAAATAAAATATATGTATATATGCATAGGTAGGTAAATAATGGTGATGTACAATGAAAATTAATTAATACATGAAAGAGAAGGAACAATTAATACGATAACAGTATGAGTAACAAAAAAGATAACAAACTAAGGATACTTAATTTAAATATCAGGAATTAAGTAAAACAGACATCACCATTGCGTTCGTCTCGGAATTATGCTTAAGATAGAGTTCAAGGTTGCGTAAAACAGATAACGTATGAAGAAGTTACGAGACTTAGGAGTTTGTATACACGCAAGAATATATATATATATATATATATATATATATAAACAAAACCAAGTCAAGAATTCAAACAGATTCAAAAACAGATCAAACTGGGTTGAGTGGGAAATCTCCCGCTCAGATGTGTCGACTCCCCTTAAGGGGGGTCGACATAGGAGTCGACCCCCCTAAGAGGGGTCGACACAGGGGTCGACCCCCCTATAGGGTGTCGACCCTCGAACCCAAATCCAGGCTGGGTGAGTTTTGACGATTCTGGACACGTTTTTGGCACTGTTCGTTGATCTAAAAGCTATATAATGGACCCAAGACTCATTCTTTTTCTTCACCTAAACCTATGGCGATGCCATGACTCTGTTCTAGCATAAATCAATCCTAATTCTTCTTCTCCAAGTAATTTCAAATCCTAGATCCACTTTCTTCCCTTTCTCTTCAAAATCTATTCTTAAAATAAAAATTAGATTTAGACTTTCTTCTATTGCAAAATAAAGAGAAAAGGGATTTTGATCTACAATCTACACCACAAAAAAGGGAAGAACTTTGGATGCTAATCTAAATCAGACCTAAGAAAGCAAAAAATCACTGTGAGTGGATTTAAATTACCTTTGTTGAATAATAGTTGATGTATCGTTTAGCAATTCCCCAAGTTAATTTGTTTAATTCAATTAAAATAACTTAGATTTTATTTTATGCGTATTCTGTTCTTCTTCTTCCCCTTTCCTTTTTATTATTAAGATTAGGCTAACTTCGAGCCTAATCCAAATCTTCCTGAAAAGCATGCGTACGAACAAAGATTGGAATAATGAAAATGATGTTTGGAAATTTGGGAATAATTTGTAATTGGGAAATTGAAACAACTTGTAAGATGAAATTTTTGGGCATAATTCACGAATTGGGGAACTGTGGAATAACATATAATGTAACCTGAGATTGGGAAATTAGGGGAAATTTGCACATATATTAACCTAGAACATAAAAGAAAATATGTGCGATAAAAATTGAGAACGATTAGATATGCTTGGTTATGTTGAATCAAGAATTTATGTATGAACTATATGTACATAAGAAAAGTTAGAATTGAAGGTTTAGACATATGGGATTCTAAGTTGAATTGGGATTTATGCAATAAGAATGAGGGTTGACATGAATTAATTGTTCTAAGCAGTAAGAATGAGATTGACATGAATTATTGATAACTTTAAAGAATAATTAATTTGGGTATAATTAAGTATAATTTATATACATGAAAAGTTGGGCATAACATATAATAAGGATTATAGGCATAACTATGTATGAGATTATGTAATCATGGTAGAATTTATGTAACCAAATAGAATTGGAACCATAAACATGAAATCTAGTTTAGAAGCGTGAACATGAATCATTAGATGGGGATAAATAGGCATATAAAACCTAGATTGAAATTGTAAAGGTCAGTTAAAAGATGAACATACCTAACCCTAGGTTAGATTGAGTTGCGGTGTAAGTCTGCCCAGAACCGCCCGACACATCCAGCAACCACAACAAAAGATCTAATGTGAGAGGTTAGCGCATTAAGCCCAAAACCCGAGGTTAGAACGAGTTTGCGATAGAAGTCTGCCCAGAACCGCCCGGCATATCCAGCAACCACATGCAGCATGTCTAATGTGCGAGGTTGAGTGCATTAATAAAAAGATTAATGCAATGAAACAAACATATTAAGTGTGCTAAGGTTAAGTAAACGTAGGCGTATAGACATACCTAACCAACGTAATAATGGGGAATGGTAGCAAACCTTAGTTAAGAAAACTAAGTAAATAAAGATGGATTATGGCAACATCAACAGCTACGAGTATAACTGAATGGGAAGATAGTAGGTAAGCTTGTTACAAGACATGTAAGAATTATAACGTAGGTTATAATGATCGATACAAAGATGAAATAACTTATGAAAGAATGCAAGCCATACTTAATTGAAGATTAAGTAATCCGTGGGAATGGGGATAAAGTCACGAATAGGGAAAACATAAGTTATATGAGTAAGGGGAAAACTTATTAGTAAACCTTAGTTAAGATGACCAAGTTAATGAGTAAACGATAAAGAGAATTTGTTAGTAAACCTTAGTTAAGAGAACTAAGTAAACAATCATGGAAAGTCATGTTGGTAAACCTTAGTTAAGAGGACTAAGTAAACAGTTACAGAAAGTTGTGTTTGCGCTTGTTAGTAAACCTTAGTTAAGAGAACTAAGTAAACAATCATGGAAAGTCATGTTGGTAAACTTAGTTAAAAGGACTAAGTAAACAGTTATAAAAAGTCGTGTTTGAGCTTGTTAGTAAACCTTAGTTAGATCGCAGCTACATAAGAAATAGTGAAAGACTTATGAAAAAGAAACTTGGTAATTTAAAGACTAATATGGATGAGATAACCAAGTTAAAAAGAAAACCTAATGAGATAGAGCAAGCGCATAATTAGAAGATTAGACTTAAGGTCTAATAACCTGAAAGAGTAAGGCGCTTGGACCGGTTGATATAGGATGAATAACCAAACACGGTATATCATCACGATGCCGTATGGCATAAGGAGGAGCAAACGTCCATCTGATCATGCAGAAGGGTCCAAGGGACTAGATTACGAAGCACGCGACTTCTGGGGATGTGAGGGTACTCTAGATATCCCTCTATGAGTGGAAGATGATACACCTGTGCTCACAGAGGTTAGGCCTGCGTGGGAAGGACTAATGAGTATGCCTTGATTGCAAAACAAGAGGCAATCAAAAGACTAAGATGGACTAGCGGGATTCGACAAGACCAGTTAGTTCCCTGTGATAGCAGCTCGTTGTCTACCTACCATCTTCAGTCAGTACGTGAAGCGGAAAAGCGGAGAACTCCAAAAGACCATATACTTTGCTATCTAGTTATGGGTGAGGTTAGCCAATAGGATTGAACGGCATAGGGGGCCGGGGTTACAGTTCTCATTCTTGATATTCTTGGGTGCTTTTCATTAGTTAAGGGAGGGGTCTATTGGGACCATAGCCACTATAAAAGCAGACCTTAGCATATGCATCGACAGATATCCGAAAGCTCCCGACCGAGTTCCGTGTTTCTTGATTAGCCCTGCCACGGGACTCGGGCGCACATATAGAGAACATGCGCAAATAGACATCGAGTACGATTGACGATACGTACGTGGGGAAAGTCTAGGTACACTCTTGTCGCTCTGGGTGGTGTACCATAGACTAGAGGGAATTATTCGATGACAAAATCTAGTAGGATCTAGAATGGCAGTCCAAACGCTTACATAACACAGTGATGATAGTTTTATGCAAACGTAGAGTTGATATACATACGACATGCGACATTGGATAAGGGACTGCGTACATACGGTGGAGACCATGCGAGTAGAGTATACCTTAATTAGGGGGTAGCTACATATACACTATATTAGGTTAATCTACTAGTGAGTAGATGGGTGCGACGTGTGTGTAAGCCTTAAGTGCTAATTACACAAAGAACCTAATAAATAATAAAATATAATTGAACGGTATATGTAGGATTATCCAAGAAGTGTAGTTTAAATTCATTCACACTGAACTTTTGTTCTGACCCCCTCCTCGTAACATTTGCAAGTTAGGTTCATGACAGAGACTGTATAGCTTTGGATACTGGTTTAGCAGTATTATTATTAAGGTAAAGCTATGTTTCGACTACATTATATTTTATTCCTTCCGCTGTGAGATGTTTTCCGAACTCTGATATGTTTTATGTCTCTGTCTTTTCTATAGGATACCAGAGCAAACCAACTCGGGTTTCGATGGATTGGGTTTATGAAAAAAATTCGGGCCGTCGGAATCCGGATTGTCACATCTAGTATCAGAGCTTCGGCTTAGTGTTCCTAGGGAGATAATGAGTAAGTGTGTTTGTATTTTCAAAAATATAAATATATAATATATATATAAACGTAGATCCATAAGGAGCCGACGAGAGAAAAAATATATGGAAAGAGTTGGGATATCTAATTTGTACACTAAAGTAATAAACATAGAAATTTTGAGGCCTTTAGGTGGTTTGGTTGGAAAGTGTACAATATGATTTTCTATTTGAGAAAGATGTATCCCATATAATAAAGAGACTGAAATATTAGTATTTCAGAGTAGTGGGTTTAGAAGTGAAAACTTATAAATAGGTTAAAAAGTGGAAAATTGATTAGGAATATATGTAGTTGAGAGAATTGAATTTGTGAAAGTGTCTAGAAAAGCCTAGTTAAGTTGAAAGACCCACTTTGAGTCTAACCCAATAATTAACATTTAAGAACATGAATTTGTAAAAGTTTTTGCAAAAGAGTTTGTGGTGTTTTCAAGTTTTAATCTTAAAAGTATTTTTGATGTTAGAGAAAAATATGTAAAGAACATATTTAGTGCATGTTGGGTTTTAAAGTAAAGTGGGGTATCTTTTGTAAAACAATGATTTCTTGTTTTAAAAGGACTCTCTCATGAAAAGGTACATGTAACACCCTACATCCATTAATGTCACTCACAAAGGGAATGCATTAACTTCAGTGAAGCGTTATAGGTAAAAGATGCAGTTAAATTACAAGATAGACAAATAAAGCAGCGGAAAACAAAGTCATTTTGTAAGCAACGTAGTTCAGTCAAGCTTTTACGACAATTGACTCAATCATACTTAAAAGTACTACATAAAACTTTTGTCTTGATTCAAAAACTTCCAAGTACATAAGAAGCATAAAACATAGCAAAGTAGCATAAATCCCCAATTTAAAGTGCAAACACAGCTATATCCAAAGATAAGAGGATCCAAGCAATACATCAAAGAATCTTCAAGATTAGAAAGAGAAACGGTCCAAACTGAGCTGAGTTATTCCCTCCTTGACTACCTGGGGGGAGAAACGGAAGAAAAAAAGACAAAAGAAAATGGGTCAGACATAAAGCCTGGTAAGTCCAGTGACTTTCAGTATGTAAACAGGTAAAAGCAACATAACACGAATAAACTGAATATAAGACAATACCGTGATAAGAGGGATAGTAAGATAAGATTAGCACAAGATATAATAAGGTAAGATAAACTGAATGCGCTTCTAATTTTTCTATGCTTCGCTACTACCCTGTTATTCTGGTTTCTATATCTCTGCACCACCTAACTAGTGCCCCAACTAGAAATTTGTATAAAATGATAATGTGATCCCAATCCCCGCAATTGTGGTAGCCTTCAGGTGTACATCTATTATGAGGATCCCACCTCAATCTGCCTAATTGCCATGGATATGTTAGATGTACCCTTACTACCCTATTGATCGGCTCCCTTACTCGCATGTATGTATTACTTATGTCATTTGACATCGCTTGTAAGCATTCGTTACTTGTGTCATTCGGCCCGCTTGTATGTAGATACCTGTGCTGGCCCCATCACGGGGTGCATCAATTCCCATGATGGTGACCTGACACGATTCAAGATGCACAGTGTATACTATTGATGCCCAGTGCCTGCTTTTCCACTCCGGAGCACGTGCACGCCCATACTCCGTCGGAACTACACTGCTGCACCACCCGCGGCTATTTTGACTACTTATAATCAGCCCAGTAATCGTGCCCCACCCTGCCTAGCTCAGGGTACCATGATACATCTATGTGGGTTATTGTAGAAATGGATCACTACAACAGAAATGGTTTTTTATAGTGGCCTATAGCCGCTATTAATGAATACTATAGCGGTTTGATAAGCGCTGTATATCGACATGTTATAAAAAACTGCTGGATATTTATAACACAAAAAAAAACGCTATAAAAGAGCATGGTTTTATAACACAGTATTGCCACTATAACTAATTTATTTGATAACAGCTATAACTAATTTATTTATAAAAGAGCATGGTTTTATAACACAGTATTGCTGCTATAACTAATTTATTTGATAACAGCTATATGACGTTATTAAATTAACATATGATAATATTGCTAAATCCTTTCACAGCTCATATATGCCGCTATAAAATTCGTAGATACAATAACGTCTATTTTCCGCTATTCTTTGAGAGTAAACGTATATTACATTACCTTGTTATAGCGCTTATGTCATGTAGTTATAACGCTTTTCAAGAGCTATGCCTACATATTATATTTTATTAATAGCAATTAAAATGAATTTTCATACCAATTTAAAGAACAATGTATAAACAAAAATATATATAATAATTATCAAATATAGCGCATATTCATGAAAAAATAAAGTATTAACTACCAAAAATATTTTCAACCCATGAGTTACCAAATTCAATACATATGTTTTCAATTTGATATTGATCATCAAGTATGACATCAATTCCATATTGATCATCAAGTATGACAAATCCAGTTGTCATGCCAACAGTTCTAAATGCTCAAAAAGCTTGTGGCTGCAACCAACTTCCTTGTATTATGTCAACGCAAGCTCAGTATCACAACAACATTCAACTACTAGTACATAAGAGGCTCGTGAAGAAAGCCACAGATCATCAACGTCAAAAGTTTCACCTATCAAAGAAAATTTCCAGCAAGAATAACTAAAATCAGATTTTTCTAGTTCAGTGTGCATCGATGCATCTACTTTCTAAGAGCATTCCCAGTAGCATTTAAAAAAGTGTTTAACTTCGATAAATAAACCTTGTTTTTGGCCAATCCAGACCTTCCATGCTATTGCTACTTTTCTATGTTTATATAAGGCCTGGCACTGTCGTACCTAAAATAGTCATGTGTGCACCTTGTTTCTAAAAGGAAAACGGTAGATGCTATAAGGTTTTATACTCTTTGCTGTTGACTTCAGCCTATACCATTGGATATGATGATTTTGAGTACGTTAAAGCTCATTTCAGTGCATTCTTTAACTGCAAGTAGATGCATAATTAGCGCATCACTGTAAAATTTTATTATAAAACATAATACACTACTGTAAAACATTATAATTGAACATTATACATCATTGCAAATGCATAACTGGGTACGTGAGTATTTTAGCATAAAAAATTTTGTACATAGAAGCATGTATGAAATGTAAAACTTCACTGCTGCTATGTTTACAAAGAGTAGCACAAGTTAGCAACATTTGTTGGCATCATTTATGAAAATTGTTACAATATGGCTATTAATAATTTTGATATTTACGTTATTCGAAAACCATATCATAATTAACATATATATATATATATATATATATATGTTAAACTGGAGCATTGTAAAACCTATAAAAATATACTTCACTCTTGTATGGTAACTGATGTTTGGAACCATCATTTTCAAATTGATGATTACAAATTGCAACAATACGTCTTCTTCCTTTCTTGTTTCAGTTAGTGATCCCTTAACTAAAGAGCAGGATTATTTACTATTTCAAGTATTTCACACAAGTTTCAGTACTAACGTAAATCCTTCCATTATAGATGAAACCAATGTTCAGTTCGTTTATACAACAAATTTCTCCTCTTAGGTGCTCGACTTAAACGTGTTAATGGGAAGCAACGCAAGCATCCAAATCATATATCTAAGATAAAAAAGCACAAGTCCTAATCGAAGCAAAATGGGAAGAACAGAAACGGCCTAAGCAATATCAATCGACAGAAAAGAAAACGTTATAGTCACTTACATCATCAGAAGATCTAGCGATCAGGCATCTTATTACACCGTCACCAAGTCGCTGGAAGTTTGCAACAACTCGCATATACATGTATATTGAAGTACTTTTACACGAGGTAGTAAATGCTAAGCACATACAAGATATGATGGCTTCTTATTACTGAACCGTTAATAATATTATTTTTACTTTCTGTAAGCTGAACTTTATACCATGAAAGCATATACCTGCATTTTTTTGTGGATGAATCCTCTGCTATGGTCCTGCATATTTACTCTTTTCCTACCTAACTGTATTGAAAACATGTTCAAGTACAATAAATGAGCAGCTTCATAAAATGTTAATTATGGATATGGACCAGGTTATCAACTAATTACAACATAACAATCTTTACAAAACACGAATATGACACTAATGCAATTTGAGTCACGCACATCTCTACCAATATCTAATAGAATTGCCTGTCAATGAGTTTGTATAGAATTTATGCGATGACCGTGTATATACAACTTCATCCAAAATACTTAAATACACACTCCAAATATACTAATCTAAACTTTTCACTCCAACAGAAAAATATTAAGTACCACATGTATATCACGCATGCAGATACATACTACAAGACAACACATCGGTTAAATTGCTTAATCTATGTAACAATATGGACACTGTTGTCTATATAGCATGTGAAAAATTAAAGATCAACCAGTAAAAATGAAAACTAAAACAAACGAACCTTAGTTCCTAGAGGAAAAACAAGGTTAGCCACCCAGTTCCCGGCCCTTACAAAACGATCAGCTGTAGAAACTCCTTTGAAAACATTATCAACCCAACAACATAATCTGCCACATCGTCGGAGAAAATCTGTCCAGCGTTACAGACTTTAATATTACTCTTCCTACACTCTGCCATATCTATGTGATTAGCCCCAGGTTATGCAACAATTATGCACTCCAGCTCCACTTTAAATACCTTAGATGCATGGATTAGAGCCATGTAAATGGATAAAATGATACAGTTATATTATGCAAGTGGAGCTTCTTTTGTTTCTTATGAATGATGTGTAAATTTACCAGAATTCATAGATTCCTTACAGAACTACGGCATTGGATGAGCTAAAGTTTGGTGCAGATAGGAAAAAAAGAAAGATTTTTTGATTGGTTACCCAAACACCTTTCAAGAAAGAAAGAAATGCTTGATGTAGTGCACGTATTGAAACTAGTTTCTTTTGCAACTGAAAGTGGAATGGGCAGCTGGCCTAGTGTGACTACTTAGGTAAACTCCCAAACTGTTCCCTTCAGTTATATGGTAGAGTTGCGTTTGAAAGAGTTATGCATGAATTTTGGTGTGCTGCTTATTCAATTGAGTACCCTCAAGTTTTAAGACAAATGGTAACATTTTTGGCGACATTAGCTGTGCTAATTCTAGTGCTAAAGTGGCAACTAAGTATCCTTTGATATATAAATCTTTAAGCAAACATCTTACTTGCTAATGGGGCAGTAGCGAGACTACAGAGGCTGCATTTGTTATTCTAAATCATATTATTTTTGATCTACTGACTTGTATTTTTTATACGCAACCATTTCGGCCTTTCAATCATAGTAGAAGATAGACCAAAACATTGTGGTGCATTTGACATAACATATATGGAATGTTTGCTAAAGATGATTATTATTGCACCTTTCGATCAGGCTGAATAAATATTGCAAATATTTCAGGCCAAAAGACAACCATAAAAACAAAGTCAAACCTGCCAATAGCTTCATTGATCTTCCCCTTGAGTATAGCTCCTTTTCTTGATGCTTATCCTGATAAAAACCAAAAGCACCACAATTATTATTAAAGAAAATCTAAAATTATATTATAAATTGTTATACAGGCTATAAATTATGATGACATACACGTGCAGTGCTCACAACGTGATTCCCTTTTTATACTGCCAATGATCGTATTACCTGAGATACAATATTTATTGCTATGGATTCAAGGGGAGGCAATAAAATCGGTTAAAAAACAAATTTTATATACAATAAAAATTAACATGACATAAGCAATAACAACTAATATTAATAGATAGTAATGGGGAACCCGAGAAATAATTTATCTAGCATACCTTCAATGGAAAGCAGACCCTTCATACATTAGGCATCATCACAATTTTCCGTCAGTTAAGTGGTCAATTTTCCGTCAATTAAGTGCTCACAACGTGATTCCTGATGCCACCTGCACCTTACTCTGCATTAACATCCAACAGTGTTTGCATATTCCTTGCTGTCCGCCAGTGCACATCTATCGGTCAATGTGTCCACAAGTCAATGAATTTTACCATTAAGTTGCTCCTGTATCTCAGCATTTTTGTTTGAGCACATAACACAAAAAAGAAACTTCTTTCTTGTAAGCCTCTAACATTAACATGCCTACATTTTAATTTAGCTAAACTATAGTTGCATGAGATTATACTACTATGGTTCTCTTTTTCCTTCAAATTATACAAGGTTAAAGTGAATATATACTGTTATGCGATCCACAATAACAATTAAATCTCTATTTCCTCATTTAACAATTTTAGCTCCAATATATTAATTCTGTCGAAATCCTATAATAAATTGTGCATCTGATTCTTACAATTACGATGAAAAAAAAAACTAAAATATAACTGACATTGTAATAGTAATTAATATGCTAAGCTTACCACATTAAAAGGAAGTTCATCAATTCATAGCCTCAATGTAGTAGGTAGCCTCAAGAAATTTGATACTAGGGCTCAGCAAGCACGTCAGTGTAATTCTTACAAGCATAACAATAATAAAAGCAGTAAATAAGCTTAGTAAATCTGGAAGAACAGAAGGCAGTCATGATGACTATATTATGCTGAGATAAAGATGATATAACCCAAAAACAATTACTATAGAAATTACATGGGAAGTACAAACCGATGAATGATCCAAGACGAAAGACACCTGGAGCAGCACTGCTAGAGAAAACAACAAAAACCGCTTAAGTCAACGAGTCACAAACATAAATTGGGAAGGAAATAAAAGGAAGAAATATTTCAAACGTATCAGAGAACAAAATATTTGCAGTCCCATATAGGTAATCGTACTTAATTGACTCTAATATATTGGAATTTGTTTATTTCCAGTTCAACAAATGGCACTTTAGCAATACTTCGTTCACATGAACTCTTATTAAAACATATATACTTGTAATTTACTATGATTTTACAGCTCACATATAAAAGAGGAAAGAAGCTAGACAGATGCGTGAATTAAAACCTGATCAAATTGAATGATAAAAATGCTCTTAATTCCCTCTGCCATATGTAGAACAGAAAATAAAGAGTTAGAAATTTTGTAAAATGTTCCTGTTGTGTATATTCTTATTGTAAATGGAGAATAAAAGACCTTTATTTTAGTAAATAGAGATGCTGTCATTCATAAGTAATTGTGATAAAATTATGCTCAATTGGAAGGAATAGCCTAATTAGTTAGTTTTTGCATACATATTGCTAGTTCTAGAAACATACGTTAAATTTTAACTATTTACCACTTTAACAGTATTAAATCTCCAATTTCGCATATTCTTCCTTTGATACCGACACATGATCTCCGTGTACAACAAAGAAAGAAAGCCTCCTCCATCTGAGGCATTAAATCATAGAATAATATGATGTTAGTACCTGATTTCAAAACAGAACATGTATAGGTATGTGCATATGACATATGCATTGATAACGTAATATAGTATCAGCTATAGTCAGTAGATTAAAGTTATGAATTAGTTATATTGAGTAGCAAACATTATATTTGTTAAGTGCATATATAATTTTATCACATGCATGCCCACAATCTACATAAAACCATGCCCTGTTGATTAAAACGTGCATCTATCAGTCCTTAAATCTGAATCAATCTCCAAATTGACTGACTTCCGTTTATGTAAATTTTGATAATTGTTACTATTTTCTAGGCATATAAAAATTGCAGCATCTTCTATATATTTAAGACTGAACATGTGATTTCTTATAATAATAAGTAACATCATCTAAATATATCACTAAGTTATTTACAAACATTATGCGTTTCCATCATATATCACTAAGTATATTGTATAATAATAATACTAATGCTTACAAAATTATCACAGTTTTAATACATTTATTTTATTTTATTTGAGTTTCTACTTAAAACTATTTTTTTGGCAAGGTCATTCTACTTAAAACTATTATAAACACTGAAAGTGTATATGTAAAAGAAGTTTCAAAACTATACATGTAGAAGGAAGCAAAATTGAAATATCATACTTTTGTTTCCTCTAGCTTACTTACTTTTATCAATCATAATCCTTAACGAATGATCACAACATAGTTTAAGTCACACACAATCAAAACTTGGGCCACAACAGAATAACAATATTTTATCTCATCTTTGTCAAGCTAATAGTTATAATTATCCATAAAATCTAGCTAGCAATTTAAGCATTAATTATTACAAAAATCATTGAACGTCATCAATTCTGGTATTTGCAATCGAGCACATACTATCTTTTTTTTTTTTTTTTTTTTTTTTACAAAAACGTTAATTTGATTGAAGGCTAAAGTTGTATATGTTGAGCTGAAATGATTCTTCACTATGAATATTTTTTTAACTTTCGGTAAATGTATTAATAAATTCTATGTATGACTTTACAGGGTGGCTTTTTGATTATATGTAGCAAGAATTAATATGTTTACACCATTGTATATACCATTCCTTTTCCTATAAATCAACAAAAGACTGAATTTTCTTAGTTAATTCAAGATAGGACTGTATACCATGGCAAAGCTCACCTACATTTGAATTTACAAATTCCTAAACTAAGGCTAACATATTGCAGTTTATTAATATATGAACTTCAGTTCTCATTGGATTTTGAGTTAATTAGAAATCAAACTCACAAAATAATACTCATAACTCTATAAAATAGTTTGAAAATTTTTTATTCCAATAAACAAAAATCATTTTATCTATTTTCCACCATTTTATGTTGATTCCAGCTTTTATATAGTAAAATCTTCAATCATTTGTGAGTATAAAAATTTCACTTATGTAATATACAAAGAATATTTCTGAAAACTAAGATGAAGATAAAGACAACATATTCACCATCTTCAAATTCCTTTTATTTCATGTAGGATTCTCTCGCCATGCTTGATGGAGGAAAGGATGGAATACAGTTCGCAAGCAAGCTAGAAACTTTCAAAAGTGTTATTTTTGAAAAAGTATTTTGATGTGTCAATTATGGACATAAAAGTGGAACCATTATTTTCCAAGGAATGTCACAATCAATAAGAGTATTGAAAATATGGACGTTATAATTAAGAATACAACCAATTATTAGTTTTCAATTTTCAGTACATGTTAAAAATTGGAGATAATATAGAAATCCTAAGGTCAATATACAGAATAACAAATAAAAGTGAAACCAATAAAGTTGATCTTTCTTTAATTATGAGTAGCAAAATAAGAAGAGATGGTGTAGGAGGTATGACAATGTTACAAAATAACATTCTATCAATAAATGAAAATTCTAACCATATTTGTAGTGAGCGCTGATAAATTTAAAGAAAGAGCTATATTTTACTTTAAAGTAAAATCTACGGGTAAAGATGTACATAGAAGCAGTGCTACAACACCTTCCACATCATGCCAATACTCCATATACATACGTGAAAAAAAAGTTAAACGTAAGTACATGAGACAGTTAATTTATATAATTGCTTGATGCTTAAGATGCATATATGTTATCATCATGTAAAACATAAATTGATATAATTTCTTCATTGATATTATAGTTTAGTGATTGAACTATTTGCATTGCAGACCGATCAGATGTAATATTCAACAGCCGAATGTTAAAGCAGATAAAGAATACTGCAAGCTAACTAAACATTTAAAATTTGACTTTTGTCTAGTAAACAGAACAGCGTACTGGCAAATTGTATGTAAGTTCCATAGTAACCCAACAAATTTACTCTGAAATGTAACTACAATATATCTACATCTCAAGTTTCAGTTTAAAAAGAAAAAGAAAAAAAACATACAATAGCAACTAACCTGTAACAAAACTTGAACCTCTTCAACTCATTAGTCTATTTTTACTTTATGCTTAGCAGCAAAACTCATTAGAAAAAGGCTTTTAAATACTTATAATCAGTGCAAACTATATTTCCAAACATAGTTACCTCCAACATACTGTATCTTTTTTAACATGATGTATTTAAAAACACAGTTAATTAATATTCTATTAATTTTTCCAACAGAATTTGGTGCAATAAAATACCGCAGTATATTGCAAAGTATGGTGACAGAAAGCAGGTATCCTAGGGACTGGTTGGACATAAATTTCAACCAACAGTAAGGCTGGAAAAAACTGATGTAGCAACAAAGTTGTTTAATGCCAATTAATAATTCAATGACTTTTCTATGCATCTTGATGCTCATGTCAATGTGGCATGGCGTTGGCATGTACAGTATTTTCACACTTCCATCCATTACCGAATTAAGAAAATAACATTTGAAAAATTAATATGGCTGAAATATATGTAAAAAGGAGTTGATAACAGAAATGCCAAAAATTGAATTTAGTATGAACATGTATAAACCTGCTCCATGTCCATTAGTAATCTGCATATTCTATGCTAGGTGATGCTCCAGCTTGGCGTTGGCAAGGTCATGTGAATCCATCTCCTGATTACCAAAATAACAATGGACAACTTAATAGGAGTGAAAGATTAGTGACAATGTTATGACAATAGAAATGCAAAGGTAAATAAATTAGTGTAAAAACAGTATTCAAGAGGAAATTAGCATAAATCAGTATGTAAACATAATAAAAAAGGGAATGAAAATCTCAAATAAAAATTAAGAGAAAAACTAAAAACGCATAAACCATATCACAAATTTGTGATATGGTTTATGTGTATATCATTGGATAAACGACTATCCAAAGTCTGATATCAATTTATATGCCTATACAATACAATCGATGAAAGCTTTCCTGAAAATTCTCCTTTACCCGAACATTTGAATGTCTTTATTTATTATATAACAGCAAGTAAAAATCTCACATCACTTTTAGTGGAATATTATTCAATACCATAATCCCTTGAGACGACCCAAAATCCCGTTCTCACGGAAACAGGGTTATCTTTGGAATATAACACAGAAACAGATAATAGCAAAACAGAATTAAATAAATACACCAGATAATGAACAACAAAAATATACTGGATAAAAGTAATCATCAGAGTTACACAGTATACAGGATCTTACTTAGTACAAATACAGTTCAGCTATACATAAATGTCTACAGCGGAAATAAACAAAACATGTACAATAGGAGCTGAACAGCATAAAAAGAAATAAATGATAGAATCCATCTTCAGCTCCAGCTATCCAGAAAGAACCAGCTAAACCTGAATACAAGGCTGCTCGTGTAGAAAAAGGGGCACCCGAGTTTGAAAGTGAAACAAACTACGAGTCAGTCATGGGACTGGTATGAGAAATCCACTCAACTCATATATATTTGGCTAATCACAGGACCACGCCACTTTCGTGGAACGGGTTTACTCCATTGGATTGCCAGTTCTTTAAAACAAATCTTTCTTTTAAACATCGCTATGCTTTTTATAAAAATGAAGCCATTATAAGAGTTCCCATCACACAATGCAACGCAAACCGGAGGATAGAGTTTTACCTTATAATGGCCAAAATATGATTGATACGAATAAAACAAAGGCATTTGATATTATTGCTAGTGTTTATATGTTTTGAAGACAATTTCAAATCATAACTATCAATCATAGACGACATGAGCGTCCCATGCCACTATGTCGCCAAATGTATATATACAATCGAAACCGCATCATCACGTATTTGGAAATTGGATTTCCGTCATGAACCAAGGCAAAAGATAGTCCTTACCGAATTCGAGACAATCTAGCCCATGTCTCAGGCAAGCGCGCAGGCAAGCTTTGGAGCGACAGGGCCGGTCCACCGATGTGGATTATTATGCCTGAACAATACGTCTCCCTGCCCTTTGGGGCGTAAATGAGCCAACGAATGACTCCATCGGACCCGGATCGTCCGATCAAACCAAGGCGCCTCGCAACAGCAACAACCACATAGGTGAAAAGTATATAAATGTCAGGGCTGGTAGGTCACTAACACCACCCTAGCTAGAAAGAAACGCATGCCCTCCTTGAGGTCCTTCTCCCGTTTTAGGTTCATACCGGGGTGTGAGGCTCGCGAATTCACGTTATACACAAAGCTACGCCACACAGGCGGTGCTTTGATCATCACCACAAGACTTTGTTTTTCAACAGAAGCCCTGATCACTGCATCTTAGCATGCCACACAGGCAATTCACGCCATGCGATTGATGTCCATCGATATACAACCTCTGAGCTCGTACGTCTCAGAGAAGGGCGTTAAGCAAAAGAATAAATTCTCCGCCGCCAAACAGATGTTTATTTAACAGAAATCAATCAACACAGAATAAACTCCAATGTCAGACACACAGTCCATTTACAAGTCCGTTCTGGGTCTGAACGAAACCGGAGGCACTAAATACCTCGCAAACCCATCGATCACCACGTACGTCTGGACGATCACCATTCATTATCCATATTTTGGGATGCCTCCCAATCAGGACCTCGGTTACCATCCAAACGAGGTGAAGATCTCCGGTCTTCTACCACCATCTTCATCTTCGAATTTCAATCGTCGGTCAATTATTCAAAATGAGAATTAACTCGGCCTTTTCAAATAATTCACGTATATTTAGAATTTCAAATCGATTTATTTCAATGGTTAAATTATTCGACAACACCAATATTGTTCTTTAATGTAATTTTCACACCAAACACATTCAACCATCAAATACAACATAAATCGAGCAAATTCAGTTTATTTCCATTCCATATCGCTTATGATATTTTATAACTATTTATCGCTATTTTTATTTATTTTAAAATAGCTAATTTATTCAAAACGACGCTTTGGGCCATAAGGCGGCCGTGGCGCTGTTTTCCTTCAGATTTGATTTACACATATCTGAAAATCTAACCATTGGATCTTCACAAAATTCACATCATTAGAAAGGTCTTTTCAAAACGAATCTAACGGTTCCAGTTTCGGGAAAATCCGACGGTCGGATCTCCCGGTACAATCGTTTGAAGTTTCGATTTCAAAATACGAACTGCAGCGTCGTTATTCGATTAAATATAATTATATTTATATATATAAATATAATCGTTTCTGGCGCTGTTTTTCTTCAGATTTGAATTAAACATTCCAGACAATCCAACCGTTGGATTTTTACAAGGTTGGTGCCGTTGGAAAGATTATTCCAAGGCGAACCCGACGGTTGAGGTTTCGGGAAAATCTAATGGTCGGATTTCCCGTACTAGTTGTTTGAAATCACGGTTTCAAAATACGAACTGCTCGGCTTCGTTTCGTTTTAATTTTATTTATATTTATATATTTATATAAATATAGTTCATTCAACAATTTCAATATCGTTTTCACTTCAAATATTTTTCTAACGCCTTAAATTTTGGAAAAATTTCGCCATAACCTCCCCTGCACCGGGAGCATCGGGAAATCGCAAATAGCTTTCCCGGTCCTTCTAATCTCAAAAAGAAAAAGAAAAGGCCAAGCGGCTAGCCAACAGGCTCATAAAATCATCACCCAAACAAAGCAGTAAATGTGTACCTATTTGTCGAGCACACAATTTTATTCCTCTTCTCTAGCCCCTTTGCTATAACCTGTTCAATGAATATGCATGTACATATATATACAGTTCTTATCATTTATCATTTTCTATTCAACTTCATATTTGATTTCTATTTGGTTTAAAAACACCATTTATCCTAATGTTACATACATAGGTGCAAATCATTTCATTAGCTAATTAATGAATATTTCAACTCATATATGTTTATTTTGAACAAGTGGCTATTTTTAACACTTCACATTTCAACGATTTATGCATACAATAAAATGTGATTTTTATTGTAAAACAATTCATTTCAAAACACTATTTTTCTATATAGTTCGTATAGGTGATAAAAATAGGATTTTTATCATAAAACCATTTCTTTTAAAACGAGATTATTTTACACAGTTCATATAGTCGATAAAAGGTGATTTTTTATTATCAAACAATTTATTTCAAAATATGAATACCATTCAACACATGAATTTCTAATCAACGAATGAATATCAATTCAACACATGAATGTTTTCTATAGTTTCTATATATAGATAAAAATGTGATTTTTATTATCAAACAATTTATTTCAAAATATGAATACCATTCAACACATAAATTTCTAATCAACGAATGAATATCAATTCAACACATGAATGTTTTCTATTCAATGAATAAATATAGATTAAGCATATGAAAATAATTCAAACACACGAATATTATTCAAAATTTCGGCAGCATAACGACAGGGTAGTTAAAACCGGCACCGTCCCTAGTACGGCTCCTCGCTCTACCTTAAAACCTCGCGGTTTTTGACAATGGGGATCATGCATCTAGTTCGCACGCAGGCGGCATGTATATATTTATTTCATTTCCACAAACTAATCCTATGTGGTTTCAACCAAATATTTCACAACCACCAATGGGTATTTTTCAACCACAATCAACCAATATCAATCACAAACAATCCCAAACAATCATTCGCTATCAATCAATTTTCACAACAACTTTAACCAATAAATATCGTCCATGGTTTGTGGACGAGGGGCGTATATATATAGATATATATTTATAAATAGCAATTCACTTTCGTTTCACACATATATAATATTTTTAAATCAGAAATCTCACCAATAGCTATCCAACTTCACGACACTTCCTTAGAGAAATCTTCGCCAATCTCGCCTTTTTGTCGCTTTCGCCCGTATCCTCTACATATGTAAAAATCGAATTTTGACTTCGCTATTCAATATATAAAGATTATATTTTTAATATTCCTATGATGTAAAAATTATATTTTTATTGCTTTAAAAATATAAATTTTCATATCTTACTTCTTTTACTTAGTAAAAATTCCGTCTTTTCTATTTTAAAAATATGATCTTTTCCATTCTAAAAATCTGATCTTTTCTATTTTAAAGTTCAAACCTTTTCTATTTTAAAGTTCAAACCTTTTTGAAATTCTTTTGAAAATCAGTTTTTTTTTTAATTCTTTTTAAAATCATTTTTAAATCATTTTTAAAATCAGTTTTAAATCATTTTTAAAATCAGTTTTAAATCATTAAAAAAAATCAGTTTTAAATTATTTTTAAAATCAGTTTTAAATCATTAAAAAAAATCAGTTTTAAATTATTTTTAAAATCAGTTTTAAATCACATAAAAATAAAATAACAAAACAACAAAAAAAACTTACAGAGGGGGGGGGGTTTCCGCAGTTCGTCGGAGCTGGCTTCCAGAGGGTGGCGCTAGGGTTTCGAACGGGGAGGCTAATCGGGTGTCGCGATTTCTTCAGGGGGGATTGGCGAAGCGGAGGTTTCATCGGCGATGGAGGGAGGAGCAGGCGGAGGCGGGGATCCCTTCGACGAGGCGATGGCGGTCGTCTCCGTCTTCGACGAGGTTTTTTTTTCTTTTGCTTTCTGTTTAATGAATCGGGGGGGAGGGGCAGAAAGGGAGATAAAGGGAGGAAATAAAAATTATTTTTATTATTTTATTATTAAATTTTTCAAAAGAGTTGACTTTTACAAACGACCTCAAAACGAGGCCCACCGCCTATCGTCCATAGCGTTTTACCCCCATTCCGAACACAATGGGATATGTATCGTAAGCTGATTCGATTGTTTCGAATAGTTTCCGTTGAATTTACATTTAAATCCTTATGTTGAATTTTAAACGTACATTTCAAATTACCGGGGTCACGTACTAACTAGAAAAATTCCAGAAAAATATTTTCTAGCTTCGTATTGATGATACGGTCCTAACAAAACTAGTTTCGTCAAATTCTGAGACCGTTTGAAAAATGGCCAATTTACAGTCGATTAAAATCAACTAAAACCGGTCAAACGCGTTTTCCTTTGCCACGCTCACATACTGAATCGAAAAATTACGAAATTTGGAATCTAGCAATAACTTTACATCACGGACCCAACAAAAGTGGTTTCGTCGAAATCCGAGGTCATCTGCAAAATGTCCATTTTTAAGGGCCTGAATTCCATAGCGACTATTCAGAATTTTCAACTGGACATATCTTTTGATTCCCGCTATCAAATTTCGATTGGTCGGATTCGTTAGAAAGATATCATCAATTAGATCCTAATGTTTTTGGTTTCACTAAAATCCGGATTGTTTTTCACCCGGTATATTCAATTGAAGTTTGAAATCGAATTATCGAACTACCGCTCCATTTTCAATTCTATATATAATTATAATTAATTATATTCGTTTTCAAATGTCGATTCAAACTCAGTTTTCATCGCCATCAGCTAAAATATTTATTTTAAATATTTAAAATCCATTATTTTAGCCAATTTAAAATTTTTAAATTGGTTCAGATTTTCTGGGTCGTTACAATCTCCCCCACTTAAAACTTTTCATCCCCGAAAAGGAATTAAGTCGAAAGTGGTTTGATAAATCTACAATCCCACAATACAACAACCAATTTGTTTCTAACCTTTCAAAAATATTCTGATCAACTCCTATATTCTTTTAAAAATCATTCAGAGTATAGAATAAATAGTGCACATCCATGGGAAGAAAATAGCAATAGAATAGAGAATTAAATGGTAATGCAAAGTAGGTTAAATGTACCTTGCACCGGAGTCAATCAGAGATATCTACTCGGCATCTAGGGTAAGCTTTCTGAATGCTCTCCTCAGTTTCCCAAGTACAATCTCGCGGATCTCCACTTCATTGCACTTTGACTAAGCGAACCTTCTTGTTCCTCAGTTCTTTGGTTTCTTTGCCGATAATCTTTAGCGGCTCTCGCCTCACAGCTAATTCTGGAGTAATTTCAATGTCCTGCTGAGCTGCTTCTTCCACGATCAAGTCTGGATCATGAACGTGCTTTCGAAGTTGAGATATATGAAATACATCATGCACTCCAGGCAACCAGTCAGGCGGTTTGACCCTATAAGCGAGAGTTCCAATCCGTTCCAGAATAGGAAACGGACCAATGAATTTGGGCGCTAACTTTCCAGTTTTAACGAACCGGATAACTCCTCTCATCGGCGATACTTTCAAATATACATAGTCGCCAACTTCAAAGGATATATCTCTTCTTCTTCTATTGGCATAGCTCTTTTGTCGGCTTTGAGCGGCGAGTAATCGCTTCTTAATAAAATCGACTTTGTCGGCAGCTTCTCGAATCATATCGGGACCCAACACAAGTCTATTTCCAGGCTCGACCCAACAAGCAGGAGATCGGCACGGTCTACCATATAATGCTTCGAATGGCGACATTGTCAGACTCGCCTGGTAGCTATTGTTATAAGAGAATTCAGCCAAATGCAGATGGTCTTCCCATGATCCACCGAAATCTAGAATACAAGCCCGCAATAGATCTTCTAAAATGCGATTCACCCTCTCAGTCTGACCGTCTGTCTGAGGATGATAAGCGGTGCTCATGTTTAACTTCGTTCCCAGTTCGACTTGAAATGCCTCCCAGAATTTACTAGTGAATATCGTATCTCTATCACTTACTATGCTGAGCGGCACTCCATGTAGTCTAACTATTTCCCTGAAGTATATCTGCGCCAGACTCTGAGCAGTTCTGTTTGATCTGACAGGTATAAAATGGGCGGTCTTCGTGAAACGATCTACGATCACCCAAATACTGTCATTCCCTTTTCTGGTTCTGGGCAGACCATCAATGAAATCCATCGAAATATGTTCCCACTTCCAACCAGGAACTTCTAGTGGTTGTAACAATCCAGCTAGTTTCTGTTGGTCGCTTTTGACTAGCTGACAAGTAGGGCATCGGCTAACATATATTGAGATGTCTCTTTTTAACGACTTCCACCAGAATGTGCGTTTGATATCATTATACATTTTATTCACACCCGGATGGATACTGAGCTTAGATTTGTGGCATTCATCAAGCACCTCTCTTCTGAGTTCAGGAATATCTGGAACGCAAATTCGCCCTTCTAACCTCAGAATCCCTTCGCTGTCTAACTGGAAATCCGAAGCATTGCTTTCACGAATTCGCT
The DNA here is from genome assembly GCA_030737875.1 of Allium sativum. Classification (NCBI taxonomy): domain Eukaryota; kingdom Viridiplantae; phylum Streptophyta; class Magnoliopsida; order Asparagales; family Amaryllidaceae; genus Allium; species Allium sativum. The sequence goes on along the minus strand of CM060915.1, from coordinate 582,520,583 downwards.
GACTTATTCCTTTGATAAATTGGTCATCTTCCTGGAGAGCCGATATCTTATCAATCAAGGATGTCGCAATGATAAAACTGGCTATCATCTCATTCTTCCGACTCAGCGCATCGGCCACGACATTGGCTTTCCCTGGAGTATATATAATTTCAAAGTCATATGCTGCAAGAAACTCCAGCCAACGTTGCTGCCTTAAATTCAAGTCCTTCTGAGTGAACAGATACTTTAACGACTGGTGATCTGTAAACAGTTCAAATCTCTCGCCCAGAAGATAGTGTCTCCATATTTTCAAAGAGAATATGATAGCCAATAACTCAAGATCATGAGTTACATAGTTTTTCTCGTGCGGCTTCAGTTGACGGCTAGCATAAGCAATCACTTGACCTCTTTGCATTAACACTGCGCCAAGGCCTTCTCTAGAAGCATCAGTCCATACTTTTAAATCCTGGTTGCCATCGATGATGGTTAACACTGGAGCAGTCGTTAATCTCAACTTTAAATCTTCGAAAGCTTCCTCGCTCTCTTGAGTCCATTTGAACTTAGAATGCTTCTTTGTAAGCTTCGTTAAGTGGCCAGATATCTTCGAAAAGTCTTTAACGAACTTCCGGTAATAGCTAGCCAATCTGAGAAAACTGCGGACTTCAGTGGGGGTACTGGGCTGTTTCCAATTTTGAATAGCCGTGATTTTACTTGGATCCACAGCGATTCCTTCTTTAGATACAACGTGGCCTAGAAATTTTACTTCATCTTGCCAGAATATACACTTGGAAAATTTTGCTTTCAATACATTTCTTCTGAGGATTTCTAGAACCTGTTCCAGATGCTTTTCATGTTCGGCCTTTGATTTAGAGAAGATTAGAATATCATCAATAAAAACCAGAACAAATTTATTCAATACTCCTCTGTCTATTCATTAGATCGACGAAGTAAGCAGGAGCGTTACATAAGCCGAACGGCATTACTAACCACTCATAGAATAAGTCGGGGCCTCTGAACGCTGTCATTGGAACACACTCTTCGGCAATTCGAAGTTGATGGAAGCCTGTAGCTAGGTCCATTCGTGAGAATACTTGTGCTCCATTTAATCGATCCAACAAATCATCTATTCGTGGCAATGGATATTTGTTCTTTATTGTTTGTTTGTTCAGATCACGATAATCCACACATAGTCGTAGAGTACCGTCAGATTTTGGGACAAATACCATTGCTGCACCCCAGTCAGAGAAACTAGGCCTGATCAGACCTTTCCATACTAGCTGTCGTGTTTGATTGTCTAATTCCTCCTTCTCTTTCAAGGACATTCTTCGAATAGCGTGAACTACTGGCCTTGCATTCGGGATTAAAGCAATTTTGAAATCTATTTCTCTCTGCGGAGGTAAGCGAACAACTTCTTTGAACACATCTGCATAGTTCTTGACGACAGGAATGTCTTTGATGAGGTCAGGAATATTCTCTATGACTTCAGGGACATTTTCCATTTGGGCTGGAGAAACATCGAGAGCTGACCAGAAATCTTTTCTATTTGAAGTCGGGCCTTCACATGGTATGGTTATATAATTTCCCAATTGTGCTTTTGCCTTTACAACTCTCTCGGCGCATTTAACTTCTGCTTCATATTTGGTTAGCCAATCCAATCCCAGAATAAGATCGAATTCATTAAAATTCATGACGATAGAGATTATAGGGAATTTATAGCAAGAAAAAGAGACAGGTACTGCACAGATCCAACTGAGATTGATGGAACCCCCAACTGGATTTTGGACAGTCATAGGCTCTTTGAGCTTTTTCAAATTCAAATCCAACTTCTTGACTGCACTCTTTGCATTAAAGCTTCGCGACACGCCAGTGTCAAACAGTACTTTAACTGGAATATTTTTGACATTAAGCGTGCCTTCTAAAACATCAGACCTTCCCTGACTATCTGAGGGTGCTGAGGTTTCTGCTACTTCATTTACTTGAGCCTCTTTGGCCCTTTTTAACAGCCAGCAATCTCTCTTTATATGACCGGACTGATGACAAAGATTGCACTCTCGAGTCACAGGAGACTTGTTCTTGGATTTAGATTCACTCCCCCTTCGCTTTTTCGAGGGTTTGCAATTCCTCTGGAAATGCCCTGGCTTATGGCAGTTGTTGCATATGGCAGTCGTTGCTGGTTCTTTTTCGGATCTGGCCCTTTTTCGATTCACTTCGGGCTCCTTATTGATCTCCGACCTTGTACTGGCTTCAGGATGATCAGTTTCCGACTTTTCTTTGTCACTAGAACAGACTTCTTCTTCGTCGCATAACATTCCTTTCTTATGGAGATCTTCATACTGATAAGCCATGTATATCATTTCTGAAAAAGGAAGGTTTACATGCCCCAATACTTTATTCTGGTATTTCCTTTGAAGTCCGTGAATAAATCTCATATTTTTCCTCTTTGGATTCTGAATTAGATGAGGAGCAAAGTGAGAAAGTTCATTGAATTTCTTATGATATTCGGGAATGGTCATGTCTCCTTGTATCAGATAAGAAAATTCATCGCATAATCGCTCAGTTGCTTCGGGAGGAGTAAATCTTTCTAAGAAAATCACTTTGAATCTGTCCCAGGTGATATCACCTTCTGGATTATCCTTAACAACAGAATCCCACCAGAACAAAGCTTCATCTTTGAGTGCCTAGGAGGCCAGTAATCTTTTCTGGTCATCCCTCAGCTTTAATGCTTCAAAGATTTTCTCAGCTGAACGAATCCAAGCTTGTGTTTTCATAATTGCTTCTTCACCCGTAAAGGGTTTTCCACCCAGATTTCTATATTTCATGAATAGAGCTTCTATATCCGGGTCAGTATTACTACTTCTGTTTCTGGCACTCATTTTCTAGTTCTTCTGCAAATAGCAGATCAAGTGTCAGGTCAACAGAAAAGATATTTTAAAATATAGAGACAAATACCTTAAATGTAAATGTGTCTATCAAGGTGTTATTTCATTCTGCTACTCATACTAGGATATTGCTGATCCTATCTGTATTGAGTTACCCGTCCTAGAACACTACTGGTTCTATTTCTGACGAGTTCGTTCAAATGTTATATTCCAGAACTAAGCTTAACCAAAGCTCTGATACCACGATGAGACGACCCAAAATCCCGTTCTCACGGAAACAGGGTTATCTTTGGAATATAACACAGAAACAGATAATATCAGAACAGAATTAAATAAATACACCAGATAATGAACAACAAAAATATACTGGATAAAAGTAATCATCAGAGTTACACAGTATACAGGATCTTACTTAGTACAAATACAGTTCAGCTATACATAAATGTCTACAGCGGAAATAAACAAAACATGTACAATAGGAGCTGAACAGCATAAAAAGAAATAAATGATAGAATCCATCTTCAGCTCCAGCTATCCAGAAAGAACCAGCTAAACCTGAATACAAGGCTGCCCGTGTAGAAAAAGGGGCATCCGAGTTTGAAAGTGAAACAAACTACGAGTCGGTCATGGGACTGGTATGAGAAATCCACTCAACTCATATATATTTGGCTAATCACAGGACCACGCCACTTTCGTGGAACGGGTTTACTCCATTGGATTGCCAGTGCTTTAAAAAAAATCTTTCTTTTAAACATCGCTATGCTTTTTATAAAAATGAAGCCATTATAAGAGTTCCCATCACACAATGCAACGCAAACCGGAGGATAGAGTTTTACCTTATAATGGCCAAAATATGATTGATACGAATAAAACAAAGGCATTTGATATTATTGCTAGTGTTTATATGTTTTGAAGACAATTTCAAATCATAACTATCAATCATAGACGACATGAGCGTCCCATGCCACTATGTCGCCAAATGTATATATACAATCGAAACCGCATCGTCACGTATTTGGAAATTGGATTTCCGTCATGAACCAAGGCAAAAGATAGTCCTTACCGAATTCGAGACAATCTAGCCCATGTCTCAGGCAAGCGCGCAGGCAAGCCTTGGAGCGACAGGGCCGGTCCACCGATGTGGATTATTATGCCTGAACAATACGTCTCCCCGCCCTTTGGGGCGTAAATGAGCCAACGAATGACTCCATCGGACCCGGATCGTCCGATCAAACCGAGGCGCCTCGCAACAGCAACAACCACATAGGTGAAAAGTATATAAATGTCAGGGCTGGTAGGTCACTGACACCACCCTAGCTAGAAAGAAACGCATGCCCTCCCTGAGGTCCTTCTCCCGTTTTAGGTTCATACCGGGGTGTGAGGCTCGCGAATTCACGTTATACACAAAGCTACGCCACACAGGCGGTGCTTTGATCATCACCACAAGACTTTGCTTTTCAACAGAAGCCCTGATCACTGCATCTTAGCATGCCACACAGGCAATTCACGCCATGCGATTGATGTCCATCGATATACAACCTCTGAGCTCGTACGTCTCAGAGAAGGGCGTTAAGCAAAAGAATAAATTCTCCGCCGCCAAACAGATGTATATTTAACAGAAATCAATCAACACAAAATAAACTCCAATGTCAGACACACAGTCCATTTACAAGTCCGTTCTGGGTCTGAACGAAACCGGAGGCACTAAATACCTCGCAAACCCATCGATCACCACGTACGTCTGGACGATCACCACTCATTATCCATATTTTGGGATGCCTCCCAATCAGGACCTCGGTTACCATCCAAACGAGGTGAAGATCTCCGGTCTTCGACCACCATCTTCATCTTCGAATTTCAATCGTCGGTCAATTATTCGAAATGAGAATTAACTCGGCCTTTTCAAATAATCCACGTATATTTAGAATTTCAAATCAATTTATTTCAATGGTTAAATTATTCGACAACACCAATATTGTTCTTTAATGTAATTTTCACACCAAACACATTCAACCATCAAATACAACATAAATCGAGCAAATTCAGTTTATTTCCATTCCACATCGCTTATGATATTTTATAACTATTTATCGCTATTTTTATTTATTTTAAAATAGCTAATTTATTCAAAACGACGCTTTGGGCCATAAGGCGGCCGTGGCGCTGTTTTCCTTCAGATTTGATTTACACATATCTGAAAATCTAACCGTTGGAACTTCACAAAATTCACATCATTAGAAAGGTCTTTTCAAAACGAATCCAACGGTTCCAGTTTCGGGAAAATCCGACGGTCGGATCTCCCGGTACAATCGTTTGAAGTTTCGATTTCAAAATACGAACTGCAGCGTCGTTATTCGATTAAATATAATTATATTTATATATATAAATATAATCGTTTCTGGCGCTGTTTTTCTTCAGATTTGAATTAAACATTCCAGACAATCCAACCGTTGGATTTTTACAAGGTTGATGCCGTTGGAAAGATTATTCCAAGGCGAACCCGACGGTTGAGGTTTCGGGAAAATCTAATGGTCGGATTTCCCGTACTAGTTGTTTGAAATCACGGTTTCAAAATACGAACTGCACGGCTTCGTTTCATTTTAATTTTATTTATATTTATATATTTATATAAATATAGTTCATTCAACAATTTCAATATCGTTTTCACTTCAAATATTTTTCTAACGCCTTAAATTTTGGAAAAATTTCGCCATAACCTCCCCTGCACCGGGAGCATCGGGAAATCGCAAATAGCTTTCCCGGTCCTTCTAATCTCAAAAAGAAAAAGAAAAAGCCAAGCGGCTAGCCAACAGGCTCATAAAATCATCACCCAAACAAAGCAGTAAATGTGTACCTATTTGTCGGGCACAAAATTTTATTCCTCTTCTCTAGCCCCTTTGCTATAACCTGTTCAATGAATATGCATGTACATATATATACAGTTCTTATCATTTATCATTTTCTATTCAACTTCATATTTGATTTCTATTTGGTTTAAAAACACCATTTATCCTAATGTTACATACATAGGTGCAAATCATTTCATTAGCTAATTAATGAATATTTCAACTCATATATGTTTATTTTGAACAAGTGGCTATTTTTAACACTTCACATTTCAACGATTTATGCATACAATAAAAATGTGATTTTTATTGTAAAACAATTCATTTCAAAACACTATTTTTCTATATAGTTCATATAGGTGATAAAAATAGGATTTTTATCATAAAACCATTTCTTTTAAAACGAGATTATTTTACACAGTTCATATAGTCGATAAAAGGTGATTTTTTATTATCAAACAATTTATTTCAAAATATGAATACCATTCAACACATGAATTTCTAATCAACGAATGAATATCAATTCAACACATGAATGTTTTCTATAGTTTCTATATATAGATAAAAATGTGATTTTTATTATCAAACAATTTATTTCAAAATATGAATACCATTCAACACATAAATTTCTAACCAACGAATGAATATCAACTCAACACATGAATGTTTTCTATTCAATGAATAAATATAGATTAAGCATATGAAAATAATTCAAACACACGAATATTATTCAAAATTTCGGCAGCATAACGGCAGGGTAGTTAAAACCGGCACCGTCCCTAGTACGGCTCCTCGCTCTACCTTAAAACCTCGCGGTTTTTGACAATGGGGATCATGCATCTAGTTCGCACGCAGGCGGCATGTATATATTTATTTCATTTCCACAAACTAATCCTATGTGGTTTCAACCAAATATTTCACAACCACCAATGGGTATTTTTCAACCACAATCAACCAATATCAATCACAAACAATCCCAAACAATCATTCGCTATCAATCAATTTTCACAACAACTTCAACCAATAAATATCGTCCATGGTTTGTGGACGAGGGGCGTATATATATATAGATATATATTTATAAATAGCAATTCACTTTCGTTTCACACATATATAATATTTTTAAATCAGAAATCTCACCAATAGCTATCCAACTTCACGACACTTCCTTAGAGAAATCTTCGCCAATCTCGCCTTTTTGTCGCTTTCGCCTGTATCCTCTACATATGTAAAAATCGAATTTTGACTTCGCTATTCAATATATAAAGATTATATTTTTAATATTCCTATGATGTAAAAATTATATTTTTATTGCTTTAAAAATATAAATTTTCATATCTTACTTCTTTTACTTAGTAAAAATTCCGTCTTTTCTATTTTAAAAATATGATCTTTTCCATTCTAAAAATCTGATCTTTTCTATTTTAAAGTTCAAACCTTTTCTATTTTAAAGTTCAAACCTTTTTGAAATTCTTTTGAAAATCAGATTTTTTTAAATTCTTTTTAAAATCAGTTTTAAATCATTTTTAAAATCAGTTTTAAATCATTTTTAAAATCAGTTTTAAATCATTAAAAAAAATCAGTTTTAAATTATTTTTAAAATCAGTTTTAAATCATTAAAAAAAATCAGTTTTAAATTATTTTTAAAATCAGTTTTAAATCACATAAAAATAAAATAACAAAACAACAACAAAAAACTTACAGAGGGGGGGGGGGGGTTTCCGCAGTTCGTCGGAGCTGGCTTCCAGAGGGTGGCGCTAGGGTTTCGAACGGGGAGGCTAATCGGGTGTCGCGATTTCTTCAGGGGGGATTGGCGAAGCGGAGGTTTCGTCGGCGATGAAGGGAGGAGCAGGCAGAGGCGGGGATCCCTTCGACGAGGCGATGGCGGTCGTCTCCGTCTTCGACGAGGTTTTTTTTCTCTTTTGCTTTCTGTTTAATGAATCGGGGGGGGGGGGGGCAGAAAGGGAGATAAAGGGAGGAAATAAAAATTATTTTTATTATTTTATTATTAAATTTTTCAAAAGAGTTGACTTTTACATACGACCTCAAAACGAGGCCCACCGCCTGTCGTCCATAGCGTTTTACCCCCATTCCGAACACAATGGGATATGTATCGTAAGCTGATTCGATTGTTTCGAATAGTTTCCGTTTAATTTACATTTAAATCCTTATGTTGAATTTTAAACGTACATTTCAAATTACCGGGGTCACATACTAACTAGAAAAATTCCAGAAAAATATTTTCTAGCTTCGTATTGACGATACGGTCCTAACAAAACTAGTTTCGTCAAATTCTGAGACCGTTTGAAAAATGGCCAATTTACAGTCGATTAAAATCAACTGAAACCGGTCAAACGCGTTTTCCTTTGCCACGCTCACATACTGAATCGAAAAATTACGAAATTTGGAATCTAGCAATAACTTTACATCACGGACCCAACAAAATTGGTTTCGTCGAAATCCGAGGTCATCTGCAAAATGTCCATTTTTAAGGGCCTGAATTCCATAGCGACTATTCAGAATTTTCAACTGGACATATCTTTTGATTCCCGCTATCAAATTTCGATTGGTCGGATTCGTTAGAAAGATATCATCAATTAGATCCTAATGTTTTTGGTTTCACTAAAATCCGGATTGTTTTTCACCCGGTATATTCAATTGAAGTTTGAAATCGAATTATCGAACTACCGCTCCATTTTCAATTCTATATATAATTATAATTAATTATATTCGTTTTCAAATGTCGATTCAAACTCAGTTTTCATCGCCATTAGCTAAAATATTTATTTTAAATATTTAAAATCCATTATTTTAGCCAATTTAAAATTTTTAAATTGGTTCAGATTTTCTGGGTCGTTACAATCCTCTACGTTTATTCCTATTGTTTATTGCAGTCTTAGCATCATTTTCTTCCTATAGTTTATAACATCAAGTAAACAAGTGTGCCAGATCATTGTTGATCCATGTTAAGGACATATGTACTGGTTAATCATGTAAGGGAAGATGACCCTCTCCCCCACCCCTCTTAACAAAAAAAGTCTTATACAATGAAAATATTCAACATATATAACCTATTTTAGAGGAACCAGCTCACAGTTATTCAAATAGAAGAAGTGATGATCCAGAATTTATTCCCAAAGGAAAAGGGAGTCTCAAACTATAGAATATGACCCAAACGACTTGATTCTGTTACTTTGCCTTTTATAATATAGTTTTTTTACAGTAAAGAATTTTGCAACAACCAAGTTCTCATGGTCTCATGCTGTATAAATTCAAACCTAAATGATTGTCTATCCTATAATTTGTTATTTTAATATCCAGAATATCAAAAAAATCTAGCAGTTATAATCAAATTGCAAACTATCATATATGTAACACTATTACAACATGCATGTTTAGGGAAAAAAAGAGCATTAAATTAGTACCAGGTAATAAAGGATGATTCAACAAAGAAATAAGTACTGAATTCCAGATTTAGTATTTTCGAATTTTCAACTAAAATTATCAGATTCTAATAGAGTTAAGCCATTGAACAATACAATTTTTCACAAAAATGTAAGCATGTTAAATACTATTTGTATCATGGTTAAAAAAATAGGAGGAACGTAAACTTTAGCAGACTCACAAATGATAGTTTGATTTAAAGAAAAAAAAGGAGTTAACGTATGAAGTCTGCCAATTCGAAATGAAACATGAGCATGACAAATCAACTGTGAGGTTCTTTGTATTTACGCAGTTTTACCCTAATCTACAAATCCATCCTTGTAAATCCATAATCGATTCAAATCTACAACATCTAAAATAGCTAACAACTTTACATGAGAATTAGGTTCGCATACCGGAATCAATCGAAGATTTTATCCAAAACGCTCCACCGTAGCTTCGACAGATCGATGGTTCTGGAGGGAGAGAGACAGTAATCGGTTGATGAAATTGAAGGCAGATCGGTGGTGGTTTTCGGCAGAATCATGGTTTTCAGAAGATCGGTGTTTTTTCTATGAGGCGTTGTTTTGGAGGAAGAGGAATGGTTTTGGAGGGGGAAGATAGAATAATTCGTGAAAAGTTGGAGGGAATCGGTGAATAGAAGCGTTACACTGATATGACTAAAACAAAATCACGCGTAGGAACAAGAATTGAGTGCAATTAATAACAGTTCAAAAAATTGTGTTATTAGATAGCGTTATCAATATCATATTTTGTTGTAGTGGTGTGAAGACCCGTAACTTCCCCGTAAAGGAAAGTGTCGGATAGTTCGAGAACAAGCCACAACAGAACGCATACAAAAGAACATTTCACTGTATATTACAACAATGCATCAGATTACAAGAATATACAGAGTATAAATGAATATTACACAGAAATATCAGAGATTTAAATTACATTTAAATACATAGCAGCGGAAATAATACAATACACAACTAGAAGAGATATACAGATACAAAGCTTTCCGGATATCGTTCCAGCTGTAAACCAGGATCCTGTGAATATAAATCTGCAAAACCAAAACTACTAGCTGCCCGTGTCAAAATAGGGGCACCCAGAGTTTAGGTTAAAACAATAAACTCCAGGTCAGTCATGTGACTGGTGTGAGAACTAAAACAATTATTAATCTTTATTTTTAAAGTTGGGTAAATCAAGGGACCACGCCGCTAACGCGGAACGGGTTTCCTCCCAAGAATACCAGTGCATAAAACAACAGCGCAATGCTAAATAAAGAAAAATGAAGCTGTTATAAGACCCAGGTCCCATCACACAATGCAACGCAGCCGAGGATAGGGTTTTCCCTTATAACAGCCAAAGAATGCTTGATACGTTTAAAACAAATCGTTTGATACTACTATAAGTGTGTAGTGTATAAAACAACTTCAAATCATAAGTATCAATCATAGGCGGCATGAATGCCCCATAACACTATGTCGCCATATATAAGTTTACAATCAAAACCGCAAGACGTCGTATTGGAAGTTGGGTTATCATTTATGGTATGAACCGAGGCTAGGGGCAAGATCCTCATTGATTCGAGACTGCCTAGCCCGAGTCTCAGGATCAGAACGCATCGACCCATGGATCGTTAGGGCCGGTCCACCGATGTGGATTATTATACCTGAGCACTACGTTTCGCCGCCCTTTGGGGCGTAAGCGAGCCAACTAAATGACTCCATCGGCTCGAGAACGACCGATCAATCCGAGGCGCCTCGCAACAGCAACAACCACATAAGTCAAACTCGTCAGGGCGTGTAAAACCACTGACGCCACTTTTAGCTAGGAGGAAACGTAGGCCCTCCCTGAGGTCCGTCTCCCGTTTTTGGTTCATACCGGGTGTGAAACTCGCGAAGTAAACGTTACACAAAGCTACGCCACAAAGGCCGTGCTTCGATCATCAACCACAAGACTTTTCTTTTCAACAGAAGCCTTGATCATTTGCCACTTAGGCATGCCACATAGGCAATTCACTCCATGCGATTGATATCCATCAATATATAACCCCTAAGCTCGTACGTCTCAGAGAACGGCGTTAAGCAAGAGAATAAATTCTCCGCCGCCAAACAGATATATATTTAATAGAGATCAATCACACAGACTAAAATCCAATGTCAGACACACAGTCCATTTACAAGTCCGTTCTGGGTCCGAACGAAACTGGAGGCACCTAGTACCTCGCATATCCATCGATCTCCAAGTACGTCTGGACGATCACCAACTGTTTCCATCTTCTTGGGTGTACAGCCCAATCAAGATCATCAGTAATCACCCAAACGACGTGAAGACCTCCGGTCTTCGACCATCGTCTTCATCTTCGACTTATCGTCGTATCAGTTATTCAGAATGGGATAAACCCGGTCTTTCCGAATAACTCGCGTATATTTTAAATAAGTGTTACACAAACACAACATACGCCTCATTCCAATTCATCAGTCACTAACCGTAAATTAATCAAGAGAATAATTTCCCAAATATTAACCCCGAAGGTCGAAACCAACATCAGATCAATATCCAGAAAACCATTCTGCTTGGCTAACCGACAGTTAGTTTCTAAATTTCACATTCATAGGGAAAGGTTCCCATTAATTTTATCCAAGATAAATTCCTTGAATTTATTCTTTATTCTATTTTTGAATCTCAATTCAAACTAGTCGGGATTAGCGAACCTTACCGAAGTAATCATTTATTTTAATTTCCCCATCCCAACCTATTCATCCCATGAAGTAAAACTGGTAATGCTTCATATCTAACACCACAGTGTTATCGGTAAATTCAATTACCATTTCACGTTCAAATCTAATTAAAGATTTAACTATCGCCTGGAGTAAAACTGGTGATACTCCATTCTCGATTATTTCAATCTAATTAAAGATTCATTAAAACTCCACTTAGTTTTAATCGTTAACTGGGTTAAAGAATCAGTGTCATTTAAAACACGGTTCACGATAAACCCAAAATCACATTCCATTAATTATCGGGTTAAAGAACAAGTGTTATTTAAAACACTGTTCACGATAAACCCAAAAATCAATACCAATTCAATTCCAATTAAATATCATTTAATTGGTACACTTCATTAAATCTAAATAAAAAGATTTAATCTTTTCTCAACTGGGTTCAAGAACAGTGTTAGTGAAGACACCATTCACGACAAACCCAAATCACATTTGATATTCAATATAAGGCTCTGAATAGAAAATATATCGGCTTATATTCAATATCAAATTCTACGATTAACAAATGTCGTATTGGAAATAACGGTATATATATATATATATATATATATATCTTTCAAACGTCCATAACAACATCTGTATAATCACGAATTCCAACATCGAAATATTCCGAAGACAATTTCGATTCAAATCCACCCCAATGCAGTCATTGGAAATTCTGGTTATTTTTAAAACCCTTTTCAAATTCAATTTATTTATTTAAAAATAAATAGAATTATATTCCTAGTTCAAAACTAGTTCATTTCGATAAAAATCTATTTTTATCTTTTCAAATATGGGGTTTTTCATCCCAAATCTTCACAAATCATTTCTTATGATTTTACACAAATTATTACTATTTTTAATAATTTTATCAAGGCCTGTACGGTCGATTTCCATCAATGGCCATCGAACTGCACTTACAGCGACCTTTTTTAAATTTGATTTGGACATAATTCCAAATCCAACCGTTAGATTTCAAATTTCTAATATTCATTAGAAAGCTCTTTTCGACACGAACCCAACGGTTCCGGTTTTAGGAGAATCCGACGGTCGGATCTCCCGTAATGTTCGTTTGAAATAAACGGTCGAAATTCACGAACTGCCGCGGCGCGGCGCGTTCTATTCAGGCCATTATATTATATATATAATATATATAATATATATTTCGTCGATTTCTATTTAAAAAGAATTATATGCATAGTTTTAAATTCGTTTCAAAAGCAATTTCAACTTCCTTTTCAATTCAAATCAAAATTGAATTCTTCTTTATAAATTCCTTTTAAAATTCATTTCTAAATCGTTATATATTCAATTCATTTCGAAATCGTTTTCAATTTAATTCATTTCGAAATCGTTTTCAATTCAATTCATTTCGAAATCGTTATATATTCAATTCATTTCGAAATCGTTATATATTCAATTCATTTCGAAATCGTTATATATTCAATTCATTTCGAAATCGTTATATATTCAATTCATTTCGAAATCGTTTTCAATTTAATTCATTTCGAAATCGTTTTTAATTTATTTCATTTCGAAATCGTTTTCAATTCATTTCATTTCGAAATCGTTTTCAATTCAATTCATTTCGAAATCGTTTTCAATTCAATTCATTTCGAAATCGTTTTCAATTTATTTCATTTCGAAATCGTTTTCAATTCATTTCATTTCGAAATCGTTTTCAATTTATTTCATTTTGAAATCGTTTTCAATTTATTTCATTTCGAAATCGTTTTCAATTCAATTCATTTCGAAATCGTTTTCAATTCAATTCATTTCGAAATCGTTTTCAATTTATTTCATTTCGAAATCGTTTTCAATTCATTTCATTTCGAAATCGTTTTCAATTTATTTCATTTCGAAATCGTTTTCAATTTATTTCATTTCGAAATCGTTTTCAATTCATTTCATTTCGAAATCGTTTTCAATTTATTTCATTTCGAAATCGTTTTCAATTCATTTCATTTCGAAATCGTTTTCAATTAATTCTCTAAAATGAATAAAATCGATATAAATATCGTTCACGTCAAAATGGCGTAAATCTAATCAACACGACTTCATATATTTCTATTTTCAAATATTCTATTTCAAATATTTCTTTTTTTCAAAATAGTTGTTATTATCAAAATATTTCGTTCAACACATGACCAATCTCAATGGATGAGTACTGTCAACACATGAACCTTTATTTTATATTGATAAAGATGTAAATTTTATTACTAAAATATTTCGTTCAACACATGACCAATCTCAATGGATGAAACTGTCAACACATGAACCTTTATTTTATATTGATAAAGATGTAAATTTTATTACTAAAATATTTCGTTCAACACATGACCAATCTCAATGGATGAAACTGTCAACACATGAACCTTTATTTTATATTGATAAAGATGTAAATTTTATTACTAAAATATTTCGTTCAACACATGACCAATCTCAATGGATGAAACTGTCAACACATGAACCTTTATTTTATATTATTCATTGTTTTTTTCAAATTGGAATGAGGCCCAATCAATTACCATATAAAATTAATTATATGGATTTTCATACAACACATGTATATAATAACATTTAAAATAATCAACCATCAACCAAAGTGCACTACACTGTATAAGCATCAAATATAGATATTCAACGCTTATAACAGCCTGTCAATCAATCGATCGACATATTTAATCAATCAGGATGAGTGAACTTCAAATTTCATCCCAACACCCGTGTGGGGTTTCAAACAATCAAACACATATTTTATTTGTGCTGTTGCGCGATGTGTAAAATTTATCGTCCCAATCAATGTCATTCAAATAGGTGTACATAAACAAACCGTCCGGTTTATAAATGAATATTTTATTTTATTCACTTCACGTTAAAAATTATATTTTTAACGATAAAACATTTTATTTCAACCTATGAATTTCTATTCAATTCATTTATTCAAATAATTGAATTTCTATTCAGTTCATTCTTTAAATAAAATGATATTTTTATTTTTCTAACATATTTTAGAAAATTTCGACGGCATAACGGCACGATACTAGAAACGGGACGAGGCCTAGCCTTATCCCCGGTCTAGTGAAGGCCCACGCCATTCACACATCAATCAAATCAATTTCATTTCACCACACAATTCAAATCAACCCAAACAATCTAACTAACAACACAGCCAAACAACCAAGTCCATGGTCTGTGGACGATTGTGTCGGGTGCTACTAAGCACCGTCTGCATCCTAGTATATATATATATATAACTAGAAAAATAAATTGAAAGGTGAGAAATTCTCACTGAAAGCTATCCAAACATCTTGACTCTTCTTTGATAGAAATCTTCATCGTTATCGCATCTTCGCCATCTTCGTTGCCCGTAGTCACTATATATATAAAAATCACATTTTTATTTCTCTATTCCATATATAAAAATCGAATTTTTACTTTTCTATTCAATATATAAAAATCGAATTTTTACTTCGCTATTCAATATTTAAAAATCGAATTTTTACTTCGCTATTCAATATATAAAAATCAAATTTTTACTTCGCTATTCAATTTTTAAAAATCGAATTTTTTCTATGCTATTTTATATTTTCAAATCAAAGTATTGTATATCTTCCAATCAAGGGAAATTTATATTTCAAATCAAAGGAAATTTATATTTCAAAGCAAAGGAAATTTATATTTCAAAGCAAAGGAAATTTATATTTCAAAGCAAAGGAAATTTATATTTCAAAGCAAAGGAAATTTATATTTCAAAGCAAAGGAAATTTATATTTCAAAGCTGAAAATAAAACAAAACAATGCTATTTTTATATTTCCAAAACATATTGCTATTTTTATATATATTGCTATCTATATATATATTCTTTTTAAAACCATATTTTTAATTTACAAAGATATTTTATATTTTAAAAACCAATGTTATTTGTATTTTTAATTTCAGTTTTAAACAGAATAATTAGCTGAAGTAAAAATAATTAAAAAGAGGCAGAACCTTTCTTCCAGGAACCCACGCAAGAGCTCGCCACTAGGGTTTCGAAATCACCATCACCTGGAACGTCCTGGAGTCCATCGGGAGGCGTCATATCGAAGCGCTTGGGGAGCGCCGCCGCCCCACCAGGAGATCATCGGACCTCGATCCAGAGCTGCCACCTGAAACGCCTTGGAGCCCTCCTCCTCCACCTCGAGTTCAGGCGAACTCGAGCTTCCCGTTGGCGTAGAAAACCCAAACAAACCCCCGAACTTTAAGCCCCCGATTTGGCCACCTCCGGCGCTGATTTCTGATCTTGACCGTTGAAGAGGTGGTTGTCGGGGAGGCCAACGTTTTCGCATTAGGGGTTGGTGGTATTGGTGAGCGGATTGAGTGGAGATTGGTGGAGAACGATGGAGCTTTCCCACCGTCGAATCGCTCCTGGAGGTGGAAAGGAGATGTTGACTGCGGGTTTGAATGAAGTGAGGGTTGACCAATCCAATAATTCCTAGGGTTATATATATTAAATTATTATTTAATTTCAATAAATGAGATTTTACATACGAACACCAAATAAAACCCAACGACCGTCGCCTCTAGCTAATTACCCCCATTCCGAACACAATGGGATATGTCTGGTAAGCCAACTCGACTATTTCGATCAGTTTTCGTTCAAATTAACATTTAAATCCTCATATTGTATTTTAAACGTACATTTCAATTTACTGGGGTCACATACTAACTAGAAAAATTCCCAAAAAATTATTTTCTAGCTTCTTATTGACGATACGGTCCTAACAAAACTAGTTTCGTTGAATTCTGAGACCGTTTGAAAAATGGCCAATTTCCAGTCGATTAAAATCAACTGAAACTGGTCAAACGCGTTTTCCTTTGCCACGCTCACATATTGATTCGAAAAATTATGAAATTTGGAATCTAGCAATAACTTGACATCCCGGACCTAACAAAACAGGTTTCGTCGAAATCCGAGGTCGTTTGCAAAATGTCCATTTTTAAGGGCCTGAATTCCATAGCGACTATTCAGAATTTTCAACTGGACATATCTTTTGATTCCCGCTATGAAATCTCGATTTTTCGGATTCGTTGGAAAGATATTCCCAATTAGATCCTAATGTTTTTGGTTTCACTAAAATCCGGATTGTTTTGCACCCGGTACATTCAATTGAAGTTTGAAATCGAATTATCGAACTACCGCGCCATTTTCAATTCTATTTATAATTATATATAAATATTTATATTCTAACGACGACGTATATAATATATACGTTCTAATTATATTCAAAATAAATTTCTCGTCAATATTATTTAAAACAATTCATTTTAAATATTCAAAATGCGCTGAAATTGCCAAAATAAAAATTTTAAACTGGCCCAGATTTTCGGGTTGTTTCAATCTCCCCCACTTAAAACTTTTCGTCCCCGAAAAGGAACAAAGTCGAAAGTGGTTTGATCAATCAGCTCTACGTTCGATCTGGCTTCCATTCTCCAACTTTTCAGTTTCTGAGAATTTTCAAAAATTTGGCTAACACCCTAAATTTTCGAAAAATTTCGCCATAACCTCCCCTGCAATGGGAGCATCGGGAAATCTCAAATAGCTTCCCCGGTCCTTCAGATCTCAAAAAAGAAAAAGCCAAGCGGCTAGCCAATAGGCTCATAAAATCAACATCACCCAAACAAAACAGTAAATTACGTAGTAAACATGTACCTATTTGTCGGGCAAACAAATTTTATTCTCTGCTCTAGCCTCCTTGCTATGACCTGTTCAATATAAGTACTTGTATATGCAAGCAAATGCGACCAAATTTCAATATAATTCAATATTTGATTCAATTAGGCTAAATGGTTCAAAATTATCAAACAAATAAACAAACAACACAAACATCAATCAATTAGTGAATTTAACGTTTCAAATTGATAATTTTGATATATATAAAGAAAATCATGTTTTGATGCCAAATCACAACAATGTATCCTAGCTATATTAGTCTTGGTTCTCACACCAGTCTAATGGAAATATATAGATATCACACCTTCGAAACTCGAACATAAATGTTGATGATGCGATCGCTATCATCAATAATATCTCCGGGCGACTAGAGTGTGATGCTATATCTATCCAATATATTAAAACTTTGAATATACGTTTGCAAGGCGTATATGCAAATTCTTTATATACTAAATTGTCCAAAATCAATATAAACAAATAATCAAATACGAATAGTTGATTTAAATTTGCAAAACAAAATTTGTTTTCATTAGAAAAATATACTCTTCACACTCGTTCTAGGATACTACTGATCCCATCTCTAACGAGTCATTCTCATTGGATATTACTAATCCAATATCTGATAATTCTTTCGTACGGTTCTAATGTGTCTTGTTCTCTGCTTTGTAAACCAAAGCTCTGATACCAACTGTGAAGACCCGTAACTTCCCCGTAAAGGAAAGTGTCGGATAGTTCGAGAACAAGCCACAACAGAACGCATACAAAAGAACATTTCACTGTATATTACAACAATGCATCAGATTACAAGAATATACAGAGTATAAATGAATATTACACAGAAATATCAGAGATTTAAATTACATTTAAATACATAGCAGCGGAAATAATACAATACACAACTAGAAGAGATATACAGATACAAAGCTTTCCGGATATCGTTCCAGCTGTAAACCAGGATCCTGTGAATATAAATCTGCAAAACCAAAACTACTAGTTGCCCGTGTCAAAATAGGGGCACCCAGAGTTTAGGTTAAAACAATAAACTCCAGGTCAGTCATGTGACTGGTGTGAGAACTAAAACAATTATTAATCTTTATTTTTAAAGTTGGGTAAATCAAGGGACCACGCCGCTAACGCGGAACGGGTTTCCTCCCAAGAATACCAGTGCATAAAACAACAGCGCAATGCTAAATAAAGAAAAATGAAGTTGTTATAAGACCCAGGTCCCATCACACAATGCAACGCAGCCGAGGATAGGGTTTTCCCTTATAACAGCCAAAGAATGCTTGATACGTTTAAAACAAATCGTTTGATACTACTATAAGTGCGTAGTGTATAAAACAACTTCAAATCATAAGTATCAATCATAGGCGGCATGAATGCCCCATAACACTATGTCGCCATATATAAGTTTACAATCAAAACCGCAAGACGTCGTATTGGAAGTTGGGTTATCATTTATGGTATGAACCGAGGCTAGGGGCAAGATCCTCACTGATTCGAGACTGCCTAGCCCGAGTCTCAGGATCAGAACGCATCGACCCTTGGATCGTCAGGGCCGGTCCACCGATGTGGATTATTATACCTGAGCACTACGTTTCGCCGCCCTTTGGGGCGTAAGCGAGCCAACTAAATGACTCCATTGGTTCGAGAACGACCGATCAATCCGAGGCGCCTCGCAACAGCAACAACCACATAAGTCAAACTCGTCAGGGCGTGTAAAACCACTGACGCCACTTTTAGCTAGGAGGAAACGTAGGCCCTCCCTGAGGTCCGTCTCCCGTTTTTGGTTCATACCGGGTGTGAAACTCGCGAAGTAAACGTTACACAAAGCTACGCCACAAAGGCCGTGCTTCGATCATCAACCACAAGACTTTGCTTTTCAACAGAAGCCTTGATCATTTGCCACTTAGGCATGCCACATAGGCAATTCACTCCATGCAATTGATATCCATCAATATATAACCCCTAAGCTCGTACGTCTCAGAGAAGGGCGTTAAGCAAGAGAATAAATTCTCCGCCGCCAAACAGATATATATTTAATAGAGATCAATCACACAGACTAAAATCCAATGTCAGACACACAGTCCATTTACAAGTCCGTTCTGGGTCCGAATGAAACTGGAGGCACCTAGTACCTCGCATATCCATCGATCTCCAAGTACGTCTGGACGATCACCAACTGTTTCCATCTTCTTGGGTGTACAGCCCAATCAAGATCATCAGTAATCACCCAAACGACGTGAAGACCTCCGGTCTTCGACCATCGTCTTCATCTTCTACTTATCGTCGTATCAGTTATTCAGAATGGGATAAACCCGGTCTTTCCGAATAACTCGCGTATATTTTAAATAAGTGTTACACAAACACAACATACGCCTCATTCCAATTCATCAGTCACTAACCGTAAATTAATCAAGAGAATAATTTCCCAAATATTAACCCCGAAGGTCGAAACCAACATCAGATCAATATCCAGAAAACCATTCTGCTTGGCTAACCGACAGTTAGTTTCTAAATTTCACATTCATAGGGAAAGGTTCCCATTAATTTTATCCAAGATAAATTCCTTGAATTTATTCTTTATTCTATTTTTGAATCTCAATTCAAACTAGTCGGGATTAGCGAACCTTACCGAAGTAATCATTTATTTTAATTTCCCCATCCCAACCTATTCATCCCATGAAGTAAAACTGGTAATACTTCATATCTAACACCACAGTGTTATCGGTAAATTCAATTACCATTTCACGTTCAAATCTAATTAAAGATTTAACTATCGCCTGGAGTAAAACTGGTGATACTCCATTCTCGATTATTTCAATCTAATTAAAGATTCATTAAAACTCCACTTAGTTTTAATCGTTAACTGGGTTAAAGAATCAGTGTCATTTAAAACACGGTTCACGATAAACCCAAAATCACATTCCATTAATTATCGGGTTAAAGAACAAGTGTCATTTAAAACACTGTTCACGATAAACCCAAAAATCAATACCAATTCAATTCCAATTAAATATCATTTAATTGGTACACTTCATTAAATCTAAATAAAAATATTTAATCTTTTCTCAACTGGGTTCAAGAACAGTGTTAGTGAAGACACCATTCACGACAAACCCAAATCACATTTGATATTCAATATAAGGCTCTGAATAGAAAATATATCGGCTTATATTCAATATCAAATTCTACGATTAACAAATGTCGTATTGGAAATAACGGTATATATATATATATATATATATATCTTTCAAACTTCCATAACAACATCTGTATAATCACGAATTCCAACATCGAAATATTCCGAAGACAATTTCGATTCAAATCCACCCCAATGCAGTCATTGGAAATTCTGGTTATTTTTAAAACCCTTTTCAAATTCAATTTATTTATTTAAAAATAAATAGAATTATATTCCTAGTTCAAAACTAGTTCATTTCGATAAAAATCTATTTTTATCTTTTCAAATATGGGGTTTTTCATCCAAAATCTTCACAAATCATTTCTTATGATTTTACACAAATTATTACTATTTTTAATAATTTTATCAAGGCCTGTACGGTCGATTTCCATCAATGGCCATCGAACTGCACTTACAGCGACCTTTTTCAAATTTGATTTGGACATAATTCCAAATCCAACCGTTAGATTTCAAATTTCTAATATTCGTTAGAAAGCTCTTTTCGACACGAACCCAACGGTTCCGGTTTTAGGAGAATCCGACGGTCGGATCTCCCGTAATGTCCGTTTGAAATAAACGGTCGAAATTCACGAACTGCCGCGGCGCGGCGCGTTCTATTCAGGCCATTATATTATATATATATATAATATATATAATATATATTTCGTTGATTTCTATTTAAAACGAATTATATGCATAGTTTTAAATTCGTTTCAAAAGCAATTTCAACTTCCTTTTCAATTCAAATCAAAATTGAATTCTTCTTTATAAATTCCTTTTAAAATTCATTTCTAAATCGTTATAAATTCAATTCATTTCGAAATCGTTTTCAATTTAATTCATTTCGAAATCGTTTTCAATTCAATTCATTTCGAAATCGTTATATATTCAATTCATTTCGAAATCGTTATATATTCAATTCATTTCGAAATCGTTATATATTCAATTCATTTCGAAATCGTTATATATTCAATTCATTTCGAAATCGTTTTCAATTTAATTCATTTCGAAATCGTTTTCAATTTATTTCATTTCGAAATCGTTTTCAATTCATTTCATTTCGAAATCGTTTTCAATTCAATTCATTTCGAAATCGTTTTCAATTCAATTCATTTCGAAATCGTTTTCAGTTTATTTCATTTCGAAATCGTCTTCAATTCATTTCATTTCGAAATCGTTTTCAATTTATTTCATTTCGAAATCGTTTTCAATTTATTTCATTTCGAAATCGTTTTCAATTCAATTCATTTCGAAATCGTTTTCAATTCAATTCATTTCGAAATCGTTTTCAATTTATTTCATTTCGAAATCGTTTTCAATTCATTTCATTTCGAAATCGTTTTCAATTTATTTCATTTCGAAATCGTTTTCAATTTATTTCATTTCGAAATCGTTTTCAATTCATTTCATTTCGAAATCGTTTTCAATTTATTTCATTTCGAAATCGTTTTCAATTCATTTCATTTCGAAATCGTTTTCAATTTATTCTCTAAAATGAATAAAATCGATATAAATATCGTTCACGTCAAAATGGCGTAAATCTAATCAACACGACTTCATATATTTCTATTTTCAAATATTCTATTTCAAATATTTCTTTTTTTCAAAATAGTTGTTATTATCAAAATATTTCGTTCAACACATGACCAATCTCAATGGATGAGTACTGTCAACACATGAACCTTTATTTTATATTGATAAAGATGTAAATTTTATTACTAAAATATTTCGTTCAACACATGACCAATCTCAATGGATGAAACTGTCAACACATGAACCTTTATTTTATATTGATAAAGATGTAAATTTTATTACTAAAATATTTCGTTCAACACATGACCAATCTCAATGGATGAAACTGTCAACACATGAACCTTTATTTTATATTGATAAAGATGTAAATTTTATTACTAAAATATTTCGTTCAACACATGACCAATCTCAATGGATGAAACTGTCAACACATGAACCTTTATTTTATATTATTCATTGTTTTTTTCAAATTGGAATGAGGCCCAATCAATTACCATATAAAATTAATTATATGGATTTTCATACAACACATGTATATAATAACATTTAAAATAATCAACCATCAACCAAAGTGCACTACACTGTATAAGCATCAAATATAGATATTCAACGCTTATAACAGCCTGTCAATCAATCGATCGACATATTTAATCAATCAGGATGAGTGAACTTCAAATTTCATCCCAACACCCGTGTGGGGTTTCAAACAATCAAACACATATTTTATTTGTGCTGTTGGGCGATGTGTAAAATTTATCGTCCCAATCAATGTCATTCAAATAGGTGTACATAAACAAACCGTCCGGTTTATAAATGAATATTTTATTTTATTCACTTCACGTTAAAAATTATATTTTTAACGATAAAACATTTTATTTCAACCTATGAATTTCTATTCAATTCATTTATTCAAATAATTGAATTTCTATTCAGTTCATTCTTTAAATAAAATGATATTTTTATTTTTCTAACATATTTTAGAAAATTTCGACGGCATAACGGCATGATACTAGAAACGGGACGAGGCCTAGCCTTATCCCCGGTCTAGTGAAGGCCCACGCCATTCACACATCAATCAAATCAATTTCATTTCACCACACAATTCAAATCAACCCAAACAATCTAACTAACAACACAGCCAAACAACCAAGTCCATGGTCTGTGGATGATTGTGTCGGGTGCTACTAAGCACCGTCTGCATCCTAGTATATATATATATATATATAACTAGAAAAATAAATTGAAAGGTGAGAAATTCTCACTGAAAGCTATCCAAACATCTTGACTCTTCTTTGATAGAAATCTTCATCGTTATCGCATCTTCGCCATCTTCGTTGCCCGTAGTCACTATATATATAAAAATCACATTTTTATTTCTCTATTCCATAAATAAAAATCGAATTTTTACTTTTCTATTCAATATATAAAAATCAAATTTTTACTTCGCTATTCAATATTTAAAAATCGAATTTTTACTTCGCTATTCAATATATAAAAATCGAATTTTTACTTCGCTATTCAATATTTAAAAATCGAATTTTTACTTCGCTATTCAATATATAAAAATCGAATTTTTACTTCGCTATTCAATATTTAAAAATCGAATTTTTTCTATGCTATTTTATATTTTCAAATCAAAGTATTGTATATCTTCCAATCAAGGGAAATTTATATTTCGAATCAAAGGAAATTTATATTTCAAAGCAAAGGAAATTTATATTTCAAAGCAAAGGAAATTTATATTTCAAAGCAAAGGAAATTTATATTTCAAAGCAAAGGAAATTTATATTTCAAAGCAAAGGAAATTTATATTTCAAAGCTGAAAATAAAATAAAACAATGCTATTTTTATATTTCCAAAACATATTGCTATTTTTATATATATTGCTATCTATATATATATTCTTTTTAAAACCATATTTTTAATTTACAAAGATATTTTATATTTTAAAAACCAATGTTATTTGTATTTTTAATTTCAGTTTTAAACAGAATAATTAGCTGAAGTAAAAATAATTAAAAAGAGGCAGAACCTTTCTTCCAGGAACCCACGCAAGAGCTCGCCACTAGGGTTTCGAAATCACCGTCACCTGGAACGTCCTGGAGTCCATCGGGAGGCGTCATATCGAAGCGCTTGGGGAGCGCCGCCGCCCCACCAGGAGATCATCGGACCTCGATCCAGAGCTGCCACCTGAAACGCCTTGGAGCCCTCCTCCTCCACCTCGAGTTCAGGCGAACTCGAGCTTCCCGTTGGCGCAGAAAACCCAAACAAACCCCCGAACTTTAAGCCCCCGATTTGGCCACCTCCGGCGCTGATTTCTGATCTTGACCGTTGAAGAGGTGGTTGTCGAGGAGGCCAACGTTTTCGCATTAGGGGTTGGTGGTATTGGTGAGCGGATTGAGTGGAGATTGGTGGAGAACGATGGAGCTTTCCCACCGTCGAATCGCTCCTGGAGGTGGAAAGGAGATGTTGACCGCGGGTTTGAATGAAGTGAGGGTTGACCAATCCAATAATTCCTAGGGTTATATATATTAAATTATTATTTAATTTCAATAAATGAGATTTTACATACGAACACCAAATAAAACCCAACGACCGTCGCCTCTAGCTAATTACCCCCATTCCGAACACAATGGGATATGTCTGGTAAGCCAACTCGACTATTTCGATCAGTTTTCGTTCAAATTAACATTTAAATCCTCATATTGTATTTTAAACGTACATTTCAATTTACTGGGGTCACATACTAACTAGAAATATTCCCGAAAAATTATTTTCTAGCTTCGTATTGACGATACGGTCCTAACAAAACTAGTTTCGTTGAATTCTGAGACCGTTTGAAAAATGGCCAATTTCCAGTCGATTAAAATCAACTGAAACTGGTCAAACGCGTTTTCCTTTGCCACGCTCACATATTGATTCGAAAAATTATGAAATTTGGAATCTAGCAATAACTTGACATCCCGGACCTAACAAAACTGGTTTCGTCGAAATCCGAGGTCGTTTGCAAAATGTCCATTTTTAAGGGCCTGAATTCCATAGCGACTATTTAGAATTTTCAACTGGACATATCTTTTGATTCCCGCTATAAAATCTCGATTTTTCGGATTCGTTGGAAAGATATTCCCAATTAGATCCTAATGTTTTTGGTTTCACTAAAATCCGGATTTTTTTTGCACCCGGTACATTCAATTGAAGTTTGAAATCGAATTATCGAACTACCGCGCCATTTTCAATTCTATTTATAATTATATATAAATATTTATATTCTAATGACGACGTATATAATATATACGTTCTAATTATATTCAAAATAAATTTCTCGTCAATATTATTTAAAACAATTCATTTTAAATATTCAAAATGCGCTGAAATTGCCAAAATAAAAATTTTAAACTGGCCCAGATTTTCGGGTTGTTACAATTGGGTCCCCGTTACTAGGGTTTCTTAATCAACATGTTTTAATGGTTAAGTGTTCTCAATTTAACTTAGCCCCACCCATTTGCTTAATTAACATGTTGTACTGGTTAAGTGTTGCCTATTCATATGTTACTTAACCCTCTCACTGATTCACGCATGTTTATTTGACGGTTAAGTTTATGGGCCTATATATACTAATATTACCCACTTACCCAAGATTTACTTAACCCTTCCCCTTATCAAGTCCATATGTATTATTGGTTAAGCTTGCGTTAACCCTATCCACTTTGTTCATATAATATTGGTTAAGTTGTCTTCTTGTCCACGTTAACTTAACCCACCCACCTAACATGTCATATTGGTTAAGTGTTTCTTATTAACTTAACCCTTCCCATTCATCATGTTGTATTAGTTAAGTGTTTCCTATTAACTTAACCCTGTTCATTCATCATGTTATATTGGTTAAGTGTTTCCCCTTGACTTAACCCCACTCGTTCATCATGTTATGTTGGTTAACTTAACCCTACTCATTCATTATGTTGGATTTGGTTAAGTGTCTCCTATTAACTTAACCCTTCCACTTGTTATGTTACCTTGGTTAAGCGTTGCCCTATCACACATCATGTTATATTGGTTAAGTGTTGCCCTCTTGTGTTAACTTAACCCTACCATTCTTAGCATGTCCCTTTATTAGCATTAATTCATTCATTAATGCCTCAACCTCTCAAGTTAGAACTGTTGTTTACAGTTGCTGGATGTGCCAGGCGGTTCCAGGCGGTTCCAGGCAGACTTCTATTGCAAACTCATTCTAACCTCGGGTTTTGGGCTTAATGCGCTAACCTCTCACATTAGATCTATATTGTTGCGGTCGCTGGATGTGTCGGGCGGTTCCGGGCGGTCTTACACCGCAACTCAATCTAACCTCGAGTTAGGCACGTTCATCTTTAGCCAATTTACATATTTACTACACATGTCCAAGTCTAGATTTTATATACTAATTATCCCAAATTGTACAAAACTAGTCATGTTCCAATTCTCAAGTTATGCCCAACCAAACCAATTGCAAGTTATGCCTTACAAATTAAATTTCAAGTTTTTGCTCAAAATAGGTTAAACCTAATCTCCCCAAATTTGCAATAATAGTCATACCCCAAAATCACAATATACATTATGCTTGGCATCCCAATCAATAGTTATGCCCAATCTAGTTTTAATATTCCAATTTTTCCCTAAGTTTGTAACAATAACAATTATGCCTCAAATCAAAAGTTACAAATTATGTTCCACTATTACCAAATAGATTATTCCCCAAATGTCAATTACAAGTTATGCCCAATAATTTCACCAATATAGGTTATACCCAAATATTCCCTATATTCCAGTTGTTCGTATTTTGCGATTTCAGCCTAGGTTTGAAGGTAACCCAAGTTCATAAAAGAAAAAGGAAATAGGGGAAGAGAGAGAAAGAGCATAAAATAAGACTAAGCATAAAAATAGGCATGTAACAACGGACCTAATACAAGAAATTTAGATTCAACAAAGATAGATTCTTGAATAAGCTCATACAATCATTATCGCAGGCATAAGAATAGCATTGTGAACCAAAAAGGATTATATATTCGATGTTCAACAAAGATAGGCGTGATTGAATCGATATAATAACCTCTTAGGTATGTAAAATCATAGATTCAATAGGAAGATGGGGGTAAATCTGAAAAGATTATCTGATCATCAAGCATAGATGTGACGATCCCAAAACCCCGTGACACGGTGTTAAGGATAATCATTGGAATATAACACATTAATCATCATTAGCAGATCACAGATAATAGCATAACCAGAAAATAGAATAATTTACACACATATGACAGCGGAATCATATAGATATCATCACATCAGAGTAGCACAGTACAGGATACAACTTAGTGCATAATGATACATAATCAGTCACCATCGCCAGAGGCGGAATCATACATAAAGAGTACACGAAAGGAATATCAGTCTACATCGCCAGTGGCGGAATCATAATATAGATACAATAACGGCGGAGAAAATCCAAGTCAGCACGGTGTAGTCAAGCCTCGCCATGAGCCAAAAGGTGCGTCAGAAACCTGTAACTAGGCTGCCCGTGTGAAAATGAGGGCACCCGAGTTTGCAAGGTGAAACAAACTACGAGTCAGTCATGGGACTGGTATGAGAAATCTACTCAACTTTTTAACAACAATAGTAAGGCAAACCAAAGGACCACGCCACTTTCGCGGAACGGGTTTACTCCAATGAGTGCTAGTGCATGAAATAAAGTAAATGATTAAATCAACGCAATGCTTTTTATAAAATGAAGCCATTATAAGACTCAGGTCCCATCACACAATGCAACGCAAGCCGGAGGATAGAGTTTTCCCTTATAATGGCCAAAAATGCTTCATACGAATAAAACAAAAGTGTTGATATTATTACTAGTGCATATATGTTTCAAAAGCAAATTCAATCATAAATATCAATCCTAGACGGCATGGGTACCATATATCATGTCGCCATACTAGTAATACAATCACATCCGCATATATCGTATTGGAAATTGGATTCCTTCATGAGTCGAGGCAAGGGGCAAGCTCCTCTCCGATTCGAGACACTCTAGCAAATGCCTCGGGACCGCACACAGCAATCCCCTGGATCCTCCAAGGCCAGTCCTCTCTTACTTTTGAGGATTAATTATTCCTGAACACACGTTTCCCGGTCCTTACAGACCTATAATCGAGGCGCCTCGCATTCCAACAACCACACAGGTGAAAAGTAGATATAAATGTCAGGGCTGGGAGGTCACTGACACCACCATAGCTAGAAAGAAACGTCATGCACTCCTTGGGTCCTTCTCTCGTTTTTGACTCATACCAGGGTGTGAGGCTCGCGAATTCACGTTATACACAAAGCTACGTCACACAGACCATGCTTTGATCATCAACCACAAGACTTTGCTTTGCAACAGAAGCCTTGATCATATACCACTTAGGCGTGCCACACAGGCAATCCACTCCATGCGACTGATTTCTGTCAATACATAACCTCTGAGCTCGTACGTCTCAGAGAAGGGCGTTAAGCAAGAGAATAAATTCTCCGCCGCCAAACAGATATGTATTTAACAGAGATCAATCAACACAGAACAAAATCCAATGTCAGACACACAGTCCATTTACAAGTCCGTTCTGGGTCTGAACGAAACCGGAGGCACCAATTCCTCGCATGTCCGTACAATCAACAGTATGTTTGGACGGCTACTACTTCAATTCCTTCATGGTAGCTACTCCAGTCACGAGTATCAGTAGCGCCCATCCATCCAATGTGGAGATCGTCGGTCTTCAGCCGTCTTCGACTCTTCGGCTTCTCAACGTCGATCGATTATTTGAAATGAGATAAACTCGGCCTTTTCAAATAACCCACGTATATTTAGATTTTTAAATCAATCAATCACATGGTTGGACTATTCAACAATCACATTTCAGTTATTTAGTTATAATTTTCATGTCAAATACATTCAACCATCACATATCAAGCAAACACAACAAAATTGGTTTATTTCCACTCTATATCGTCAATAGTATTTTATAACGATACATCGCCATTTTTATTTAATTTAAAACGGCCATATTTAATTAAACGACGTTTTAGGTCGTGTCGATGCACTGGCGCTGCTTTCCACTAATTTTGTTTTACCCATACAGGAAAATCTAACCGTTGGATCTTCACAAATTTTACATCATTAGGAAGGTCATTTCAAAACGAATCCAACGGTTTCAGTTTTGGGAAAATCCGACGGTCGGATCTTCCACACTAACCATTTGAAGTTACGATTTCAATTTACGAACTGCAGCGTCGTTATTCGATTTAATTTAATTATATTTATATATATATATATAAATATAATCGTTTCTGGCGCTGTTTTTCTTCAGTTTTGAATTAAACATTCCAGACAATCCAACCGTCGGATCTTCACAAAGTTGGTGCCGTTGGAAAGATATTTCCAAGGCGAACCCAACGGTTGAGGTTTCAGGAAAATCCAATGGTCGGATCTTCCGCACTAGTCGTTTGAAAGCACGGTTTCAAAATATGAACTGCACGGCCACGTTTCGTTTTAATTCTATTTATATTTATATAAATATAGTTCATTCAAAAATTCCTATATCGTTTCCACTTCAATTATTTCACTAACGCCTTTAATTTTTGGAAAATTTCGCCATAACCTCCTTTGTACGGAAGGGTCTGGGAAAATTCCCAAATAGCCACACGGGCGTCTCATATCAAAAAGAAAAAGAAAAAGCCAAGCGGCTAGCCAACAGGCTCATAAAATCATCACCCAAACAAAGCGGTAAATGTGTACCTATTTGTCGGGCACAAAATTCTATTTCTCTTTTCTAGCCCCTTTTTGCTTTAACCTGTTCAATAGATATGCATGTACATATATACAATTTCTGACATTTATCATTTTCCATTCAATTTCATATTTGATTTGCTTTGGTTTAAAAACACCATTCATTCTAATGTTGCATGCATAGGCTAAAAATCATATCATTAGCTAGTTAATGTATATTTCAACTCATGCACGTTTATTTGAACAAGTGGCTATTTTTAACACTTCACATTTCAAAGATGATAATTTTAGCGAACTAAAATAGATTTCAACACATGACTATTTTATTTAGTTCCTATGCATGTTAAAAATAATCTTTCTATCACAAATATTTATTTCAACGTCCACATATCTTTAGCATATCACAAATATGATAAAAATGATATTTTTATCATTTAAAATATTTATTCGACAAATAGATGTTCAGCACTTCGTAGTTTCAATAAAAATGTAATTTTTATCGTTCGATCTTTTTATTCAACACATGAACTTTTCCACTACACACACTTCTCAACAAATGAGCATTTCCACACATGGACATTTTATTTATGTTGTTCATCTTAGAAAGATGGGATTTTTATGATTGAAATTATTTATATAAGGTGAATATTTTTCCTACTTCATATATATATAAAAATGTGATTTTTATTGTTTAAACACTTCATTCATTCACAAATGAATCTAATTTTCACACAACACTTTTCATCACACAAACATTTCCACACATGGATATATTTTCAACATATGGCTTTAATTTCAACGCATGAAAATAATTTCAACATATGAAAATAATTCTAACACCCAAAGATTATTCAAAATTTCGGCAGCATAACGGCAGGGTAGTTAAAACCGGCACCGTCCCTAGTACGGCTCCTCGCTCTACCTTAAAACCTCGCGGTTTTTGACAATGGGGATTCATGCATCTAATTCGCACGCAGGCGGCATGTTTATTTTTATTTCCACAAATATTTCCAATTCATTTATGGGTATTTTTCAACCACAACCAAACAATATCAACCACAAACAATTATTCAACCATTCGTATTTTTCACCCAATATTTCACACCAATTCACCACAATAAATATCGTCCATGGTTTGTGGACGAGGGGAGTATATATATATATATATATATATATATATATATATATATATATATATATATAATATATTTGCTATATTTTACTTGCATTTCAACACATATATCAATTATTCTATGCATGTAAAAATTCATACTTCGCTTATATAGCTTACACTACGCATGTACATGAGGTATACAACAAGTATGTAATTTATATTTCGCTTATATAAATTATACACGACATTTTCCATTCAATTTCACGATAATTTAGATTTCTCACCTTGGTTTTCTGAGCGCTAAAAATCGATACGATGTCAGAAAAATCCGCAGCTCCTTCTATTGGGTAGAGAGCTTCCTTGCGGTCTCGATGTTTCCTGTTTCATCGAATTTCGTCAACACACCAAAAAGATATGATTTTTCAAAGTGTAAAGATCAAAGAAAAACTCACTTTCACGAGCTTCAAAACTAGGTTTACAATTTTCGAGAAATCCGTGGCACGTGGGGACGATCAGGGAGTTGGACGTGGAAGAGGGGAGAGAGGGCTTTAAATCGGTGGTGGTTTGGTGGCGTTCGGTGGTCGATGGCGTTCAGGGCGGCGGCGGGAAGTGTTCGACTTCCTGGCGTCGATACAGGCGGAGGAGGCGACGAGGGGGGCGGCGGTTGGGTCGGATTTGAAGAGGAGGCTGGGGCGCGTCGGATGGTGGCGGCGGCGAAGGCTGTAGGTGGCGGTAGCGGCGGCGGCGGAGGAGAGAAGGTGGTGAACGCGTTTCGCCGTTGATCGGGGGGGGGTTTCTCTTTTTTTTATATTTTTAAAATTTATGAAAGGAAAAATATGATTGGCCGAGGACTATATTAAATTTTTAAATAGTGTTTTCTTAAACGAACTCCTTTTTAAACCCAACGACTGTCGCCCCTAGCTAAATACCCCCATTCCGAACACAATGGGATATGTTTCGTAGGCCAATTCGACTGTTACAGTCAGTTATTTTCCAAATTAAAGTATAAAACATTTAATTTTTAACTCTGAACGCACATTTCAATTTGCCAGGGCCACAAACTGATTCGAAAAATTCCAGAAAAATAAATCTAGCTATGTTTTGACGCTACGGTCCCAACAAAACTAGTTTCGTCGAATTCTGAGGTCGTTTGAAAAATGGCCATCTTCTGGTCGATCCAATTTAACAGAAATCGACCAAACACATTTTCTTTTGCCACGCTCACATACTAGCTTCAAAAATTTTGAAATTTGAAACCTAGCAATAGTTTGACATCCCGGACCCAGCAAAAGTCGTTTCGTCGAATTCCGAGGTCGTATGCAAAATATCAATTTTCCAGGGCTATATATTCTATTACCGACCCTTCTGAAAATTCATTCGGCCATAACTTTTGATTCCCGTTATGAAACTTCGATTTTTCAGATTCGTTAGAAAGGTATTGACTAACAGATTTAAATATTTTTGGTTTCGCTAAAATCCGTTATATTTTCCACCCTGCGCAGTCAGTCAAAGTTCGAGTTCAAATTTTCAAACTGACTCACTATTTCTAATTCACTATTTTATTGAAATATTCCATTTCAATTGTTCAAATTCCTTTGAAATAATCAATTTAAAAATTTTAAATTGGCTCTTATTTTCCGGGTTATTACAATCTCCCCTACTTAAAACTTTTCGTCCTCGAAAAGGAAACAACAGTAAAGTAGGAAATAAAATGTATATGCAAAGTATTGTAAAGGTACCTTGCACCGGAGTTAGTCAGAGATATCCACTCTGCATTTGGGGTAAGCTTGCTTAATGCTTTCCTCAGTTTCCCAAGTACAGTCTCTAGGATCACTGCTCCACTGCACTTTAACTAAATGAACCTTTTTGCTTCTGAGTTCTCTAGTTTCTTTGCCAACAATCTTTAATGGCTCTCTCCTGAGTGCTAATTCTGGAGTTATCTCCACATCCCGTTGCGCTGCTTCTTCTACAACAAGATCTGGATCATGCACATGTCTCCTAAGTTGAGATACGTGAAAAACATTGTGCACTCCAGGCAACCAATCTGGTAATTGAACCCTATAAGCAAGAGTTCCAATTCGCTCAAGTATAGGAAAGGGACCAATAAATCTCGGTGCCAACTTCCCAGTCTTTCCAAATCTGATTACTCCTCTCATCGGAGAAACCTTTAAATAAACATGATCACCAACAGTAAATGTCAAATCTCTCCTTCTAGAGTCTGCATAACTTTTCTGTCGGCTTTGGGCGGTTTTCAAACGCTTCTTGATGAAGTCCACTTTATCAGATGCTTCTCTAATCATATCGGGTTCTAGTACAAGTTTGTTGCCAGGTTCTACCCAACATGCTGGAGATCTGCAGGGTCTGCCATATAATGCTTCAAATGGTGACATTCTCAAACTTGCTTGATAGCTATTGTTATATGAGAATTCTGCCAAATGCAAATGATCTTCCCATGACCCACCAAAATCGATTATACAAGCCCGCAATAAATCTTCCAGAATTCTATTCACCCGCTCAGTTTGGCCATCTGTTTGAGGGTGATAAGCGGTGCTCATATTCAGTTTTGTTCCCAATTCTGTCTGGAAAGCCTCCCAGAACTTGCTAGTAAATAGGGGATCTCTATCACTGACTATGCTGATGGGAATTCCATGCAGCTTAACAATTTCTTTGAAATATATCTGTGCTAGACTTTGGGCAGTTCTATTGGATCTGATAGGTATAAAATGGGCAGTCTTCGTGAAGCGATCTACGATTACCCAAATGCTGTCATTACCTTTCTTGGTTCGCGGCAAGCCATATATGAAATCCATGGAAATTTGTTCCCATTTCCAGCCTGGGACTTCCAATGGTTGCAACAGTCCAGCTAGCTTCTGTTGGTCACTCTTGACCAATTGACAAGTAGGGCATCTGCTAACATACAAAGAAATATCTCTTTTCATTGCCTTCCACCAGAAAGTGCGTTTGATATCATTGTACATTTTACTCACCCCAGGATGGATGCAAAATTTGGATTTATGGCATTCATCCAGCACTTCTCTTTTGAGCTCAAGAAGGTTGGGAACACAAATTCTCCCATTCAGCCTCAGAACTCCTTCTTTATTTACTTGAAAGCTTGAGGGTTCTCCATTCTGGATTCTTTCTTTGATCTTTCGAATGAAATAATCATTCTTCTGGAGAGCACATATCTTATCGATCAAGCTAGGTGTAATTATAAGATGGGCAACGATTGCGGTCTTTCTACAAAGCGCATCCGCTACTACGTTAGCTTTCCCCGGCGTATACAGGATATCAAGATCATACGCTGCAAGAAATTCTAGCCAACGCTGCTGTCTCAGATTCAGATCTTTCTGGGTATATAAATACTTCAACGATTGATGATCTGTGTACAGTATAAATTTCTCGCCCAACAAATGATGCCTCTAGATTTTCAAGGCAAATACGATGGCTAGCAACTCAAGATCATGAGTCACATAATTCTTCTCATGTGGTTTCAATTGGTGGCTTGCATAAGCGACTACTTGGCCTCTCTGCATTAACACTGCACCAAGACCTCTAATAGAAGAATCTGTCCAAACTGTTAAATCCTGATTGCCATCAATAATTGTCAACACTGGAGCGGTGGTCAGCTTCGATTTCAATTCGTGGAAAGCTTTTTCACAGTCGGAAGTCCACTTAAACTTCTCATGTTTCTTTGTGAGCTTCGTTAACGGACCGGATATCTTCGAAAAATCCTTAACGAACTTTCGATAATAACTAGCCAACCCCATAAAACTTCTAACTTCTGTGGGAGTAGTGGGTTGTTTCCAGTCTTGAATCGCTATTATTTTGCTTGGGTCAACAGAAATTCCTTTCTCTGACACGACATGGCCAAGAAATTTAACTTCTTCTTGCCAGAAGACACATTTAGAGAATTTGGCTTTGAAGACGTTCTTCCTTAGAATCTCCAATACTTGTTCTAAGTGTTTTTCATGCTCGGGTTTTGATTTGGAGTAGATTAAAATATCATCGATGAATACGAGGACAAATTTATTCAGAACTCCCCTGAACACTCTATTCATTAGATCGACAAAGTATGCTGGAGCGTTGCATAGGCCAAACGTCATTACTAACCATTCATAAAATATGTCTGGACCTCTGAAAGCGGTCAAAGGAACACACTCTTCTGCTATTCTCAATTGATGAAAACCTGTAGCTAGGTCCATTCGGGAAAATACTTTCGCCCCATTCAATTGGTCTAGCAAGTCATCAATGCGGGGTAATGGATATTTATTTTTAAGCGTCTGTTTGTTGAGGTCTCGGTAATCAACACATAATCTAAGAGTACCGTCTGACTTCGGGACAAACACAACAGCTGCACCCCAATTGGAAAAATTCGGTCTGATTAGACCTTTCCACAACAGTTGACGAGTTTGATCGCCTAATTCTTCTTTTTCTTTCGGAGTCATTCTACGAATTGGATGCACCACTGGTCTGGCATTAGGAATTAGATCGATTCGGAATTCTATTTCTCTTTGCGGAGGTAAGTTTTCAACTTCTTCAAACACATCCGCATAGTTTCTAACAATCGGAATCTTTTCTATGGAGGTGGGGATAAGTTCTAATGCCGACCAAAATTATTCTCTATTCGGATTCGAACCATGACAGGGTATATATATATGTCCAAGCTCCGTTCGAATTTTAACAATTCTTTCCGCACACTTCACTTCGGCTTCATATTTCGTTAACCATTCTAACCCAAGGATAACGACGAATTCAGGAAAATCCATAACAATCAAATTAATGGGAAATTTGTAGAAAGAATAAGAGATCGGCACTCTACAATATGAACCAAGAGTAACAGGACCCCCTATCAGGTTATGAACTTCAACCGATTCTTTGAGCTTTCGCTGTTTTAACTTTAATTTGTGCACTGTGTTTATAGCAATAAAACTACGCGATGCACCTGTGTCAAATAATACAGAAACAGGAATATTTTTAATTGTAAGGGTACCTCCCAAAACATCGGGTTTACCTGCTCCATCGGAAGCAGCTGGCTGGCTAGACCCGTCATAGACATGAGCTACTGTAGCTTTCTTCAGCAAAGGACAGTCTTTGACCAGATGATCGGTCTTGCGACAGTTGAAGCACGAGCGAGGGTTCTGAGAGCCTTGGCTCGAGCCTTGAGAATTCGTTTTCTGTCTCTTTGGAGCTGTACAGACGTTTGAGTAGTGCCCCGGCTTACCAAAGTTAAAGCAATTTCCTCTTGGCGGCTTGCCAGTCTGAGGTTTTGAAGATGGTGCTTGGCTTGACTCGCCCTGATTTACAGCAGGCTTGCGCTTGTTTCCGGCTTGGCTTCTAGCGCGATCCTGATCCAGATGCCTTTGATCAAGGTCTTCATAGTTGCATGTCATTTCCACTAGCTCGTTGAATTCCAGCTTGACATGGGCCATGGCTCTATCATGATATTGTCGTCTCAGCCCAAGGATAAACCTCTTATTTTTGGATTTCGCGGTGGCGATGAGTTCCGGAGCATAGGGCGACAACATTGTGAATTTGTTCAGATAATCTTGCACGGAAAGATCCCCTTGCTGGAGATTGGCGAAGTCATCGTGCATTCTTTCTAGAGCTTGTTCTGGGACATATTTCTCCTTGAAGAGTTCTTTGAATCCATCCCATGTTCTTCCAGCTTCTCTATTCCCGGCGGTAAGAGATTCCCACCATAATTCAGCTTGTTCCTGCATAAGCCAGGCGCCCATAATAGCTTTGTCTTCGTCTCCAAGCCTTAGGCCTTCAAGAATTTTCTCGCATGTTTTGAGCCATGCAAGGGCCTCTATTACGGTGCCAGTTCCCAAGAAGGTCTTGCCTCCTAAGTTCTTATATCTCTTAGCTACTCGGTCAAGCTCGAAGTATTGAGCTGCCGGAGGTTGTATCAAAGGTCCTTCTTGAGCTGGGATTTCTCCCCTTCCTCTGCCTCGGCCGGCACGGCCTCCTCTAGCGGCGGCTGCTCTGGTAGCCATTTGTCAAATTCTGTATAAGCAACGAAAAAAGTCAGCTAACTGAAATGATAGTCTATTGCATAGTTAAGCAGAAATTTCTACGGAAAGATAACGATGGACTGATCAATTGTTTTTGCTATTCTGCTCAGCTCATTCTAGGACCTTACTAGTCCTATCTCTAATGAGCGACTCGCCTTAGAATACTACTGATTCTATTTTGACGAAGTGTTTAATGTGTTAGACTCCAGAACTAAGGTTAACCAAAGCTCTGATACCAGCTGTGACGATCCCAAAACCCCGTGACATGGTGTTAAGGATAATCATTGGAATATAACACATTAATCATCATTAGCAGATCACAGATAATAGCATAACCAGAAAATAGAATAATTTACACACATATGACAGCAGAATCATATAGATATCATCACATCAGAGAAGCACAGTACAGGATACAACTTAGTGCATAATGATACATAATCAGTCACCATCGCCAGAGGCGGAATCATACATAAAGAGTACACGAAAGGAATATCAGTCTACATCGCCAGTGGCGGAATCATAATATAGATACAATAATGGCGGAGAAAATCCAAGTCAGCACGGTGTAGTCAAGCCTCGCGATGAGCCAAAAGGTGCGTCAGAAACCTGTAACTAGGTTGCCCGTGTGAAAATGAGGGCACCCGAGTTTGCAAGGTGAAACAAACTAAGAGTCGGTCATGGGACTGGTATGAGAAATCTACTCAACTTATTAACAACAATAGTAAGGCAAATCAAAGGACCACGCCACTTTCGCGGAACGGGTTTACTCCAATGAGTGCTAGTGCATGAAATAAAGTAAATGATTAAATCAACGCAATGCTTTTTATAAAATGAAGCCATTATAAGACTCAGGTCCCATCACACAATGCAACGCAAGCCGGAGGATAGAGTTTTCCCTTATAATGGCCAAAAATGCTTCATACGAATAAAACAAAAGTGTTGACATTATTACTAGTGCATATATGTTTCAAAAGCAAATTCAATCATAAATATCAATCCTAGACGGCATGTGTACCATATATCATGTCGCCATACTAGTAATACAATCACATCCGCATATATCGTATTGGAAATTGGATTCCTTCATGAGTCGAGGCAAGGGGCAAGCTCCTCTCCGATTCGAGACACTCTAGCAAATGCCTCGGGACCGCACACAGCAATCCCCTGGATCCTCCAAGGCCGGTCCTCTCTTACTTTTGAGGATTAATTATTCCTGAACACACGTTTCCCGGTCCTTACAGACCTATAATCGAGGCGCCTCGCATTCCAACAACCACACAGGTGAAAAGTAGATATAAATGTCAGGGCTGGGAGGTCACTGACACCACCATAGCTAGAAAGAAACGTCATGCACTCCTTGGGTCCTTCTCCCGTTTTTGACTCATACCGGGGTGTGAGGCTCGCGAATTCACGTTATACACAAAGCTACGTCACACAGACCATGCTTTGATCATCAACCACAAGACTTTGCTTTGCAACAGAAGCCTTGATCATATGCCACTTAGGCGTGCCACACAGGCAATCCACTCCATGCGACTGATTTCTGTCAATACATAACCTCTGAGCTCGTACGTCTCAGAGAAGGGCGTTAAGAAAGAGAATAAATTCTCCGCCGCCAAACAGATATGTATTTAACAGAGATCAATCAACACAGAACAAAATCCAATGTCAGACACACAGTCCATTTACAAGTCCGTTCTGGGTCTGAACGAAACCGGAGGCACCAATTCCTCGCATGTCCGTACAATCAACAGTATGTTTGGACGGCTACTACTTCAATTCCTTCATGGTAGCTACTCTAGTCACGAGTATCAGTAGCGCCCATCCATCCAATGTGGAGATCGTCGGTCTTCAGCCGTCTTCGACTCTTCGACTTCTCAACGTCGATCGATTATTTGAAATGAGATAAACTCGGCCTTTTCAAATAACCCACGTATATTTAGATTTTTAAATCAATCAATCACATGGTTGGACTATTCAACAATCACATTTCAGTTATTTAGTTATAATTTTCATGTCAAATACATTCAACCATCACATATCAAGCAAACACAACAAAATTGGTTTATTTCCACTCTTTATCGTCAATAGTATTTTATAACGATATATCGCCATTTTTATTTAATTTAAAACGGCCATATTTAATTAAACGACGTTTCAGGTCGTGTCGATGCACTGGCGCTGCTTTCCACTAATTTTGTTTTACCCATACAGGAAAATCTAACCGTTGGATCTTACAAATTTTACATCATTAGGAAGGTCATTTCAAAACGAATCCAACGGTTTCAGTTTTGGGAAAATCCGACTGTCGGATCTTCCACACTAACCATTTGAAGTTACGATTTCAATTTACGAACTGCAGCGTCGTTATTCGATTTAATTTAATTATATATATATATAAATATAATCGTTTCTAGCGCTGTTTTTCTTCAGTTTTGAATTAAACATTCCAGACAATCCAACCGTCGGATCTTCACAAAGTTGGTGCCGTTGGAAAGATATTTCCAAGGCGAACCCAACGGTTGAGGTTTAAGGAAAATCCAATGGTCGGATCTTCCGCACTAGTCGTTTGAAAGCACGGTTTCAAAATATGAACTGCACGGCCACGTTTCGTTTTAATTCTATTTATATTTATATATTTATATAAATATAGTTCATTCAAAAATTCCTATATCGTTTCCACTTCAATTATTTCACTAACGCCTTTAATTTTTGGAAAATTTCGCCATAACCTCCTTTGTACGGAAGGGTCTGGTAAAATTCCCAAATAGCCACACGGGCGTCTCATATCAAAAAGAAAAAGAAAAAGCCAAGCGGCTAGCCAACAGGCTCATAAAATCATCACCCAAACAAAGCGGTAAATGTGTACCTATTTGTCGGGCACAAAATTCTATTTCTCTTCTCTAGCCCCTTTTTGCTTTGACCTGTTCAATAGATATGCATGTACATATATACAATTCCTGACATTTATCATTTTCCATTCAATTTCATATTTGATTTGCTTTGGTTTAAAAACACCATTCATTCTAATGTTGCATGCATAGGCTAAAATCATATCATTAGCTAGTTAATGTATATTTCAACTCATGCACGTTTATTTGAACAAGTGGCTATTTTTAACACTTCACATTTCAAAGATGATAATTTTGGCGAACTAAAATAGATTTCAACACATGACTATTTTATTTAGTTCCTATGCATGTTAAAAATAATCTTTCTATCACAAATATTTATTTCAACGTCCGCATATCTTTAGCATATCACAAATATGATAAAAATGATATTTTTACCATTTTAAATATTTATTCGACAAATAGATGTTCAGCACTTCATAGTTTCAATAAAAATGTAATTTTTATCGTTCGATCTTTTTATTCAACACATGAACTTTTCCACTACACACACTTCTCAACAAATGAGCATTTCCACACATGGACATTTTATTTATGTTGTTCATCTTAGAAAGATGGGATTTTTATGATTGAAATTATTTATATATGGTGAATATTTTTCCTACTTCATATATATATAAAAATGTGATTTTTATTATTTAAACACTTCATTCATTCACAAATGAATCTAATTTTCACGCAACACTTTTCATCACACAAACATTTCCACACATGGATATATTTTCAACATATGGCTTTAATTTCAACGCATGAAAATAATTTCAACATATGAAAATAATTCTAACACCCAAAGATTATTCAAAATTTCGGCAGCATAACGGCAGGGTAGTTAAAACCGGCACCGTCCCTAGTACGGCTCCTCGCTCTACCTTAAAACCTCACGGTTTTTGACAATGGGGATTCATGCATCTAATTCGCACGCAGGCGGCATGTTTATTTTTATTTCCACAAATATTTCCAATTCATTTCAATCACCAATGGGTATTTTTCAACCACAACCAAACAATATCAACCACAAACAATTATTCAACCATTCGTATTTTTCACCCAATATTTCACACCAATTCACCACAATAAATATCGTCCATGGTTTGTGGACGAGGGGAGTATATATATATATATATAATATATATTTGCTATATTTTACTTGCATTTCAACACATATACCAATTATTCTATGCATGTAAAAATTCATACTTCGCTTATATAGCTTACACTACGCATGTACATGAGGTATACAACACGTATGTAATTTATATTTCGCTTATATAAATTATACACGACATTTTCCATTCAATTTCACGATAATTTAGATTTCTCACCTTGGCTTTCTGAGCGCTAAAAATCGATACGATGTCAGAAAAATCCGCAGCTCCTTCTATTGGGTAGAGAGCTTCCTTGGGTCTCGATGTTTCCTGTTTCATCGAATTTCGTCAACACACCAAAAAGATATGATTTTTCAAAGTGTAAAGATCAAAGAAAAACTCACTTTCACGAGCTTCAAAACTAGGTTTACAATTTTCGAGAAATCCGTGGCACGTGGGGACGATCAGGGAGTTGGACGTGGAAGAGGGGAGAGAGGGCTTTAAATCGGTGGTGGTTTGGTGGCGTTCGGTGGTCGGTGGCGTTCAGGGCGGCGGCGGGAAGTGTTCGACTTCCTGGCGTCGATACAGGCGGAGGAGGCGACGAGGGGGGCGGCGGTTGGGTCGGATTTGAAGAGGAGGCTGGGGCGCGTCGGATGGTGGCGGCGGCGAAGGCTGAAGGTGGCGGTAGCGGCGGCGGCGGAGGAGAGAAGGTGGTGAACGCGTTTCGCCGTTGATCGGGGGGGTTTTTCTCTTTTTTTTATATTTTTAAAATTTATGAAAGGAAAAATATGATTGGCCGAGGACTATATTAAATTTTTAAATAGTGTTTTCTTAAACGAACTCCTTTTTAAACCCAACGACTATCGCCCCTAGCTAAATACCCCCATCCCGGACACAATGGGATATGTTTCGTAGGCCAATTCGACTGTTACAGTCAGTTATTTTCCAAATTAAAGTATAAAACATTTAATTTTTAACTCTGAACGCACATTTCAATTTGCCAGGGCCACAAACTGATTCGAAAAATTCCAGAAAAATAAATCTAGCTATGTTTTGACGCTACGGTCCCAACAAAACTAGTTTCGTCGAATTCTGAGGTCGTTTGAAAAATGGCCATCTTCTGGTCGATCCAATTTAACAGAAATCGACCAAACACATTTTCTTTTGCCACGCTCACATACTAGCTTCAAAAATTATGAAATTTGAAACCTAGCAATAGTTTGACATCCCGGACCCAACAAAAGTGGTTTCGTCGAATTCCGAGGTCGTATGCAAAATATCAATTTTCCAGGGCTATATATTCTATTACCGACCCTTCTGAAAATTCATTCGGCCATAACTTTTGATTCCCGTTATGAAACTTCGATTTTTCAGATTCGTTAGAAAGGTATTGACTAACAGATTTAAATATTTTTGGTTTCGCTAAAATCCGTTATATTTTCCACCCTGCACAGTCAGTCAAAGTTCGAGTTCAAATTTTCAAACTGACTCACTATTTCTAATTCACTATTTTATTGAAATATTCTATTTCAATTGTTCAAATTCCTTTGAAATAATCAATTTAAAAATTTTAAATTGGCTCTTATTTTCCGGGTTATTACAATAGACTTAGATACATTTTATTACATGCCAAGATTACTATTAGGTGTTTAAATCTAAAAATAACATGAACTTACAAAAAATGAATGGATCTTTTTTTCTGGGATCTGATTTCTGAATTTGTTAGTCTATCCTTTGATGTAGACGTTTGGTTCTCTAGTTTGGATTTGGT
This sequence comes from Allium sativum, assembly GCA_030737875.1. Lineage (NCBI taxonomy): Eukaryota > Viridiplantae > Streptophyta > Magnoliopsida > Asparagales > Amaryllidaceae > Allium > Allium sativum. Next base: position 582,477,560 of record CM060915.1, on the reverse strand, counting down.
TTGGAGCTTTCTAACTTGATTTCTAATTTGGAGAAGATGGAGGCTAGACTAGCTTAGGGATGGACAGCATGACGGCTTCATAGAATTAGATTGTGAGGTTTAGGGTTAAGGTTTGGGGTGTTTATATAGAATTCTAGGATTAATTCTAACCTTTAGATTAGTTTAGGAGAAATCAGAGCCATCAAACCAAAGAGATGTGTCATCCAGCCAACCACAACACGACACATAAGCCCTAATACTGCAGAAATTAGTCATCGGCCTATTAGAGAAGGCCACATCAGCTCAGGCGTATGAAAATTCATCACTGGATCTGGATCAAAAAGGGGTCGACTCCCTACGGGGGGTCAACACCTATGTCGAAACCCCTATAGGGGGGTCGACACCTATGTCGACTCCCCATGGAGGAGGGGGAGTCGACACCTCTGAGCGGGAAATTTCCCGCTTAGCCCGCTCTGACTGAATTTCGAATTTCGAACTGTTTTGATTTTTAGTTACTATTTTAATTTACTTTCTGTTTAAACTTGAAATCTTCTGAACTCCATAACTTCTTCATACGGAGCCCGATTTACGCAAACTCGGACTCTATCTCAAGCAAAATTCCGAGATGAACGCAATGGCTTAATCCATTTCACCGAATTCTTCACCTATAAATTAAGTGTTCTTAGATTTGTTAATTTAATATTCATAGAAAATACGGGGTGTTACATTCTCCCCTCCTTAAAGGATTTCGTCCTTGAAATCTCCAAGTCAAGACGAATGCATATCCTACCATCAAACATTCATCTACTCAACCATTCAGCCATAAGCATCCATTGTCCTTAAAAAGATTACTAATGCTTTCATGATCATATGCATAGTGTGTGTATATGCCCTTTTCTAATGCAAAATCAGGCAGTCTACTGATTCAGTTGACCTCCTTGATGCGAACCATGTCGGTGCTATGAGTCCATCATGTATGCAATTATTCCTAATCATATTTTATAACTTCTATATGAGTGCACAATCATTCATACAAATGCAACGCCCACATGATAACACACCAAGTTTCAATCCATATATAAATACATATATGCATATGCAATATGAAAGTGACTAAGCCGATCTAGTACCTAATGTGTGTGTATATGCATCCACGAGCAACCACTAGCAACCATCAGTCATAACATGTTTCAAATACTTGTTTACATCCATTGGTTTCTACCTAAGGATTAAGAATAGGACCGAGGAGATATACTTAAGAGATAGATACAAGCATGCATAAATTTATGGAAAAAGAGATCAAGGATGTACCCTCAAAAAGAAAAGGGTAGGATGCGCGTATCTTGTCTTAAGTCTCCCAAGTCGTGTCTTCTTCAGCGTCACTCCATTGTACTTTAACTAGCTTGACCTCCATTTCCAAAACTCACTAGTAAAGATAGGATCTCGATCACTTACTATGCTAGAGGGTATCCCATGTGGTCGAACTATCTTTCCAAGATAAGCAAATGTTAACCATGATACCAAGTGTATATACTAAGATGATTAGAGGTCTCTCCACTACTTAGCTTATCCATCTTGTCACAAATCTGAAGGTCTTCATGTTACGCCGCTCCTATCCGATCCAAAAGCGTAGGCCGCTCTTCTAGCGATGCCAACATACCAGGTACAAACTTGACCGAGGGTCTAAACTAAAGGTTGCTATGTACTTCAAACTTTACCTTTCTTAAGGTCAATCTCTTTCTACTTAGGGCGCCTTCCACAACATTAACCTTGTTAGGGGTATATGTAATCTCAAGGTCGTATGAGGCAAGAAATTCCATCTATTGTTATTGCCTCAAATTTCAAATCTTTTTGCGAGAACAAATATTTTAAGGACTTAGGATCTGTATATAGTTCAAACTTTCTCTCTTAAATAATGATGCCATGACTTAAGAGCGAACACTATAACAGCTAATTCCAAGTCGTGGGTAGGATAGTTTTTCTCATGTACTTTCAGCTATCTTCTTCCATAACAAACTACTCTCTCTTCTTGCATTAAGAGAACTCCTAACCCTATCCCGCATGCATCCGTATAAACTGCAAATGTCTTGTTCCCTTCGGGCAATGTCAAGGCTGAGGTTGTCGTCAAGGTTCTCTTCAGTCATTGGAAAGCAACATCACAAATAAAATCCCAAGCAAAAGTTAGATTCTTCTTCGTCAATCTAGTAAGTGGGGCTGATACCTTCACAAAGCCTGTAATTAACTTCCTATACCAGCCCTCTAATCCAAGAAAACTTCTTACTCCCGTTGCATTCCTTGGGACCTTCTAATCTTGCACCGCAACTACTTTTGTGGGATCTACTGTTATCCCTTCCTTGGATATCACATGTCTTTGAAACCTTACTTCTTCTCTCCAAAATGGAGAACCTAGCCTTAAGCTGATGTGTTTGGGGGGTATCCGAGATTTCCCTTAGATACAAAACATGTTTTCCCCACTCTTAGAGAAAAGCAAAATATCATCTATGCACAAGCGAAGTGAATCATCCGTCGTTGTAGCGAAAACAACTGGAGCACTCTATTCAGAAATACTTTGCATTATGACCCCTTTCTCAAGTAACTCTTTTAATTGTTTATTGAGCCTTTCCTTTCCCTTGGAGTCATGTGTCGTACAAATAATGCAACTGGCTTTGCATTGTCAACTAGATATATGCGGAAGTCTATCTCAAGTTTTAGGGGCCAAACCCCTAACCTAATCAAAAACATCTGCGTACTCATGGACTATTCTAATGGATCACAAATCGTCGATAGATGCATCAAGTGATTATAGGTAGCTCAGCCAAACTGATCCCTTAGGATCGCACGAAATCTCGAGGGTATTCCCGAGGCAAATCAAAAGTCTAACTACCCTCCTTTCACAATTACTAGCTAACCAATCCATGCCTAGAATCAACCCATGGCCCATAAGCATTACACTTAAACTCAATACTTAATACAGCTATTCTCAAATCCTTACAAACCAAAGATAAATGAGCCAAGCCACCAATTGGATTTGAGACAATAATGGGATCTACTATGCAAGTACTAAGGTGTAGAGACTCACTATGGAAGCAGATATAACCGAATGTGAATCGCTAAAATCAAAAAGAGTACTAATAGGACGATCAAAAAGAAAAACTAAACTTTCTCAATGGAAACTTTAATACCTCTCTCTCCGGTATTTTGGTGGCGAGAGCACGCACTTGCCAACCTGAAAATCCTGTACTTTGTTCTTGCCCTTGTCCTTAATTATATGACCCATTATACCATAATAAAGGCACGTACTCTTGTCTTAGATTTTACTATTCTTTCCTCCCTTCTTGTCCTGTGGTTCTTCCACTTACACCTCTTTCTTTTTACCTTTTTTGTGAACCAAGTCCATATCCATAAGTTTCTCATCCTTAGGTTGTGCCCCTTAGCCAAACTCCCTCATTCTCATCCTTACCATCCTTATGTAACATGTTGACAAGTCTCTCGAAAGCTGCCTCCATTGCACGGAAAACCCTACAAAGACTGAAAGAAAATTAGCCACAGCTGAAACTACTGTGACTATATATGAAAGTTGGACAATTCTTCGCCCTTTGACAGGTGTCGTAGTCTCATCAAGCCTACGGAACCATGCCACGATGAGGTTACCTCCGAGAAAGCCAGGAGCCCCGGGGACTCAGAAAAGAAGGAAATAAGGATTCAAACAGAAGATCAAAAGTTAGTGCATATGGCTTTGGGGAATATGCCCCTAAAACAAAACTTTTCTTTTGGAAATTCTTCTTTTAAAACCATTTTGAAAATAATTTTTCAAATCTTTTATCTGATCCAGTAACTATTAGCTCTGATACCAAGTGTAACACCCCACCTCTATTAATGTCACTCACAAAGGAAATGCATTAACTTCAGTGAAGCGTTATAGGTAAAAGATGCAGATAAATTAAACAAAGTCATTTTATAAGCAACGTAGTTCAGTCAAGCTTTTACAACAATCGATGCAATCATACTTTAAAGTACTACATAAAACTTCTGTCTTGATTCAAAAACTTGCAAGTATATAAAAAGCATAAAACATGGCAAAGTAGCATAAGTCCCCAAATTAAAGTGCAAACACAACCATAGCCAAAGATAAGAGGATCCAAGCAATACATCAAAGAATCTTCAAGCTTGGAAAGAGAAACGGTCCAAACTGAGCTGAGCTATTCCTTCCCTGACTAGCTGGAGGGAGAAACGGAAGAAAAGAAGACGAAAGAAAACGGGTCAGACACAAAGCATGGTAAGTCCAGTGACTTTCAGTATGTAAACAGGTAAAAGCAATATGACATGAATAAACAGAATATAAGACAATACCGTGATAAGAGGGATAATAAGACAAGATTAGCATAAGGTATGATAAGGAAAGATAAACTGAATGCGCTTTTACTTTTTCTCTGCTTTGCTACTACCCTATTATTCTGGTTTCTATATCTCTGCACCACCTAACTAGCGGCCCAACTAGAAAACTGTATAAAATGATAATGTGATCCCAATCCCTGCAATTGTGGTAGCCTTCAGGTGTACATCTATTATGAGGATCCCACCTCAATCTTCCTAATTGCCATGGATATGTTAGATGTACCCTTACTACCCTATTGATCGGCTCCCTTACTCGCATGTTGTATTACTTATGTCATTTGACATCGCTTGTATGCATTCGTTACTTGTGTCATTCGGCCCGCTTGTATGTAGATACCTGTGCTGGCCCCATCACGGGGTGCATCAATTCCCATGATGGCGACCTGACACGATTCAAGATGCACAGTGTATACTATTGATGCCCAATGCCTGCTTTTCCACTCCGGAGCACGTGCACGCCCATACTCCGTCGGAACAACACTGCTGCACCACCCGCGGCTATTTTGACCGCTTATAATCAGCCCAGTAATTGTGCCCCACCCTGCCTAGCTCAGGGTACCATGATACATCTATGTGGGTTACTGCTGAAATGGGTCCCCCTTACTAGGGTTTCTTAATCAACATGTTTTAATGGTTAAGTGTTCTCAATTTAACTTAACCCCATCCATTTGCTTAATTAGCATGTTGTACTGGTTAAGTGTTGCCTATTCATATGTTACTTAACCCTCTCACTAATTCACACATGTTTATTTGACGGTTAAGTTTGTAAGCCTATATATACTAATATTACCCACTTACCCAAGATTTACTTAACCCTTCCCCTTATCAAGTCCATATGTATTATTGGTTAAGCTTGCGTTAACCCTATCCACTTTGTTCATATAATATTGGTTAAGTTGTCTTCTTGTCCATGTTAACTTAACCCACCCACCTAACATGTTATATTGGTTAAGTTGTTATTATTAACTTAACCCTTCCCATTCATCATGTTGTATTGGTTAAGTGTTTCCTATTAACTTAACCCTGTTCATTCATCATGTTATATTGGTTAGGTGTTTCCCCTTGGCTTAACCCCACTCGTTCATAATGTTATGTTGGTTAACTTAACCCTACTCATTCATCATGTTGGATTTGGTTAAGTGTTTCCTATTAACTTTACCCTTCCACTTGTCATGTTACCTTAGTTAAGCGTTGCCCTATTACACATCATGTTATATTGGTTAAGTTTTGCCCTCTTGTGTTAACTTAACCCTACCATTCTTAGCATGTCCGTTCATTAGCATTAATTCATTCATTAATGCCTCAACCTCTCACATTAGAACTGTTGTTTGCGGTTGCTGGATGTGCCAGGCGGTTCCGGGTAGACTTCTACCGCAAACTCATTCTAACCTCGGGTTTTGAGCTTAATGCGCTAACCTCTCACATTAGATCTATATTGTCGCGGTTGCTAGATGTGCCGGACGGTTCTGGGCAGTCTTACACCGCAACTCAATCTATCCTCGGGTTAGGCACGTTCATCTTTAGCCAATTTACATATTTATCATACATGTCCAAGTCTAGATTTTATATACTAATTATCCCAAATTTTACAAAACTATCATGTTCCAATTCTCAAGTTATGCCCAACCAAGCCAATTGCAAGTTATGCCCTACAAATTAAATTTCAAGTTATTGCTCAAAGTAGGTTACACCTAATCTCCCTAAATTTACAATAATAGTATGCCCCAAAATCACAATATACATTATGCTTGGCGCCCCAATCAATAGTTATGCCTAATCTAGTTTTAATATTCCAATTTTTCCCCAAGTTTGTAATAATAACAATTATGCCCCAAATCAAAAGTTACAAATTATGTTCCACTATTACCAAATAGATTATTCCCCAAATGTCAATTACAAGTTATGCCCAACAATTTCACCAAAATAGGTTATACCCAAATATTCCCCGTATTCCAATCATTCGTTTTTCGCGATTTCAGCCTAGGTTCGAATGTAACCCAGGTTCATAAAAGAAAAAGGAAATAGGGGAAGAGAGAGAAAGAGCATAAAATAAGAACAGGCATAAAAATAGGCATGTAGCAAAAGACCTAATACAAGAAATTTAGATCCAACAAAGATAGATTCTTGAATAAGCTGATACAATCATTATCGCAGGCATAAGAATAACATCATGAACCAAAAAGGATTATATATTCGACGTTCAACAAAGATAAGCATGATTGAATCAATATAATAACTTCTTAGGCATGTAAAATCATAGATTCAATAGAAAGATAGGGGTAAATCTGAAAAGATTGTCTCATCATCAAGCATAGACTTAGATCCATTTTATTACATGCCAAGATTACTATTAGGTGTTTAAATCTGAAAATAACATGAACTTACAGAAAATGAACGAATCTTGTTTTCTGGGATCTGATTTCTAAATTTGTTAAGCTATCCTTTGAAGTAGACGTTTGATTCTCTAGTTTGGATTTGGTTTGGAGCTTTCTAACTTGATTTCTAATTTGGAGAAGATGGAGGCTAGGCTAGCTTAGGGATGGACAACATGACGGCTTCATAGAATGAGATTGTGAGGTTTAGGGATAAGGTTTGGGGTGTTTATATAGAAGTCTAGGATTAATTCTAGCCTTTAGAATAGTTTAGGAGAAATCAGAGCCATCAAACCAAAGAGATGTGTCATCCAGCCAACCATAGCACGACACATAAGCCCTAATACCTCAGAAATTAGTCATCGGCCATTCAGAGAAGGCCACATCAGCTCACGCGTATGAAAATTCATCACTGGATCTGGATCAAAAAGGGGTCGACTCCCAACAGGGGGTCGACACCTATGTCGACACCCCTATAGGGGGTCGACACCTTTGTCGACTCCCCTTGGGGGGGTCGACACCTCTGAGCGGGAAATTTCCCGCTCAGCCCACTCTAACTGATTTCGAATTTCGAACTATTTTGACTTTTAATTACTATTTTAATTTAATTTCTGTTTAAAATTGAAATCTTCTGAACTCCATAACTTCTTCATACGAAGCCCGATTTACGCAAACTCGGACTCTATCTCAAGCAGAATTCCGAGATAAATGCATTGGCGTAACCCGTTTCATCCAATTCTTATCCTAAAAATTAAGTGTTCTTAAATTTGTTAATTTAATATTCATAGAAAATACGGGGTGTTACAGTACATATTATAGAGCCTATAGCTCGCTAGTTTTCATATTTTAATATATGAAAGGATTAGGAGGTATAGCATACAAAATGTTGCATTTTGTAAAAGATGTTTTGAAATCTCTATTCTATTAACAATAAATTTTGGTTACTGTTTTAAAAAGAATGGAGTAGGTAAGGATTAGGGCCTAGAAAGAACGAGAGAAAGTTAAGGCTATTAATTAAATCATAAGAACCAACTGGAGATTTGTTGAGCTGAGTAATTCTCTGAGTGTTAATCTGATGTTGATTTCGGTCTTCGGGGTTGATACTTAGGGAATTATTCCCTTACCAATTTACGGTCAGGGATTAGCTAATTTTGAACCAATGAAATTTCCCGTAGAATGCATAAGCATTGCGAGTCTAGGATTGTTGCTTAAGAGAAGCATAGGCTTGTAGTGCACAACAAGGACTAGTAGTAACTACTTTGTAGAGAAGGACAAGTAAGCGTGTAGATCCTGTTGTGTGGACTCGTAATTGTCGTAGATGACAAAGTCCTAAGATTCTTGATCCTTAGTAGTAGCTGTGTAGGATGTTGTTTGAGTTGTAACGGAAAGCTTATTTGAGAAATAAACTTAAGTAATTGGATTAAGTCAAATAAGCTAAGAAAGAGAATAGCCTAACTAATAAGAAAACAACCAATTCAACAAAGCAACAAGCGCGACGGAAAAAAAAATGAAAATATTAAGAAAAAGATGAATAAAAAATAAAATTATTCCAAGATAAGTTGAAAAAGAAAAGAAAGTTTTCTTATATGGTTGTGCTTAGATAGGAAAGTAGGAAGTTTTTATAGAATAGTTATATGAAAATCCAAGTGAAATTATAAAAGGTACATAGGAGAAAAATGGAAAATGTGAATTCTTCTGTTTCATACCTTTTTGTAACATAAGAAATCGAATTTGGAAAATTAGAATTTTCCAAATTTCGGATTTAATGATGGTTGGTAGGATTTTGGATGCAACAATGGATGAACTATGCTCTATTTTATAAGAGTATAGGAAAATTTGGTTGAAAAAAGTTTTGATTTTTCAAAAATATTGCATTCTATAGAATTGCAAGTATATTTAGGGTGTGAGCATCATGTTTTGAAAAGAGATTCTAAAAGTTTGCATACATATAGGTGGTACCAATTAGGCATACATGCATTGCTATGATGTATTTCGCTTTGCACATGCGCACAATGTTTGCAAAAATTGGATGCACACTTGATGGTTTGATATTATGCGAGGGATTATATATTTTACCCCTATCTAATTTTGGGGACGAAATTCCTTAAGGGTGGGAGAATGTAACACCCCGCATTTTTAATATAATTAAAAATAAAATATATGTATATATGCATAGATAGGTAAATAATGGTGTGTACAATGAAAATCAATTAATACATGAAAGAGAAGGAAAAATTAATACGATAACAGTATGAGTAATAGAAAAGATAACAAACTAAGGATACTTAATTTAAATATTAAGAATTAAGTAAAATGGACATCACCATTGCGTTCGTTTTGGAATTCTACTTAAGATAGAGTTCAATTTTGCATAAAACAGATAATGAATGAAGAAGTTATGAGCCTTAGAAGTTTGTATATGCGCAAGAAAAAATATATATAAACAAAACCACATCCAGAATTCAAACAGATTCAAAAATAGGTCAAACTGGGCTGAGCGGGAAATCTCCCGCTCAGATGTGTCGACTCCCCTTAAGGGGGGTCGATATAGAAGTCGACCCCCCTAAGAGGGGCCGACATAGGGGTCAACCCCCCTAAGAGGGGTCGACACAGTGGTCTACCCCCCTATAGGATGTCGACCCCCGAACCCATATCCGGGCTGGGTGAGTTTTGACATTTTTGGACACGTTTTTGGCACTGTTCGTTGATCTAAAGGCTATATAATGGACCCAAGAATCATTCTTTTTCTTCACCTAAACCTATGGCGATGCCATGACTCTGTTCTAGCATAAATCAATCCTAATTCTTCTTCTCCAAGTAATTTCAAATCCTAGATCCACTTTCTTCCCTTTCTCTTCAAAATATATTCTTAAAATAAAGGATTAGATTTAGAGTTTCCTCTATTGAAAAATAAAGAGAAAAGAGATTTTAATCTATAATCTACACCGCAAGTAAGGGAAGAACTTTGGATGCTAATCTAAATTAGACCTAGGGAAGCAAAAATAACTGTGAGAGGATCTAAATTACCTTTGTTGAATAAAAGTAGATGTATCATTTAGCAGTTCCCCAAGTTAATTTATTTAATTCAATTAAAATAACTCAGATTTTATTTTATGCGAATTCTGTTCTTCTTCTTCCCCTTTCCTTTTTATTTTTAAGATTAGGCTAACTTCGAGCCTAATCCAAATCTCGCTGAAAAGCATGCGCACGAACAAAGATTGAAATAGTGAAAATGATGTTTGGGAATTTAGGAACAATTTGTAATTTAGAAATTGAAACAACTTGTAAGATGAAATTTTTGGGCGTAATTCACGAATTGGGGAATTGTGGAATAACATATAACGTAACCTGAGATTGGGAAATTAGGGGAAATTGGCATATATTAACCTAGAACTTAAAAGAAAATATATGCAATAAAAATGAGAACGATTAGATATGCTTGGTATGTTTAATCAAGAATTTATATATGAACTATATGTACATACGAAAAGTTAGAATTAAAGGTTTAGACATATGGGATTATAAGTTGAATTGGGATTTATGTAATAAGAATGAGGGTTGGCATGAATTAATTGTTCTAAGCAATAAGAATGAGGGTTGATATGAATTATTGATAACTTTAAAGAACAATTAATTTGGGTATAATAAAGTATAACTTATATACATGAAAAGTTGGGCATAACATATAATAAGGATTATAGGCATAACTATGTACGAGAGTATGTAATCATGGTAGAATTTATGTATTCAAATCAAATTTGAACCATAAACATGAAATCTGGTTTAGAGGCGTGAACATGAATTATTGGATTGGGATAAATAGGCATATAAAACCTATTGAAATTGTATAGGTTAGTTAAAAGATGAACATGCCTAACCCGAGGTTAGATTGAGTTACGGTGTAAGTCTGCCCGGAACAGCCCGGCACATCCAGCAACCGCAATAACAGGTCTAACGTGAGAGGTTGGCGCATTAAGCCCAAAACCCGAGGTTAGAATGAGTTTGCGGTAGAAGTCTGCCCAGAACCGCCCAGCATATCCAACAACCGCAAGCAACATGTCTAATGTGAGAGGTTGAGTGCATTAATAAAAAGATTAATGCTCTGAAACAAACATGTTAAGTGTGCTAAGGTTAAGTAAACAGTGGCGTATAGACAAACTTAACCAACACAATAATGGGGAATGGTAGCAAACCTTAGTTAAGAAAACTAAGTAAATAACGATGGATTATGGCAAAATCAACACATACAAGTATAACTGAATGGGAAGATAATAGGTAAGCTTGTTACAAGACAAGTAAGAATTATAATGTAGGTTATAATGATCGATACAAAGATGAAATAACTTATGAAAGAATGCAAGCCGTACTTAATTGAAGATTAAATAATCCGTGGGAACGGGGATAAAGCCACGAATAGGGAAAACATAAGTTATATGAGTAAGGGGAAAACTAATTAGTAAACCTTAGTTAAGACGACTAAGTTAATGAGTAAACGATAAAGAGAATTTGTTAGTAAACCTTAGTTAAGAGAACTAAGTAAACAATCATGGAAAGTCATGTTGGTAAACCTTAGTTAAAAGGACTAAGTAAACAGTTACAGAAAGTCGTGTTTGAGCTTGTTAGTAAACCTTAGTTAAGAGAACTAAGTAAACAATCATGGAAAGTCATGTTGGTAAACCTTAGTTAAAAGGACTAAGTAAACAGTTACAGAAAGTCGTGTTTGAGCTTGTTATAAACCTTAGTTAAGAGAACTAAGTAAACAATTAAAAGATCGCGGCAACATAGGAAATATTGAAAGACTTATGAAAAAGAAACTTGGTATTTTAAAAACTAATATGGATGAGATAACCAAGTTAAAAAGAAAACCTAATGAGACAGAGAAAGCGCATAATTAGAAGATTAGACTTAAGGTCTAATAACACGAAAGGGTAAGGCGCTTGGACCAGTCCATACGATAGGGGATGAATAACCAAACACGGTAGATCATCACGATGCAGTATGGCGCAAGGAGGAGAAAACGTCCATTTGATCATGCAGAAGGCTCCAAGGGACTGGTTTATGAAGAACGCGGCTTCCGGGGATGTGAGGGTACTCTTGGTATCCCTCTGTGAGTGGAAGATGATACGCCTGTGCTCACAGAGGCTAGGTCTGCGTGGGAAGGACCAACGAGTATGCCTTGATTGCAAAACAAGAGGCAATTAAAAGACTTAGATGGACCATTGTGATTCGGCGAGACCAGTTAGTGCCCTGTGATAGCAGCTCGTCGTCTACCTACCATCTTCAGTCAGTAAATGAAGCGGAAAGGCAGAGAACTCCAAAAGACCATATACTTTGCTATCTAGTTATGGGTGAGGTTGGGCAATAGAATTGAACGACATAGAGGGCCGGGGTTTCATTTCTCATTCTTAATATTCTTGGGTGCCTTTCATTAGTTGAGGGAGGGGTCTAGTGGGACCATAGCCACTATAAAAGCAGACCTTAGCATCTGCATCGGTAGATATCTGAAAGCTCCCGACCGAGTTCCGTGTTTCTTGATTAGCCTACCACGGGACTCGGGCGCACATATAGAGAACATGTGCAAATAGACATCGAGTATGATTAACGATACTGTAACGACCCAGTGACTTCCAGCCTTGAAAATTGACATAAATACCTTTACCATAACTTATGTCGACCTTCCAAACACGGAAAACACCGGAACATTTATAGAAAGAAATTAGAGGGTGAGATAAGAAAGAAAGAAAGTTGGAATAGAAGAAGAAGAAACAACATAACACAGAGTCTCACATCGTAGTGGAACAAAATATAATTTCAAAATAAATCTTTATTGAGAGCTTTTGAAATACTTACAATATCAGAGTACATCAACATCTCTGGACAGTCATAATAATCTGTCCTCATATAATCACATAGCAGAATAAATACTAGATATCATTAGTCTGAACATCTCCAGCTCGTCCCTAGACTTCACAGTACCTGATAACCTGAACCTGTACACCCCGGGCTAACCCGAGCATTTACAAAACATCGGGTCAGTCTAGTGAGCCAGAGTGAGAAAACTCGCACAGTATTAAGGGTATCACACAACTTGATTTTAAAGTTAAAATCCTTCCGAAAGAAAAGGATAATCGTAAGACCAAATCCACACATAAATACGGATGGTTTTTACCTTACGATAATCCAAAACAGTTTTGGAATCAATATCTATTCTGATATTATAATAGTGTCTAAATACAAGTAAATATCAATCTAGTGGAACGCTTGCATCTCACGCTCCACATATATAGTACAAAATCAAAACCGCGGGCGCTTATTGGAGATTGGATTCCAACTATGACAAGGTATGGGACCACCTGTCGATAGTGTATCTCTAGAGGCGAATACACTGGGTTCAACAAGAACGTCTTGCAACCCGACCCTCACATGACTGACCACTCATTTCGCTTGAGTGTATCGAATGTATATCACCAACGGTTGGGCTCAAACCACCGTTTCCTGAAAAAGGAAAGCATTGAAATATATTAAAGAATGAAATGGATTTTTTCTAGATAGATGATTATACACCCTAATGGAAGCGACCCACATAGCCATGCTGCCTGGCTGATTTTTGACATTTCCTGGTTGATGAGGCTTGAGGTTTAGATTAAATTTTACAACAACTGGCCACCATTCACTTTGAATGCCACATCCTCAGATCCGCCAGATATCACTAATTGACGTCCACAAAAATACTCTAGTGGTTAAGCTAAGAGAACCGTCGTCCTCCGCCACCAACTATGGTACGTTTGAAGAAATCAACGTACGTGATTCCTTTGGAAATACTCTGTCAGACATTCGTCCATATAAGTCATCCAGGAACAGGATGGATCAAAGGTACTCTCCTACTGCATCCAAGGAATCACCCTACAGATCAGTAGCGAGAAGTCCTTGCAACCCGTAGATTCCAACCACGACAGAACCCCGGTATATCTCCGGGTCTAATCAGAGATTGTAAGTGGTTCTTCCGCTTTATGAGAAACTATGGTCTTCAAATGCTCCATCTCGATCGTCGCCTGATCTTCTTCTATATATTTCGTATTTGTTGGTTGGAATGGTTTTCGAATATACATTCGATCCCGGTCTTTCCATACCACCAATCTTAAAGGTAAGACTTGATAGCCAGTTATTTAACTATCAAGTAAACATCCATGGAAAAAAAAGATTTATTGGTTTAGTAATCAGCATCACTTGGCTTTTTAATTAATTAACTTGAATATTTCCAACATTGGTAAAATATTTCACTTATCAGTTTAATATACAAATATTCACAAAAACATTTCATTTTGATATAACGATACCAAATATTCAGTTTCTATCATTTATTATAACATTTCCTTTATGATAACTGAGAAATTATCTCAATTCTACTATTCAACGTTACGCCGAACTTTTTTGTTTCCATCACTTGGAAAAATATCAAATCCTTATTCATATAGGATAAACCATTCTATAATTTTACTCCTTTACTTTTTGAAATTTTCGTCAATCTCCTTGTAATTTCGATACTTGGGAGAATATCATCTCATATCATTTCCTATACTTTGGAAACCTTGTCACACATTTTTGACATTACCAACTAGTGTCATCCTTGGATAGTCCCGAAGTCGTTCAAGTTGGGGTATTTTAATTACCTCTCAGGCCTTGATCAACAACGTTCTTATCTTTAGATAAATACGAGTTGTAATTCAAGAACCAGTGTTATTATTTTATTTCTTATTTCCAACCACGTTTACCAAACTCACATTTAAATCCCTTTTCCAATCCTCCTTTTTTCTTTCGGGAAATCTCCTTTCAATTTTATTTGTTTAACTTTAATTCCATAATTAAATATTTCCAATTTAAAACAACGTTTAACCCACATTCCATTTATAAACCTTGTTTATAAATTTTAGGTTTAATATAAACCCTTTACATTTTCATCTTCTTTTACTTAATTCAAATGTTAAGTAAAACTTTCCATTTAAGCTATGTATTCTCTTAAACCTCTTTATTGCTTCATTATAAAACTCGAGCTCAAATAATAAAACTCATTTCTAGCCTCTTTCCAACACCCGACTATATTAGTTACTTTAAATGTATCTCATTTAAGTAGTGATTACTTAAATTATAACAACTCATTTACTTCAACATTTATCATTTCAAATTCAATTAACTTCCTTATTTACTAGGATAAATAATAAAATTCCTTTTTAAAATCTTACTAAGATTAACCAATTTTTAAGTTATTTCACTAATTCAAAAGTCTAACTTGGTTTAAATGGTCGACTCGGTCAACACAAAACACGATTATTCTTCTAACCAATTCTAGTTAATTCCTCCTTTAAATTAATTAAAATATAATTAATTTAAATAACTCCATTCAACTGTTCATCTGACGCGATTAATCAAGTACTTAACCACTAGGTTATTACTTCTCATTTGCTTTATAATTCTTATTAACGTAAGAATTTGTTTTCTAATACATTTTATAATTCCTTATAAACTATAAATAATTAATATTTATTTGCTTTTTTAAATAGCCTTTCAATGTAATAACTTTCAAAACCTATCTTCATTAAAAATATATTTATAACTTAAATATTATCGATTCACTGTCGATAAAACCCATATTTTATAAATTGATTGATTTATAGGCCAGGTGATGCCAATTACCCGACCATACTACCCATTGGTTACTATCAGAACAAATGTTGGAATAAGGTTCAATAATCAACAATAATCAATCATTTCTTTTTATCCAACTGATAATTTATATTCGATCAACAACCAATTAACAGAACATTCAAACAATTTCAAACACGTTTATAAACGTGACCAATCAAGGGAAATTACTTTATTTGGGTTAAATCAACATGATTGGTGTTTTACTGAAATATAACGACCGTTTAATTTCATTTATTGAATCAACAATAAATATACATAACCAACAAACGGTCAACCACTAATCATCAGAACACACAATATAAAAACCCAATTTATGTAAAATATAAATGGGGAGATCTGAGTGAGTTTAACTCACCTTGGTTTGAATTTATCGATAAACAGTTCATTTTTAGTCAAATTAAACTGACGTTTAATTCAACTAAAATTTCCAGTTGCTTTTGATCCGGACTAGACTTGCTCCATCTCGAAGTTATCGTCTCTACGGTCCCAACGCAACTGACCACGCCAAAATCTGATATCGTATGTTCAAGAAATCACGTAAATAAAATTAAATTTTAAAACATGTTTTCTTTATTAAATTGAAATGGGCTTTACCTTAACCCTTGGCCCAAAAACCCCAACCCGCTCTCCTTTAAAACCTTTGCATCCGATCCCCTTTCTCATTTATCAGCCGCCTCCCCTAATTCCTCTCGTAACCGAAATTAAAACCCTAACCCCCTTTCGATTCCAGCCATAATCGGAAATTGATGGCATCGCACCTCTCTTCCGCCCTTCGATCCACCTTCTCCCTCTTCCAGCGATCAGTCAGAACCCATAACAATCCCTAAGTGCTCCATCGTTGCTGATTTCCGAACTCTGGTCTTCAACTTCTTACGGCTTCAACAGGATCAGTCCAAGAACCGAAAGCTAAGTTTATTTTTACTTGATTTTTAATTGCAGTAATATTTTGTTTTGATTTTTCTAGTTTTTCGAATGGGTTTTTCTTCATTGCTATACTGTGTTTTCGAATGGGTGATGAAACAACACTATGTGATAGCGTATTTATAGATGCGGTAGGGTTTAGATAGGGATCATGCCCATCCGTTGCTTAATGTAGGTAATCTAGCTGAAATCCTTAGGCCATATGATGTCATCTCTTTTGTTGTATGGTTTGATGGCAGTGGTTACAAATTGTTACTTCAACCAAGATTTGAATCTGCCCTTAGATTTTGTGTTCGGATTTTAAAATATACGGATAACAGTGATGAGCTTTACTGTTTATACATGTGATTTTACTGTTCGATAAAGATTTGATAAATATACTTGTCAGTTCTTCTAAGTTGTTTTTCTTTTACTGTTTTAATAAGCTATCCTTAGCTGTTCTTTGTACTTTTTTCATTTGCTGTTTATTTGCTTCATTGGTTGTACACTGTCTGTGTATGTGAAGACTTTTCTGTTTTACCGTTCTCATAGATTTGATGGTGTATATAGATTTAGTCTTCTTCTAGCTGTTCATGATCATGTTTTAGCTTGTTTTAGCTGTTGATGTATACAGTTTTTTTTAGCTGTTCATGTATAAATTTATGGTATATATATTTTTAGCTGTTTTTGCTTGTGGAGATATACTCATCTCACTGTTTCATGAAAGAAACAATATATGACATTGAAATTTAAAAAAATGAATTCTCTTACACACTCTTGCATTTGTACCAGCAGTTTATGGATATATGTTGTATATATTTTGTTGATCACTTTCCAGTTCTTTCATGTTGTATGTCCCAGTCCCTTTTTTTATTTTTATTTTATTTATACTTATAGGTTTTCCTGTTTTCTTTCTTCTATTTTTCTTCTTTTTTCCGCAGATCAAAAGAGATGGAGACACTTCGGTTCGGGAAGAAAAGAGACATGAAGCAGTTCATTTACGAATATTGATTTCTTCATTTGTGTTTTGTATTTGATACTTTTATTGTATACATGTATTCATTATTTGGAAAATATAAAGATAACCTGTTTTGAGTAGATGAAAATAGCTGCTACTACATATGAAGATTGCTTTCTTATTAAACCTATTCTGATCGATTAACACTGTTTCTCTTTTTCCCCCTCACCTCTTTCCATTTTTATATGGCACATAACAAATAAAAAAAAAACCTTTTCGTTCTTCCATCATTCAACTTATAGACACACTTCACAAGATAAAATTTTGAACTTGTATTGCCGAGCCAAAGGAAAATGCTGATGTATATGCCATCACATACATACACATTTAGGGGATTTTTTCATAAGTCTAATATAATATTTGTTATAATATAAATAAAATTTAAATAGCTAGATTAACGAAAATAAATAAATAAATATCACCGTATTTATTAAACAACATCTTCAACATCAAACCGTACAGAATTCACACTTGACATTAAAATTCTAGTTTTAAATAATATTCCATTTATATAAAAAAATCCTTTAATATTTATAAATAAATCGATAAAATTTAAAAACGATTTCACAGCGACTATTTGAAAATTTGAATTGAACATAACTTGAAATCTATAAGCTGGAATTTTGATTTTTCTCTTTCATTAGAAAAATATAATCAAACTGGTTCAAACGTTTCTTGTTTCACAGAAATCTAACTTATATCGGATCCTGTACATTCAATTAAAGTTCAAATCGAAAATTACGAACTACCACGTCGTTTCGAGCTCGTTTTAATTAATATATAAAAAATGTATATTCAAACTCTATTTTAAATAAATAATTTCGATTTAAAATTCATTATATTTCAAATAGAATATATAACAAAATTTAAATATTCTAATTCAAATGGCCCGAAAAATCCGGGACGTTACAGATACGTACATGGGGAAAGTCTAGGTACACTCAAGTCGCTCTGGATGGTGTACCCTAGACTAGAGGGCATTATTCGATGACAGAATCTAGTAGGATCTAGAATGGCAGTCCAAACGCTTATGTAACGCAGTGATGATAGTTTTATGCAAACATAGCGTTGATATACATACGACATTGGATAAGGGACTGCGTACATACGGTGGAGATCATGCGAGTAGAGTACACCTTAATTAGGGGGTAGCTACATATACACTAAGGTTAATCTACTAGAGAGTAGATGGGTGCAACATGTGTGTAAGTCTTGAGTGCTAATAACACAAATAACCTAATAAATAAGAAAATATAATTGAATGGTATATGTAGGATTATCCAAGAAGTGTAGTTTAAATTCATTCACACAGAACTTATGTTCTGACCCTATTCTCATAACATTCGCAGGTTAGGTTCATGACAGAGACTGTATAGCTTTGAATACTGGTTTAGCAGTATTATTATTAAGGAAAAGCTATGTTTCAACTGCATTATGTTTTATTCCTTCTGCTGTGAGATGTTTTCCGAACTCTGAGATGTTTTATGTCTCTGTCTTTTCTGCAGGATACCAGAGCAAACCAACTCGGGTTTTGATGGATTGTGTTTTTGAAAAAAATTCGGTCCGTCGGAATCCGGGTTGTCACAGAAGATAAGTGGTAATTTATATAGATCAGTTTGAACGTGGAAAATTTATTCGGTCAATATTACAAAGTTTGCAAAGAAGGTTCATATGTAACGAATTATATCTTTGGCTAATAATCAAAATAAGTGCAATGTATTATATATTTTTCCTTCTACAATTTTAAATTATTAAACAAAAAATTAAATTACTATGAACGAAATAAACTTACATATTAAAATTTGAAATTTATTTCTTTGTTAAATAAAAATGAACATTTAAATAAGTTAAACTTATACTTAATGATTTTGCTTTTCGATACCAACTTAAAACAAATTAGCTCTTTTAATTTGTAAAAAAACTTCCAAACTCATATTTTGAAAACAATTTTGCCAAAATAAATTGAATCTTGATTAAATTGCAAAATTTATATTTCAAAGTTGAATTTATTTTCAAAGCTAAATTTCAACTATTCAAAAAAATTCAAATTAGTTATTGATGTTAATAACGTTTGTTTTGACAGAATGTTCATGTTGAAATTAAATTTACAAAAAAGAATTTAAAAGTTAATTCCATCTATGTTTAAAATAGATAAAAGTCCAAATTCTATGTTAAGATCCCAACATAAATATTTATTTTTAATGTTAAATCTTAAGTTAACTTATAGTTTAAACATCAAAATTTCCAATCTCCTCTGTAACACCCCACACTTTTCTACGCCCACATTTCGAAAAAAATCAAAACTCGAACACATCCAAGCATGGAGCGTGTATATCTGGTACCTGCAATAAATAAGCATAAGCATAATCAGAGTACGATAAAAGAAAACTCACAACGGAAACAGAATAGGATAACTAGTATTAACTTAAGCAACTACCTTTTCCGAAATAAGTCACTTTGCCAATACCAAGCTTGAGAGAGAATGAGACCCGAAAGCCAAACTTAAACATCTGTGAGAACCTGACCTTCTCTAAGAAACCTAGGACGTGTGCCTAACAAGGTTAATGATTCTAACAAGGTTAATGATGTACAACACAGAATATAATACACAGATGTATTCCATTTGGTTTAACCCAAGACGTGTGCCTAACAAGGTTAATGATTCTAACATAACCTTGTAAATTTTTACGCACGACCTTACTACTCTTCCCAAAATAGTATCCCCAAAGTATAATATCGAGATAGAACGTTTATGTACGTATTTGTGAAGTCTTTATACCAGAACATGACTGGTTATTTAATCGAGAATGGACCCCTAATTACGGGGTTTCTATATATGTATGCATCCTCATTCACTATCCTTTACTATTTAATGCCTCACTATCAATGATAGATAGGGTGGGTTCTCCCTGATCATTTAAGACCTTAGGCGGACCTATCAATCACTTATTAACCCTCGATATTATATTCAACGTTAACATAAACTAGAGGGAACTAGCAAAGGGCCGAACTAGTTAAGGCTTCCGTCATTCATGCATATCCCCTTTCCCCATGTAAGGTTAGAAGTGGTATTTTATTGTTCGCTATACCATCTAGCTGAACTTATTGGATAGCTTCTTTTGTCACTTATTACTTCCCGTAGAATAGGTAGCCATATTAGACATTTTAAGTTTCCAGGTTTGGGTAGACATTTCTCACACATGCCGTTT
Organism: Allium sativum; assembly: GCA_030737875.1. Taxonomy (NCBI): domain Eukaryota; kingdom Viridiplantae; phylum Streptophyta; class Magnoliopsida; order Asparagales; family Amaryllidaceae; genus Allium; species Allium sativum. Next base: position 582,456,984 of record CM060915.1, on the reverse strand, counting down.
AATACCCCTAAACGGAAAGACCTACTCCCAAGTGGTCTTCTTAACCCAAAGCCACTTAAGACCCAAGGAAGCACACTATACGCGAAGGTTATTGGATTTGTACCTATTTTCCTTTAGCACCTTTCCTTATTGGGATAAAGTAGGTAACGTTATTAAGTTATTCCCTATAGTTACCCTCCCTCTCGGTCAGTCCAAATCGATCGTTAAACCGACTTAAATCAAACCAAAAGGCGGGTACGCTAACTTCAGGCGCATAACACATCAGATCAAACAATATAAGACTTTTATAAACATCATAATAATGTTACATCAGAGTACAGAATATCAGAGTATCGAAAATAATATACACCGAAAAATAAATTTACAATAAATGTAATACAATGTAGTGGAAACAAATAAACTAACACAACGGAAAACTATCAATGCTCTGGACACAGCTTTAAGCTTCGATCCAGAATCCTGCTAAATGAAATAATTTGCAAAACCAAAACTACAAGCTGCTTGTGTGGAAAATACGGGCACACAGAGTTTAGGTAGAAACAATAAACTCCAAATCAGTCATGGGACCGGTATGAGAACTAAAAACAGTTATTAACTTTATTTTAAAATACGGCAAATCACGGGACCACACCGCATGTCATGGAACGAGTTCACCCCCATGAATTCCAGTACATAAACAACAACTAATAACTGTCATATGGATCTACGATGCATCATACAACATGCAATTCCTCAATCTACCCATTTAGGCTTAATCCCAAATTTAAATTTTCAAAATCCAATTCACTTTAAAGAAATTATTCCTTTGGACTTTATTTCCTAATTTCTTATTTCAAATCATTGGAAATACATATCGAACTTTCATAATAAAGTAGATTTCACTTCGGGATCTCAAATCAAAATATTTGGAAATATAAATTCCAAAATATCACAATGCTTACAAACAAGTACGCAACCAACTATCGGGCACGTCCCTCAGACAAGGCTGTACGTGCCTCTCCAACTCGATATATATATGTGCACCTCTCACTATAGAGCAAGCTGCATTGACGATGCACCTCCCACGGCCTCGGAGAAAATCCACTGCCCTTTTTTTACTCACCTAAGGTTACCTGAATCTTTGGCCACATACCAAATCATTTCATATACTGATGTAGGGAAAATCATTTCACAACATAATAATCACAAGTACTTTCCAAAATACAGTACCTTACATTAGCAGTTCACACATATAATCAATCACTATTAATCACATAACCCTTGATCTCATATATCTCAAAGAAGAGTGCTAAGCAAGAGAATAAATTCTCTGCCACCAAATAGATATATCATCAGTAGCAACTAATCGGTTATGTGATGAACTACAATGTCAAACACATAACAGATTTCGAAATCATTTCGACAATATCGGGTTTAGGCCTTAAAATCCTTTCTATTTTATAAAACATTCCCTGTCCAAAATATGGGAAACATTTCTTTTCACTTAAGGAAATATCATTTCAAAATCATTCATTAAATTTGAAATGAAATCAACAACATCGATAAACATGTCATAGTCAAATCGTGAAGTGTTTCACAAGATGTTAGCATACAAATATCTCTACCCAACTCAATGCTAAATGTAAAAGCATATCTTGCTCATAAACAAGTCGAGCACAATCCAAACAATCAATCAATCACAATCAATATCAACAACCAATCATATTTGGTTTTATACCACTTCTCGTGTTTTAGTAAATTTAATTACCATTCATTCATTTATATCTAATTAATGATTTATTAAAACTCTTCTTAGTTTCAATCTCTAAAATCATTACTTAATGATTGTTCAACTTTTAGGAAAATTAATCCTACTTTTACTTGGGTTAAAGAACAATGTTATTTAAAGCACAATTCACATTAAACCCAAAATCATCTTCCAATAAATATGGAACCTTAACGGAAATCCGATCAGTATATAATCGATATAAGTTTCTGTATCAAACTAATACTATAAGTGGAATAATGACAAATCCTTTAAATTCCATATATAGTAACGATCTTCCTTCACAGAAGCTCATCTCGATTTTTACCAAATTGAATTCCATTCAATTCCAATTTAATATATCAAGTTGGAAAACTTTACTTTGGAAAATTACTTTTAAATCTTAATAAAAAGATTTATAAATTCAAATCATAACTTCACTGTTAATTGGGTTAAAGAACAAATGTTATTTAAAACACCGTTCACGATAAACCCAAAAATCCAATTTTTTATTCAATTCTAATTAAATATTAATTAATTGGTGAGCTTCATTAAATCTTAATTTAAAGATTTATTCTTTTCTCAACTGGGTTTAAGAATAGTGTTATTTAAAAAACCATTCGCGACAAACCCAAAATCCAATTTGACATCAAATACAAGGCTCTGAATAGAAATTATATTGGCTTATATTCAATATCAAATTCTGAAACCAACAAATATCGTATTGGGAATAAGGATATATATATATATATATATCTTCCAAATTCCTCAACAATATCCGTATGATTACGGAATCCAATATCGAAATATTTCAAAAATTATTTCCATTCAAATCCATTCCAATTCATACATTTGAAAATTTCTGGTTAATTTAAAATCCATTTTCAAACCCAAGTTATTTATTTAAAAACATTGGATTATTTTTCTAGTTAATAACTAGTTCATTTAGATAAAAATAAATTTTTATCTTTTCAAAACTAGAATTTTTCATTCAAAATCTTCCCAAGTCATTTATTATGATTTTACACAATTTTTCCATATTTTTAATAATTTTATTAAGGCCTTTACAGTCGGTTTCCAATAACTACATCCATAGCGACCTTTTCTTAAACTGATTTGGACATATTTCCAAATCTAACCATTAGATTTCAAATCACTTGTATTCATTGGATAGCTCTTTTTGATATGAACCCAAGATTCTGGTTTTAGGAGAATCCGACGGTCGGATCTCCCATTACGTCCATTTGAAGTTAATGGTCGAAGTTCGCAAACGGTCGTTGCGCGACGCGTTCTATTCAAACCATTATATACATAATATATATATCATCGACTTTTATTATAAACGTATTTTATAAAACATTTTAAATTCGTTTTAAAAACCATTCCAACTTCCATTTCGATTTTAAATCGAAATTGAATATTCCATTACATGACAATTTTATATATTCCATATATATGTTAAAAATTATATTTTTAACAATCCAATAATTATTCCATTACATGGCCATTTTATATATTCCATATATACGTTAAAAATTATATTATTAACGAACAAATATTTATTCCATTTCTTGACCATTTTATATATTCCATATATACATTAAAAATTATATTTTTAATGAACAAATATTTTTCACATCGCATATATATTTATTTTTCACATCGCATATATATATTTACATCGCATATATATATATTATTCACATCGCATATATATATATATATATATATGCATATTATTCACATCGCATATATATATATATTATTCACATCGCATATATATATATTTTATTCACATTGCATATATATATATTTTATTCACATCGAATATATATTTTTATTCACATCACAATCACAACACAATACAGTCAATTAAATCGTCCATGGTTTGTGGAAAAAGGAGGTGAGCTAACAAGCACCGTATACAATTTATAATGATTAAAACTGATTAAAAATCTACACTGGCAATTCTATATATTTTTATACATGAAATAACATGATAAAATATAATTTAGTGAGAAGGAATTCTCACTTTGGGTTCCACTCCTTTAGTCTTTATTTCTAAATTTATGTTTTTAAACTAAATTAAATGATCATTTAATTTAGCTCAAAATTCCTTGTATTCTGTTTTTGTTCTTGTCAGTTCCATGTTATAGAGTTCGATCACGCGATTCCAACACAATCAATTTCATCAAATCCTTATTTGATTTGATCAAGTTATGGCCATTTAGAAATTAATTACATAATGAACTAATTAAATATTAATTGAATTAATTATTTATTAACCTTCCTTCTTCCTCTGTCATTCTGGACAAAACCGCAAACCCACGTTCAACCGCTAGCTTCACCTGCGCACGACGTTCAAGATCACTGGATCACCATTGAAACCCACCAAGACCTTCGCCATCGACCAACCGCCATTAGGTGGCTCCACGCCTCTATAAAACCGTTTGAAAGTTGACCACTTCAAGGGAGAAATTCCCCGAATTTACTCTATGAAATTCAATCAACTCGATATAGATTTGAAGAGGAAAAATAGTACGATGCTTTTGCTTCAGAAAAATTTAAATTTCATTGAGTAGATTGAGCGGAATTGAGGATAAAAATTTCAAGTTGTTTTCCGCCTTTGGTTTCGATTTTAGGGGCGCGTTTCTGGTGTTGACCACGGGAGAGAGAGAGAGTTTGTGAGGGTTTGGCCAATTTCTAGAGTTTTAAAATGTATTTAATTATTATTCTATTCCACTTGTACTAGTTTATCCATCCGAATTCCAAATCAAGCCCAACGACTGTCGCCTCTAGTTAAATACCCTCATTCCGGACACAATGGAATATTTTCATAAACTAATTCTACTGTTTCGATTAGTTTTTGTCAAAATTAAAATATAAATCAATATATTATATATTGAATTTGAACGCACATTTTAATTTACCGGGGCCACATACTGAACTCCAAAAATTACAGAAAAATAAATCTAGCTAATTTTTGATGATACAGACCTAACAAAACTAATTTCATCGAATTTGGAGACTGTTTGAATAATGGCCATTTTCTAGTCGACTAAATTCAAACTAAATTGAAAAATCATGTTTAAATTTATCACGCTCACATATTAATTCCAAAAATTATGAAATTTCAAACCTAACAATAATTTGACATTCTGGATCCAACAAAATTGGTTTCGTCTTAAAACGGAGGTCATTTGCAAAATGGCTATTTTTAAGGGCTATATATTATATTAAAAAAAGTATAAATTCCATAGCAACTATTTTAAATTTTAAACTGGACATAATTACAGTTTATAAAGTGAAATATCAATTTTTTACATTGATTGGAAAGATATAAATAAGCAGATTCGAATGTTCTTGTTTCATCAAATTCTGACTTATATTTAATTCTGTATACTAAATTGAAATTAGAAATCGTATTTTCAAATTACCGCGCCATTTCAAGCTCGTTTTATAATTAAAATAAATTTATACATTGTAACTTTGATTTAAATAAATTTTTAGTCATTATTATTTAAATATTCAAAACCTATTAAAATCGCTAAAATAAAAGTTTTAATTTGGTTTAGAATTTTCGAGTTGTTACAATCTCCCCCACTTGAAATCTTTTCATCCTCAAAAAGGAACGGAGCTGAAAGTTGTTTAACTAACTAACTCAACTTTCATTCTGGCTTTCATTCTTCAACTTTTCCGTTTTTAAGAATTTTCTAATTTCTCAAAAATTTGGCTAACGCCCTAAATTTTTGAATTTTTTTGCCATAACCTCCATTGTACAGCCCTATCGGTAAAACCATAACTTGCCTCACAGGGCCCTCATCAACCCAAAAGAAAAAGAAAAAGCCAAGCGGCTCATGAAATCATCAAACCCAATGAATATAGTAAACATGTACCTATTTGTCGGGTATAAAATTTTATTCCTCTTCTTCGTTTCCATGCTATGACCTGTTGAATATATACATGTATATTTTTGCAGTTCCAATCAAATTTCAATTCTGTTAAATATTTGATTCGATTTGGCTAAATTTACCTTTTATTCTCTTGTTGGTTTTATCATTCCAATGTTTTAATTAGTTGAACTAATAATTAAACATTACAACCAACAATCAATTAGTTTATTAGCTTTTCAAACATATAAGTTCTATATATACACAAAATCATGTTTTCAGTGTCAAATCACAAACAATAGGATCAAACTAAGTTTTGGTTCTCACACCAGTCAATTGGAAATATATAGATATCCACTTTCGAAACTCGAACACAAATGCCGATGATAATGGATTAATCATGAGGATCATCTCTGGGCGACTAGAGTGTGATTCTATATCTACCCAGTATATTTGAGGCTTCGAATACACATTAATTACGCGTATATTCAAAATCTTCATATACCCGATAGTCCAAATTCAATATAAAATAAAATACTCAAATATGTAGAGGTAAAATTTTCAAAACTAAATTCATTCATTTTTTTTTATAGAAACAACACTCTTCAAACTCATTCTAGGGTATCACAAGCCCTATTTCAAACGAGTCATTCTTATAGGATATTACTAATCTTATCTCTGATGGATTCTTTTGTTCGGTTCTAATGTGTTTTGTTCTCGTGCTTCGTAAACCAAAGCTTTGATACCAAAAGTAGTGATCCTCCCTCTCGGTCGTTCCAAATCGATCGTTAAACCGACATAAATTGAACCACAGAGGAGGATACACTAACTTTGGGTGCACAACACATCAGAACAAACAATAGAAGATTTTACAAACATCATAATAATGTTACATCGGAGTACAGAATATCAGAGTGAAACACCCTACCTCCGTTAGGGTCACTCTCAAAGGGAATGCCCTAATTTTGGTGGAGGTTTATAAGTATAAGTCACAGATACACAAGACGGATATAAATACACATATTTCTGAACAGCAGAAAACAACAACAATTTTTATTTCAACAAAATACGTGTTACACAAACCATGTCATAATTTGTCTTACAATACTTCCAAAAACATAACATCTTCATAACTGCCTTGATTACATTATTTAAAGAAGCATAAAAACATAAGTAAACTGCATAAGTCCCATAATTGCTGTCCAAAGCCATAGTCCAAGACGAAAAAGATCCAAGCAATACATTCTTTCTCTTCAAGCTGGATGTGAAAACTGGTCAAGCTGCAGTATTCCCTCCCTGTGGACCTTGGGGGGGACGAAAGAAAAGAAGACGAAAGAAAAGTAGAGTCAGACATAAAGCCTGAGTAAGTCTAGGACTATTCAGTCTATGAATAAAGAACTAGGCATGATAAGTATAAACTGGAAATGGGAAAGCACCATAAACAAGTTAAGTTGTCTAGAGTCGAATATACTTATCGTACCCCATATTAATCTCTGCATCCATATAAACTAGTTTCCCTTAATTCTTTGATTTGAAATTAATTATACTTTAATTTGTGAATTTCACTGTTATAGAATACACGGGGTGTTACATTCTCCCCCACTTAAAAGGATCTCGTCCCCGAAATCTTCAAGTTCAAGAAGAATGTACGTCCTAATATCCAAACTTCCATCTACTCATCCATCAAACACGAGCATCCATTGTCCTTAAAACACTTCTAATGCTTCATGATCATATGCATAGTGTGTGTATATGTCCTTATCTAATGCAAAATCAGGCGGTCTACTGATTCAGTTGACCTCCTTAATGCAAGTTATGTAAGTGCCATGAATCCATTATGTATGCAAATTCTCCTATTCATGATTCCACATGAGTGCACAATCATTCATATAAATGCAACATCCATATGACAACACATTAAACTTCAACCATATACGAATATAAATACATGTATGCATATGCAATATGAAGTGACTGAGCCGATCTAAAATCTAGATTGTGTGTGTATATGCAACCACGAGCAACCACTAGCAATCACTTGCAACCACTTGCAACCATCATCCATAACATGTTTCAATTACATGTTTTCATCCAAAGAGTTTCTACCTAAAAGATAAGGTCGAGGAGATATACCTAAAAAGATATATAAAAGCGCAACTTAAGGAAAAAGAAAGATCAAAGATGTACCCTAGAAAAGAAAAGGGTAGGCTGCGCGTATTCTAGCTTTAGTTTCCCAAGTTGCGTCTCCCTCGGCGTCGCTCCACTGAACTTTGACGAGCTTGACTTCGCGGTTGCGTAGCTTCTTCACTTCCGTTCCTAATATGCGGGTTGAAACTTTCCTCACGGTTTCTTCGCGTTCCACTTCAGCTTCTTCTAGGATATTTGGCTCTACCACTTCAGCAGATTCATGTAGATATTTTCGGAGGTGCGAAACATGGAAAACGTTGTGAACTCCGGCCAGCTTTTCGGGTAGCTCTAATCTATAGGCCATTTTCCCAATTTTCTCGATGATAGGAAACGGTCCTACGAACCTTGGTGCTAGCTTTCCTGTGGTTCCAAAACGAACAACGTTCCTTAGCGGGGATACCTTAAGAAAAACTCTGTCCCCAACCTCAAATTCCAGGTCGGTCCTCCTCTTGTTGGCGTAGGATTTTTGTTTGACTTGGGCTGTCTTCATTCTTCTCCGTATTAAGTCTACTTTTCCTGAAGTCTCTCGGATCATATCTGGTCCAAGTATGAGCTTGTCAGTAGACTCCCACCAACAAGTGGGCGATCGGCACGGTCTTCCATATAAAGCTTCGAAGGGCGCCATTCCGATGGTTGCTTGGTAACTGTTGCTGTAGGCAAATTCCACAAAAGGAAGATGGTCTTCCCACGTCCCTTTGAAGTCAAGGATGCACAGTCTTCAAAGGTCCTCCAAAACTCTGTTCACTCTTTATGTATGGCCGTCGGTTTGGGGATGATAGGTTGTGCTCAAGCATAACTGTGTGCCTACTGCTTCTTGCAGACTCCGCCAAAACTCACTTGTGAAGATAGGGTCTCGGTCACTAACAATGCTGGATGGTATTCCATGGAGTCGAACAATTTCCTTGAGGTAAAGAGATGCTAGGGATGAGGCAGTTCTTTTACTTTTGATAGGTAAAAAGTGGGCGCTTTTAGTAAGCCTATCCACTATTACCCAAAAGCTAGTGTTGCCTCTTCTAGACCTAGGCAGCCCATCAATGAAGTCCATTGAGATGCTATCCCACTTCCACTGCAGGACCTCTAGAGGATGGAGCAGACCGCCAGGCTTTTTCTATTCCGCCTTAACCTGTTGGCACACCATACACTTAGAAACGAAATCTGCCACGTCCTTCTTCATGTCGTTCCAAAAGAAAGTTCTCTTTATGTCCTTGTACATTTTATCTCCGCCTGGATGTATCGTCATCTTGGAGTGATGTGCTTCCTCGAGAACCTTCTTTACTAAATCCCTTGTCTGTGGGACGCATAGCCTTCCGTCTCGCCTTAGCCAACCCTTGTCGTCGATGGAGTATCTGCTGAGGTGACTTGAAGTCTCACCCCTAATGAGCCTATCAATCGTCTCCACAAGCTGAGGGTCTTCGCGTTGTGCTATCCCTATTGCGTCCACTAAATTCGGGCGTACTTCGAGAGATGCTAGCAAGCCCGGTACAAAATCGGAGGAGGGCCTAAAGTCAAAGCTGGCTATAAACTCTAGGCTTTGTCTTTCAACAAACAGCAGGCTTAGGGTTAGTTTCTTTCGGCTCAACGCATCTGCCACTACGTTGCCTTTGCCCGGAGTGTAGGAGATCTCGAAATCGTACGAGGCAAGAAACTCCATCCATCTCTGTTGCCTCAAGTTAAGATCTTTCTACGAGAAAAGATATTTCAACGATTTATGGTCAGTGTAAAGTTCAAACTTCTCACCTAGGAGAAAGTGTCGCCAAGACTTGAGTGCAAAGACGATGGCGGCTAACTCAAGATCGTGGGTCGGGTAGTTCTTTTCATGAACTTTCAATTGCCTTCCACCATAAGCTACTACCCTCCCTTCCTGCATCAAGACAGCGCCTAGCCCTGTCCTACATGCATCTGTATAAACTGTGAACATCTTGCCTCCATCTGGCAACGTCAAAACTGGGGCTGTTGTAAGATCCCTTTTCAGTCGTTGGAAAGCACATTCACAATCCAAGTCCCAATTGAACACTAGATTCTTCTTTGTCAGCCTTGTGAGCGGAGCTTATATTTTTGCAAAATCCCCTATGAATTTTCGGTAGAAACCTGCTAGCCCAAGAAAACTTCGGACCTCAGTTGCGTTTTTTGGTGTCTTCCAGTCCTGCACCGCTACTACCTTAGCCGGGTCTACAGCTAACCCTTCTTTGGATACTATGTGCCCAAGGAACCTCACTTCTTCTCTCCAAAAGTGGCATTTGGAGAATTTGGCTTTTAGCTGATGGACTCGCAGAGTTTCCATGATTGCCCTTAGGTGTTGATCATGCTCTTCTTCACTCTTTGAGAAGATCAAGATATCGTCTACGAAGACCACTACAAACTTATTGAGGAAATCTCTGAACACCCTACTCATTAGGTCCACGAAGTAAGCGGGTGCATTTGTCAAGCCGAAAGGCATGACAAGCCATTCAAATAAGCCGTCTGGGGTTCTGAATGTTGTCTTATCGATACTATCTTCAGCCACCCTTAGCTGACGAAATCCGGTCGCTAAATCGAGTTGGGAGAAAACAGACGCTCCTACAAGCTAATTAAACAGATCGTCAATTCTGGGGAGAGGGTGCCTATTCTTTTTCGTTAGCTTGTTGTGCTCCCTATAGTCAACACACAGACGGAGTGAGCCATCCGCCTTTGTAGCGAACACCACTGGAGCGCCCCATTCTGAAATGCTCCTTCTAATGAACCCCTTCTCTAGAAGCTATTTAATCTGTTTACTGAGTTCTTTCCTTTCCCGTGGAGCCATGTGTCTAACGGGAAACACAACGGGCTTTGCATTGTCTACAAGATATATGCGGAAGTCTATCTCCCGCTTCGGAGGTAAGCCCTTCACCTCTTCGAAGACATCCGGATATTCCCGGACCACTCTAACCGATTGCAAACTTTCAACAGAAGCATCTAGCGATTCAAGATAACTAAGCATAACCGCGTACGAGGGATTACAAGTAATTTCCAGAGTGTTACCGAGTTGGGTCAGAAGCCTAACCACCCTTTTCTCACAATCCAGGATGGCACCATCACTGGATAGCCAATCCATGCTCAAAATCAAACCATATCCCGAAAAGCCCAAAACAAAGGCACTACATTTAAATTCTACGCTTAGAATAGAAATTTTCAATCCCACACAGATCATAGATAAATAAGGTGGGCCCCCTATTGGATTTGAAACAATTAAGGGGTCCTCTACTATTCTAGTTTCTAGGTGCAGAGATTCTACTAAAGCAGATGAGATAAAGGAGTGTGATGCTCCAGAATCAAATAAAGTGCAAACTGGGTGATCATAAAGATAAACTACACTTTCTGCAGAAGTATTTATACCTCGCTGCTGTAGAGGTGGCGCTTCTAGCGCATGAACTTGTGCCCCTGAGGTGGATCCAGCCCTCTGCCCCTGCCCTCGCTTCTTTGGGCAATCCTTAGCCAGGTGGCCTGTCTCACCGCAAGAAAAGCACCCACCATTCATCTTGGCCTTCTTTTTCCGGCAATCTTTCACTAAGTGCCCCACTTTGCCACAGAAATTACACTTCCTCTTCTCTTTGTTGTCTTTCCCGCCCTTCTTGAAGTCTGTCTTCTTAGGCTGTAAACCCTCTTTCTTCCCTTGAGAGCTTTCTGCCTTTGTCTCCTTCTTGCCCTTATCCTCTTCGTTCAGCAATGCCATCTGCACCAACCTTTCATACGTAGCTCCCATGGGTATATGGGTCATGGCCAAACTGTGTAATGGCTCATTCAACCCCTTGACAAAGCGGAGAGCCTTCTTGTGCGGGGTGTTGACTAGGTCCAGTCTGAACCTAGCCAGCTGATCGAACTGATTAACATACTCTTTGACTGTCATATTCCCTTGCTTAAGAAATAAGAATTTTCCAGCTGAAGACTCCTTTCAGCTTCTGAGAGAAATTTAGCCTCAAACCTTGCCCTAAAGTCCTCCCATGTTTCCACTGGTCTTTCTGCATTGGTGACTTCCCACCAGTAGGAAGCCTCGCCTTTAAGTAGCCATACTGCCAGTTGTACCTTCTACCTATCTTCTACCTCAAAGATGACGAATAAGTCCTCGGTTTCCTTCAGCCAATTCCTGGCTACCACGAAGGACTCGGTTCCATGAAAGTCCTTTCCTCCCATAGCTTTAAAACCTTTACATATCTTAGCAAAAGTATTTCCCCGCGGAGGAGGTGGAGGAAGAGGTGCTGCTGCAGCTGGATGATTTCCTGCAGCTGGGGGAGGGGGAACGGTAGGACCTGGCTGAGTGGCCCTTGCTTCTAAGAATCGTCTAAACCAACCAGGTATTGGTATACCCTCTGGCAAGTTAAGTTCTTCGGACATGCTGAAACAAAAAGGATAGATTCAAAACGAAGGATAAAAGATAGTACCTATGGCTTTGGGGGACTATGCCTTTTTAAAATAAAATAATATTTTATCTTTAAAAATGATTCTTTAAATTTTCTTTTGAAAAAAAAAATTCAAAACTTTTTATCTTATCTGGTAAACCTATGCTCTGATACCAAGTGAAACACCCCACCTCCGTTATGGTCACTCTCAAAGGGAATGCCCTAATTTTGGTGGAGGTTTATAAGTATAAGTCACAGATACACAAGACGGATATAAATACACATATTTTTGAACAGCGGAAAACAACAGCAATTTTTATTTCAACAAAATATGTGTTACACAAACCATGTCATAATTTGTCTTACAATACTTCCAAAAACATAACATCTTCATAACTGTCTTGATTACATTATTTAAAGAAGCATAAAAACATAAGTAAACTGCATAAGTCCCACAATTGTTGTCCAAAGCCATAGTCCAAGACGAAAAATATCCAAGCAATACATTCTTTCTCTTCAAGCTGGATGTGAAAACTGGTCAAGCTGCGGTATTCCCTCCCTGTGGACCTAGGAGGGGGACGAAAGAAAAGTAGAGTCAGACATAAAGCCTGAGTAAGTCTAGGACTATTCAGTCTATGAATAAAGAACTGGGCATGATAAGTATAAACTGGAAATGGGAAAGCACCATAAACAAGTTAAGTTGTCTAGAGTCGAATATACTTATCGTACCCCATATTAATCTCTTCATCCATATAAACTAGTTCCCAACAGGCACCCCATAATCGGGGTGAAGTGATCCGTTTCTAATGATCGGCTCCTACTCGCATAGTTACACGTGTCTTATGGCCCCCGATGTTGTAGTTACCTATGCTGGTCCCACCATGGGGTGTATTAAGTCCCATGGTGGCGGCCCGACACAATTCTAGAATGCACAGGTATACTACTGGTGCCCAGTGCCTTATTTTTCTGCGCCGAAGTGTGTGCACGCCCGCACCCCGTTAGAACCTACACTGCTGCACCACCGCCGTCGATTTGACCTCTTACAGTCAGCCCAATAATCGTGCACTACCCTGCCTAGTTCAGGGTATCCTGATACACCTTGTAGGGTTACTGCTGAAAAGGGTCCCCCCGCTACTAGGTTTTCAATTTCTAGCCAACATGCTAAGTTGGTTAAGTGTTTTGTAAACCTAACCCCCAATCAGTCTGTATAGTTTAGCATGTTCCATTTGATTAAGTATTAATTCAATTTACTTAATCCTATCAATCCTGACTCAGCCTTAATTGTCTTATTAAAGCCTCGACCTCTCACATTAGACAGATATTGTTGTGGCTGCCTGTTGCCCGTTGGGTCCGGGCAGTCTTACTGTAATAACCCGGAAAATCTGGGCCAGTTTAATAATTTTATTTCGGCGATTTTAGCGAATTTTGATTATTTAAAATGAATTATTTTAAATAATATCGACGAGAAATTTATTTTGAATATAATTATAGCGTATATATTATACGCGTCGTCGTTAGAATATAAATATTTATTTATAATTATAAATAGAATTGAAAATGGCGCGGTAGTTCGATAATTCGATTTCGAACTTCAATTGAACGTACCGGGTGCAAAACAATCCGGATTTTAGTGAAACCAAAAACATTAGGATCTAATTGATAATATCTTTCCAACGAATCCGGAAAATCAAAATTTCATAGCGGGAATCAAAAGATATGTCCAGTTGAAAATTCTGAATAGTCGCTATGAAATTCAGGCCCTTAAAAATGGACATTTTGCAAACTATCTCGGATTTCGACGAAACCAGTTTTGTTGGGTCCGTGATGTCAAATTATTGCTAGGTTTCAAATTTCATAATTTTTCGAATCAATATGTGAGCGTGGCAAAGGAAAACGCGTTTGACCAGTTTTAGTTGATTTTAATCGACTGGAGAATGGCCATTTTTCAAACGGTCTCAGAATTCGACGAAACTAGTTTTGTTAGGACCGTATCGTCAATAGGAGGCTAGGAAATATTTTTCTGGAATTTTTCTAGTTAGTATGTGACCCCGGTAAATTGAAATGTACGTTTAAAATTCAATATAAAGATTTAAATGTAAATCAAATGGAAACTGATCGAGACGTCCGAATCAACCTACGATACATATCCCATTGTGTTCGGAATGGGGGTGAAACGCTAGGGACGACAGGCGGTGGGCCTGGTTTCGAGGTCGAAAATAAAAGTTGCTTTTTTTAGAATTAAAATAATTAAATAAAAATAATATTCTCCTTATATCATCAGACCCCCCCCCCCCCGTTTACTTTTGAAATCGATTTTAAATAAAAAAAAGAAAAAGAAAAAAGGGCGCTCCTCAAATCGATGGCGGCTATCGCCACCGCCACCTGGCCACCGCCCGTCGAACGCGCCGCCTCTCCTCCGGCGGTCAGCCCCTCCTCGTCGCCCCTTCCCAAATCGAACCCCACACCCCACGATCGACGAAAAACCCTAGCCGCCTGATCCGACACACCCCCAATCCGCCACCGCACCCATCCAGCTCCTCCTCCTCGCCCTGACACCGCCTCCTCCTCCCTCCCTTCGACGAGCACAGCCCCTTTGCCTCTAGTTGGACCAGTGTTCCTCCCCCTCGAGTCCATGAGTGCAACCAGCGTGCTGCCGCCTCCGCAGCCCGCCATTAATCGGCAACAACTCCCCCTCCTTTCAAAACAAAGGTAACCACTTATATATTTCAGTTTTATTTTATTTTTATTATCTTTCTATAAAACTGAAAATTAAAGGGATGATTTTTAATCAAGAAAGATTTGATTTTTTTTTGTATAGGAAGGACGAAATTTATATCGGTAGGAGGGCGTGATCTTTAGAAATGATAAAATTTTAGATTTTTAAATGATAAAAGTTTAGATTTTTAAATGATAAAAGTTTAGATTTTAGAAATGATAAAAGTTTAGATTTTTAATAGATAAAAGATTGAATTTTTATAATGTTAAAAGACGAGATTTCTTTTAATTAATAGAAGGAATAAAAATATGATTTTTATATTTTTAAAGTATTAAAAATATAGTCTTTACTATATAGCAATTATAAAAATACGATTTTTATATTTTTAAAGTAGTAAAAATATAATCTTTTATATTGTAGAAAGATAAAAATATGATCTTTGCATAGTAGGAACTATAAAAATAATCTTTATGAGATATAGATGTAAAAATATGATTTTTGGTTAGGGAGAGAGTCAAAAATATAATTTTTACATGATGAGGATATTAAAAATATCATCTTTATATGTGTAGAAAAATAAAAATGAGATTTTTATAAAGATGAAATCTATAAATTTGAAAAGGCGAAGTCTATGTTTTTATAAAGGCGAAAACTATATTTTAGAAAGGCGAAATCTTTATATGGAAAATAGCGTGATAAAAATATAATTTTTTATCTATATGACATCGCAATAAAAATTCGATTTTTATATATTGAATAACGAAGAAAAAAAATTCGATTTTTAAAAAGTATGAAGCAATTTTAAAAATATGATTTTTAAATTGAAGGTGAGAAAATAAAATTGTGATTTTTATTTTAAAGACATCGCAATAAAAATTCGATTTTTATATATGTAGTGGCTACGGGCAACGAAGATGAGGAAGATGCGATAGCAATGAAGATTTATATCAATGAAGTGCCGTGGAGCTAGGATAGCTATTTGTGAGAATTTCTCACCTTTCAATTTCTTTTCTAATTATATATTTATACTAGGATGCAGACGGTGCTTAGTAGCACCCGACACAATCGTCCACAGACCATGGACTTGTTTGTTTGGTTGCATAGATTAGTTAGATGATTTGATTTGAAATTGAATTGTTTGGTGAAATGAATGGATTGATTGATGTGTGAATGGCGTGGGCCTTCACTAGACCGGGGATGAGGCTAGGCCTTGTCCCGTTTCTAGTATCGTGCCGTTATGCCGCGGAAATTTTCTAAAATAAGTTAGAAAAATAAAAATATCATTTTATTTAAAGAATGAACTGAATAGAAATTCATGTGTTGAAATAAAATGTTTTATCGTTAAAAATATAATTTTTAACGTGAATGTGAATAAATAAATATTCATTTACAAACCGGACGGTTTGTTTATATACACCTATTTGAAGGACATTGATTGGGTCGATAAATTTTACACATCGCCCAACTGCACAAATAAAATCTTTGTTTGATTGTTTGAAACCCCACACGGGTGTTGGGATGAAATATGAAGTTCACTCATCCTGATTTATTAAATATGTCGATCGATTGATTGACAGGCTGTTATAAGCGTTAGATATCTATATTTGATGCTCATACAGTGTAGTGCACTTTGGTTGATGGTTGATTATTTTTCAATGCTATTATATACATGTGTTGTATGAAAATCCATATAATTAACATTATATGGTAATTGATTGGGCCTCAGTCCAATTTGATAAATAAAGAATATTATAATATAAAGGTTCATGTGTTGACTGTACTCATCCGTTGAGATTAGTCATGTGTTGAACGAAATATTTTTATAATAAAATTACATCTTTATCAATATAATATAAAAGTTCATGTGTTGACTATACTCATCCGTTGAGATTAGTCATGTGTTGAACGAAATATTTTTATAATAAAATTACATCTTTATCAATATAATATAAAGGTTCATGTGTTGACTGTACTCATCCGTTGAGATTAGTCATGTGTTGAACGAAATATTTTTATAATAAAATTACATCTTTATCAATATAATATAAAAGTTCATGTGTTGACTGTACTCATCCTTTGAGATTAGTCATGTGTTGAAAGAAATATTTTGATAATAACAAATATTTTGATAATAGGAAATATTTGAAATAGAATATTTGAAAATAGAAATATATGAAGCCGTGTTGATTAGATTGACGCCATTTTGGACGTGAATGATATTTATATCGATTTTACTCATTTTGAAATGAATTGAATATATAACGATTTCGAAATGAATTGAATATAAAACGATTTCGAAATGAATTGAATATATAACGATTTCGAAATGAATTGAATATAAAACGATTTCGAAATGAATTGAATATAAAACGATTTCGAAATGAATTGAATATAAAACGATTTCGAAATGAATTGAATATAAAACGATTTCGAAATGAATTGAATATAAAACGATTTCGAAATGAATTGAATATAAAACGATTTCGAAATGAATTGAATATAAAACGATTTCGAAATGAATTGAATATAAAACGATTTCGAAATGAATTGAATATAAAACGATTTCGAAATGAATTGAATATAAAACGATTTCGAAATGAATTGAATATAAAACGATTTCGAAATGAATTGAATATATAACGATTTCGAAATGAATTGAATATAAAACGATTTCGAAATAAATTGAATATATAACGATTTCGAAATAAATTGAATATATTACGATTTCGAAATGAATTGAATATAAAACGATTTCGAAATGAATTGAATATATAACGATTTCGAAATGAATTGAATATAAAACGATTTCGAAATGAATTGAATATAAAACGATTTCGAAATGAATTGAATATATAACGATTTCGAAATGAATTGAATATATAACGATTTCGAAATGAATTGAATATATAACGATTTCGAAATGAATTGAATATATAACGATTTCGAAATGAATTGAATATAAAACGATTTCGAAATGAATTGAATATAAAACGATTTCGAAATGAATTGAATATATAACGGATTTGATTTCAATTGAATATAAAATGAATTGGATTCAAATAGAAAACGAAACGAATTTGATTTGAATAGAAAATGAATTTGAATCGATTAGAAAACCAATTTGAATTGAATTGAATTGAAAACGAATTCAAATTGAATTGAAAGCGAATTGAAATGAATTCAAATTGAATTGAAATTTGAATTGAATTGAAATTTAAAAAGAATTTATAAGGAAAAATTCAATTTTGATTTGAATTAAAATAGAAGTTGAAATGTTTTTGAAACGAATTTAAAAACCATCTATAAAATTCGTTTTAAATAGAAATCGACGAAATATATATTATATATAATATAATGGCCTGAATAGAACGCGCCGCGCCGCGGCAGTTCGTGAATTTCGACCATTTATTTCAAACGGACATTACGGGAGATCCGACCGTCGGATTCTCCTAAAACTAGAACCGTTGGGTTCGTATCGAAAAGAGCTTTCTAAAGAATATTAGAAATTCAAGATCTAATGGTTGGATTTGGAGATACGTCCAAATCAAATTTGAAAAAGGTCGTTGTAAGTGCAGTTCGATGGCCGTTGTTGGAAATCGACTGTACGGGCCTTGATAAAATTATTAAAAATATCAATAATTTGTGTAAAATCATAAGAAATGATTTGGGAAAATTTGGGATGAAAAACTCCATATTTGAAAAGATAAAAATGTGTTTTTATCGAAATGAACTAGCTTTGAACTAAATTTAAAACCCAATTGTTTTTAAATAAATAAATTAGATTTAAAAAGGGGTTTTAAATAATCGGAATTTCTAATATATTTGATTGGATTTGAAATGGGTTTATCGTGAACTGTGTTTTAAATAACACCTAGTTCTTTAACCCAGTAAAAGGAATTTTATTGAATCTGCAATAAGATTTGAAATGTGAATCTATAATCTAAATTATCAAATTTAGAATTGAGCGAGAATGGAGCATCGCCAGTTTTGCTCCAAAGTGATAGTTAAATCTTTAATTAGATTTGAACGTGAAATGGTAATTAATTTTACCGACAACACTGTGGTGTTAGATATGGAGTATTACCAGTTTTGCTTCATGGGATGAATAGGTTGGGATTGGGAAATAAAATAAATAATTACTTCGTTACGGTTCGCTAATCTCGACTAGTTCAGAAAACCATAATTTGGTTTGAAACGACATCCAAAGGAAGATTACAGGATAAATTTTAAAGAATTTATCTTGGATAAAATTAATGGGAACCTTTCCCTAAGAATGTGGAATTTAGAAACTAGCTGTAGGTTGGCTAAGAAGAATGGTTTCCTGGGTATTGATCTGATGTTGGTTTCGGCCTTCGGGGTTAATGTTTGGGAAATTGTTCTCTTGCTAATTTGCGGTTAGTGACTAATGAATTGGAATGAGGCGTATGTTGAGTTTGTGTAACATTTGTTTTAATATACGCGGGTTGTTCGGAAAGTCCGGGTTTACACCCATTCTGAATAACCGATTCGACGATAAGCCGAAGATGAAGACGGTGGTCGAAGACCGGAAGTCTTCACATCGTTTGGATAATTACTGGCGATCCTGATTGGGCTGTACACCCAAGAGGATGGAAATAGTTGGTGGTTGTCCAGACGTACTTGGAGATGGATGGATACGCGAGGAAAGTGCCTCCGGTTTCGTTCAGACCCAGAACGGACTTGTAAATGGATTGTGTGTCTGACACTGGATTTTATTCTATGTTGATTGATTTCTATTAAATATACATCTGTTTGGCGGCGGAGAATTTATTCTTTTGCTTAACGCCCTTCTCTGAGACGTACGAGCTCAGAGGTTGTATATCGATGGACATCAGTCGCATGGCATGAATTGTCAGTGTGGCACGCTAAGATGCAATGAGCAAGGCTTCTGTTGAAAAGCAAAGTCTTGTGGTTGATGATCAAAGCATGCCTACGTGGCAGCTTTGTGTATAACGTGAATTCGCGAGCCTCACACCTCGGTATGAGTTAAAAACGGGATACGGACTGCAGGGAGAGCACGGCGTTTCTTTCTAGCTTTGGTGGTGTCAATGACTTACCAACCCTGACATATATATACTTTTCACCTTTGTGGTTGTTGGATGAGGCGCCTCGATTATAGGTTTGTAAGGACCGGGAAATGTGTGTTCAGGAATTGCCAATCCTCTAACGTAAGTGAGGACCGGCCCTGAAGCATCCAAGGGTTGCCCAGAGTGCGTAGCCCTGAGGCATTTGCTAGAGTGTCTCGAACGCGGAGAGGAGCTTGCCCCTTGCCTCGACTCATGACGGAAATCCAATTTCCAATACGAGATATTGCGGCTTTATTTGTAGAGCCTAGTATGGCGACATAGTAGCATGGGATGCTATGCCGTCTATGATTTATATTTATGATTGAAATTGTTTTGACACTATACACTTATTATAGTATCAAATGATTTGTTTTAAACGTATCAAGCATGTTTGGCTGTTATAAGGTAAAACCCTATCCTCTGGCTTGCGTTGCATTGTGTGATGGGACCTGGGTCTTATAACAGCTTCATTTTTCGAAAAAGCATTGCGCTGGTTATTCTATATGCACTGGTATTCTTGGGAGGAAACCCGTTCCGTGTTTTACGGCGTGGTCCCTTGATTTACCTAACTTTAAAACCAATATTAATAACTGTTTTAGTTCTCACACCAGTCACATGAATGACCTGGAGTTTATTGTTTTAACCTAAACTCTGGGTGCCCCTATTTTCCGCACGGGCAGCTAGTAGTTTTGGTTTTGCAGATTTATATTCACAGGATCCTGGTTTACAGCTGGAATGATATCCGGAAAGCTCTGTATCCGTATATCACCTTCAGTTGTGCTTTGTATTATTTTCCGCTGCTATGTAATTTAATATAATCTCTGA
This sequence comes from Allium sativum, assembly GCA_030737875.1. Classification (NCBI taxonomy): domain Eukaryota; kingdom Viridiplantae; phylum Streptophyta; class Magnoliopsida; order Asparagales; family Amaryllidaceae; genus Allium; species Allium sativum. The sequence goes on along the minus strand of CM060915.1, from coordinate 582,436,186 downwards.
TATTTATCGAATGTAATTTATTCATTTATACTCTGTATGTTCTTGTATCTGATGGAATTGTTGTAATAACAATGAAATGTTCTTCTGTTTGTGTTCTGATTCGTCCTCTTCTCAACAATCAGGGGTTTCGAACGGTCTAAATCGGTTTAACGACTGATTCGGATCGAGCGAAATTCCAGGCCGTCACATTTGGTATCAGAGCTTTGGTTTACAGAGCTCGAGAACAAGGCACATTAGAACCATACGAAAGAATTCATCAGATATTGGATTAGCAACATCCAATTAGAATGACTCGTTAGAGATAGGATCAGTAGTATCCTAGAACGAGTGTGAAGAGTATATTTTTCAAATGAAAGCAATTTTGTTTTGAAAATTTAAGCCATTTTATAAGTATTTGAATAATTTATTTATTTTGAATATGGACAATCGAGTATATAAAGATTTTGCATATACGCGTCATGAACGTATATCCGAAGTTTTAATATACTGGATAGATATAGAATCATACTCTAGTGGCCCGAAGATGATTCTGATGATTGACTAGTCGTCATTAGTATTTCATGTTCGAGTAACGAAGGTGTGATATCGATATATTTCCATTAGACTGGTGTGAGAACCAAAACTTATATAGCTAGAACACATTGTTGTGAATTGGCATCAAAAACATGATTTTCAGTATATGTATCAAAATTTATGGATTTGAAACTCTAATCCACTAATTGATTGATGTTTGTGTTGTTTGTTTATTTATTTGATAATTTTAACCATCTATGCCTAATTGAACCAAATATTGAATTATATTGAAAATTGGTCGCAATTGCTTGCATATACATATACTTACATTGAACAGGTCATAGCAAGGAGGCTAGAGCAGAGAATAAAATTTGTTTGCCCGACAAATAGGTACATGTTTACTACATAATTTACTGTTTTGTTTGGGTGATGATGATTTTATGAGCCTATTGGCTAGCCGCTTGGCTTTTTTCTTTTTCTTTTTGAGATCTGAAGGACCGGGGAAGCTATTTGAAATTCCCCGATGCTCCCGGTGCAGGGGAGGTTATGGCGAAATTTTTCGAAAATTTAGGGTGTTAGCCAAATTTTTGAAAATTTGAAAATTTTCAGAAACTGAAAAGTAAGAGAATGGAAGCCAGATCGAAAGTAGAGCTGATTAATCAAACCACTTTCGACTTTGTTCCTTTTCGGGGACGAAAAGTTTTAAGTGGGGGAGATTGTAATAACCCGGAAAATCTGGGCCAGTTTAATAATTTTATTTCGGCGATTTTAGCGAATTTTGATTATTTAAAATGAATTATTTTAAATAATATCGACGAGAAATTTATTTTGAATATAATTATAGCGTATATATTATACGCGTCGTCGTTAGAATATAAATATTTATTTATAATTATAAATAGAATTGAAAATGGCGCGGTAGTTCGATAATTCGATTTCGAACTTCAATTGAACGTACCGGGTGCAAAACAATCCGGATTTTAGTGAAACCAAAAACATTAGGATCTAATTGATAATATCTTTCCAACGAATCCGGAAAATCAAAATTTCATAGCGGGAATCAAAAGATATGTCCAGTTGAAAATTCTGAATAGTCGCTATAAAATTCAGGCCCTTAAAAATGGACATTTTGCAAACTATCTCGGATTTCGACGAAACCAGTTTTGTTGGGTCCGTGATGTCAAATTATTGCTAGGTTTCAAATTTCATAATTTTTCGAATCAATATGTGAGCGTGGAAAAGGAAAACGCGTTTGACCAGTTTCAGTTGATTTTAATCGACTGGAGAATGTCCATTTTTCTAACGGTCTCAGAATTCGACGAAACTAGTTTTGTTAGGACCGTATCGTCAATAGGAGGCTAGGAAATATTTTTCTGGAATTTTTCTAGTTAGTATGTGACCCCGGTAAATTGAAATGTACGTTTAAAATTCAATATAAAGATTTAAATGTAAATCAAATGGAAACTGATCGAGACGTCCGAATCAACCTACGATACATATCCCATTGTGTTCGGAATGGGGGTGAAACGCTAGGGACGACAGGCGGTGGGCCTGGTTTCGAGGTCGAAAATAAAAGTTGCTTTTTTTAGAATTAAAATAATTAAATAAAAATAATATTCTCCTTATATCATCAGACCCCCCCCCCCCCCGTTTACTTTTGAAATCGATTTTAAATAAATAAAAAAAAAGGGCGCTACACAAATCGATGGCGGCTATCGCCACCGCCACCTGGCCACCGCCCGTCGAACGCGCCGCCTCTCCTCCGGCGGTCAGCCCCTCCTCGTCGCCCCTTCCCAAATCGAACCCCGCACCCCACGATCGACGAAAAACCCTAGCCGCCTGATCCGACACACCCCCAATCCGCCACCGCACCCATCCACCTCCTCCTCGCCCTGACACCGCCTCCTCCTCCCTCCCTTCGACGAGCACAGCCCCTTTGCCCCTAGTTGGACCAGTGTTCCTCCCCCTCGAGTCCATGAGTGCAACCAGCGTGCCGCCGCCTCCGCAGCCCGCCATTAATCGGCAGCAACTCCCCCTCCTTTCAAAACAAAGGTAAACACTTATATATTTCAGTTTTATTTTATTTTTATTATCTTTCTATAAAACTGAAAATTAAAGGGATGATTTTTAATCAAGAAAGATTTGATTTTTTTTTTGTATAGGAAGGACGAAATTTATATCGGTAGGAGGGCGTGATCTTTAGAAATGATAAAAGTTTAGATTTTTAAATGATAAAAGTTTAGATTTTTAAATGATAAAAGTTTAGATTTTAGAAATGATAAAAGTTTAGATTTTTAATAGATAAAAGATTGAATTTTTATAATGTTAAAAGACGAGATTTCTTTTAATTAATAGAAGGAATAAAAATATGATTTTTATATTTTTAAAGTATTAAAAATATAGTCTTTACTATATAGCAATTATAAAAATACGATTTTTATATTTTTAAAGTAGTAAAAATATAATCTTTTATATTGTAGAAAGATAAAAATATGATCTTTGCATAGTAGGAACTATAAAAATAATCTTTATGAGATATATATGTAAAAATATGATTTTTGGTTAGGGAGAGAGTCAAAAATATAATTTTTACATGATGAGGATATTAAAAATATCATCTTTATATGTGTAGAAAAATAAAAATGAGATTTTTATAAAGATGAAATCTTTAAATTTGAAAAGGCGAAGTCTATGTTTTTATAAAGGCGAAAACTATATTTTAGAAAGGCGAAATCTTTATATGGAAAATAGCGTGATAAAATATAATTTTTTATCTATATGACATCGCAATAAAAATTCGATTTTTATATATTGAATAACGAAGAAAAAAAATTCGATTTTTAAAAAGTATGAAGCAATTTTAAAAATATGATTTTTAAATTGAAGGTGAGAAAATAAAAATGTGATTTTTATTTTAAAGACATCGCAATAAAAATTCGATTTTTATATATGTAGTGGCTACGGGCAACGAAGATGAGGAAGATGCGATAGCAATGAAGATTTCTATCAATGAAGTGCCGTGGAGCTAGGATAGCTATTTGTGAGAATTTCTCACCTTTCAATTTCTTTTCTAATTATATATTTATACTAGGATGCAGACGGTGCTTAGTAGCACCCGACACAATCGTCCACAGACCATGGACTTGTTTGTTTGGTTGCATAGATTAGTTAGATGATTTGATTTGAAATTGAATTGTTTGGTGAAATGAATGGATTGATTGATGTGTGAATGGCGTGGGCCTTCACTAGACCGGGGATGAGGCTAGGCCTTGTCCCGTTTCTAGTATCGTGCCGTTATGCCGCCGAAATTTTCTAAAATAAGTTAGAAAAATAAAAATATCATTTTATTTAAAGAATGAACTGAATAGAAATTCATGTGTTGAAATAAAATGTTTTATCGTTAAAAATATAATTTTTAACGTGAATGTGAATAAATAAATATTCATTTACAAACCGGACGGTTTGTTTATGTACACCTATTTGAAGGACATTGATTGGGTCGATAAATTTTACACATCGCCCAACTGCACAAATAAAATCTGTGTTTGATTGTTTGAAACCCCACACGGGTGTTGGGATGAAATATGAAGTTCACTCATCCTGATTTATTAAATATGTCGATCGATTGATTGACAGGCTGTTATAAGCGTTAGATATCTATATTTGATGCTCATACAGTGTAGTGCACTTTGGTTGATGGTTGATTATTTTTCAATGCTATTATATACATGTGTTGTATGAAAATCCATATAATTAACATTATATGGTAATTGATTGGGCCTCATTCCAATTTGAGAAATAAAGAATATTATAATATAAAGGTTCATGTGTTGACTGTACTCATCCGTTGAGATTAGTCATGTGTTGAACGAAATATTTTTATAATAAAATTACATCTTTATCAATATAATATAAAAGTTCATGTGTTGACTGTACTCATCCGTTGAGATTAGTCATGTGTTGAACGAAATATTTTTATAATAAAATTACATCTTTATCAATATAATATAAAGGTTCATGTGTTGACTGTACTCATCCGTTGAGATTAGTCATGTGTTGAATGAAATATTTTTATAATAAAATTACATCTTTATCAATATAATATAAAAGTTCATGTGTTGACTGTACTCATCCGTTGAGATTAGTCATGTGTTGAACGAAATATTTTGATAATAACAAATATTTTGATAATAGGAAATATTTGAAATAGAATATTTGAAAATAGAAATATATGAAGCCGTGTTGATTAGATTGACGCCATTTTGGACGTGAACGATATTTATATCGATTTTACTCATTTTGAAATGAATTGAATATATAACGATTTCGAAATGAATTGAATATAAAACGATTTCGAAATGAATTGAATATATAACGATTTCGAAATGAATTGAATATAAAACGATTTCGAAATGAATTGAATATAAAACGATTTCGAAATGAATTGAATATAAAACGATTTCGAAATGAATTGAATATAAAACGATTTCGAAATGAATTGAATATAAAACGATTTCGAAATGAATTGAATATAAAACGATTTCGAAATGAATTGAATATAAAACGATTTCGAAATGAATTGAATATAAAACGATTTCGAAATGAATTGAATATAAAACGATTTCGAAATGAATTGAATATAAAACGATTTCGAAATGAATTGAATATAAAACGATTTCGAAATAAATTGAATATATAACGATTTCGAAATAAATTGAATATATAACGATTTCGAAATGAATTGAATATAAAACGATTTCGAAATGAATTGAATATATAACGATTTCGAAATGAATTGAATATAAAACGATTTCGAAATGAATTGAATATAAAACGATTTCGAAATGAATTGAATATATAACGATTTCGAAATGAATTGAATATATAACGATTTCGAAATGAATTGAATATATAACGATTTCGAAATGAATTGAATATATAACGATTTCGAAATGAATTGAATATATAACGATTTCGAAATGAATTGAATATATAACGATTTCGAAATGAATTGAATATAAAACGATTTCGAAATTAATTGAATATAAAACGATTTCGAAATGAATTGAATATATAACGGATTTGATTTCAATTGAATATAAAATGAATTGGATTCAAATAGAAAACGAAACGAATTTGATTTGAATAGAAAATGAATTTGAATCGGTTAGAAAACCAATTTGAATTGAATTGAATTGAAAACGAATTCAAATTGAATTGAAAGCGAATTGAAATGAATTCAAATTGAATTGAAATTTGAATTGAATTGAATTGAATTGAAAAAGAATTTATAAGGAAAAATTCAATTTTGATTTGAATTGAAATAGAAGTTGAAATGTTTTTGAAACGAATTTAAAAACCATCTATAAAATTCGTTTTAAATAGAAATCGACGAAATATATTATATATATATATATTATATAATATAATGGCCTGAATAGAACGCGCCGCGCCGCGGCAGTTCGTGAATTTCGACCATTTATTTCAAACGGACATTACGGGAGATCCGACCGTCGGATTCTCCTAAAACCAGAACCTTGGGTTCGTATCGAAAAGAGCTTTCTAAAGAATATTAGAAATTCAAGATCTAACGGTTGGATTTGGAGATACGTCCAAATCAAATTTGAAAAAGGTCGCTGTAAGTGCAGTTCGATGGCCGTTGTTGGAAATCGACTGTACGGGCCTTGATAAAATTATTAAAAATATCAATAATTTGTGTAAAATCATAAGAAATGATTTGGGAAAATTTGGGATGAAAAACTCCATATTTGAAAAGATAAAAATGTGTTTTTATCGAAATGAACTAGCTTTGAACTAAATTTAAAACCCAATTGTTTTTAAATAAATAAATTAGATTTAAAAAGGGGTTTTAAATAATCGGAATTTCTAATATATTTGATTGGATTTGAAATGGGTTTATCGTGAACTGTGTTTTAAATAACACCTAGTTCCTTAACCCAGTAAAAGGAATTTTATTGAATCTGCAATTAGATTTGAAATGTGAATCTATAATCTAAATTATCAAATTTAGAATTGAGCGAGAATGGAGCATCGCCAGTTTTGCTCCAAAGCGATAGTTAAATCTTTAATTAGATTTGAACGTGAAATGGTAATTAATTTTACCGACAACACTGTGGTGTTAGATATGGAGTATTACCAGTTTTGCTTCATGGGATGAATAGGTTGGGATTGGGAAATAAAATAAATAATTACTTCGTTACGGTTCGCTAATCTCGACTAGTTCAGAAAACCATAATTTGGTTTGTAACGACATCCAAAGGAAGATTACAGGATAAATTTTAAAGAATTTATCTTGGATAAAATTAATGGGAACCTTTCCTTAAGAATGTGGAATTTAGAAACTAGCTGTAGGTTGGCTAAGAAGAATGGTTTCCTGGGTATTGATCTGATGTTGGTTTCGGCCTTCGGGGTTAATGTTTGGGAAATTGTTCTCTTGCTAATTTGCGGTTAGTGACTAATGAATTGGAATGAGGCGTATGTTGAGTTTGTGTAACATTTGTTTTAATATACGCGGGTTGTTCGGAAAGTCCGGGTTTACACCCATTCTGAATAACCGATTCGACGATAAGCCGAAGATGAAGACGGTGGTCGAAGACCGGAAGTCTTCACATCGTTTGGATAATTACTGGCGATCCTGATTGGGCTGTACACCCAAGAGGATGGAAATAGTTGGTGGTTGTCCAGACGTACTTGGAGATGGATGGATACGCGAGGAAAGTGCCTCCGGTTTCGTTCAGACCCAGAACGGACTTGTAAATGGATTGTGTGTCTGACACTGGATTTTATTCTGTGTTGATTGATTTCTATTAAATATACATCTGTTTGGCGACGGAGAATTTATTCTTTTGCTTAACGCCCTTCTCTGAGACGTACGAGCTCAGAGGTTGTATATCGATGGACATCAGTCACATGGCATGAATTGTCAGTGTGGCACGCTAAGATGCAATGAGCAAGGCTTCTGTTGAAAAGCAAAGTCTTGTGGTTGATGATCAAAGCATGCCTACGTGGCAGCTTTGTGTATAACGTGAATTCGCGAGCCTCACACCTCGGTATGAGTTAAATACGGGATACGGACTGCAGGGAGAGCACGACGTTTCTTTCTAGCTTTGGTGGTGTCAGTGACTTACCAGCCCTGACATATATATACTTTTCACCTTTGTGGTTGTTGGATGAGGCGCCTCGATTATAGGTCTGTAAGGACCGGGAAACGTGTGTTCAGGAATTGCCAATCCTCTAACGTAAGTGAGGACCGGCCCTGAAGCATCCAAGGGTTGCCCAGAGTGCGTAGCCCTGAGGCATTTGCTAGAGTGTCTCGAACGCGGAGAGGAGCTTGCCCCTTTCCTCGACTCATGACGGAAATCCAATTTCCAATACGAGATATTGCGGCTTTATTTGTAGAGCCTAGTATGGCGACATAGTAGCATGGGATGCTATGCCGTCTATGATTTATATTTATGATTGAAATTGTTTTGACACTATACACTTATTATAGTATCAAATGATTTGTTTTAAACGTATCAAGCATGTTTGGCTGTTATAAGGTAAAACCCTATCCTCTGGCTTGCGTTGCATTGTGTGATGGGACATGGGTCTTATAACAGCTTCATTTTTCGAAAAAGCATTGCGTTGGTTATTCTATATGCACTGGTATTCTTGGGAGGAAACCCGTTCCGTGTTTTACGGCGTGGTCCCTTGATTTACCTAACTTTAAAACCAATATTAATAACTGTTTTAGTTCTCACACCAGTCACATGACTGACCTGGAGTTTATTGTTTTAACCTAAACTCTGGGTGCCCCTATTTTCCGCACGGGCAGCTAGTAGTTTTGGTTTTGCAGATTTATATTCACAGGATCCTGGTTTACAGCTGGAATGATATCCGAAAAGCTCTGTATCCGTATATCACCTTCAGTTGTGCTTTGTATTATTTTCCGCTGCTATGTAATTTAATATAATCTCTGATATTTATCGAATGTAATTTATTCATTTATACTCTGTATGTTCTTGTATCTGATGGAATTGTTGTAATAACAATGAAATGTTCTTCTGTTTGTGTTCTGATTTGTCCTGTTCTCAACGATCAGGGGTTTCGAACGGTCTAAATCGGTTTAACGACTGATTCGGATCGAGCGAAATTCCAGGCCGTCACACTTACGCCACAACTCAGTCTAACCTCGGGTCTTTATTGGGCTCCGTGTTTAACCACCCATATTGGATAGGTATTGTTGTGACTACTGGACAGCCGGGCGGTTCCAGGCAGGTTTACATCACAACTCAATCCAACCTCGGGTTAAACACCTCGTATTTTCTAAATTTACATATTTTGTCTCTTTCCTTTTTATATGTAAATATTTGCGGCCCATTATTCAAATTCATCTTTATTGGGTAAATTAATTTATACCACTTAATTGTTTTTCAATGTCGTTGGCATGCGTCAAGCATGCCAACTCATATGTTTTATATTTTAACCCAAACGTCATTACCCCCGTTTTACACGTTTGGTAAAATATAATATATGTTGGGTTTAACATTTAAACCCAACTTAGCCACATGAAAAAGGGGAGGCTTAGAAAATGGTGTTTATATATTCTATGTAACATAAAAAGGGGAGTGTGAACGCATGAACTTGCAACATAACGAACTAATTAACATAAGTTTGGCACTTGTGAACTTGCATTGTAATAGCATATAATCATGGCATAAACATACCTAAACATGAAATCATGGGTTTTGATCTATTCATATAATCATGGCATAAACATACCTAAACATGAAATCATGGTTTTTGATCTATTCATATAATCATGGCATAAACATACCTAAACATGAAATCATGGTTTTTAATCTATTCATGCAAACTTGCAATTGGAATGTAAATCTAACTTAGCTATGTGTCACATATATCATCATATGATTTTGATAACTACAAAGGCCTAAAACATGTTTTTCAATTAGGCATAACACCAAGCATAGTTTAGTCATGTTCATAGAGTCAACACAAGTTCACAAAGATGCTTACTTTTGTCTCTAATACAAAAGTATGGTTTTACACTTGAATCATGATGCCAATTCCAACATAAATTCACATAAGTCATAATACCCAAATGGATCCAACTACACTAAAAGTGATTATAATATATATTATGTTGGCATAATAGTGAATCATATACTTGCATGAATCTCAATTAAACTACCACAAACATGTAGTTGTTAACTTCCAACATGAATCACATACTTGCAAATATCCAATCGTTATACCACAACATCCCAAATCGTTTAGAATCAAAGCATCATACTAATATGGATTATTATCACCACAAATCAAATACAATTCTATTTCTCATTTTACACAAATCAAAACACAATTCTTTATTCAAACGGAATAGCACTCTACGTACAACGTATGACGAATCTTCAGTTTAGGAATCTGAATTCTGAATTTGGAGATGCTATCCTTTGTTGTAAGCGTTGTTTTGATTTAATTGACGTTGCTTTAAGCTTTCGAATTGTCTCCTAATTGTCTCTCAATTTTTGACGGCTATTCCTAGTCTTTCCTCAACAGCATGACGGTCTCATCTTCATTTTTTGTTTGTGTGAATTAGGTGGAGTCTTAGGTCCTTTTTATAGAGTTTGTGAGTTGATTAGGACCGTCGATGGAGCTTGGTTTAATAATAGCCGTTCATTTGAAGGAGAGACCAATCAGGAGCTGACACCTAGCCCTAGTGACAAGGCAAGGCTCAGGAATTCGGCCAAGCACAGACCAGGCCAGCCGGGGGGGCTGGGTTCGACCTGGCTCAGGGGCCAAGTCGACCCCCCAGTCGACTATGTAGTCGACCTGGGTGCCCCAGGTCGACTACCCAGTCGACCTGGGTAGCCCAGGTCGACTACCCAGTCGACCTGGGTTCCTTGGGCGGGAAAATTCCCACCCTGGCCAATCTGGCCCGATTTTTTGAAATTTAAATCCGATTTCTGAGCTGCTTGAATTTTAAACTGAATTCTGAAACTTCCGGAGGCCATATCTTCTTCATACGGAGTCCGTTTTACGCAAACTCGGACTCTATCCCAAGCAGAATTCCGAGACGAACGCAATGGCGTATCCCGTTTCCCTTAATTCTTTGATTTGAAATTAATTATACTTTAATTTGTGAATTTCACTATTGTAGAATACACGGGGTGTTACAAAGAGCCTCCAAAATAATATACAGTGGAAAATAAATTTACAGTAAATGTAATACAATGCAGTGGAAACAAATAAACTAACACAGCGGAAGACTATCAATGCTCTGGACATAGCTTTAAGCTTCGATCCATAATCCTGCTAAATGAAATAATCTGCAAAACCAAAACTACAAGCTGCTCGTGTGGAAAATATGGGCACCCAGAGTTTAGGTAGAAACAATAAACTACAAGTCAGTCATGAGACTGGTATGAGAACTAAAAATAGTTATTTACTTTATATTAAAATATGGTAAATCACGGGACTACGCCGTATGCCATGGAACGGGTTTACCCCCATAAATACCAGTGCATAAACAACAACTAAAAACAGTCATATGGATCTACGATGCATCATACAACATGCAATTCTCAATTTATCCATTTAGGCTTAATCCCAAATTTAGATTTTCAAATCCAATCCACTTTGCAAAAATTATTCCTTTGGACTTTATTTCCCGATTTCTTATTTCGAATCATTTGATAAACATATCTATCTTTCATAATAAATTAGATTTCACTTTGGGATCTCAAACCAAAATATTTAGAAATATAAATTCCAAAATATCACAATGCATACAAACAAGTACGCAACCAAATATCGAGCACGACCCTCGGACAAGGATGTACGCTCCTCTCCAACTCGATATATATATATGTGCACCTCCCATTATGGAGCAGGCTACATTGACGATGCACATCCCACGAACTCGGAGAAAATCCACCGCCCTCACACTTTTAGTTATCCAGGGTTACCCGAATCTTTGTCCAAATACTGAATCCTTTCATATCCCGAAGTAGGGAAAATCATTTCACAACATAATAATCACAAGTACATTCCAAAATATAGTACTTTACATTAGCAATTCACACATATGATCAGTAACTATTAATCACATAATCTTTGAGCTCGTACGTCTCAAAGAAGGGAGTTAAGCAAGAGAATAAAATCTTCGCCATCAAACAGGTATATCATCAATATCAACTAATCAGTTATGTGATGAACTACAATGTCAAACACATAATACATTTCAAAATTATTTCGACAATATCGGGTTTAGGCCTCGAAAACCTTTCTGGTTTATAAAACATTTTTATAAAACATTCCCTATCCAAAATTGGGAAAACATTTCTTTTCACTTAAGAAAATATCATTTCAAAATCATTCATTAAACTTGAAATGAACTCAACATCATTGCTAAAAATCTCATGGTCAAATCGTGAAGTGTTTCACAAGAAGTTAACATACAAATATCTCTACCCAACCCAATGCTAAATGTAAAAGCATATCTTGCTCACAAACTAGTCGAGCACAATCCAAACAATCAATATCAACAACCAAGCATATTTGGTTTTAAACCACTCATCGTGTTTTGGTAAATTTAATTACTATTCATTCATTCAAATCTAATTAAAGATTTATTAGAACTCTTTTTAGTTTCAATCTCTAAAATCACTACTTAATGATTGTTCAACTTTTAGGAAAATTAATCCTGCTTTTACATGGGTTAAAGAACAATGTTATTTAAAGAACAATTCACGGTAAACCCAAAATCATCTTCCAACAAATATGAAACCTTCACGGAAATCCGATCAGTATATAATCAATATAAATTTCTGTATCAAACTAATACTATTAGTGGAATAACGACAAAGCCTTAAAATTCCATATATAGTAACGGTATTCCTTCACAGAAGCTCATCTCGATTATTACCAAATCGAATTCCATTCAATTCCAATTTAATATATCAAATTGGAAAACTTTACTTTGGAAATTTTCTATTAAATCTTAATAAAAAGATTTATAATTCCAAATCATAACTTCATTGTTAATTGGTTTAAAGAACAAATGTTATTTAAAACACCGTTTATGATAAACCCAAAAATCCAATTTTTTATTCAATTCCAATTAAATATTAATTAATTGGTGAACTACTCTAAATATTAATTTAAAGATTTATTCTTTTCTTAACTGGATTTAAGAACAGTGTTATTTAAGACACCATTCACGGCAAACCCATAGTCCAATTTGATATCAAATGTAAGGCTCTGAATAGAAATTATATCGGCTTATATTCAATATCAAATTCTGAAACCAACAAATATCATATCGGGAATAACGATATATATATCTTCCAAATTCCTCAACAATATCCGTATGATTATGGAATCCAATATCGAAATATTCCGAAAATTATTTCCATTGAAATCCATTCCAATTCATACGTTGGAAAAATTCTAGTTAATTTAAAACCCATTTTCAAATCCAATTTATTTATTTAAAAACATTGGATTATTTTTGTAGTTAATAACTAGTTCATTTAGATAAAAATATATTTTTTATCTTTTCAAAACTTAAATTTCTCATCCAAAATCATGTATTATGATTTTACACAATTTTTCCATATTTTTAATAATTTTATTAAGGGCCTTACAGTCAGTTTCCAATAACGGCCACCGAACTGCATCCATAGTGACTTTTTCTAAAATTGATTTGGACATATTTCCAAATATAACCATTTGATTTCAAATCTCTTATATTCATTAGAAATTTCTTTTCGATACAAACCCAACAGTTCTGGTTTTAGGAGAATCCGACGTTCGGATCTCCCGTTACGTCCATTTGAAGTTAATGGTCGAAATTCTCGAACGGTCGCGACTCGGCGCGTTTTATTCAAACCATTATATATATATATATATGTATATCGTCGATTTCCATTTAAATGTATTTTACAAAACGTTTTAAATTCATTTAAAAAACCGTTCCAACTTCCATTTCAATTTTAAATCAAAATTGAATATTCCATTATATGATAATTTTATATATTCCATATATACGTTAATTTTTTTAACAATCCTATAATTATTCCATTACATGACCATTTTATATATTCCATATATACGTTAAAAATTATATTTTTAACGAACAAATATTTATTCCATTACTTGACCATTTTATATATTACATATGTATGTTAAAAAATATATTTTTAATGAACAAATATTTTTCACATCGCATATATATTTATTTTTCACATTGCATATATATTTATTTTTCACATCACATATATATATATTCACATTGCATATATATATATATATATATATTATTTACATCGCATATATATTTTATTCACATCGCATATATATATTTTATTCACATCATATATATATATATTATTCCCATCACATATACATACATATTTTATTTACATTGCATATATATATATATTTTATTCACATCGAATATATATATTTTACTCACATCGTATATGTATTTTATTCGCATCGCATATATATATATATATATTTTATTCATATCACACATATATATATATATATTATTCACATCGAATATATATATATATATATATTATTCACATCACAATCACAGCACAATACAGTCAATTAAATTGTCCATGGTTTGTGGACGAGGGAGGTGAGCTAACAGGCACCGTAAACAATATATATTGATTAAAAATGACAAAAATCTACACTGGCAAATCTAAATATTTTTATACATGAAACACCCCACCTCCGTTAGGGTCACTCTCAAAGGGAATGCCCTAATTTTGGTGGAGGTTTATAAGTATAAGTCACATATACACAAGACGGATATAAATACACATATTTTTGAACAGCGGAAAACAACAACAATTTTTATTTCAACAAAATACGTGTTACACAAACCATGTCATAATTTGTCTTACAATACTTCCAAAAACATAACATCTTCATAACTGTCTTGATTACATTATTTAAAGAAGCATAAAACCATAAGTAGACTGCATAAGTCCCATAATTGTGGTCCAAAGCCATAGTCCAAGACGAAAAAGATCCAAGCAATACATTCTTTCTCTTCAAGCTGGATGTGAAAACTGGTCAAGCTGCGGTATTCCCACCCTGTGGACCTTGGGGGGGGGGGGGGCGAAAGAAAAGAAGACAAAAGAAAAGTAGAGTCAGACATAAAGCCCGAGTAAGTCTAGGACTATTCAGTCTATGAATAAAGAACTGGGCATGATAAGTATAAACTGGAAATGGGAAAGCACCATAAACAAGTTAAGTTGTCTAGAGTCGAATATACTTATCGTACCCCATATTAATCTCTGCATCCATATAAACTAGTTCCCAACAGGCACCCCATAATCAGGGTGAAGTGATCCGTTTCTAATGATCGGCTCCTACTCGCATAGTTACACGTGTCTTACGGCCCCCGATGTTATAGTTACCTATGCTGGTCCCACCATGGGGTGTATCAAGTCCCATGGTGGCGGCCTGACACAATTCTAGAATGCACAGGTATACTACTGGTGCCCAGTGACT
The DNA here is from genome assembly GCA_030737875.1 of Allium sativum. Lineage (NCBI taxonomy): Eukaryota > Viridiplantae > Streptophyta > Magnoliopsida > Asparagales > Amaryllidaceae > Allium > Allium sativum. The sequence continues at coordinate 582,421,114 of CM060915.1, read as the reverse complement.
TATTTTTCTGCGCCGGAGTGAGTGCACGCCCGCACCCCGTTAGAACCTACACTGCTGCACCACCGTCGTCGATTTGACCTCTTACAGTCAGCCCAGTAATTGTGCCCCACCCTGCCTAGTTCAGGGTATCCTGATACACCTTGTAGGGTTACTGCTGAAAAGGGTCCCCCCCCTCGCTACTAGGTTTTCTATTTCTAACCAACATGCTAAGTTGGTTAAGTGTTTTGTAAACCTAACCCCCAATCAGTCTGTATAGTTTAGCATGTTCCATTTGATTAAGTATTAATTCAATTTACTTAATCCTATCAATCCTGACTCAGCCTTAATTTTCTTATTAAAGCCTCGACCTCTCACATTTGACAGATATTGTTGTGGCTGCCTGTTGCCGGTTGGGTCCGGGCAGTCTTACGTCACAATTCAGTCTAACCTCGGGTCTTAATTGGGCTCCGTGTTTAACCACCCACATTGGATAGGTATTGTTGTGACTACTGGACAGCCGGGCGGTTCCGGGCAGGTTTACATCACAACTCAATCCAACCTCGGGTTAAACACCTCGTATTTTCTAAATTTACATATTTTGTCTCTTTCCTTTTTATATGTAAATATTTGCGGCCCATTATTCAAATTCATCTTTATTGGGTAAAATTAATTTATACCACTTAATTGTTTTTCAAGGTCGTTGGCATGCGTCAAACATGCCAACCCATATGTTTTATATTTTAACCCAAACGTCATTACCCCCGTTTTACACGTTCGCTAAAATATAATATATGTTGGGTTTAACATTTAAACCCAACTTAGCCACATGAAAAAGGGGAGGCTTAGAACATGGTGTTTATATATTCTAAGTAACATAAAAAGGGGAGTGTGAACGCATGAACTTGCAACATAGCGAACTAATTAACATAAGTTTGGCACTTGTGAACTTGCATTGTAATAGCATATAATCATGGCATAAACATACCTAAACATGAAATCATGGGTTTTGATCTATTCATATAATCATGGCATAAACATACCTAAACATGAAATCATGGTTTTTGATCTATTCATATAATCATGGCATAAACATACCTAAACATGAAATCATGGTTTTTAATCTATTCATGCAAACTTGCAATTAGATTGTAAATCTAACTTAGCTATGTGTCACGTATATCATCATATGATTATGATAACAACATAGGCCTAAAACTTGTTTTTCAATTAGGCATAACACCAAGCATAGTTTAGTCATGTTCATAGAGTCAACACAAGTTCACAAAGATGCTTACTTTTGTCTCTAATACAAAAGTATGGTTTTACACTTGAATCATGATGCCAATTCCAACATAAATTCACATAAGTCATAATACCCAAATCGATCCAACTACACTAAAAGTGATTATAATATATATTATGTTGGCATAATAGTGAATCATATACTTGCATGAATCTCAATTAAACTACCACAAACATGTAGTTGTTAACTTCCAACATGAATCATATACTTGCAAATATCCAATCGTTATACCACAACATCCCAAATCGTTTAGAATCAAAGCAACATACAAATATGGATTATTATCACCACAAATCAAATACAATTCTATTTCTCATTTTACACAAATCAAAACACAATTATTTATTCACATCGGAATAGCACTCTACTTACAACATATGACGAATCTTCAATTCAGGAATCTGAATTCTGAATTTGGAGATGCTATCCTTTGTTGTAGGCGTTGTTTTGATTTAATTGACGTTGCTTTAAGCTTTCGAATTGTCTCCTAATTGTCTCTCAATTTTTTAGGGCTATTCCTAGTCTTTCCTCAGCAGCATGACGGTCTCATCTTCATTTTTTGTTTTTGTGAATTAGGTGGAGTCTTAGGTCCTTTTTATAGAGTTTGTGAGTTGATTAGGACCGTCGATGGAGCTTGGTTTAATAATAGCCGTTCGTTTGAAGGAGAGACCAATCAGGAGCTGACACCTAGCCCTAGTGACAAGGCAAGGCTCAGAAATTCAGCCAAGCACAGACCAGGCCAACCAGGGGGGCTGGGTTCGACCTGGCTCAGGGGCCAGGTCGACCCCCCAGTCGACCCCCAGGTCGACTATGTAGTCGACCTGGGTGCCCCAGGTCGATTATCCAGTCGACCTGGGTAGCCCAGGTCGACTACCCAGTCGACCTGGGTTCCTTGGGCGGGAAAATTCTCGCCCTGGCCAATCTGGCCCGATTTTTGAAATTTAAATCCGATTTCTGAGCTATTTGAATTTTAAACTGAATTCTGAAACTTCCGGAGGCCATATCTTCTTCATACGGAGTCCGTTTTACGCAAACTCGGACTCTATCCCAAGCATAATTCCGAGACGAACGCAATGGCATATCCCGTTTCCCTTAATTCTTTGATTTGAAATTAATTATACTTTAATTTGTGAATTTCACTGTTATAGAATACACGGGGTGTTACAATACATGAATACAATAACATGATAAAATATAATTTAGTGAGAAAGAGTTCTCACTTTGGGTTCCACTCCATCAGTCTTTATTTCTGAATTTCCGTTTGTAAACTAAATTAAATGATTGTTTAATTTACCTTTAAAATTCCATGTGTTTCGTTTATGTTCTGGTCAGTTCCATGTTGTAGAGTTCAATCATGTGATTCCAACGCAGTCAGTTTCGTCGAATTCTGATTTAATTTGATCGAGTTATGGCCATTTAAAAATTAATTACATAATGAACTAATTAAATATTAATTAGATTAATTATTTGTTAACCTTCCTTCTTCTTCTATCATTCTGGACAAAATTCTAACCCACCTTCAACCCATAACTTCACATGCGCATGGCGTACGCCGTTCAACACCACCGGGTCACCAACGAAACCAACCACGACCTTCATCGTCGACCAACCGCCACTCGGTGACCCACGCCTCCACAAAATCATTTGAAAGTTCACCACTTCCAGGGAGAAATTATCCCAATTTACTCTATGAAATTTGATCAACTCGATATAGATTTGAAGAGGAAAAAGAGTATGACACTTTTGCTTCAGAAAAAATTAAATTTCATTGGGTAGATTAAGCTGAATTGAGGATTAAAATTTCGAGTTACTTTCCGCCTTTCGTTTTGATTTTGGGGGCGCATTTCTGGTGTTTACCACGAGAGAGGGAGAGAGAGAGTTTGTGAGTTAGGGTTTTATAATTTATTTAATTATCATTCTATTCCACTTGTACTTGTTTATCCATCCAAATTTCAAATCAAGCCCAACGATTGTCGCCCCTAGCTAAATACCCCCATTCCGGACACAATGGAATATTTTTTGTAAACTAATTCTACTGTTTCGATTAGTTTTTATCAAAACTAAAACATAAATCAATATATATTGAATTTGAACGCACATTTTAATTTACCGGGGCCACATACTGAACTCCAAAAATTATAGAAAAATAAATCTATCTATGTTTTAACGATACGGTCATAACAAAACTAATTTCATGGAATTTGGAGACTGTTTGAAAAATGGCCATTTTCTAGTTGATTAAATTCAAACTGAATTGGCAAAACACATTAAGAATTTACCACGCTTACATATTAATTCCAAAAATTATGAAATTTGAAACCTAACAATAATTTGACATTCCGGATCCAACAAAGGTGGTTTCATCGAAAACGAAGGTCGTCTGCAAAATGGAATTTTTATGGGCTATATATTATATTAAAATATATATAAATTCCATAGCGACTATTTTAAATTTTAAAGTGGACATAGCTTACAATTTATAAAGTGAAATCTCATATTTTTTTTCATATTCATTGGAAAGATATAATTAAACAGATTCTAACGTTTCTTTTTTCATCAAATTCTGACTTATATTGAATTCTGTATACTCAATTGAAATTAGAAATCGAATTTTCAAACTACCGCGCCATTTCAGGCTCGTTTTATAATTAAAATAAATTTATACATTCTAACTTCGATTTAAACAAATTTTTATTCATTATTTTTTAAAATGAATCATTTCAAATATTCAAAATCCATTAAAATAGCTCAAATAAATTTTTTATTTTGGTTCAGAATTTTCGAGTTGTTCCAAGCTCTACCACTTAAAATCTTTTCATCCTCGAAAAGGAATGAAGCTGAAAGTTGTTTAACTAACCAACTCAACTTTCATTATGGATTTCATTCTTCAACTTTTCAGTTTCTAAGAATTTTCTAATTTCTCAAAATTTTGGCTTACGCCCTAAATTTTCGAAAAATTTCGCCATAACCTCCTTTGTACAGCCCTATCGGTAAAACCACAACTTGCCTCACAGGGCCCTCATCAACTCAAAAGAAAAATAAAAAAAGCTAGTCGGCTCATAAAATCATCAAACCCAATGAATATAGTAAACATGTACCTATTTGTCGGGCATACAATTTTATTCCTCTTCTTAGCTTCCATGCCATGACCCATTCAATATATACATGTATATGTATGCAATTCCAATCAATTTTCAATTAAGTTCAATATTTGATTCGATTTGGCTAAATTTACCTTTTATTCTCTTATTGGTTTTATCATTCCAATATTGTAATTAGTTGAACTAATAATCAAACATCACAACCATCAATCAGTTAGTTGATTAGATTTTCAAACATATAAGTTCTATATATACTCAAAATCATGTTTTCAATGTCAAATCATAAAAAATAGAATCTAACTAAATTTTGGTTCTCACACCAGTCAATTGGAAGTATATTGCTATCCACTTTAAAAACACGAACACAAATGCTGATGATAATCGATTAATCACCAGGATCATCTCCAGGCGACTAGAGTGTGATTCTATATCTACCCAGTATATTTGAGGCTTCGAATACTGTAACAACCCGGAAAATCTGGGCCAGTTTAAAATTTTTATTTTGGCAATTTTAGCGAATTTTGATTATTTAAAATGAATTATTTTAAATAATATCGACGAGAAATTTATTTTGAATGGAATTCGAACGTATATATTATATACGTCGTCGTTAGAATATAAATATTTATATATAATTATAAATAGAATCGAAAATGGCGCGATAGTTCGATAATTCGATTTCAAACTTCAATTGAATGTACCGGGTGCAAAACAATCCGGATTTTAGTAAAACCGAAAATAATGGAATCTAATAGTGAATATCTTTCCAACGAATCCGGAAAATCAAGATTTGTTATCGGGAATCAAAAGATATGTCCAGTTGAAAATTCTGAATAGTCGCTATGGAATTCAGGCCCTTAAAAATAGACATTTTGCAAATGACCTCGGATTTCGACGAAACCAGTTTTGTTGGGTCCGCAGTGTTAAGTTATTGCTAGATTCCAAATTTCATAATTTTTCGAATCAATATGTGAGCGTGGCAAAGGAAAACGCGTTTGACCAGTTTCTGTTGAATTTAATCGACTGGAAATTGGCCATTTTGCAAACGGTCTCAGAATTCGATGAAACTAGTTTTGTTAGGACCGTATCGTCAATACGAAGCTAGAAAATATTTTTCTGGAATTTTTCGAGTTAGTATGTGACCCCGGTAATTTGAAATGTACGTTTAAAATTCAATATAGTGATTTAAATGTAAATTTAACGGAAACTGATTGTAACAATCAAATCAGCTTGCGATACATATCCCATTGTGTTCGGAATGGGGGTAAAACGCTATGGACGATAGGCGGTGGGCCTCGTTTCGAGGTCGTATGTGAAAGTCAACTCTTTAGGATAAAATAAATAAATTAATTAATAAAAAAAAAATATTCTCCCTTTCCTTATAAACCGCTGGCCCCCCCCCTTTTTGTTCACTTCAGTAGGATCGAAAAAGAAAGAAAAAAAAAAAATCAATCGAGCTCGGAGATCGACAGACCACCGCCGCCGCATCCCCCTCCGCCGCCGCATCCCCCTCCTCCGCCGCATCCCCCACCGATGACGGAAACCCCCCCCCCCCCCACCTCGCGATGACGGAAACCCCCGCCCCCTCCATCTTCTCCTCCCGCTCCTTCTTCCCCGCCTGCCCCTCCCCTCCTCTGGCCAAAGACCGCACACCCCCCCCTTCCTATCGCGATGAACGAAGAACCCCCCCCCCCCGATGGCCACAGCGCCGCCTCAGCGCCCCCCTGTAAGTTATTTTTAATTTTTTTTTTTTTTTTATTTTTTTTTTATTTTTATAAAACAGAATTTAAAACAGGAAATGTTTAAAAGGAAAAAAATTAATAAAAACTGATTTTGGTTTTAGGAGTTAAAACTGATTTTTGTTTTAAAAAGGAAAATAAATACTGATTATTTTTAAGTTTAAATACTGATTATATTTAAGTTCAAAAACTAATTTTGAAAAAGGTTTAAAACTGATTTTATTTTAAAACTTTAAGTTAGAAAAAGGTTTAAACTTTAAATAGAAAAGGTTTAAACTTTATAAAGATTTGATCTTTAAAATAGAAAAGCAAAAAGGCGAGGTTTTTGTTTAGAAGAAAAAGTAGGATTTTTAAAAAATAGAAAAGACTTTTTTTTTTATAAAAGCGAAAACTATATTTTTATAAAGGCGAAAACCTTATTGTTAAAAATAGAATTTTTATATATTGAACTTCGATAGAAAAATTCGATTTTTATATATTGAAAAGCAAAGTAAAAATTCGATTTTTAAATATATGAAGTGATTATAAAAATATGTTTTTTTAATTGAAAGTGAATAAATAAAAATGTGATTTTTATATATGTAGTGGCTACGGGCAATAAAGATGACGGAGATGCGATAGCGATGAAGATTTCTATCAAAGAAGTGCCGTGGAGCTAGGATAGCTATATGTGAGAATTTCTCACCTTTCACTTTCTTTTTCTAGTTATATATATATATACTAGGATGCAGATGGTGCTTAGTAGCACCCGACACAATCGTCCACAGACCATGGACTTGTTTGTTTGACTGTTTGGTGATTGATTGCGATATTGGTTTGAGTTGATTTGTGGTGTGAAAAATCGAATCGATAAATTGGTTAGGATTAGACGTGCGCCGTTATAAGGCGAAGGAGTAAGGCTAGGTTAGACTCTTACTCCAAATTTTGTGGTTTGCATAACGAATTGATTTGATTGATGTGTGAATGGCGTGGGCCTTCACTAGACCGGGGATTAGGCTAGGCCTTGTCCCGTTTCTAGTATCGTGCCGTTATGCCGCCGAAATTTTCTAAAATAAGTTAGAAAAATAAAAATATCATTTTATTGGATAAATGAATTGAATAGAAATTCATAGGTTGAAATAAAATGTTTTATCGTTAAAAATATAATTTTTAACGTGAAGTGAATAAAATAAAATATTCATTTATAAACCGGACGGTTTGTTTATGTACACCTATTTGAATGACATTGATTGGGACGATAAATTTTACACATCGCCCAACAGCACAAATAAAATAGGTGTTTGATTGTTTGAAATCCCACACGGGTGTTGGGATGAAATTTGAGGTTCACTCATCCTGATGGATTAAATATGTCGATCGATCGATTGACAGGCTGTTATAAGCGTTGAATATCTATATTTGATGCTTATACAGTGTAGTGCACTTTGGTTGATGGTTGATTATTTTTCAATGCTATGATATACATGTGTTGTATGAAAATCCATATAATTAAGTTTATATGGTAATTGATTGGGCCTCATTCCAATTTGAAAAATAAAGAATATTATAAAATAAAAGTTCATGTGTTGACAGTACTCATCCATTGAGATTGGTCATGTGTTGAACGAAATATTTTGATAATAACAACTATTTTGAAAATAGAAATTTATGAAGCCGTGTTGATTAGATTAACGCCATTTTGACGTGAACGATATTTATATCGATTTTATTCATTTTGAAATGAATTGGATTGAAAACGATTTCGAAATAAATTGAATTGAAAACGATTTCGAAATGAATTGAAAACGATTTCGAAATGAAATGAATTGAAAACGATTTCGAAATGAAATGAATTGAAAACGAATTCGAAATGAATTGAAAACGATTTCGAGATGAATTGAATTGAAAACGAATTCAAATGGAATTGAAAGCGAATTGAAATGAATTCAAATTGAATTGAAATTCGAATTGAATAGAAATGAATTTTGAAACGAATTTATAAAGAAGAATTCAATTTTGCTTTGAATTGAAATGGAAGTTGAAATAGGTTTTGAAACGATTTTAAAACTATTTATATAATTCGTTTTAAATAGAAATCGACGAAGTATATATTATATATATTATATATATAATATAATGGCCTGAATAGAACGCGCCGCGCCGCGGCAGTTCGTGAATTTCGACCATTTATTTCAAACGGACATTACGGGAGATCCGACCGTCGGATTCTCCTGAAACCGGAACCGTTGGGTTCGTATCGAAAAGAGCTTTCTAACGAATATTAGAAATTAGAAATCTAACGGTTGGATTTGGAGATATGTCCAAATCAAATTCGAAAAAGGTCGCTGTAAGTGCAGTTCGATGGCCATTGATGGAAATCGACTGTACGGGCCTTGATAAAATTATTAAAAATAGTAATAATTTGTGTAAAATCATAAGAAATGATTTGTGAAAGTTTGGGATGAAAAACTCCATATTTGAAAAGATAAAAATAGATTTTTATCGAAATGAACTAGTTTTGAACTAGAATTATAATTCTATTTATTTTTAAATAAATAAATTGAATTTGAAATGGTTTTGAAAATAACCAAAATTTCCAATGATTGCATTGGAGTGGATTTGAATCGAAATTGTCTTCGGAATATTTCGATGTTGGAATTCGTGATATTACAGGTGTTGTTATGGAAATTTGAAAGATATATATTTGTATCGTTATTTCCAATACGACATTTGTTAGTCGTAGAATTTGATATTGAATATAAGCCGGGATATTTTCTATTCAGGGCCTTGTATTGAATATCGAATGTGATTTGGGTTTGTCGTGAATGGTGTCTTCACTAACACTGTTCTTGAACCCAGTTGAGAAAAGATTAAATCTTTTTATTTAGATTTAATAAAGTGTACCAATTAAATGATATTTAATTGGAATTGAATTGGTATTGATTTTTGGGTTTATCGTGAACAGTGTTTTAAATAACACTTGTTCTTTAACCCGATAATTAATGGAATGTGATTTTGGGTTTATCGTGAATCGTGTTTTAAATGACACTGATTCTTTAACCCAGATAATGATTAAAACTAAGTGGAGTTTTAATGAATCTTTAATTAGATTGAAAAGATCGAGAATGGAGTATCACCAGTTTTGCTCCAGGCGATAGTTAAATCTTTAATTAGATTTGAATGTGAAATTTAGAAACTAACTGTCGGTTAGCCAAGCAGAATGGTTTTCTGGATATTGATCTGATGTTGGTTTCGGCCTTCGGGGTTAATATTTGGGGAATTATTCTCTTGATTAATTTACGGTTAGTGACTAATGAATTGGAATGAGGCGTATGTTGTGTTTGTGTAACACTTATTTAAAATATACGCGAGTTATTCGGAAAGACCGGGTTTATCCCATTCTGAATAACTGATGCGACGATAAGTCGAAGATGAAGACGATGGTCGAAGACCGGAGGTCTTCACGTCGTTTGGGTGATAACTGATGATCCTGATTGGGCTGTACACCCAAGAAGATGGAAACAGTTAGTGATCGTCCAGACGTGCTTGGAGATCGATGGATATGCGGGGTACTAGGTGCCTCCGGTTTCGTTCAGACCCAGAACGGACTTGTAAATGGACTGTGTGTCTGACATCGGATTTCATTCTGTGTGACTGATATCGGTTGCATAGGATGGCTTGCCTGTGTGGCATGCTAAGATGCAAATGATCAAGGCTTCTGTTGAAAAGCAAAGTCTTGTGGTTGATGATCAAAGCACGGCCTTTGTGGCGTAGCTTTGTGTAACGTTTGATTCGCGAGTTTCACACCCAGTATGAATCAAAACGGGAGACGGACCTCAGGGAGGGCATGCGTTTCTTTCTAGTTAGAAGTGGCGTCAGTGGTTTTACACGCCCTGACGAGTTTGACTTATGTGGTTGTTGCTGTTGCGAGGCGCCTCGGATTGATCGGTCGTTCTCGAACCGATGGAGTCATTCGTTGGCTCATTGACACCCCAAAGGGTGGGGAAACGCAGTGTTCAGGCATTGTAATCCACATCGGTGGACCGGCCCTGACGATCCAAGGGTCACTCGAGCTCTGATCCTGAGACACGGGCTAGAGCGTCTCGAATCGGTTGAGGACTATCTTTTGCCTCGGTTCATAGATGGAAATCCAATTTCCAAATACGTGACTTTGCGGTTTTATTTATAAACCTATATATGGCGACATAGTGGCATGGGACGCTCATGTCGCCTATGATTGATACTTATGATTTGAAGTTGTTTTATACACTATGCACTTATAGTAGTATCAAATGATTTGTTTTAGAACGTATCAAGCATTCTTTGGCTGTTATAAGGGAAAACCCTATCCTCGGCTGCGTTGCATTGTGTGATGGGACCTGGGTCTTATAACAGCTTCATTTTTCTTTATTTAGCATTGCGCTGTTTGTTTTATGCACTGGTATTCTTGGGAGGAAACCCGTTCCGTGTTATACGGCGTGGTCCCTTGATTTACCTAATGATTTAAAATAAAGATTAATAACTGTTTTAGTTCTCACACCAGTCACATGACTGACCTGGAGTTTATTGTTTTAACCTAAACTCTGGGTGCCCTTATTTTGACACGGGCAGCTAGTAGTTTTGGTTTTGCAGATTTATATTCACAGGATCCTGGTTTACAGCTGGAACGATATCCGGAAAGCTTTGTATCCGTATATCTCTTCTAGTTGTGTATTGTATTATTTTCCGCTGCTATATATTTAAATGTAATTTAAATCTCTGATATTTCTGTGTAATATTTATTCATACTCTGTATATTCTTGTAATCTGATGCACTGTTGTAATAACAATGAAATGTTCTTCTGTATGCGTTCTGTTGTGGCTTGTTCTCGAACTATCCGACGCTTTCCTTTACGGGGAAGTTACGGGTCTTCACAAATACACGTTAATTACGCGTATATTCAAAATCTTCATATACCCGATAGTCCAAATTCAATATAAAATAAAATATTCAAATACGTAGAATGAGATATAATTTTCAAAACTAAATTCATCAATTTTTTCTTTTAGAAATAACACTCTTCAAACTAGTTCTAGGTTATCACTAGCCCTATCTATAACGAGTCATTCTTATATGATATTACTAATCCTATCTCTGATGAATTCTTTTGTTCAGTTCTAATGTGTCTTGTTCTCGTGCTTTGTAAACCAAAGCTCTGATACCAAAAGTAGCGACCCTCCTTCTCGGTCGGTCCAAATCGATTGTTAAACCGACTTAAATCGAACCAAAAAGGCGGATACGCTAACTTTCGGCGCACAACACATCAGAACAAACAACAGAAGACTTTTATAAACATCATAATAATGTTACATCAGAGTACAGAATATCAGAGTATCGAAAATAATATATACAACGGAAAATAAATTTACAATAAATGTAGTACAATGCAGCGGAAACAAATAAACTAACACAGCAGAAGACTATCAATGCTCTGGACATAGCTTTAAGCTTCGGTCCCGCTAAATGAAATAATCTGCAAAACCAAAACTACAAGCTGCCTGTGTGGAAAATATAGGCACCCAGAGTTTAGGTAGAAACAATAAACTCCAAGTCAGTTATGGGACTGTTATGAGAACTAAAAATAGTTATTGACTTTATTTTAAAATATGGTAAATCACGGGACCATGCCATATGTCACGGAACAGGTTCACCCCCATGAATACCAATGCATAAACAATAACTAATAACAATCATATGAATCTACGATGCATCATACAACATGCAATTCCTCAATCTACCCATTTAGGCTTAATCCCAAATTTGGATTTTCAAAATCCAAGTCACTTTAAAGAAATTATTCCTTTGGAATTTATTTCCCGATTTATTATTTCAAATCATTTGAAATACATATCTATCTTTCATAATAAAGTAGACTTCACTTTGGAACCTCAAACCAAAATATTTGGAAATATAGATTCCAAAATATCACAATGCATACAAACAAGTACGCAACCAAATATCGGGCACGACCCTCAAACAAGGTTGTACGCGCCTCTCCGACTCAATATATATATATATATATATATGTGCACCTCTCACTTTGGAGCAGGTTACACTGATGCTGACCTCCCACGCCCTCGGAGAAATCCACCTCCCTCACACTTTTAATTATCCAGGGTTACCGGAATCTTTGGCCACATACCAAATCATTTCATATCCTGAAGTAGGGAAAATTATTTCACAACATAATAATCACAGGTACTTTCCAAAATATAGTACTTTACATCAACAATTCACACATATGATCAGTCACTATTAATCACATAACCTTTGAGCTCATACGTCTCAAAGAAGGGTGTTAAGCAAGAGAATAAATTCTCCACCACCAAACAAATATATCTTCAATAGCAACTAATTGGCTATGTGATGAACTACAAAGTCAAACACATAATACATTTCGAAATCATTTCGATAATATCGGGTTTAGGCCTCGAAATCCTTTCTGTTTTATAAAACATTTTTATAAAACATTCCCTATCCAAATTCGGTAAAACATTTCTTTTCACTTAAGAAAATATCATTTCAAAATCATTCACTAAATTTGAAATGAACTCAATAACATCGCTAAACATCTCATAGTCAAATCGTGAAGTGTTTCACAAGATGTTAGCCTACAAATATCTCTACCTAAACCAATGCTAAATGTAAAAGCATATCTTGCTCATAAACTGGTCGAACGTAATCCAAACAATCAATCAATCACAATAAATATCAATAACCAAGAATATTTGGTTTAATACCACTTCTCGTGTTTTGGTAAATTTAATTACCATTCATTCAAATTTAATTAAAGATTTATTAAAACTCTTCTTAGTTTCAATCTCCAAAATCATTACTTAATGATTGTTCAACTTTTAGGAAAATTAATACTGCTTTTACTTGGGTTAAAGAACAATGTTATTTAAAGCACAATTCACGATAAACCCAAAATCATCTTCCAACTAATATGGAACCTTCACAGAAATTCGGTCAGTATATAATTAATATAAATTTCCGCATCGAACTAATACTATAAGTGAAATAACGGCAAACCTTTAAAATCCATATATAGTAACGGTCTTCCTTCACAAAAGCTTATCTCGATTATTACCAAATCGAATTCCATTCAATTCCAATTTAATATATCAAATTGGAAAACTTTACTTTGGAAATTTTCTATTAAATCTTACTAAAAGGTTTTATAAATTCCAAATCATAACTTCACTATTAATTGGGTTAAAGAACAATTGCTATTTAAAACCCCATTCACGATAAACCCAAAAATCCCATTTATTATTCAATTCCAATTAAATATTAATTAATTGGTGTACTTCTTTAAATCTTAATTTAAAGATTTATTCTTTTCTCAACTGGGTTTTAGAACAGTGTTATTTACGACACCGTTCATGACAAACCCAAAATCCTATTTGATATTAAATACAAGGCTCTAAATAGAAATTATATCGACTTATTTCAATATCGAATTCTAAAACCAACAAATATCGTATTAGAAATAATGATATATATATATTGTTCGAATTCCTCAATAATATCCACATGATTACGGAATCCAATATCGAAATATTCTGAAGATGATTTCCATTCAAATCCATACCAATTCATACTTTGGAAAAATTCTGGTTAATATAAAACCCATTTTCAAATCCAATTTAATTATTTAAAAACGTTGGATTGTTTTTCTAGTTAATAACTAGTTCATTTAGATAAATATATATTTTTATCTTTTCAAAACAAGAATTTTTCATCCATAATCTTCCCAAATAATTTATTATGATTTTACACAATTTTTTCATATTTTTAATAATTTAATTAAGGCATGTACAGTCAGTTTCCAATAATGGCCACCGAACTGCATCCATAGCGACCTTTTCTAAAATTGATTTGGACATATTACCCAAACTAGCCAGTAGATTTCAAATCTCTTATATTCATTGGAAATCGCTTTCCGATACGAACCCAACGGTTCCGGTTTTAAGAGAATCCGACGGTTGGATCTCCCGTCACATCCATTTGAAGTTAATGGTCGAAATTCGCGAACGGTCGTTGCGCGACACGTTCTATTCAAACCATTATATATATATGATATTTATATCATCGATTTCCATTTAAAACGTATTTTATAAAATGTTTTAAATTCGTTTTAAAAACGATTCCAACTTCCATTTCAATTTTAAATCAAAATTGAATATTCCATTATATGACAATTTTATTTATTTCATATATACGTTAAAAAATATATTTTTTACAATCCAATAATTATTCCATTACATGACCATTTTATATATTCCATATATACGTTAAAAATTATATTTTTAACCAACAAATATTTTTCACATCGCATATATATTTATTTTTCACATCGCATATATATATATATATATATATTATTCACATCGCATATATATATATTTTATCCACATCGCATATATATATTTTATTCACATCGCATATATATATTATTCACATCGAATATATATATTTTATTCGCATTGCATATATATATTTTATTCACATCGCATATATATATTTTATTCACATCGCATATATATATTTTATACACATCGAATATATATATTTTATTCACATCACAATCACAACACAATACAGTCAATTAAATCGTCAATGGTTTGTGGACGAGGGAGATGAGAAAACTGGCAACGTATACAATTTATAATGATTAAAACTGATAAAAATCTACATTGGAAATTTTATATATTATTATACATGAATACAATAACATGATAAAATATAATTTAGAAAGAAGGAGTTCTCACTTTGGGTTGCACTCCGTTAGCCTTTATTTCTGAATTTCTGTTTTTAAACTAAATTGAACGATCGTATAATTTAGCTCAAAAATTCCATGTGCTCCATTTCTGTTTTGGTCAGTTCCATGTTGTAGAGTTCGATCATGCGATTCCAATGCAATCAGTTTCGTCGAATTCTGATTTGATTGATCGATTTATGGCCATTTAGAAATTAATTACATAATGAACTAATTAAATATTAATTAAATTAAGTAGTCATTAACCTTCCTTCTTCCTCTATCATTCTGGACATAACAGCTAACCCACCTTCTACCCTTAACTTCACTTGCGCACGACGTTCAGGACCACCAGATCACCAACGGAACCCACCACGACTTTCGCCGTCGACCAGACACCACTCGGTGGCCGCATGCCTCCACAAACTGTTCGAAAAGTTGACCACTTCGAGGGAGAAATTCTCCTAATTTACTCTATGAAATTCGATCAACTCGATATAGATTTGAAGAGGAAAAAGAGTGACGCTTTTGCTTCAGAAAAATTTAAATTTCGTTGAGTAGATTGAGCTGAATTGGGGATTAAAATTTTGAGTTGTTTTCTGCCTTTGGTTTTGATTTTGGGTGCGCGTTACTGGTGTTGACCACGAGAGAGAGAGAGTTTATGAGGGTTTTACCAATTTCTAGGCTTTTATAATTTATTTAATTATTATTCTATTCCACTTGTACTAGTTTATCCATCCGAATTCCAAATCAAGCCCAAAGACTGTCACCCCTAGCTAAATACCCCCATTCCAGACACAATGGAATATGTTCTGTAAACCAATTCTACTGTTTCGATTAGTTTAAAATATAAATCAATATATATTAAGTTTGAACGCACATTTTAATTTATCGGGGACACATACTGACTTCAAAAGTTATAGAAAAATAATTCTAGCTATGTTTTGATGATACAGTCATAATAAAACTAATTTCATCAAATTTGGAGACTGTTTAAAAAATAGCCATTTTCCATTCGATTAAATTCAAACTGAATTGACAAAACACGTTTAAATTTACCACGCTCACGTATTAATTCCAAAAATTATGAAATTTGAAACCTAACAATAATTTGACATGGCTATTTTTAAGGGCTATATATTATATTAAAAAAATATTTAAATTCCATAACGAATATTTTAAATTTTAAACTGGACATAACTTACAATTTATAAAGTGAAATCTCAAATTTTTCACATTCGGTTGAAAGATATAATTAAACAGATTCTAACGTTTCTTGTTTCATCAAATTCTGACTTATATTGAATTATGTATACTGAACTGAAATTAGAAACCGAATTTTCAAACTACCGTAGCATTTCAGGCTCGTTCTATAATTAAAATAAATTTATATGTTCTAACTTTGATTTAAATAAAATTTTAGTCATTATTATTTAAAATAAATCATTTGAAATATTCAAAATCCATTAAAATAGCTAAAAAAATTAAATTGGTTCAAAATTTCCGGGTTGCTACATTCTCGCTTGGTCCCTCTACATGGAAATACTATACGTATACAATTCATTATCGTCACGAGTTCATATGGTTAATAATATTTTACCTTATTAACCTACTAAGTCCAACTATATTTTATATTTTAAGCTCTATATTCATTAACTTAATTAAGGAAGGTTGTACCCCCTTTTTCCTTAAGATATTTATTTGATTTCTTTCCTAATTTGGACTTGTATTTAAACAACAATCAACATCCATTAATCCCCCTTTTTGTTTTATTTCTATGTTTATTGTCCTTTATGACCGAAACAGTCATATTTGCCTAAGACAACTCTTTATCAGTCCCAGGTTATCTATTTGTTGTACCCCAACAGAAAATTACTAGTCTTATTCATTTTTTATTTAATTATTGGTTGACTGTTATATATATATATATATATATATATAGACGTACCAAGCCTCTCACATTAAGTTGACAACTTGTAGATGCTGGTCGGTTTAGGGCAGACTTCTATCACAAGTTAAACATAACCTCGTGCCTTAGTACGTTTATATTTATGCATTAAACCCCTCACATTAAGTTGATTACCTATGGTTGCTGGATTTGTCGGTCGGTTCTGGGCAGACTTATACCACAAGTTGGGCTTAACCGCATGTCTAAATGTGGTTATAATTCAAATCCCCTAATTTGGGGTTTACAACATTTATCCGAATTAAATTAGGAATTGTAACCATTTTCCCTATCATTTTCATTTTCCCCAATCAATGTTGGCTACAATTGTTATTTATTGATTTACGGTCCTATTTATAGCAATTAATTATATTGATTGCTACAAATGGTCACCACAAAAATATTGATTCAATGTGGATAGCATTTACATATAATTCCATAATTGAACCTTATCTATACATTCAAACACTCCATACATGTATATATTTTGTCGTTTTACGCTGATTTGGATGGATAATATGTATATATTTATATTTATGTTTTTTGCGGTCCACGTAGTCTTTATTTTATTTAGTATTATTACTTAAATGATTTGGTTTAATCAATACCCAAACATTTCTCTTCGCATTCAATCTTGTCAAAAGATTCAAATCTTACAAAAAGACTTTTAGCCATAATCATTGTAAATTGCGCCTAATAAATGGAATTGGTTTATTTCAAAATCACAAGAAATATATGTAATTATATATTTTGGAATAGTCGATGCAAATTACGCATAAATATATATATTAATATTTATGCGTACATTTGCACCATTTTCCCTTTTTTGATCTTCTTATCGCATCTCTTATGACTTCAAAATTATGCCTTTTTACAAAAAAGGAGGAAAGTGGCACATTTACCACAGTTAAGCAAAACCCAACAATATGAGTACAAACAAGCATATTTCTTTTAATATCACAATCTCATAATTTACCAATTTCATCTTATTACCCAAATTCATATATTTTAGTCTTCAACACTGAACTAAAGATCTGGAATGTAACTACATCTAATTTGTGTTTAATGGGACTGATTTCCAAATCTACAATGTTATGCAATGTCCATAATACATTTTACCACATAATTGCAATATTTTTCATAATATAATTGTAGGAATATGTGTGAACAAAATTTAAAATCCTACTATTGATATTAGGCATAACCACAACTTCCAATTCACAAGTTTTAACCATATTTATAACCAGTTCTGATGGCTGTCAATAAATTCACAATATTTGAATGAACAGATCTGATAGGTAATAGGCGTAAAAACGTAGATCTAGTTCAAACGAAATAGATATGTTATTATAACTGTATTTGTAAATTTCCCACTCACCTTATAGCCTCCAAAATCCAAGTTTTAACCTTTTAGGCCTACAATCCCCAAACTCTTATAAATCTACAACTTATTTAAAAAGGGGAAATTCTAGGTTTGTAGAGATATAAGAAAATAAGGAGAGATGGGGAGAATTTGATTTGGAGTGTCACTTTTAATTCTTTTCCATTAGAACTGCTTATCCTCTCAATTTCATATGAATTGAATTTTATTTGTTTCTATGAATATATTTTAAATTAAGAAATTAGGTTTGGATAAGGAGAAAAAGGGCAGATCTCTGCTGCCACTGCAGATTTATGTCGAAAAGAACGAGGTTTTACCCCTTTATTTATAAGGGTGGAATAGGCCTAGAACTGTTGGATTAGTTTCAAGTTATATCCGTGCATCCATTTTATAAATATAATAAATAAAACCCTAAAAACCTAGCCGTCACTAGGCAATCTGATTCCCTGTAGGTCGACCATGGCGGTCAACCGCTATGGACGACCGCTTGGGCCTTAGATGCCCAGGTCGGCTTGGTTAAATAAGGTAATATATAAATATAAATTCTGATTTATTTGTTTTTCAACAATTTTCGTATTTTGTCCATAACTTTTTCAAACGGACTCCGTTCATGAAACTTCAAACATGAATGTTGACCAAATTCCGACACGAACGCATCAGTTAAAGTTTCATGGCCAAATTCCATTATTTGTGAAAGTTCTAATTTTTGAAATTCTAATAATTTCTTTATATTGCAAAAATTTCGGGTTGTTACATTCTTCCCTCCTTAAAGGGAATTTCATCTCGAAATTTTGACGCCTATAGTCCTATTCTACACAAAATTTTTGTGTACATCCACTTTGCAACCATGTGTATCTGTGCGTGGTGTAGATAATGCAATTCAACCATAAAATATGCATGCAAGATGATTCCAAATCGGATCCTCCTATATGTTTGCATTAATTTTTTGAAATACTTTTGAAAACATGATGCGGAACATCATAAATATACTGGCAGTTCTATATGAATGCAAAATTTGAAAATTCTTTTTCATCCATTACCTTCACATAATTACGAATAAAAGTGTGAAGAAGCCAATTTTGCATCCAAACCCTACCATCCAAAACATCTTGCAATCTAATTGTTTCCTATTTAATTTCTTCTAAACCGGAAAAAGGAAATCAAAGCGATGTATTTTAACATTATCCTTGCTTACAAATCTTCCATTTCTCGCCCTACAGTGGAATTTTCATCTCAACTACCCAAAATATTCCGAAAATTTCCATCTGTAGGCTGTAAAAGAGGCATAAAACAAGCTCTAAAATATAAAATGAGTTAATTAGTAACTCACGTGCATCGTTGACAAGGTATGGAAACAACGTTCCCAAGGCTAAAACAACTTTTTCCTTGTTACCGTTAACATTTTTATCGTATCTTCGGTCCTATTGCACGGCTAACCGCGCACAGAAATCATCCAAAAATCTTCCTTACGCTTATTCATATAACCAAAAATTGATATTTTTCATAGATGAATTCCCGCTTAAAAACTTGTCATGTTTAGTTTGAAATTCCTTTTCAATACTGCCTTACTTTCCATATGAGATTCGTACGAAAAATCAAAATTTCAGTAACGTGCGTTTTGTGCCATTCAAATCGTCCATTTTAATGTAAAATAGATATTTAAATATGCATAAATTGCGTATCCAAAGTTTGTGTTTTCGTACAAACCAAAATAAAAGAAAGTAAATCAGTTGAAAATTAAGAAGGGTAATTTTTTTCTTTCAAACAACACTTTCCAAAAGCTTTAAAAATGTATTTTGCGGAAACTTAAGCGATTCAAGTCACATGTTGGTGAAGAAGGAAGTCAGTCGCGCAAAAAATGCAAAAAACTGAAATCACACACAAAAGATCATAACTAAATTTTAGCTTTAATAAGGAGCAGTGATTTATGTATTTATATACCCGTGACGTAGAACCAGTCCTTTGCTAAAATTTATCCAATACAAATTTTATTCTTTCCAGCTCTAGGAAAACTGTTAGTTTAGATAAGAAAAATGAGATCTCATTTGAACAGGCATGCGTGAATGACAAAAACATTATCAAACTTCGAAATCTCATTAACCAAAGTCGTGCGATTTAAATACCACTAACAGTTACAAGCACGAATCACCACCAACCAAGAACCCAATGCTGGAAAGGGATAACAACAAGGACAATGACGAAACAACACTAAAACTTCCAAAACAATGGCTATAAACAACGAGATGTCTTGCTCTGCGGGTGGAGCTTAAACCAATTTTTATAATCTTTAATTAAGCATATCATAGTAGCAAAATGCTCAATCTCATTTTACAAACATTGCTGGTGTTGTTGGAAGTGCCCTCACCACCCCTTCTTTTAAGAGAGAATTTTATGATGAGAAAAGAAACCTACCAGCAAACTGCTTCTCATGGAAATCTACCTTATATTGTATAAAGACAAAATGGAAAGGTGAAATTACAGAAAGTAACTCCATGAGACAATAAACAAGAACAACAAGCTGAATCGATTATGATACGGTACAAAATGATGGTTACGCCACCGATTAAAGAAAAAGATTAATTTCTGCATCATGAGACAAATCTGGTCTTAACTCTCTATTTATAAAACGATGTGCTAAATATGTCACACGTCATCATGGGAAGTATTGACATAGATTCCCGAACTCAAACACTGACATTAAGAAAAAGAGATTTTCTACAAAAATCTCCAAAGCCAGTCACCGAAAGATCATCTAAGTCCGCATAAAACACGAATTCCTCTAAAATCTCTTTTTGAGATTATCCTTAGAAAAGACATCCAAAGATAGCTTATTCTTCATCTTCGAAAAGAAGATCGTCTTCGAAAGAACCGATTCAAACAAGGTATAGCAAAGGTGGATGCAACACAAACAACAACATATTTTTAAGATCTCTGTAACGACCTAAGGGATTTTCGACCCCGAAAATCGACATAATTACCCATGTCGACTATTCAAGCATTGGAAATACCAGATCATTAATAGAAAAAAGTTAAAGCATGAGAAATAGAAAGAAAGAAAGTTAGAATACAAGAAAAAGAAGAAGATCACAACAAAACAGAGTCAGAGTAACACGAATCTCACAGCGGAATGGATAAAATATATTATATAATATAACTTCGGAAATACAAACTTGTAACCATATATACATATCATTATCACATAATATCACAGTGGAAATAAGCTCTATATTTATCAAGTGTTGAAGCATCCTGCTCCAAGTTCCTCCAAGTATATCCGTAAAATCCGACTATTTGATTGCCTGTACAAATTTGGGCATCCAAGAGTTTAGGTCAAATAAAACAAAATAAACTCTAGGTCAGTCATGGGACTGGTGCGAGTAAACTCCAACCATTTAGTTTAACTTTTCAAAATCCTTTTCAAAAGAAAAATAATCGTAATATCGATCCGCACATAAACACGAATGGTCTTTACCTTACAATGGCCCAAAACATTCTTTTAAAACAATATTATTCTGATATTAAAATAGTGTCTAATATAAAAAAATAGCAACCTAGTGGAATGCCTGCATCTCATGATCCACATATATAATATACAATCAAAAGTTGCGAGCTCTTATTGGGGAATGGATTTCCAATTATGACAAGGTATGGAACCACCTTCCAATCAATGTACTCTTGATGGGATACATTGGAGTTCAACAAGAACATCTTGCAACTAAGCCACACATGATCGGCCATTCATTTCGCTTGAATGTTCCGAATATATTGTCACCTTATGGTTGGTATACCAACATAACTATTCCCGGGAGATACGGAAATGAAAGAAATAAAAAATATGAATATTCTCTAGATGGTGATAATATACCCTAATTGGGTGCGACCCACTTAGCCATGTTGCCTGCCCGATTTTTGTCATTTCCCAGTTGACGAGGCTTGAGGTCATAATGTATCCTTTACTTTGAATGCCACATTGTCATACCCGCCAAATCACTAATATATTTCCCCAAAAATACCACGGGTATTAAACTAAGAGAAACGAATTTCTCCACCACCAAATGTAAGTACGTTTAAAGAGATCAACTTATGCGATCTATTAGATATATTCTGCCAGAAATTCGTGCATTCAAATTGTCCTGGGTTTGGACAAACTGAAGGCACTATTCCGTAAATCCATCTTAGGCAATTTCTACCTACGATTCTCAAAACATCCCTTGCATACTCTTCGTCTTCAATCAAATTTGATGCGCAACGCTAATGCAATACGGAGGGGTTGTCAGATAATAAACCTTATCCCGGTCTCTTCGTATTGACAATGGAAAAATGGTCAAAAACTTTGACAGCCAGTTATTTAACTATCAAAGGAAAACATACAAATAAACAACCGGCGTATTTCCAAATGGAAATCTTACCGACCAATCATCAATGAACACTAAGACCCTTTAAATAGATTTATCAAAAATCATATCATTTCCCAATTTTCTTTAAATATATTTACTCAAATATTTAACTCGTTTAGCCTCTCATGATTTCCTGGAAAATGTTTCTGTATATTCACAACTCCTTAATTACCATATTTCGAAAATATACGTTATTAACATTGGAAAAGATTTTCATACCTTATTCACGCATCACTATCCATCAGTTGCTAACCGTAAATCAGTAAGAGAGCAACTCCATAAGTATCAATCCCGAAGGCTGAAACCAACATCGGATCAATACTCAGAAAGCCATTCGAAGTAATAAATCTCTGATCAGTTTCTAATTTCCTTAACTCCATTTCTATTATTTCTTATCAAATCATTGCTTATGAATTCTCGGATTCAGTTCACGGAATTAATTTTTTAGCGGAAATCATCTATTATAACGATAGCGTTATAATCTCTACTTCAGAAATATTTAACTTTAAAATATAAATTTTAATTAAATAAATAAACAATTTATTTATTTATTAAATTTAAATGAATCTTAACTAAAATGGAAAGTAATTAGTACTTACCTGAATTTGATATAATTGTATTTCAATGTATAACTTCTCTTTCGAATAATTTTTATTCGATCAATGTTTCGAACTTCGGAATAAACTCACTATTTCAGGTCAACCCCATTTCTAAATTCATTTCCAAATTTATCACTTCCAGCATTTTACCAAGTTTACTATTATCATCATTCCAATTTGCAAAACGTTTGCTTTTTTAACCATTATTCACTTTGTATTGTGAATATTATTCCTTTATAGAAAACTGGATCCATTATATCAATCTAATCTTCATTTTTATATATAAATACCCTTACAGGTTCGAATGATGTTTTCCGAGTTATTTTATTAATTCATATTCATACTTCACTCCATAAACTCTATTTATAAATCAGTTTCTTATTAATTATATATTAAGTTTAAAACTTCATCTTGATTGCATATTCGATTATAAATTTATTGATTACAAACCAACATTAATTATCTTGTAAATTTCCAACTTATAAAATATATAATTTCTAAAAATAAATTATTTTAATAACATTCGACATCGTCGAATTATAATTACAATCCTTATAGTTTTATTCAACTCATATTCAAATTTTGAATCTTAAAATAAATTCAACAATTTCCCTTTTCGATACTCATTTTTAAATTAACATTCATGGATTATTTGACAATAATTATTTTATTCCATTTAAAAATATCATTAATAAATCAAACTAATTGTTTTATTATGATTAAAATAACTCACTAAAAAACCCAAATTCTTTTCCAACATATTTGTATATGTTTTACGGCATTTAAATACCAATTATTTCAAGTTAATGTTATTCAAACATCCAAAAACACACAATAATCAATCATCGATTATTTGCCACATCATATAATGTATTATATGATAATCAACAATAAAATTGTTGAGGAATCCGGTTGGATTCCTCCAACCTATTTTCCTGCATCCACAAATGTTAATCAATATAAATAATCTCAATTTCATATCAATATGAAATATGGCATTCAATTAACGATTTATATATATAACTGTAATAACCCGGAAATTCTAAGCCAGTTTAAAATTTTTGTTTTGGCAACTTCGGCGAATTTTGAACATTTAAAATGAATTATTTTAAATAATATCAACGGAAAATTTATTTTGAATATAATTCGAACGTATATATTATATACGTCGTCGTTAGAATATAAATATTTTATTTTAATTATAAATAGAATTGAAAATGGCGCGGTAGTTCGATAATACGATTTCAAACTTCAATTGAACGTACCGGGTGCAAAACAATCCAGATTTTAGTGAAACCAAAAACATTAGAATCTATTCGTGAATATCTTTCCAACGAATCTGAAAAATCGAAATTTCATAGCGGGAATCAAAAGATATGTCCAGTTGAAAATTCTGAATAGTCGCTATGGAATTCAGGCCCTTAAAAATGGACATTTTGCAAACGACCTCGGATTTCGACGAAGCCACTTTTGTTGGATCCGTGATGTCAAATTATTGCTAGGTTTTAAATTTCATAATTTTTCGAATCAATATGTTAGCGTGGCAACGGAAAACGCGTTTGACCAGTTTTAGTTGATTTTAATCGACTGGAAAATGGTCATTTTTCCAACGGTCTCAGAATTCGACGAAACTAGTTTTGTTAGGACCGTATCATCAATACGAAGTTAGAAAATATTTTCCTGGAATTTTTCGAGTTAGTATGTGACCCCAGTAAATTGAAATGCGTGTTCAAATTCAATATATAGAGTTATATGTTGATTTTGGCGGAAACTAATCGAAACGATCGAATCAGCTTACGATACATATCCCATTGTGTTCGGAATGGGGGTAGAACGCTAGGGACGACAGTCGGCGGGTTTGATTTTGAATTCAAAATAGAAAGTTGCTTTTTGAATTTAAAAATAAATTAAATAATATAAAATAATTAACTCCTCTCTCTCCCTCTTCCTTTAATTTCTGCCCCCCCCCCCCCCCCCCCCGCTAAATTTAGTTCAACAGAAATAAAAAAAACCAAGCCTAATCGATCGCGCCCTCCACCTGAGGCGATGCGCCGCCCTCCTCTTTACCGCCGGCGCCGGGCGCCAGTCCCTCTCCCCCTTGCAACGCGCGATGCCCCAGACCCCCTTCCCCACCGCAAGCACCCTCGTCGAAACCCCTTCAAAACCCTACCTTCCCTAATCCATCGCGTCAAGTGCCAGAGCACCTCCAGCCACCAGCGTCGATGATGCCCTGCCACCACCAGTGCCGCGATTTGCCCCTTCCCCTCTCTCAGTTCGTCAAACACAGTAAGTTTTTTTCTTATTTTTATTTTTGTTTTTATTTCTCTCTTATTTAAAAATATAAAACATTGAAACTATATTCAGTTTTAATGTAATTAAATCAAGATTTTTATACATTTAACTTAGTAATAAAATTAGGATTTTTATTCATATGGCTTTGCATTAAAAATCTGATTTTTGTTTGACTTTGCTTGGAAAATATAATTTTTATAGCCTATAAAAGAAGTGATCTTTAAACTATAAAAGATTTGATTTTTATGAAAGATATGATTTTTAAAATAGAAAAGATATGATTTTTAAAATAGAAAAGATTAGATTTTATATTTGAAAAGGCGAAATCTTTATATTTGAAAAGGCGAAATCTTTATATTTGAAAAGGCGAAATCTTTATATTTAAAAATAACGAAGTAAAAATAGAATTTTTATCTATATAGTAGCGGTGTGAAAATAGAAAATTTATCCATATAGCATGATTATAAAAATAGGATTTTTATATATTGAATAGCAAAGTAAAAAATTCGATTTTTATATATTGAATAGCAAAGTAAAAATTCGATTTTTATATATTGAATAGCAAAGTAAAAATTCGATTTTTATATTGAATAGCAAAGTAAAAATTCGATTTTTATATATTGAATAGCAAAGTAAAAATTCGATTTTTATATATTTAATAGCAAAGTAAAAATTCGATTTTTATATATTGAATAGCAAAGTAAAAATTCGATTTTTATATATTGAATAGCAAAGTAAAAATTTGATTTTTATATATTGAGTAGCAAAGTAAAAATTCGATTTTTATATATTGAATAGCAAAGTAAAAATTTGATTTTTATATATTGAATAGCTAAGTAAAAATTCGATTTTTATATATTGAATAGCAAAGAGAAAATAGGACTTTTATATATTGAATAGCGAAGTAAAAATTCGATTTTTATATATTGAATAGCAAAGTAAAAATTCGATTTTTATATATTGAATAGCAAAGTAAAAATTCGATTTTTATATATTGAATAGCAAAGTGAAAATAGGATTTTTTATATATTGAATAGCGAAGTAAAAATTCGATTTTTATATATTGAATAGCGAAGTAAAAATTCGATTTTTATATATTGAATAGCGAAGTAAAAATTTGATTTTTACATATGTAGAGAATACAGGCAACGAAGTTGACAAAAAGGCGAGAACGATAAAGATTTCTATCAATGAAGAGTCGTGGTATTGGATAACTATCGGTGAGAATTTCTCACTCTTCAATTTCTTTTCTAGTTATATATATATACTAGGATGCAGACGGTGCTTAGTAGCACCCGACACAATCGTCCACAGACCATGGACTTGTTTGTTTGATTGTGTAGTTGGTTAGATTATTTGGTTTGAATTGAATTGTTTGGTGAAATGGAATGGATTTGATTGATGTGTGAATGGCGTGGGCCTTTACTAGACCGGGGATAAGGCTAGGCCTTGTCCCGTTTCTAGTATCGTGCCGTTATGCCGCCGAAATTTTCTAAAATAAGTTAGAAAAAAATATCATTTTAATTTTGTAAATGAACTGAATAGAAATTCATGTGTTAAAATAAAATATCTTATCGTTAAAATATAATTTTTAAAGTGAATATGAATATAGTGAATGTGAATAAATAATATTCATTTACAAACCGGACGGTTTGTTTATGTACACCTATATGAAGGACATTGATTGGGACGATAAATTTTACACATCGCCCAACTGCACAAATAAAATCTGTGTTTGATTGTTTGAAACCCCACACGGGTGTTGGGATGATATTTGGGTACACTAATCCCAATTAATTAATTGTATGTCGATCGATTGATTGACAGGCTGTTATAAGCGTTAGATATCTATATTTGATGCTTATACAGTGTAGTGCACTTTGGATGATGGTTGATTATTTATCGTTGCTATTATATGCATATGTTGTATGGAATCCATATAATTAACTTTATATGGTAATTGATTGGGCCTCATTCCAATTTAGAAAATAAAGAACATTATAAAGTAAAGGTTCATGTGTTGACCGTACTCATCCGTTGAGATTAGTCATGTGTTGAACGAAATATTTTAACAATAAAATTTATATCTTTATCACTATAAAGTAAAGGTTCATGTGTTGACCGTACTCATCCGTTGAGATTAGTCATGTGTTGAACGAAATATTTATTCACATATTGAATAGAATAAATATTCATTTGTTGAATAGAATAACGAATTTATTGAAATATATAAAGCCGTGTTGATTAGTGATGCGCTATTTTGACGTGAACGATATTTATATCGATTATATTCGAATTGAATTTGATTTGAATATATTACGAATTTAATTTGATTTGAATAGAAAACGAAATGAATTCAAATCGAATAGAAAACGAATTGAATTTGATTAGAATATATAACGAATTTGATTTGAATTGAATAGAAAACGAATTTGATTTCAATCGAATAGAAAATGAATTGAATTCGAATTGAATAGAAAACCAATTTGACTTCGAATTGAATAGAAAACCAATTTGACTTCGAATTGAATAGAAAACGAATTTGAATTGAACTGAATATATAACGAATTTGAATTGAATTGAATAGAAAACCAATTTGAATTGAACTGAATATATAACGAATTTGAATTGAATCGAATAGAAAATGAATTTGAATTGAATCGAATAGAAAACAAATTTGAATTGAATAGAAATGAATCTTAAAACGAATTTATAAGGAAAAAATTCAATTTTGATTTGAATTAAAATGGAAGTTGAAATTGTTTTTGAAACGAATTTAAAACTATTTATATATTTCGTTTTAAATAGAAATCGATGAAATATATATTATATATATATATAATATAATGGCCTGAATAGAACGCGCCGCGCCGCGGCAGTTCGTGAATTTCGACCATTTATTTCAAACGGACATTACGGGAGATCCGACCGTCTGATTCCCCTAATACCGGAACCGTTGGGTTCGTATCGAAAAGAGCTTTCTAACGAATATTAGAAATTTGAAATCCAACGGTTGGATTTAGAGATACGTCCAAATCAAATTTGGAAAAGGTCGCTATAAGTGCAGTTCGATGGCCGTTGTTGGAAATCGACTGTACGGGCCCTGATAAAATTATTAAAAATAGTAATAATTTGTGTAAAATCATAAGAAATGATTTGGGAAAAATTGGGATGAGAAACTCCATATTTGAAAAAAATAAAAATAGATTTTTGTCGAAATGAACTAGTTTTGAACTGAAATTAAAACCCGTTTATTTTTAAATAAATAAATTGGATTTGAAATGGGCTTAAATATAATTGATTCAGGGGTTTATCGTGAACTGTGTTTTAAATAACGCTAGTTCTTTAACCCGATAATAAATAGATTGTGATTTGGGTTTATCGTGAACTGTGTTTTAAATGACATTAGTTCTTTAACCCAGAAAAGGGAGTTTTGTTGAATCTGCAATTAGATTGAAATGTGAATTGATAATTTAAATTATCAAATTTGGCAAATGAGCGAGAATGGAGTATCACCAGTTTTGCTCCAGCGATAGTTAAATCTTTAATTAGATTTGAACGTGAAATGGTAATTAATTTTCCGATAACACCATAGTATTAGATATGGAGTATTACCAGTTTTGCTTCATGGGATGAATAGGTTGGGATTGGGAAATAAAATAAATAATTACTTCGGTATGGTTCGCTAATCTCGACTAATTTAGAAAACCATAATTTGGTTTGAAACGACATCCAAAGGAAGATTAAAGGTTAAATTTTAAAGAATTTATCTTGGATAAAATTAATGGGAACCTTTCCCTAAGAATGTGGAATTGGAATGAGGCGTATGTTGTGTTTGTGTAATATTTTTAATATACGTGGGTTGTTCGGAAAGTCCGGGTTTATACCCATTCTGAACAACCGATTCGACGATATGTCAAAGATGAAGACGGTGGTCGAAGACCGGAAGTCTTCACATCGTTTGGGTGATTACTGATGATCCTGATTGGGCTGTACACCCAAGATGATGGAAATGGTTGGTGGTCGTCCAGACGTACTTGGAGATCGATGGATATGCGAGGAAAGTGCCTCCGGTTTCGTTCAGACCCAGAACGAACTTGTAAATGGATTGTGTGTCTGACATTGGATTTTATTCTGTGTTGATTGATTTCTATTAAATATACATCTGTTTGGCGGCAGAGAATTTATTCTTTTGCTTAACGCCCTTCTCTGAGACGTACGAGCTCAGAGGTTGTATATCGATGGACATCAGTCGCATGGCATGAATTGCCTGTGTGGCATGCTAAGATGCAATGATCAAGGCTTATGTTGAAAAGCAGAGTCTTGTGGTTGATGACCAAAGCACGGCCTACGTGGCAGCTTTGTGTATAACGTGAATTCGCGAGCCTCACACCTCGGTATGAGTCAAAAACGGGATACGGACTGCAGGGAGAGCACGACGTTTCTTTCTAGCTTTGGTGGTGTCAGTGACTTACCAGCCCAGACTTTTATATACTTTTCACCTTTGTGGTTGTTGGATGAGGCGCCTCGATTTTAGGTCTGTAAGGACTGGGAAACGTGTGTTCAGGCATAATTAATCCTCTAACGTAAGTGAGGACCGGCCCTGAAGATCCAGGATTGCCCAGAGTGTGTAGTCCTGAGACATTTGCTAGAGTGTCTCGAACACGGAGAGGAGCTTGCCCCTTGCCTCGACTCATGACGGAAATCCAATTTCCAATACGTGTATTTCAGCTTTATTTGTAGAGCCTAGTATGGCGACGTAGTTGCATGGGATGCTATGCCGTCTATGATTTATATTTATGATTGAAATTGTTTTGACACTATACACTTATTATAGTATCAAATGATTTGTTTTAAACGTACTAAGCATGTTTGGCTGTTATAAGGTAAAACCCTATCCTCCGGCTTGCGTTGCATTGTGTGATGGGACCTGGGTCTTATAATAGCTTCATTTTTCGAAAAAGCATTGCGTTGTCTTTTCTATGCACTGGTATTCTTGGGAGGAAACCCGTTCCGTGTTATATGGCGTGGTCCTTGAATTACTCTCTTTTAAAATAAAGTTTTAATAACTGTTTTAGTTCTCACACCAGTCACATGACTGACCTGGAGTTTATTGTTTTAACCTAAACTCTGGGTGCCCTTATTTTGACACGGGCGGCTAGTAGTTTTGGTTTTGCAGATTTATATTCACAGGATCCTGGTTTACAGCTGGAATGATATCCGGAAAGCTCTGTATCCGTATATCACCTTCAGTTGTGTTTTATATTATTTTCCGCTGCTATGTAATTTATTGTAATCTCTGATATTTATCGAATGTAATTTATTCATTTATACTCTGTATATTCTTGTATTCTGATGGAATTGTTGTAATAGCAATGAAATGTTCTTCCGTCTCCGTTCTGATTTGTCCTGTTCTCAAAACGATCAGGGGTTTCGAACGGTCTAGATCGGTTTAACGACTGATTCGGATCGAGCTAAATTCCCTGCCGTCACAATAACTGTATATATTATTTCAACCAATTAATTAACAAATTATCCAAATAATCATCCCACACACATTCAACCATTTTTTATCAATATTATATAACGTTTATAAAATCATAAAACTGTACAGAGCTAGTGAGTTTACTCACCTTGTTTGTGAATCGTTGAATAACAATTAATGGTCGTTTAATCCAATCAATCATTTAATTCTGCCATAAATTCAAACGGGGTCCAAACAGTTCCAAACAAGCTTCATTGCGCAGTCTGTGATCTGACGATTCCAACGGATCAGACCGTTCGTGATTCCGATAAAGTATTTTCAGAATATTAAAATTACACGTTTATATACTATTTAAGTTAAGATAACTTGATTTATTTATTTTATTTGGGCTTTACCTTGTAAATTTAGCCTGCCCATATGCTAAACTCCCAGACCTGCGTCATGTACAATATCATCTTCCCCGTGTATGAAAAAAAAACATGTTGCTCCTATATTGACAACGCCAGTTTCAGAACTTTACTTCCTTTATAAACGCCTATGCCTGCTTCACTGTTATAATCACGAATCTCCTCCATTCATTTTAATACATGCACCCGCACACCTTACTGCTCTTCTCCCCTCACAGAACACATATGAACCCACCCACTACAGTGCTTCTCTTCCGATATAAATCAACGATTTACTCCATATAATTCACGGCCATTTCCATAACTTCATGCTCCCACCATTCCCTCACGCAGAAAAACAAACAAATGCCATTCTTGAAGTTCATACTCCTCCACTTCACCCTTCAAATTCTACTCGAAAACTGCACCAGTATATTGCATCTCTGTTCTTCACACCGAACCCATGCTGCACAGTTCCTTCGCCATTTCCACAACTTCCTTCAACACTCTCACCCATGTCCTCGCTTTTGCTACGCAACCACACATCCTTGCTTGTATGTCCAAAGAAAAAATGTTAGAGGCTTTGAAAAAAATGAATACAATGCCCATGCTTTAGCTTCCCGACCATATACTATCGGTCACCACAAACGCAAGCTATCGGAAATCCTGGAATATGCTCTTTTCCAAATTTGTGGCTCAAGACAACTCATTCCTAATTTTTAGGATTTTTCCCTGAAGTATTTGGTTTGTTTGAGGATTTTATAATCACGTTTCCATTGACAATTTTGTTGAGTTTTCATTTCTGAAAAAGAAGATACCCGTATATGCAGTATATTTATAGATTTGGAGTTCCTTCATGATCAAGGAATGGCGTCTGATAGGGTATACAATTTGTAATCTAGTTTTGCGATTTATAATGTTGATTAACCTAGACAGGGATTAATTTGCATTTCTTGTAGTTGTTTGCTAAGGTACATAATTTTTCCATAAGTATACAACTTTCTTTCTTTTTTCTTGTACGTTTAGTTCGCTGAGCTTCTATGACAGTAGTGTAATACTTAGAAACTAAGTAATAGTTTGAAAACTATTGAGATGTTCTGTAAGATGTGTAAAAGGTATGTTTGCATTATATGAATTGCTATGAGTCATACGGGAATGAATATATTTATATTTATTTTTATGTATATACAAACACTACCCCATTACGTAAATTTCTATTCATGTAGGAACTGTTATGGACAAAACTAAAAATACGATTGTACACAGTAATAAGCCATGGTTACAAAACAATAATAAAATAGACAATATAACTTATTTTGTGAAGTCCCAATAATGCTGATATAGGGTGTAAAATACATCAAATAAAAAGTTGCATATTTTTCAAATTAAAAATTATAGAAAAATTCTACAAATTAAATTAAAAATATGTCTTAAAATTCTTATCCAAATTCGAAGCCAATATTTAATTATATTTAATAAATTGGTATGGCTTATAAACTATTCCATAGCGACTATTTGAAAATTTAATTTCGACATAACACACAATCTATAAGGTGAAATCTCGTTTTCACTTCCATTATAAAAATACAGTTAATTAGATTTCGAACGTTTCTTGCTTTAAGAAAATCCGACTTAAAACGAATCTTCCACATTCATTTGAAGTTCAAATTGTCGAATTACGAACTACCGCGACGTTACGAACTCGTTTTAAATTATATTATAATTAATATATTCAACTGTCATTTATAAATGTATTTGTTATTATAAATCATATTCTAAACTGAATTAAATCTATTAAATTGTCCAATTCACAACATATTGTCAATTCGGCTATTTCCGACAGTTTTGGAATTAAAATATATTATTATCCCATTATTTATATTATTTAAATATTCCAAATATCTGAATTCAAACCATTTAAATTATCAAAGCAATATATTAAAATAATTAAATAAATAAATTATTATATTGCTAAAATTCTGGGATGTTACAATCTCGAAGCAACTGGCCGGTGCAAGTCCAACTGCCTTGACAAGTTCTCTTAGCCTGTAACAACCCAAATTTTCAGAACCAATTTAAAAATTTTATTTTACCAATTTTGATAAAATTTGGATATTTAAAATGATTTATTTTAAATAATAACGACTAAAAAATTATTTAAATCAGAGTTAGAACGAATAAATTTAATATAATTTTAAATCGAGTTTAAAATGGCGTGGTAGTTTGAAAAATCGATGTAAAATTTCAATTGAATGTACAGGATTTAAAATAAATTGGATTTTAGCAAAACAAGAAATATTTGAATTTTGTTTAAAAATATCTTTCCAACGAATGTGCAAAATCCAGATTTCATAATGGGGATTGAAAGTTATGTCCAGTTTAAAATTTGAAATAGTAGCTATGGAATTGAATATAATATAATAAATAGCCATTTTGCAAATGACCTTCGTTTTTGACGAGACCACTTTTGTTGGATCTGGAATGTCAAATTATTGCTAGGTTTCAAATTTCATAATTTTTGGAATTAATATGTGAGTGTAGTAAATTTAAATGTATTTGGTAATTTAAATTTGAATTGGATCGACCAGAAAATGACCATTTTTCAAATGGTCTCCAAATTCGACGAAATTAGTTTTGTTAGGACCGTATTGTCAGAACATAGGTAGATTTTTTTTTGAAACTTTTTGGAGTCGGTATGTGGCCTCGGTAAATTAAAATGTATGTTTAAATTCAATATGTATTGATTTATAATTTAATTTTAATGGAAAATGACTGAAACAGTTGAATTGGCTTACAAATCATATTTCATTGTGTCCAGAATGGGGGTATTTAGCTAGGGCGACAGTCGTTGGGTTTGATTTGGAGTTCAAACGAAAATGAAACAATTAGAGAATTAAATAGAATAAAATATTATAAAAATATATATGTCCTAACCTAAGTCAAACCCTAGGTTAATCATTCCCATGGTCAACTATTTTTTTCTTATCTCGAGACGAGAGTAAACCAAACCGATGGTAACCGCCTTCCATCCTTCTCCTATGTTTATCTATCGATCCTCTTCAAATTAAATTACGGTTTTAAAACAAAAACGAGAGAGATTCACAAGCTCTTCAAAGTGATACGATCTTGATCATTTCTTATATTGAATCTTATGCGAAATTTGGGCATGAAGTCAGCTCGTTCGAGAGGCTTACTGAAGGAGGGGGAGGCATCGAGCCGGGTGCGGTTCAAGGCGGCGCGTAGCCGCGCGAGTTGATGACTGGCGATCTTAGTACGACGTTGGGATTGTGGCACAGCGATGGTAACGTTTAAGGGAAGCAAGTTCGACAGTTACAGGAAGAAGACACGACCTTTCTATGTTAATTAAAGGTGATTTTTTTATTTATATAAAACATTTTTTTAAAATCAGTTTTATTTATATAAGACATTTTTTATCTTGAGATGATAAATAACATTGCATTTATTTTCAGTATAAATATATATATATATATATAACATTGATATAAAAAGGTAATTTTTTATAAGTAACATAGTTTTTAAAATGTTATTTTTAATGAGGTAGCTTTAATATATATTTATAATGAAATAGTTTTAAATAAAAATATGATTTTTAATATAAATACCCTTATTTTAAATTTATATATACCCTTATTTTAAATTTATATAAATAGCATTGAATTTTCTTTTCTGTTTTTAAAAATGAATAGTTTTGTATAAAAAAATGTAATTTTTAATAGTATGAACATAGTGAAAATAAAATTGAAATCGTTTTAAAATGAATTTAAAATGAATTCATATAGGAATATTCAATTTTGATATAAATTTGAAAATAAAATTGAAATCATTTTAAAATGAAATGTTCTATTATTCATGTTCTGATTTGTCGTGTTCTCAATTCAATTCGGGCTTTCCCGTAAGGGTGAGTTTGGATCGTCTCAGCGTGGTATCAGAGCTTTGATTTACAAAGCTCGAGAACAAGACACTTTAGAACTGAACGAATGAATTTATCAAAGATTGGATTAGTAATATCCAATGAGTATGACTCGTTAGAGATGGGATCAGTAGTATCCTAGAACGAGTGTGAAGAGTGTTATTTTTAAAATCAAATTTAATTTTGAAATTTATAACTTATTATGCGCATTTGAATATTTTATTCTAAATTGATTTGGACTATTCGATATAAAGAGATTTTTAGTATAAGTCTGATCAATGTGTATTTGAAGTTTCAAATATATTGGATAGATATAGAGTCACACTCTAGTCGCCCGGAGATGATTCTAGTGATATATATATATATATATCATCAGTGTTTATGTTCGAGTTTTGAAAGTGGAATATCTATATATTTCCAATCGACTGGTGTGAGAACCAAAACTTTATTTTGAATTTATTGTTTGGAATTTAACACTAAAAATATGATTTTTGAATATATATATATATACATAAAGTTATATATATTTGGAAATTTAATTCACAAATTGATTGTTGGTTGTGTTGTTTGATTATTAGTTGAACTAATAAAATTATTGCAATAAAAAATCCAATATGAAAATGATAATTGAATTGAACCAAATTAAAACCAATAACAGAACGAAAGGTAATTTAGGCCAAATTGAATCAAATATTGAACTGAATTAAAAATTTATTTGAATTGCATACATGTACATGCATATATAATAAACAGGTCATAACAAGGAAGCTAAGAAGAGGAATAAAATTGTATGCTCGACAAATAGGTATACGTTTACTAATTTACTGCGTTTTGATGATTTTATGAGCCAATTAGCCAGCCGCTTGGCTTTTTTTCTTTTGGATTGGTGAGGGCCCTGCATGGCTAGTTGCAGTTTTAAATATCTCCCATACAAAGGAGGTTATGGCGAAATTTTTCGAAAATTTATGGTGTTAGCCAAATTTTTGAAAAATTTGAAAATTCTTAGAAACTGAAAAGTTGAAGAATGAACTCCAGAATGAAAGTTGAGTTGGTTACTTAAAAAACTTTCAGCTCCGTTCGTTTTCAAGGATGAAAAGATTTTAAGCGGGGGGGGGGGGGGGGGGGATTGTAACAACCCGGCTTTTCAAAACCAATTTAAATTTTTTATTTTAGCAATTTTGATGAATTTTGGATATTTAAAATGATTTATTTTAAATAACAAAGACTAAAAATTTATTTAAATCGAAGTTAGAACGAATAAATTTAATATAATTATAAATATAGTTTAAAATGGCGTGGTAGATTGAAAATTCGATTTCAAATTTCAATTGAATGTACTGGATTCAAAGTAAATCAGATTTTAGCGAAACAAGAAATATTTGAATTTGTTTAAAAATATCTTTTCAACGAATATGAAAAATCCATATTTCATAACGAGAATTGAAAGTTATGCCTAGTTTAAAATTTGAAATAGTCGCTACGGAATTTGATATAATATAATAAATAATTATTTAGCAAACAACCTCAGTTTTCGATGAGCATTCTTTTGTTGGATCTAGAATGTCAAATTATTTTTAGGTTTCAAAATTCAAAATTTTTGGAATTAATATGTGAGCGCAGTAAATTTAAATGTATGTGGTAATTTAAATTTGAATTGGATCGACCAGAAAATAACCAATTTTCAAACGGTCTCCAAATTCGACGAAATTAGTTTTGTTAGGAATGTATCGTCAAAACATAGCCAGATTTATTTTTCGGGAATTTTTGGAGTTAGTATGTCACCCCGATAAATTAAAATATACATTTAAATTCAATATATATTGATTTATAATTTAATTTTAATGGAAACTGACTGAAACAGTCGAATTGGCTTACGAAACATATTCCATTGTGTCCAGAATGGGGGTATTTAGCTAGGGGCGATAGTCGTTGGGTTTGATATGGAGTTCAAATGAAAAAGAAACAATTAGAGAATTAAATAGAATAAAATATTATAAAAATATACATGTCCTAACCTAAGTCAAAACCCTAGGTTTATCATTTCCGTGGTTAACTATTTTTTTTCTTATACCAAGCCGACAGTAAACCCAACTGACGATAACCTCCTTTCATCCTTCTCCTCCGTTTATCCATCGATCCTCTTCAAATTAGATTACAGTTTTAAAACAAAAACGAGAGAGATTCACAAGCTCTTCAAAGTGACACTATCTTGATCATTTCTTATACTGAATCTTGTGCGAAATTTTGGCACGAAGTCAGCTCGTTCGAGCGGCTTTCTAGAGGAGGGGGAGGCGTCGAGCCAGGTGCGGTTCAGGGAGGTGGATGGTGGCGCATAGCCGCGCGAGGTGATGATTGGCGATCTTAGTCCGACGTTAGGATTGTGGCACAACGATGGTGAGGTTTAGGGGAGGCAAGTTCGACAGTTACAGGAAGAAGACGCGACCTTTCTCTGTTAATTAAAGATGATTTTTTTTTATTTATACAAAACATTTTTTAAAATCAGTTTTATTTATATAAAAAGTTGTTTATCTTGAGATGATAAATAACATTGCATTTATTGTCAGTAAAAAATATATATATAACATTGATATAAAAATGTAATTTTTTATAGATAATATGGTTTTAAAAATGATATTTTTAATGAGGTAGCTTTCAAAAAAATGTTATTTTTATAATGAAATAGTTTTAAATAAAAATATGATTTTTAAATATAAATACCCTTGTTTTAAATTTATATAAATAACATTGAATTTTCTTTTTAGTTTATAAAAATGAATAGCTTTGTATAAAAAAATGTACTTTTTAATAGTATGAACATAGTAAAAAATAAAATTGAAATCTTTTTAAAATGAATTTAAAACGAATTTATATAGGAATATTCAATTTTGATTTGAATTTGAAAATAAAATTGAAATCGTTTTAAAATGAAATGTTCTATTGTTCGTGTTCTGATTTGTCGTGTTCTCAATTCAATCCGGGCTTTCCCGTAATGGTGAGTTTGGGTCATCTCATAGCCCTAAATCGTAAGACCTTTTTTCTCATCCCAACCCAACCAAATAATCCCTTCCTGGGGATGAGACTTAATTGGTATAAGTCAGATCGGATAGCGCAATTAGGTATTATGGACTAAGAAATGGTCGGAGAGAAGGAAATTATATATTGGAGTACGAGAGAGGCAAGATCTAATGCGCAAACGAGCGCGAAAAAAGAGGAGATGAGGCAGCAACAAAGAAAGAAAAGAAGGATAGGAATATAGTTTGACTAAATGAGGAAGAAAGGACGAACGAAGGAAGTTAAGGGGAGTAATTTGGACGCAACTTTTATGGTTGAGTCCTAGGTCCAAGTTGTACCAAAACTCATCGACTAGTTGACCGTTCATGCATAACGCTAAACGGTCATCTGTTAAATGGTTTTAGACGAGGATTGAACCTTTACCGTATTAGGACAGATTAATATATTAATCGTCCTGCGTTATCTTTTGTGATTTGACGCGACTCGAAAAACAATTATCCTCATCACCAGGATATTTGAACACCGTAGTTAAATTTCGAACCAAGTCCAAGGATTTGTAGTCTTAACAACGATGTTGCCTACACAACAAACGAACTTAAAATAAGAAATTAGTTAGAAATCCAAAATAAAATTTTAAAACGGATTTTTCCCCTTACTAGCTGACATAAACTAAGCGATTCAAAATCAAATACCCCAAATTAGGATAAAGGATTTTCTTAGCCTCTCCGAGGAAAATTTAGAACTTTTCCAAGAACGGAATTTTGTTATAAACTAACGGTTTCGGATTTATAAACCCATATTATTATTATTACTTATATCCTAGTTTATATTTCAAAATGGGAAAACCTTTTTGTGTCCAAAAATGTTGAAGCTTTAAAATCTTAAGGGTTAGTTGTGATAATTCCAATAGATTGTCTAATATATATAGGAAGAAGAATACTAAAAATCACAAGGAATAGATATTTATTAATTTCAAGTTTAGTGGCATATTCCTTGTCATTTCTAATTCCATCTTTCCTGCCAATCAGACTATATCTATTAAAATTACACAATTTCTCTATAATTTTGAAACACGAATAAATTAAAATTTAAAAACTATATCTTTACAAAACTAGGCTTTTATAAAACCATTTTCTAAAATCTTATTTCTAAACCCATTTTTATTTTTTATGTAGGTTTAAAAATAAATTTTCCTCGAATACAAGGCCAAGACTCAGTTGATTATTCCAACAAAGGTAGATTTTGGAAATTCACGAAGTAACGAACAGATATACCTCATAATTATATTTTCGAAACGGATATGGCATACTGATGTGAACTTTTCCTG
Organism: Allium sativum; assembly: GCA_030737875.1. Taxonomy (NCBI): domain Eukaryota; kingdom Viridiplantae; phylum Streptophyta; class Magnoliopsida; order Asparagales; family Amaryllidaceae; genus Allium; species Allium sativum. Next base: position 582,381,457 of record CM060915.1, on the reverse strand, counting down.
TTTTAGATCAAGTAATGGTCTTAACCGGAACTGCCAAGAAAAACCAGAACAGTGACTATCTCGATTGTCACAAGATTTTCTTTCTATATATATACATTATTCCAGTTTCCAAAATCTAATCAACGGAATTTACCATATGTCATCCTCATGCTCTTCATGACAAGATTGCCAACGTACTGTTGGGTAAGACAGAATTGGCTAGAAACCCATACTCAACACATTTCAATCCTTATTTGCTTAAACCCTATTTTTATTTAGGCCCATGACTAATTTCATTGTCGAAATAAGTTAAAGCTGAGTAAGAAAGATGAAGTAAAACAAAAAAGAAATTCGAATTACGTTCTCTCATGAGTCCTAATTTAACTAATTCCTTTGATCATTTAACCTAAGCTCTGATACCAAATGTAACACCCCACACTTTACTATGCCCAAATTTCGACAAAAATCAAAACTTGAACACATCCAAGCATGGAGCATGTATGTCTGGTACCTGCAATAAATGAGCATGAGTATAATCAGAGTACAATAAAAGAAAACTCATAGCGGAAACAGAGTAGGATAACTAATACTAACTTAAGCAACTACATTTATCGAAGTAAGTCACTTTGCCAATACCGAGCATGAGAGAGTACGAGACCTGAAAGCCAAACTTAAACATCTGTGAGAACTTGACCTTCTCTAGGAAACCTGGGAGGCTGTAATGAGGAGGGGTCAAAACAACAATTCTGTGATTAAGAAATGTACAACATAGATTATAATATACAGATGTATCCCATTTGGTTCAACCTAAAATGTATGCCTAACTAGGTTAGTGATTCTAGCCTAACCTTATAAATGTTTACGCACGACCTTACTACTCTTCCCAAAGTAGTATCCCCAAAGCATAATACTGAGATGGAATGTTTACGGACGAATTTATGAAGCCTTTATACTAGAACATGACTGGTAATTTAATCGAGAGTGGACCCCTAATTATGGGGTTTCTATATATGTATGCATCCTCATTCACTATCCTTTATTATTTAATGCCTCACTATCAATGATAGATAGGGTGGATTCTCCCTAATTGCTTAAGACCCAAGGTGGATCTATCAGTCACTTATTAACCATTTGTAATATATTCAGCGTTAAAATAAACTAGAGGGCACTAGCTATGGGCCCTACTAGTTAAGGCTTCCGTCATTCACGCATATCCCCTTGCCCCGCGTAAGGCGAGAGGTGGTATTTTATCGTTCGTTATACCATTTAACTGACCTTATTGGATAATCTCCTTAATCGCTTATTACTTCCAGTAGGATAGGTAGCCATATTTGACATTTTAAGTTTCTAGGTTTGGGTAGACAATACCCACACATGCCATTTAATACCCCTAAACTGAAAGACCTACTCTCTGGTGGACTCCTCAACCCAAAGCCACTTAAAACCCAATGAAGCGGACTATAGGAGAAGGTTATTGGATTCGTACCCCATTTTCTTTAGCACCTTTCCTTATCGGGATAAAGTAGATTACTTATTAAGTTATTCCCGTATAGTGCCTTTGCACGGAAATACTATACGTATAGAATTCATTATCATCATGGGTTCATATGGTTAATAATATTTTACTTTATTAACCAACTAAGTCCAACTAGATTTTATATTTTAAGCTCTATATTCATTAATTTAATTAAGGAAGGTTGTACCCCCTTTTTCCCAAGGGTATTTATTTGATTCCTTCCCTAATTTGGACTTAGTATTTAAATGACAACCAATATCCATTAATCCCCCTTTTGATACCCTTTTTCTTTTATTTGTACGTTTATTTCCATTTATGACCATAACGGTTGTATTTTCCTAAGACAACCCTTTATCAGTCCCAAGTTATCTATTTGTTGTACCCCAACAGACAATTACTATTCTTATTCATTATTTATTTTTTGGTTGACTGTTACACACACACACACACACACATATATATATATATATTATATATATATTCGTATCAGGCGTCTCACATTAAGTTAACAACATATGGATGTTGGATTTGCTGGTTGGTTCCGGGCATACTTCTACCACAAGTTAAACTTAACCTCGTGCCTTAGTACGTTTATATTTATGCTTTAGACCCCTTACATTATGCTGACTACCTGTGGTTGTCGGATTTGCCGGTCGGTTCCGGGCAAGCTTATACCACAAGTTGGACTTATCCTCATGTCTAAATGCGGTTATAATTCAAATTCCCTAATTTAGGGTTTACAACATTTATCCTAATTAAATTAGGAATTGTAAATATTTTCCATATCATTTTCATTTTACCCATTCAACGTTGGCTACAATCCGTTTTACAAATATAATAAACAAAACCCTAAAATCCTAGCCGTCACTGGGCAATCTGACGCCCAGTAGGTCGACCGTGGCGGTCGACTGTCTAGGCCTCAGATTCCCAGGTCGTCCTGGTTAAAAAAGGTAATATATAAATATAAATGTGAATTATTTATTTTCCATTCATTTTCATATTTTATCTGTAACATTTCATACAGACTTCATTCGCGAAACTCCAATCATGAAAGTTTATTAGAATTCCGAGATGAACGCATAGGTTGAAGTTTCATGGAAAATTCTACCGTTTGCAGAAAATCCTGCTTTTGAAATTCTAATAATTATTTATATTGCCAAAATTTCGGGTTGTTACATCTCCACACAAAGTTTTTTGTCCTGAAAATGGAGAGGTTATAAAACAAATCTTACTTATAAAATTAATTGAAACCAAATACTTACAATTTCTAGCAAGCTAGAAAATTTATCAATCATAGGAATTTAAACACAATTTTTTTTCATATAATTAAACTAGTAATGCTTTTTATATCAAAAGCTTGATTCATACAAAACTTAAACAAGTTAAATCATTATATTGGAAAGAATTTCTTTGAAATGATCGAAATAATTTATTGGAAAAATACGTTTAAATTTTTCAAAATTCCCTATATCAAAATTTTAACAAATCTTTATATTGGGAAAATGGTTCGAAAGACCAAGTAAGAAATTTTATAATATGCATTGCCTTAATATTTTGGAATTACAAACATTTGAAAGCTTAAAATGACTTCTTCAAACTTAGAATCCCGTTTCATTTCAAATCATTAAGATACTATATTTTCCTTATAACGTATCATACTTCACTTCAGGATTTCAAAAGCCAAATTGCTTTTCAAATTTTCAAACATTATATGATAGAATCATACCAACATATAAGTTCCATCTGTTCGAGAAGTTCTACCCCCAATGACAGGGCTACCGAGTACTACCCATCACACACAATCCAATCCCACGTCACAAACCTAGTTTAGTCATGGATTACCCGAATCCGTAATAAATCATTTCATATCCCGAAAGATTATAAACCATTTCGTAACAATAGTATACAAGTATTTTAATCATAGTATCATTGTTTTTCAAACACTTTAAATATCGAGATTCAAGTCATCAAAATTTTCTTTTTTTTAGACCAATTTTATAAACCCTTCATCTTATCTAAATATTTGGGAAGTAAAATTTCCTTTTGGAAATTAAAATTTGATCAGTACGGTTCAAGTATCATACAATTCAATCTTTTCAAACTCCAATCAAAAGCTATAAAAAATCGTTTATAATCCATAGAAGTTATATCAAATTTCTTTAGATCAAATTCTGAATATTTCGAGATTTCCAAATAATTTCTATGTTCACATAAGATAAAAAAATTTAAAAGTTTGACTCCATATTTTGGAAGTCATGTATAATTCATATAATCGAATGTCCTTTCCTTTTTAATCCATTTAAAATCCCTTACACAAATAATATAGAATTTTATTCATTCTTGTTAATAGTGTCAAAACTTGATTGAAAAGGTTACATTATTCAATAGACTAAAAATATCTTGAAATGTTTCATTCGAAAATACCATTTTGCTTTAGCTATGAAACTATGATTTAATATACATGTTTCAAAATATCAGAACCTAATCTTCACAATTTATAGTTCAAAATCCAATTTTTATGCATTGGTTAGATTCTATATTCAAAACACATAAATTACCATGTAAAGCTCATTTGTCGATGTTGACATAGTATTTGAGAAATATCCGCTTGTCTATAGTTATAAAAATTCAAATTAAATCTTGGTTTCTTCGATACCTGACACAAGGAAATGGACAGAGGATTATAGGTCCAATGCATCAAATATATGTGCTTAAGTCAAATCAAGGCAAGCAACAGGGGCTGGGGTCAAAATGGATAGCAAATAGCATGATGGTTCAAGTTCATAATACTTGACTAGGTTTACAAGATAAGCTACTCAAGATCAAATAATTCAGATTCAAATGTTCAAATAGGACCAAAATAGGAAAATCACGGCAGTTCAATCATAGGGTACAATTCATTTTTTTAATATATAATAAGTGATTATTCATTAGGAAATTTCTATTTGATTCATTCATGCAGTTTCAAGTAAGGAAAACTAGTCTTCTCCCCCACTCGAACATTTGTCATAACTTAAATTACCTCTTATATGATTTCTTAACTTAAGTTAGTATTATCAAAATCATCTTCAAATTTCTTAGTGAAGTTTGATTGCTAAACATATTTCTAAGAAAAACAGTTTAATTTGCATTTTATTATTTACAATTCATACTAAGTATAGGTTCAACAAGATCACCTTATATTAAATTTATCTAACACTCATCGACAGGTTTACTATCTTCTTTGATTAAACTTATTAGATCACAAAAGGTTTATATTCAGAACTTGAAAATTTCAAAACTTTGATTTTCAAGATTTCAAATTTAAGCATAAGTAAAGCGGATTTTTTTTCTTCGTATATATTATTTCAAAGCTGTGGATTTTGAAAACATTTAAAAACCCTCTTTCTTAGTCTATTAGGTTGGGGATAGGTAATTTTAATTTTTAGATCATGGATTTGTTATTTAGAGTTTGAAACTACTTGATAACTCGAAGTTTGAAAATTTATTGTTGTTCTTACAGACGTTAGTTATACGCTAGCCAGACTTATGACTAAAATCTCCAAGTACTTGAATATACTTGTTTCAACACCCAGTGAAAATACTTAAACTATTCAATGGATAAGGTAAGTTCCAACCATTGGCGATTATTAAAACTACTCACAAATTGGAGATACACAATGGTTACGCTTGGGTCTCCCAAGAAGCATTTGTACCCGCAGGAATCCGCTTCCCTGCAAATTTCATCATGAGAAAATCAATAGAAGGCATCTAAAAGAAGAGTAGAACACCTGAAATCATCATGTAGCACAGCCTCTAGGGTCGCTCTACCACCAGGTCGAAAGGACAAAGTTCTGTGGCCAAAGGTGGCTAAACAATCACAGCCATACACCTTACACCATAATATCTCAAGACATGGATCGCAGTCTATTTCTAGAAACTCGAGTGGTTGCATTGTTTTCACCAATGGACCTTATACATTCCCGGTCCTACGAGTTACACAAAGTGGACTGCAGAGACACAATGGTTGCATCTGGATCCCTTAGGAAAGACCCATATTTGTAGGCCCTCGCAACCCTGTGGATTTTTCCATCGTAAAATGACCATAGATCGCAATAGACACAATGGTTACACCTGGTTTCCCCAAGAAACATCCGTCGTTGTAGGCCTTCGCAACCCTGTGGATTTCGCTATGCAGTCGAGTTCGAAGGAAACATATAAGTTTTATATCCGGACAACCCAATCATCACATGCAACACCTACCAAATAAGTCCGCTATTTTGAAAGAAGGTAATTCTATATCTTTAGTTTGTAAACACATGATACTATATGCATAGTACTTTATTTCACATTTCAATATATCACACTTATATAATACCCATTTAAATAAGATTTTCAAATCATGTTTTAACATATCATCCTTATATACATTTTCATTTCATACTAATTACCTTTCAAATCAATAGTTTTCGTATTAGCTGCACTCTTATATTTTCATATATATAAGTTTTGAAATTTAATCTCAATTACCTTTGAAATTTTCATTTCAATCTAAAAAACATTTTTGATTTCTAAATTGATTCGATATTCAATCTAAATTTCAATTTTCAAATAAATCTTGTTATCAAAACATCACATTTGATTTGGATTTCATGCCACGTGTATCATTATTCAAATGAACCTCATACTCAATTTATTTGGACCAAAATTGCTCAGATTAAAATGCATACATTTTCCAAAATAATCATGTTAAATAGTTTGAATAAAATAGTCCGGTTGGAATAACATAAGTTTGGATAGGAAAGTAAGACAGAAGCTTTAATACTATAGGTCAAACAAAATAGTTAAGTACAAAATGATTTAGGTAAAATAGTTTAAGTAAAACAATAAAGTTATTTTGAATGAGCTAAATATTTTTGGTATAGAATAGGTAAATCGAAATAGGTTTGGTATGAATACAATAGTTTAATAAAAGATAAACTTGATAAAACAAGTTGAAATAAATAGATAGGTTAAGTAAGATAGAAAGCAAAATACTATAAATTGTTAAATACAAATAATTTAGCCATAAATATAACGTTAGGCATAAATACAAAGGAGCTTGGGAAAAACAAAGAATGGATAAAAAGATAAACAAAAATAGTTTAGTAAAAGATAGGCTTAAATAGAAAGTTTAAAGTACCATATTTGCAATAAATGGTTAAATACAAATAATTTAGAAAGCTTGGTATAAATAGAAGAAAATGGATAATACAAATAAGTTAGGTAGAATAGTAAAATAGTTTGAGTAAAGTGGACTTGAAATAGACAAATCATTTAGATCAAAAGATACAAAATACAAACTACAATAGTTTAGTAAAATAATAAAGTCAATAAATGAATTGAATAAATTTGATTAGTTAAATGAAAATACGATATAAATTGTGAACTAAAATTCAAAATAGAAATCTACATACAAAATTCAAAATAGTTTAAGAAAAAAAATATCTGTATAAATAGTATAGATTTGAAATAATTGGCAAAACAAGTTTAATTATTAATTAAGTTTAAACAAAGTGGTTTAAATAAAGTTAGAACATATTAAAAGCAAGTAATACTAATTTCAATCACATCCGAGTCAATTTCAATACCGATTCAGCTCAGGTTTCGACAATCGTCCCCAAATTGAGTATCGTCAGCTTTTAACGTTATCAAAGTACTCTTTGAAAATCCATACTTAGTACTTGTCTTGATTTTACGACAAATACCCATTTCGCAAAAAATCTTGGAAGAATTCAAAACACTTGGTGAATAAACCAATTCATTAGTCGCTTATACTTTCTTTGATAATTTCGAACAACTTGACGATGAATTTCGAAAATCTTTATCGTAAGAGCTATCAAGTGGGAATTTTAAATTCCGAAAATAATTTACTTTGAAATATTTTATTTTCAAAATCTCCTCCAAATAGTAAGTTCTTCAAAATACATCCTCTCTACCGTGATTCTAGCGTCAGTTCCACTCATTTAAGGGTATTTCTACTGTATATCTAACGAGTTTTTAAACCCGATAAGCCAAGCTTTGTACAAACCAAAGCTTTGATACCAGATGTGACAACTTGCCTTTTTGACAACTCCAAGTTGGTAAATTAACCAACTAAAACCATTCAAAAGGATAGATTGTTATGGCTTATGTAACAGCCTGCATTTTACGTATCGGAAGATCGTAAAATATTTTTATTTTATTCACTGAGGGTTGGATCATTCTCATATTTTAACATCTTGCTTATAGGGATGTGAGACATGTCTATAGTTTTTATCAATTTTGTTTGTAACCATTTTTCCCCTGTCAGTCTTGTATAGGTCATAATTTTTGACTCAGGTCAAATCAGGAGGTAAAACCTATGTCATTGGAAAGGAAATGATGATTTCCATTCCGTAGAGTGGTTATGTAACGCCCCACGTCCATTAATGTCACTCACAAAGGTAATGCATCAATGTACATGAAGCGTTATTATTGTATAGAACAGATAAATTACAAGAATAAGTAAATAAAACAACACAGCGGAAGATAAAACTTATTTTATTTCATTATAACTCAAAACGAGTTTACATAAGTAGTTTCCAAAACCATTACAACAGGATCAGTAGTCTTTCTCAAAAACTTCAAAGTACATAAAGAAGCCAACACTTAAATAACATAAATGCATAAATCCCCACTGAGCATAAGCAAAGCCATAAATATGAGAGAGTCCCAAGCGATACATCTACTATCTTCAAGCAACTGAAAGAAATCGGCACTAAGCTGTAGTATTCCCTCCTTGCAAACCTGAGGGGGAAAAGGAAGAAAAGAGGTGGAAAGAAAAGGGGGTCAGACATAAAGTTTGGCGAGTGCGATAACTTTAACAATATAATTATCAAAATAACTAGGCTAAGGCATAAGCTGAAAAATAAGGAAATGACTGTGAACAATTGGGTATGACAGAACAAAACGAGGAAATAAGATGACCCAAGATAACGTTAAAGGCGCCCCTAATCACTATAAGATAATTACTACACTGCACCACCACTAGTCACCCTAAAGGTTGATCCCGCATACAAAACTTAATAATGATAATGGTAGTTTAGTGTACCTTAGCTACCTTCATAGGTGCCGCCTGCCCCTATATCCACTAGGTGTACCCACTACCCCCATTCGATCGGCTCTCTAACTCGTAGATACCCGTGTTGGCCCCACAGTAGGGTGTATCACTCCCCAAAGTGGCAACCCGATACAACCAAAAATGCACGGCTTATATCTACACGATGCAACAACGTCTTACCTACTTGCCCGGACCCACACACGCATGTGAACCCGTTGGACTTGCGTTGCCACCGCTGACCCACTTTTGACCTCTTACAATCAAATCCAGTACGCGTGTCCCGTCCTCGACTTGGGTCGAGCCCACAAAGATACTCAATGGGTTCCAGGTTTGAAAAGGGCCCCTATGCATGACACAAGCTTTCCACCTATGCTTGGTACCCTCTAAGGTTTCTCCCCACTTAACCGTATTTTATTCATGTCTTCTTACATGTTTCAGTCTTGGTTAAGTACATCTAATTGTATTTCAAATGCCACCCAAGGCACCCACTAAATTCCACATGCCACCCAAGGCACACACTTAACCACCTCATGTCCTACTACATGTTTATCTGGTTAAGTGTTGCTTAATTCATTAAGACTGTAACCTTGTAAAGACCTCCCACATTAGACTGACATTTGTGGCAGCTGGATTTGCCGGGCGGGTTCGAACAGTCTTACACCACAAACGAGCCTAACCTCGTGTCTTTACAACTATTATGCATTTAATTTATGCCTAAGACCTCCCACATTAGTCTGGCATTTGTGGCCACTGGATTTGCCGGGGGGGTCCGGGTCGTCTTACACCATAAAAGAGTCTAACCTCGTGTCTTAGGCGATTAATTACACCTAATTAATTACCCCCAATTTGAATTAATTTCCCTATTCAAATTGGCAATCAATTACAAATTTAACTATGTCCATAATTGACTCAATTATGTCCATCTATTTATGGTATATAAAATTATACCAAACATCACATTTAAGGCATTTATGCCAATTCTCAATATAAAATCTTTTAATGTTATCCCCTTGCCCCCACGTTGTACGTTCGTTCATTTAACTTGAAATATACGTTAGACTCAAATAGTCTAACTTATGGAATAAAGAGAAAACATCACAACTTGCATAAAATAAAAACTAGATCTAAACATAAGGAGTGAACTTGCATGTGTGAATAAGGTTTTTCATCTAAAACTTGTATAGGCCAAAGTTACAAACTTGCATAAACTATGGATGTCATAGAGCTAATCATAAGGTGTAAACTTGCATAGGCAATAGTCACAAACTTGCATAAACTATGGATGTCATAGATCTAATCATAAGTTGTAAATTTTCATAGGCAATAGTCACAAACTTACATTACATGATTCATACTCCAATATATATACTTGCATATGTGATTTATACAACATAGACTATGATGTAAACTTGCATCTAACTCACACATGTCATAGCCTAATTTTAGATCCAATTTACACATAAAATAGATGTCATGAAACATGTAAGGTTGAATATGATTCTCGCTAACTTGCATACGATTCATATCTAAATTAACATCTAAACTTGCATACATACATATGATTTAACATATGAATTAGTTCCAACAACATAACCAAACTAGCATATGAAACATCATTATGAATTGATTGTACATAAGTCAATCATAGATTTACAACATAGATGATAACATCACAACTTTACAACATAGCTAACAACATCATAAAATTTACAACATAGATGATAACATCATAGAATTTACAACATAGATAATAACATATGGTCAATGATTCACAACATAACCATATAATCCAAATCATAGCTCAATCCAATTAAATTGTTAATTATCTTATTAAAGAAATCGAACTCACAAAAAAGAATGTCTTGCATTCTGAAATCTGAGTTCTGAAATTGATTTAGCTCGCCTTTGTAGTAGATTCATTATTGTTTAGATTATAGTTGAATAGAACTGAATTGATTAGCTTTGATTTCCCTCTAGTTGGTGACGGCTACACTAGGTTACAAGATGACAGCATGACGGCCATGATTCAGATTTTAATTTGATTTTAGGGTTTGAGTTTACCCATGTTTATGTAGAATTTCAATTAAATTATAGCCGTCGGATGATCTTAGGGTTAATCAAAACCACTCAGTCAGGATAGGGTGAAACCTCAGCCCTAATGACTCAGCAAGGAGTCAGAAAGGAGTCAGCAGTAGTCACAATATGGATCAGATTGCACCAGAAAGCTGTGCAGGCTTTTTTCTCGGCCTGGGCGCACTTGGCAGGTGTGCCAGTGCCACTTTTGTACTGGGGCACTTCCCAAGTGCGCCAGCGCAAATATTTTTTTTCTTTCTGCTTTTTCCGCATGACTTCGTTCGTCCATATCTCCTTCATCCGGTATCCATTTTATGCAAACTCAGACTCTATCTCGACTAGAATTCCGAGAAGAACACAATGGCGCAACCTGTTTACCTTAATTCTCACATCTGAGAATAATTATTCTTGAATTTAGTTAATTCGATTATTCAAAAATTCGGGGTGTTCTATTTTCCCCTACTTAAAGGATTTCGTCCTCGAAATCTCTAAGTCAAGTAGAACGTATCCTACCATTCAATCATCCATCAACCACTTGCAACCATGGTCCTTAAAAGATTTCTAATTCTTTTCATGTACATATGCGTAGTGTGTGTATATGTCCGTATACTAATGCTAAATCAAGCGGTCCACTGATTCAGTCGACCTCCTTAATGCAAATAATGATAGTGCCATGTATCCATCATGTATGCAAAGAACCCTATACATATCATTACTACATGTGTGCACAACCATCCATTTAAATCCAACATCCATATGATACACACATTCAATGTACATTCGTTTTACTAAATACATCCATTTATATGCAATATGCAATATGAAAGTGACTGAGCCGATCTAGTGCCTAAAGTGTGTGTATATGCATCCACGAGCAACCACTAGAAAACACTTGCATCCACTTGCATCCATCATGCATAACATGTCTCAAACACATGTTTCAACCATAGGACTACCCTATCTAAAGGTCAAAGGTACTAGCGAGATGACATACTAAGGATAAAACAAGTACAAGCTAAGCGATAAAGGAGAAATTAAAAGACATACCCTCGAAAAGAAAAGGGTACAATGAACGCATCTTCTCTTCCGTCTCCCAAGTAGCATTGCTCTCATCATTTTCCCATTGTACTTTGACTAGCTTGACCTCTCGATTCGTCAACTTCTTAATCTCCGACCCAAGAATGCACGTAGGAGCTTGTCGAATCATCGCATCACGCTCTATCTCTACCTCTCTAAGCAAGCTCGGCTCTACCACTTCCGCGGTCTCGTGCAAGCACTTCCTCAAATGTGATATATGGAATACGGCGTGTACACCACTGAGTTTCTCGGGAAACTCCACTCTATACGCCATCTGTCCAATCCTCTCCTTAATAGGAAACGGCCCTGCGAACCTTGGTGCTAACTTCCCAATGGACCCAAAGTGAACAACATTCCGTAATGGAGACACCTTGATAAAGACCATGTCCCCAATATCAAACTCAAGATCTGTCCTCCTCTTGTCCATATATGATTTCTGCCTATCTTGCGCCGTCTTCATCCTTCTTCGAATCAAATCGATCTTTTCTGAAGTCTCTCTAATCATATCGGGCCCAAGTAAGATCTTATCCGCAGATTCCCACCAACATGTAGGCGAACGACACGGCCGTCCATAAAGAGCCTCGAAAGGTGCCATGCCAATGCTAGATTGAAAGCTATTATTATATGCGAACTCTACCAAAGGAAGATGCTCCTCCCATGTACTACCGAAGCCTAAAACACATAGCCTTAAAAGGTCCTCTAGAATACGATTCACCATCTCGATCTGGCCGTCCGTCTGAGGATGATATGCGGTGCTCAAACATAACTGAGTCCCTACCACCTCTTGCAAGCTCTTCCATAACTCGCTAGTAAAGATAGGATCGCGATCGCTCACTATGCTAGAAGGAACACCGTGCAAACGAACCATCTCTCGAATGTATACGGAGGCTAACCATGGAGCAGTCCTCTTACTCTTCCCGGGAATGAAATGGGCGCTCTTAGTAAGTCTGTCTACCACGACCTAAATCCCCGTATTACCCTTCCTCGATCTCGGTAACCCGTCAACAAAGTCCATCGAGACACTCTCCCACTTCCATTGTGGGATCTCCAATGGGTGAAGCAACCCACCGGGCTTATTTTGCTCTGCTTTTACTTGTTGGCACACCAAGCATCTAGCGACAAACTCGGCCACATCCTTCTTCATACCGACCCAAAAGTAAACTCGTCTCATGTCCATGTACATCTTGTCCCCGTCGGGATGAATGGACATCTTTGAACGATGTGCGTCATCAAGAATGGTCTTCCTTAAGTCCTCGTCTCGTGGTACACAAAGTTTACCGTCCCTACGTAACAAACCCTTATCATCTAGGGTATACCTACTGAGATGGCACGTTGACTCCCCCCTTATGAGCTTCTCTACTAACTCAACCAACTGTGGGTCATCTTGTTGCGCCTCACCAATCCATCCCAAAAGCGTAGGTCTGACCTCTAAGGGTGCTAGCAAATCGGGTACAAAGTCAATGGAAGGTCTAAAGTCAAACATAGAGATGAACTCTAAGCTCTGCCGCTCAACAAACAATGGACTCAAGGATAGCCTTTTCCTACTTAAGGCGTCTGCCACCACGTTACCCTTGCCAGGGGTACATGCTATCTCGAAATCGTAGGATGCTAAGAATTCCATCCTCCTTTGCTGCCTTAAGTTTAAGTCCTTCTGAGAGAACAAATATTTTAGTGATTTGTGGTCTGTAAACAATTCGAATTTCTCGCCAAGAAGATAATGGCGCCAAGACTTAAGCGCGAAAACAATAGCAGCCAACTCTAGGTCATGCGTAGGGTAATTCCTCTCATGTACTCTCAACTGCCTTCTACCATAGGCTATTACCCTTCCCTCTTGCATTAAGACTGCGCCTAGTCCTGTCCCACAAGCATCGGTATAAACGGTAAATGGCTTACTCCCATCTGGCAACACTAAGACTGGGGCTATGGTCAAAGCTCTTTTTAAACATTGGAACGCATCATCACAATCTACGTCCCACGTAAAAACTGGGTTCTTCTTCGTCAAGCGTGTCAAAGGGGCTGATATCTTTGCGAAGTCCTTGATAAACTTCCTATAGTAGCCGGCCAACCCCAAGAAACTCCTCACCTCGGTAGCATTTTTAGGGACCTTCCAATATTGGATGGCAACCACCTTCGCGGGATCCACAGCTATCCCTTCTTTGGAAACCACGTGCCCTAAGAATCGCACTTCTTTCCTCCAAAAGTGACATTTAGAAAATTTAGCTTTAAGGTTATGCGCTAGAAGGGTCTACAACACTTCCCTAAGATGTAGGGCATGGTCTTCCTCGCTCTTAGAAAAGACCAAGATGTCATCCACAAAGACCACCACGAATTTATTAAGGTACTCCCTAAACACCCTACTCATCAATTCAACAAAGTATGCGGGGGCATTTGTCAAATCGTAGGGCATCACAAGCCATTCGTAGAAACCGTCCGGAGTCCTAAAGGCAGTCTTATCTATGCTATCTTTAACCACTCTCAACTGATGGAAACCAGTGGCTAAGTCCAACTGCGAAAACACTAAGGCACCAACTTACTGATCGAAGAGATCGTAAATCCTCGGCAGTGGGTGCCTATTCTTCTTAGTAAGTTTATTAAGCTCTCTATAGTCCACACAGATTCTAAGGGGCCCATCCGCCTTCGTGACAAATACTACTGGAGCACCCCACTCCGATATACTACGTCTTATGAACCCCTTCTCAAGCAACTCCCCTACTTGCTTATTGAGTTCCCTCCTCTCACGAGGAGCCATATGGCGCACCGGCAGAGATATTTGTTTTGCATTGTCTACAAGATAAATACAAAAGTCTATCTCACGTTTTGGGGGTAGAACCCTCACCTCATCGAAGACATCAACATATTCACGGACTATACGAACAGAATGTAAATCATCATTGGATGCGTCAAGTGACTCTAGATAGCTAAGCATCACCGGTCCTCTAGGGTCACAAGAAATGTCAAGGGTCTTTCCACTACGAGTCAACAATTTTACTACCCTTCGTTCACAATCTAGGATGGCGCCATATCAGGCTAGCCACTCCATCCCCAAAATCAACCCATAGCCCATGAAACCAAGCACAAAAGCATTACATTCAAAACCAATGCCTAAGAAAACAATCTCAAATCCCTACAGACCATGGATAAATGAGCCGTCCCACCAATAGGATTTGAGACTACAATAGGATCCACAACAAGACTAGTATCTAAGTGCAGTGTTTCAACTAATGATGTATAGACAAATGAATGTGATGCACCAGAATCGAATAAAGTACGGACAGGGTGATCAAACAGAAAAACTAAACTCTCGACGGAAATGTTTCTACCTCGTTCTTGCAGCGGTGGGACCGCGAGAGCCTGGACCTGCTCCCTTGCCTGCCCAGGTGCCATGAGAGCCTGAAGCTGCCCTCCATAAGTTCTTTTCCCTTGTCCCTATTTCCTTGGGCAGTCCTTAACTAGATGACCTACCTCTCCATAGTGGAAACAACCAGTCTTCTTCTTTTTCCTACAGTCTTTACTCAGATGGCCTGGTGTCCCACAATTAAAGCACTTCTCCTTTCCTTTTCCATTATTATTCTTCCCGCCTCTCTTGTTTTGTTGTTGTTGCTGCGGTTTCTTTTGATCCCTTTTCTTCTCGGGTGCCTTATTAGTATTGACGCCCTTCTCCTCTTCATGCATAAGCGCCATATCAACTAGCCTCCAAAGGTGGCCCCCATAAGGATGTGGGTCGTAGCTAACCCATGTAGTGGCTCGTTCAAACCCTTAACAAATCTCAGGGCCTTCTTTCCGGGTGTATTCACCAAGTCCAAGCCAAATCTCGCCAACTAATTGAACTTGTTGACGTAATCTTTCACTGATAGATTCCCTTGCTTTAATGCCAAAAACCTTTCCATGTATAGATTCTCTTTAGCCCGTGAGAGAAACTTTGTCTCAAACCTACGCCAGAAATCTGGCCATGTATCAATCGGACGCTCTCCATTAGTGACTTCCCACCAAAACGTAGCTTCGTCCTTCATCAACCAAGCAGCCAATTGGACCTTCTTACAATCGTCCAAATCGAAGATGCCAAACAGATCCTCCACATCTTTCAACCAATTTCTAGCTTCAATGAACGTTTCAGATCCACTAAAAGATTTTCCACCCATCGAACGAAAGTCTTTACATATCTTGGAGAAAGTATCTCCACGCAGAGGAATGGCTGGAGCTGGGGGGGAGGAGGAGAAGCGTTGGTCGGTTCTGCGGTAGCGGCCCTAGCCTGGAGATATTGACGAAACCAACTGGGTACATGAAAACCCTCTAGTATCTCAGATGCTCCAGACATGATGAAAAGAAAAAGAAAGAGTTTTAAAACAAGGGAAGCGAAAGAGAGATGTATGGCTTGCGGGGATTATGCTCTTTTAAGTAAACTTTCCTTGAAAATAGCTTCTTTAAAATAAGTTTTTGAAAATACTTTCTAGGAAAATAATACTTTTGAAAACATTTTTCAAAACTTTTTATCTGTTCTTGTAACCATAGCTCTAATACCACGTGTAACACCCCACGTCCATTAATGTCACTCACAAAGGGAATGCATCAATGTCCATGAAGCGTTATTCTTGTATAGAACAGATAAATTACAAGAATAAATAAATAAAACAACACAGCGGAAGATAAAACTTATTTTATTTCATCATAACTCAAAACGAGTTTACATAAGTAGTTTCCAAAACCATTACAACAGGATCAGTAGTCTTTTCCAAAAACTTCAAAGTACATAAAGAAGCAAACACTTAAATAAGATAAATGCATAAATCCCCACTGAGAATAATCAAAGCCATAAAGATGAGAGAGTCCCAAGCGATATCTCTACTATCTTCAAGCAACTGAAAGAAATTGGTACTAAGCTGTAGTATTCCCTCCTTGCAAACCTAAGGGGGGAAAGGAAGAAAAGAGGTGGAAAGAAAAGGGGGTCAGACATAAAGTCTGGCGAGTGCGATAACTTTAACAATATAATTATCAAAATATCTAGGCTAATGCATAAGCTGGAAAATAAGGAAATGACTGTGAACAATTGGGTATGACAGAACAAAACGAGGAAATAAGATGAACCAAGATAACATTAAAGGCGCCCCTAATCACTATACGATCATTACTACACTGCACCACCACTAGTCACCCTAAAGGTTGATCCCGCCTACAAAACTTAATAATGATAATGGTAGTTTAGTGTACCCGTAACTACCTTCATAGGTGTCGTCTGCCCTTATCTCCACTAGGTGTACCCACTACCCCCATTCGATCGGCTCCCTAACTCGTAGATACCCGTGTTGGCCCCACAGTGGGGTGTATCACTCCCCAAAGTGGCAACCCGATACAACCAAAAATGCACGGCTTATATCTACATGATGCAACAACGTCTTACCTACCAGCCCGGGCCCACACATGCATATGAACCCGTTGGACTTGCGTTGACACCGCTGACCCGTTTTGACCTCTTACAATCAAATCCAGTACGCGTGTCCCGTCATCGATTTGGGTCGAGTCCACAAAGATACTTAATGGGTTACTGGCTTGAAAAGGGCCCACATGCATGACACAAGCTTTCCACCTATGCTTGGTCCCCTCTAAGGTTTTTCCCCACTTAACCCCATTCTTATTCATGTCTTATTACATGTTTCAATCTTGGTTAAGTGCATCTAATCGTACTTCAAATGCCACCCAAGGCACCCACTAAATTCCACATGCCACCCAAGGCACCCACTAAACCCCCTCATGTCCCACTACTTGTTTATCTGGTTAAGTGTTTCTTAATTCATTAAGACCGTAACCTTGTAAAGACCTCCCACATTAGACTGGCATTTGTGGTAGCTGGATTTGCCGGGCGGGTCTGGGCAGTCTTTCACCGCAAACGAGCCTAACCTCGTGTCTTTACAACTGTTACGCATTTAATTTATGACTAAGACCTCCCACATTAGACTGGCATTTGTGGCAGCTGGATTTGCCAGGCGGGTCCGGGCAGTCTTACACCACAAAAGAGTCTAACCTTGTGTCTTAGGCGATTAATTACACCTAATTAATTACCCCCAATTTGAATTAATTTCCCTATTCAAATTGCCAATCAATTATAAATTTAACTATGTCCATGAATGACTCATTTATGTCCATCTATTTATGGTATATAAAATTATACCAATTAACATCACATTTAAGGTATTTATGCCAATTATCAATATAAAATCTTTTAATGTTATCCCCTTGCCCCACGTTGTATGTTCGTTCGTTTAACGTGAAATATACGTTAGACTAGAATAGTTTAACTTATGGAATAAAGAGAAAACATCACAACATGCATAGAATAAAAACTAGATCTAAACATAAGGGGTGAACTTGCATGTATGAATAAGGTTTTTCATCTAAAACTTGCATAGGCCAAAGTTACAAACTTGCATAAACTATGGATGTCATAGATCTAATCATAAGGTGTAAACGTGCATAGGCAATAGTCACAAACTTGCATAAACTATGGATGTCATAGATCTAATCATAAGGTGTAAACTTGCATAGGCAATAGTCACAAACTTACATTACATGATTCATACTCCAATATATATATATATATACACACACACACACACACACACTTGCATATGTGATTTATACAACATAGACTATGATGTAAACTTGCATCTAATTCACACATGTCATAGCCTAACTTTAGATCCAATTTACACATAAAATAAATGTCATGAAACATGTAAGGTTGAATATGATTCTCGCTAACTTGCATACGATTCATATCTAAACTTGCATACATACATATGATTTAACATATGAATTAGTTCCAACAACATAACCAAACTAGCATATGAAACATCATTATGAATTGATTGTACATAAGCCAATCATAGATTTACAACATAGATGATAACATCACAACTTTACAACATAGATAACAACATAAAATTTACAACATAGATGATAACATCATAGAATTTACAACATAGATAATAACATATGGTCAATGATTCACAACATAACCATATAATCCAAATCATAGCTCAATCCAATTAAATTGTTAATTATCTTATTAAAGAAATTGAACTCACAAAAAAGAAGGTCTTGCGTTCTGAAATTGATTCAGCTCGCCTTTGTAGTAGATTCATTATTGTTTAGATTACAGTTGAATAGAACTGAATTGATTAGCTTTGATTTCCGTCCAGTTGGTGCCGGTTACTCTAGGTTACAAGATCACAACATGACGGCCATGATTCAGATTTTAATTTGATTTTAGGGTTTGAGTCTACCCATGTTTATATAGAATTTCAATTAAATTATAGCCGTCGAATGATCTTAGGGTTAATCAAAACCACTCAGTCAGGATAGGGTGACACCTCAGCCCTAATGACTTAGCAAGGAGTCAGAAAGGAGTCAGTAATAGTCATAATATGGATCAGATTGCACCAGAAAGTTGTGCAGGCTTTCTGCTCGGCCTGGGCGCACTTGGCAGGTGCACCAGTGCCACTTTTGTACTGGGGCACTTCCCAAGTGCGCCAGTGCAAATATTTTTTTTTCTTTCTGCTTTTTCCGCATGACTTTGTTCGTCCATATCTCCTTCATCCGGTATCCATTTTACGCAAACTCGGACTCTATCTCAACCAAAATTCCGAGACTAACACAATGGCGCAACCTGTTTCCCTTAGTTCTCACATCTGAGATTAATTAGTCTTGAATTTGGCTAATTCGATTATTCAAAAATTTGCGGTGTTACAGGTTACATTAAAGATTGGGCTCAATAGTTTGGGAGGAATCACTGTTTTAAGGTTTAACAGTTGATTGTCTAGGTTTATAAAGCCTTAATGGGCTGATTTGGGGAAGCCTATTAGTGGGCTAGTGGAATCCTATAAATAGGGGATGGGAGGAATGGTGAATAATTTACTTCCACCATTCTCTTATTTGGTGGCATATGTTCCTCCTTCCTTTAACACCTTTCCACCACTAAAATCAAGATCTAAAGGAAGGAAATCGAAGATCTACACCATCCGAGGCTAGATCTACATCATTTCAAGGCTGAATTCATTGGATCAAGGAGTTTGGCTCGAATTGCTCACTTTCTGATTCATATTTATATCATTTTAGCGTGTTTTTGATAATTGGTGAGTGATATACATCTCTCACATGGATTCAATGAAGTGTATGAGGGTTTGATTATGTTTTAATTCGAGTCATTTTTACTTTGGTCAGTACTATTTCATATGAAACACCTTAGATCTTATTTAGTAAGTTTAAACTGGTAATTCCATGTTATTTCTTATGATTATGTAAGTTAGATCCATAATTTTGAGCATATGGTCAATTATCATGATTTCAAAGTGATTTGCATACTTTTGGGTGAGAATTGTCGTATTCATGTTAATAATGGTTTCATACCATGTTTGTGGTCATATTTGATGATTTGGACGAGTTGGTTTTGTAGAATCTATCGTTTGGCGAATTTTAGTCGTAATCGGAGTTGAATTGCAATATTCGGGTTTTGGGTCGGCCATAGTTTGATCGGTTGGTGTCAAATCATGTCTTGGAGAACAAGTCAGATTGGGTCAGTCAGCACTAAAGTGGGTTGGCATAAAGTTGGGTCGACACTAAGTTAGGTCGGCACTAAGTTGGATCGACACTAAGTTGAGTCGGCATAAAGTTGGGTCGGCACTAAGTTAGGTCGGCACTAAGTTCGGTCGGACTAAAGTGAGTCAGACTAATTTGGATCGGCATAAAGTTGGGTCGGCCATTTCGAGTCAGACATTTCTAGTGATGATGTGACTTCGAAGTTGTAACACCCCACCTCCGCTAGGGTCACTCACAAAGGGAATGCACAAGTTTTGGTGGAGCATTATCTAGGTAAACATACACAGAGATAATCACAAGACAGAACATAAATAAAGCAGCTGTAGAAATTAAAAACCAAATCTTATTACTTTCAAGAAAAGAGTCAAAACCTCATATATTCAAAGTACAAGTTGTCATTGTTCCATTACCTCAAGTTCTAAATAAAGAAGCATAAACTTAAAATAACAAAAGTAAATTATTCCCCAAAAATAGCAGAAGTGCAGCCATAGCATAGCTCAAGACCAAACCGTACATGAGCTGACAGAAAGCAAGCTAAATCCAAGCTAAAAGCTAGAGTTTCCTCCCTGAGAACCTGGGGGAAGAAACGAAAGAAAAAGAGGCGAAAGAAAACGGCTCAGTCATAAAGACTGGTAAGTCCAAGTGACTTTCAGCATAAAAACAGGTAAAGGTAACATGACATGTATAAACTGAAAGTAAACATAAGTACGATGTCAAGATGGATAAGATAGACTAAGATAACATGATAAATCAAGTATAGGTAAAGTATAGCATCGCATGTTCAAGGTTCGCTGCACCAACTGTACTAGTAGCCCAACCCATGTCAAGTATTAATCATGAAATGATCCCTTGGCCCAAAATCGCGAATGACCCATTACTAGGTCCAACAGAACAATCCACTAATCGATCGGCTCCCTACGAGTTCTAGCTCGTTGTGTTTCTATGTCATACGGCCCTATCACGAATGTCGTCACCTGTGCTAGGTCCACCATAGGGTGTATCAAGCCATATGGTGCCAACCACCAATACGAATCAAGAATGGACAGATAAACCTACAGATGCCCAGTGCCTGCTTTTTCAACTCCTGACCTCGTGCACGACCATAGCCCGCTTGAACCTACACTGGCGCACCCATACAGCCGTCATTCTGGTCGCTTACAATCAGCCCAGTAATCGTGCCCCACCCTACCTAGTTCCAGGGTACCATGATACATCTAGTGGGTTACTGCGGAAATGGACCGCGTAACTAGGGTTTCCGTCTAGTAGGTTAAGTGTTGGCATTTAAATTCGAGACTTAACCCCATCGGTCTAGCTTATCAAGTTGGCTAAGTGTTGTCATTTAAGTTCGTGACTTAGCCCTACCATTCACGTGTTAAGTTGGTTAGGTGTTGTCGTTAAAGTTCATGACCTAACCCTACCAATCATATTCCAAGTTGGTTAAGTGTTGTCTTTCATGTTCAGGACTTAACCCTATCATGTGGCATTAATTCATTAATGCACCCCAACCTCTCACATCAGACCTGTTGTTGTGGTCATTGGATATGTCGGTCGGTTCTGGGCAGATTTACACCACAACTCAGTCTGACCTCGGGTTTCAAGCGCGATATGACCAACTACCCACATTGGATCCTATTGTTTGCAGTAACTGGATTTGCCGGGCGGTTCCGGGCAGATTTACACTGCAAACTCAACCCAACCTCGAGTTGGCCATTTTCAAGTTCATTCTAGTGTCATGACCATGTTCAAGTTTCATGTCAAGTTCGTGTCAAGTTTCATTATTCAACTTATGCCTATTAACAAGTTCATGATTCATGTTTATAACCAATTCATGTTTTGCCTAATCTACCCAAATCGTATTCCCATCGCTTGTAAACGTTAATCGATCTAAATTACAAGCAAAGCTAAATATAGAGATAAAGGGAATAACATCAAAATTATGATAGGCAGAAGGGACAAGCATAAAGCGATAAAAGAGATTACAAGAATGGCATGATATAACTTGAGATAATCGGTTACAACATCACTGGCATATAGAAATTAACAGGGTTTCAAATCTTGCAAGATAAGGCGATAGTCCTAATAAAAACTTGACATAAAAGAATAGGCATGCAAAAGCAAGCCAAATAGAAGGATAATGGGTCAACGGTTTTTGGTGTACATAATAACAAATAAACTAAGCAAGTCACACCCTAGGTATGGGATCCAACTAAACGCCAATTCGGTGTTCAACATGGTTTTCAACTATAGTGTTATGAGCAATCAACTATAATAGTCAATTAACCACGATAGTTATACAATAGTCATGGATAATTATTCAAAAGAGTTCTAGGCAACTACCCTAATAGTCATAGGCAATTAACTATAATAGTTTCAAAGTCATGGTCATAGTCTTATGTTCATAATCATAGGCAGTAATTCATAGTCACGAGTCATAGGTGATTAGCCACAATTGTCCTTGTCATAGTCATAGGCAATGGTCTTGTGTCCTCAGTCATAGGCATAGGCATAGTCATATGTTCTCAGTCATAGTCCTTGGCCATTAACAATGGTTTCAATGTCATAGGCATGATAACGTTTGATTTATAAATGCGAATAGTCCCAAACTGATTTCAAAGAAATATTCCAAATGTCAAGATTCAAGAAGAACAAGAATAGATATGAATTGATTATCATGCTTAAGTCAAATTTCACTTTATCTCATGTCCAAATTACAATTAACAAGTTTAGATCTCAAAGTAACTAAACTTACAGTGTGTGGATCGAGAATTAGAAAGCAGAATTTGATTGTTGAATCTCTATTTGATTGATAGTGTTCTAATTGAAATCCCCCAATTTGCAAATCTCTAAGCATAGTCTTGATGGAGAAGAAGCAGTCCTTTTTCTTCCTTTTTATCTTATTATTTTGATTATCTTAGAAGCAGCATAAGGACAGAATGACATGGTGTGGACAGAATGAGGCTAGGGGGCTGCTTATATAGGGTTAGGCAGACGAATCTGGTCACGAATCAAGTCTAAATACATCAGAATGCATTTGGCTCAGGAAATGGGTTCGGAAGGCAGGTCGACTCTCCAGTCGACCTGGTCATGGGGGGTCGACTCCGCAGTCGACCTGGTTGGGGGGGGTCGACTCCCCAGTCGAACTGGGTATATAGGCGGGAATTTTCCCGCCAGCCTTCTCTGGGTTTGAATTTGGAATTTCTTGCTTTATTTTCGAGCTATTTTATTTTATTTAAATTCCTGAAACTTCAGAGGGTCATATCTTGGTCATACGGACTCCGATTTTCGAAAACTCGGACTCGATTTCCTGTAGAATTCCAAGACGAACGCAATGGCGCAACCCGTTTCCCCTGATTGTTAATTTAAAATTTAATTCTGCCTTGATTTATGGTTTTAACATGTTATAAAAATACAGGTTGTTACATTCTCCCCTCCTTAAAGGATTTCGTCCCTGAAATCTTCAAGTTAGGAAGAATGCATCCTATCATCCAATCAACCATCTACTCAACCATCATCCACAAGCAACCATTGTCCTTAAAAGATTTCTAATGCTATATGAACATATGCAGAAAGTGTGTGTATATGTTCCTTATCTAATGATCAGGCCTGATTGATCTTCCTAATGCAAAATATGTTTAGTGTCATGAATCCAACATGTATGCAAATAGTCCTAGTCACATAAACACTATATGTGTGCACAAACATCCATCCATATGCAACATCCACATGATAACACATTCAATTTCATCCATAAACAAGTACTAAACACTCATGCATAAGCAATATGAAAATGTGTCTGAGCCGATCTAGTGCCCAATGTGTGTTATGCAACCACGAGCAACCACTTGCAACCATTTGCAAACATCAACCATAACATGTTTTCAAGCACATGTTTACATCCAAAAGGGTTCTACCTAAGGTTCTTAAGATAGGATTGAGAAGATAAGCAAGATAAAACAAAGCATCTAGGAGAAGAAGTTAAAGATATACCCCCCAGAAGGTCCTGCCTGTGGGGCTTGCCCTTGCTTCTTAGGGTAGTTCTTGCTGATATGCCCAGTATCACCACACTGAAAGCATGCTCCCATCTTCATCTTCTTCTTTCTACAATCCTGGACTATATGCCCAACTATACCACAGAAGTTGCACTTCCTCTTATCATGCGACTTGTTATTATTGTTGTCGTTGTTCTCGCCTCCCTTCTGGAAGTCTTTCTTCTCGTTTTGAGACTCAACCGCCTTAACTTATCACTCATACCTTCCCTATGTAACATGTTAACAAGCCTCACAGAAACTATATCCATCGTACGGAAAACCCTCTACGAAGCTAGAAAGAAGATTAGTCGCAGGTAAAAAAACTACTGCGACTACAGATGGAGAAAAGAAGGGAAAAAAGATTCGAACAAGGAAACAAAGGATAGTGCTAATGGCTTTTGGGGAATAGCCTTTAAATAAAACAAGACTTTTCTCGAAAAATGCTTCTTTGTAAACGGTTTTTGATAATAATTTTAGAAGGTTTTTAAAAGCTTTCGCCAAGTCTGGTAACCTTCTGCTCTGATACCAAATGTAACACCCCACCTCCGCTAGGGTCACTCACAAAGGGAATGCACTAGTTTTGGTGGAGCATTATCTAGGTAAACATACACAGAGATATCACAAGACAGAACATAAATAAAGCAGCGGTAGAAATTAAAAACCAAATCTTATTACTTTCAAGAAAAGAGTCAAAACCTCATATATTCAAAGTACAAGTTGTCATTGTTCCATTACCTCAAGTTCTAAATAAAGAAGCATAAACTTAAAATAACAAAAGTAAATTATTCCCCAAAAATAGCAGAAGTGCAGCCATAGCAAAGCTCATGAAAAAACCGTACATGAGCTGACAGAAAGCAAGCTAAATCCAAGCTAAGAGCTAGAGTTTCCTCCCTGAGAACCTGGGGAATAAAAGAAAGAAAACGGCCCAGTCATAAAGACTGGTAAGTCCAAGTGACTTTCAGCATAAAAACAGGTAAAGGTAACATGACATGTATAAACTGAAAGTAAACATAAGTACGATGTCAAGATGGATAAGATAGACTAAGATAACATGATAAATCAAGTATAGGTCAAGTATAGCATCGCATGTTCAAGGTTCGCTGCACCAACTGTACTAGTAGCCCAACCCATGTCAAGTATTAATCATGAAATGATCCCTTGGCCCAAAATCGTGAATGACCCATTACTAGGTCCAACGGAACGATCCACTAATCGATCGGCTCCCTACAAGTTCTAGCTCGTTGTGTTTCTGTGTCATACGGCCATATCACGAATGTAGTCACATGTGCTAGGTCCACCATAGGGTGTATCAAGCCCTATGGTGCCAACCACCGACACGAATCAAGAATGTGCAGATAAACCTACTGATGCCCAACGCCTGCTTTTTCAACTCCGGACCATGTGCACGACCATAGCCCGCCTGAACCCACACTGGCGCACCCACACAGCCGTCGTTCTGGTCGCTTACAATCAGCCCAGTAATCGTGCCCCACCCTGCCTAGTTCCAGGGTACCATGATACATCTAGTGGGTTACTGCTGAAATGGACCGCGTAACTAGGGTTTCCGTCTAGTAGGTTAAGTGTTGGCATTTAAATTCGAGACTTAACCCCATCGGTCTAGCTTATCAAGTTGGCTAAGTGTTGTCATTTAAGTTCGTGACTTAGCCCTACCATTCACATGCTAAGTTGGTTAGGTGTTGTCGTTCAAGTTCATGACCTAACCCTACCAATCATATTTCAAGTTGGTTAAGTGTTGTCTTTCATGTTCATGACTTAACCCTATCATATGGCATTAATTCATTAATGCACCCCAACCTCTTACATCAGACCTGTTGTTGTGGTCACTGGATATGCCGGGCGGTTCCGGGCAGATTTACACTACAACTCAGTCTGACCTCGGGTTTAAAGCGCGATATGACCAACTACCCACATTGGATCCTATTGTTTGCAGTAACTGGATTTGCCGGGCGGTTCCGGGAAGATTTACACTACAAACTCAACCCAACCTTGAGTTGGCCATTGTAATGACCCGCATTGGCAGAGGTATTATAATTAATTTATTTAATTATATCTATGGTGGTATAGTGAATTAAATGGTCGTGGAATTTAATTATGATGAATATTTAATTAAAATAATAAATTAAATAATATATTTAATTCTGAATGGTCGAAATGACGATATGGTGTGAACCGGATCATCTGTGATATTTAATTCAGCTTGGAATTGAATTTGAATAACGAATATATTCAATCGTCGACAGTTGAACGTATAGTTTATAATATAATTAAAATAGAGCTCGAAATGGCGTTGTAGTTCGTAAATTGGCGATTCGAACTTCAACTGAATGTACAGGATTCGTTTTAAGCCGGATTTCTGTGAAACAAGAAACGTGTGGAGCTGGTGGAGTATATCTTTCTAGTGGAAGAGAAAAATCGGGATTTCGTCGTGTAGATTTTGAGATATGTCGAAATCAAATTTTAAAATAGTCGATATAGAATCATTTATCAACCGTAACGGTTTATTCGATATAACTAGAGATCGGGGTTGAATTTAGATGAGGTTCTTTTAGGAAAGAGTGATAAAATAATTTTTAGAATTTTTCTGTAATTTTTAATTAATTTAATAAGCGACTTTCTATTTGAAGTATTTTGCACCCTGAAATCAACATTTTAAAGTTTCAAAATATGAGTCCACCTACCGGTATTGTTATATTTTTGGGACCGTGGTACATCGCTGATCACAATAGTGTTTTTTATTCTGTCAATAGCAGTCCGTACATTGACAAGGCTTTAAGTAACGAGTACCGAAGTCTTTAAAACAAAAACCGAAATAAACGAACGGAAACTGGTGGACTCATTCCACTGTACCCTAACGTGTACAGCATCCCTGCGAAAGCTTCGTGGAAAAGTTTACACGGCAAGGTATTGTTTGGCTCACGTCCTCCCATCAATGCAAACAGTTGTGGTTAGATGCTCATGTTACGTGGCCTTAGAAGATCCGCACCATTCAAAGAAAATATCCAAAAGCAAATAGCTTATAAATATCCCCTTAACATCAGCATTAAACAAAATTTCCGAAATCCATCTTCATTTCCGAGGTCAACAAGTAGCGCCTCCACCTTTCTTCTTTTAAACGTGAGCATCAAAGGGAGCTTGAGTGTAGGAGGAAGATGAGGTATATTGTGATGGGTTGGCGTTCGAACTGGTAGTTTGCGGAAAGGGAAGGGTTGTTATACGAGATGGATTTTGTTTAGGCGTTGCATGGGTCTTGTTTTTCGAAGATGAAAATGGAAATGACTAGAACTGGGTGCATGCGTTGGTATTACCTGAAGTAGGAAATGTATTATTGGAGAGGAGGCTTACGTGGTAGTTGAAGGGTGGTATTTGATGTATTACTGACGTGGGGGAGGCAGAAGAAAGTGAAAGATGGATGAGTTCATTGAGTATGGCGCTAGGATGGAGTGCGGTTTTTCAGAAATGGATGTGACGTTGAGGCTGTTGAAATATAAAGAGAGCAGGCGGTGTTCTTTAATTCTGGAAGAAGGAATGCTTTGCATTCAAATGGGTGTGGCATTGGGCCAAGTAAAGCCCAGTTAAAAAGATAAAATAGAAGCGAAGCCCAAAAAGCAAACGGATGCGAAGTAGAAAAAAAAAAGAAGTACACGGCATTGTATAATTGATGGAGGGCAAGTCGCATGGCAATTCTAAAGTCAGGAGCAATGTGAACATGTTAGTGGAGGGGAATGGGCCAGTCTAAAATGGTAAGGCCCAATCGAAATTTAATTAAGTTTAAATTAAAACAAAAGTGTGTTGAATTAAATCAAACGTATCTTGCTCGTACTTTGTCAGAAATTTGAATGGTCAGATCCGACACGATCGTATGGATGGCGCCTTCACAATGGAACTGACAGGGAGTCCATCGGAGCTCTTACAATTTATTGCAAAATAAATTGTTCGTCTGAATCAAACCGAGCGATGGTTATCGTTATTAACGATGATCGTCCAATGTGAGTAAATCTCACTAACTCTGAACAGTTTATAATTTCATGTTGTATTTTTAGAACTGTTAGATATTGGCTGATTAACTGTATGTTGACTGTTTGATTGAACTGCTAGTCAGTTACTTGAATTTTCTATATCGATTCTGTTTAACAGAATATATCATATAGAACTGAAAGTGATGTTATCTATATTGTTTAACATCTGTGATGCAGGGAAACAGGTTGGAGGAATCCAATTGGATTCCTCAACATTTATTTTACTGTGATTCATATATTGTGATATATGATGTGATACATAATCTAACGTTGATTATATGTGTTTGGACGATACTGATCATCGTGATTTGGTATGTTGAATACCATAACATACCGAATGTTGATAAAGGAATATTTTCAAAGTGTATTTTGAAAATGAATTATTTATATAAAATCGATGGATTTTATATAGAAAAGGAAAAGGATTTTTACAAAAGAAATATGTATAAAATCAAAGAATAAAGTAAAAGAAGTTAATCGATGTTAGTTAATCGATTAGAGAATAAAGTAAAAGAAGTTAATCGATGTTAGTTAATCGATTAGGGAATAAAGTTAAAAGAAGTTAATCGATGTTAGTTAATCGATTAGAGAATAAAGTAAAAGAAGTTAATCGATGTTAGTTAATCGATTAGAGAATAAAGTTAAAAGAAGTTAATCGATGTTAGTTAATCGATTAGAGAATAAAGTAAAAGAAGTTAATCGATGTTAGTTAATCGATTAGAGAATAAAGTAAAAGAAGTTAATCGATGTTAGTTAATCGATTAGAGAATAAAGTCAAAAGAAGTTAATCGATGTTAGTTAATCGATTAGAGAATAAAGTTGAAAAAGAGTTAATCGATGATAGTTAATCGAATAGAGTTAAGTGAAAAGAGTCAATCGAATATAGCTATTCGAAGGAGGGTTAAGTAAGGAAGTTAGTAAAAGGGATATAAAGTGAACTTTGCCTATTTCAAAGTTAGAAATGTTGTTCAGTTAAGGTCTGAGAGGTAGTTCTACCCCAACTTGATTGGCTTCGTTTTAACTAGGGAATAGTTAAGGTTCGTCAGTAAAAGGGAATGGTTTGAGTTGGCATCGCGATGGTTTGTTTAAACATCTGTCTAAGTCCAAATAAGAAACCAAAAATGTTTTCCAAATAAGAAACCAAAAATGTTTTCTAATAAAGCAAACAAGAAATGGAAATGTTTTCCAATGGTAATAACATATATTTTCTAAATTTAGAAAATAAGAAATGTTGAATATAGGGAAACGGGAGATAAGTAAATTTATGGAATAAAGAGATAAATGTTGAATGATGTTTGATTGATATAAATTTCCATTTGGAAATAATATCGTTGTTTGCACACCTGTTTTTCTTTGATAGTTAAATCACAGACTATCGAAGTTTTTTTGACCATTTTAATGTTGTTAATATGGAGAGACCGGTTGGATTATTATCCAAAGAACCACTCTGTATTGGCATAAGCGTTGCGAATCATATATGCCAAGAATAATTGAAGACGGAGTAAAGTGCAAGGGCTATTGTATAAGTCTTAGATAACACTACCAAAGATGGATGTACTGAATAGTGCCTTCGGTTCATCCTGATCCTGGATGACTTGTATGGACGGATATCTGACAGAGTATTTCCATACGATCACGTATATTGATTTCTCCAACCGTACCAAGAGTGGAAGCGGAGAAGGAAACTTCTTTTAGCTAACACATAATGTATGGTTGAGGACATCAATCGGTGATTTGATGGATTTGATGATGTGGCATTCAAAGTGAATCTGGTGTGATGATAAAGCGTAGCTTCTAGCCTCATCAACCGGTAAATGACAGAAATCGGGCAGGCAGCATGGCTAAGTCGGTCGCACCGAAGTAGGGTGTATAATCACCTGATCTAGAGTTTCATTTACTTCTAAAAATCTATTGTTGATGCTGTCCCATTTGGGAAACGGTTGCTGATCCCAACCGTTGGTGATATACATTCGATACGCTCAAGCGAAATGAGTGGTCGGTCATGAGTGGCCGGGTTGCAAGATGTTCTTGTTGAACCCAGTGTATTCCTTTCTAGAGGTACACTAGCGAAAGGTGGTTCCATACCTTGTCATAGTTGGAAATCCATTACCCAATACGTGCTTGCGGTTTTGATTGTATACTATATATGTAGGACGTGAGATGAAAGCGTTTCTGCTAGATGATTATATATACTGTGATTGATAGACATTATTATAATATCAAAAAGTTTTTTTGATATAAAGATATTTGGATTCTCATAAGGGAAAAACCCGTTCCGTTATACGGCGTGGTCTTATGAGATATCGATTACCTATTTGAACTGTTTTAAAATGTTTTACTCACACCAGTCCCATGACTGACCCGGAGTTTACTTTGTTGTTTTCCCTAAACTCTTGGGTGCCTAAATTTGTATGGGCAGTCAAGTAGTCGGGATTTACAGATACATTGAAGAGCTGGAGCAGGAGATTTTAGGATCATATAGCTATAGTTATTTCCGCTGTGTTGTGAGTGCTGTACTTTGATAATGATATGTATATTCAAGTACCAATTTTGTATTTCAAAGTTATGTTATGAAATATATTTATTCGTTCCGCTATGAGATTCGTGTTACTCTGGTATTGTGTTCTTCTTCTTCTTCTATTCTAAGTTTCTATCTTATCTTTCCTCACCCTCTAATTTCTTTCACTAATTACCAGGATTTTTCGATGTTTTGGTTATCGACATCGTGTTTATGTCGATAACCAAAGTCGCTCGAAATCCGGGTCGTTACAGCCATTTTCAAGTTCATTCGAGTGTCATGACCATGTTCAAGTTTCATGTCAAGTTCGTGTCAAGTTTCATGTTTTAACTTATGCCTATTATCAAGTTCATGATTCATGTTTATAACCGGTTCATATTTTGCCTAATCTACCCAAATCGTATTCCCGTCGCATGTAAACATTAATCGATCTAAATTACAAGCAAATCTAAATCTAGAGATAAAGGGAATAACATCAAAATTATGATAGGCAGAAGGGACGAGCATAAAGCGATAAAAGAGATTACAAGACTGGCATAATATAACTTGAGATAATCAGTTACAACATCACTGGCATATAGAAATTAACAGGGTTTCAAATCTAGCAAGATAAGGTGATAATCCTGATAAAAACTTGACATAAAAGAATAGGCATGCAAAAGCAAGCCAAATACAAGGATAATGGGTCAATGGTTTTTGGTGTACATAATAACGAATAAACTAAGCAAGTCACACCCTAGGTATGGGATCCAACTAAACGCCAATTCGGTGTTCAACATGGTTTTCAACTATAGTGTTATGAGCAATCAACTATAATAGTCAATTAATCACGATAGTTATACAATAGTCATGGATAATTATCTAAAAGAGTTCTAGGCAACTACCCCAATAGTCATAGGCAATTAACTATAATAGTTTCAAAGTCATGGTCATAGTCTTATGTTCATAATCATAGGCAGTAATTCATAGTCACGAGTCATAGGTGATTAGCCACAATTGTCCTTGTCATAGTCATAGGCAATGGTCTTGTGTCCTCAGTCATAGGCATAGGCATAGTCTTATGTTCTCAGTCATAGTCCTTGGCCATTAACAATGGTTTCAATGTCATAGGCATGATAACGTTTGATTTATAAATGTGAATAGGCCCAAACTGATTCCAAAGCAATATTCCAAGTGTCAAGATTCAAGAAGAACAAGAATAGATATGAATCGATTATCATGCTTAAGTCAAATTTCACTTTATCTCATGTCCAAATTACAATTAACAAGTTTAGATCTCAAAGTAACTAGAACTTACAGTGCGTGGATCGAGAATTAGAAAGCAGAATTTGATTGTTGAATCTCTATTTGATTGATCGTGTTCTAATTGAAATCCCCCAATTTGCAAATCTCTAAGCGTAGTCTTGATGGAGAAGAAGCAGTCCTTTTTCTTCCTTTTTATCTTATTATTTTGATTATATTAGAAGCAGCATAAGGACAGAATGAAATGGTGTGGAGAGAATGAGGCTAGGGGGCTGCTTATATAGGGTTAGGCAGACGAATCTGGTCACGAATCAAGTCTAAATACATCAGAATGCATCTAGCTCAGGAAATGGGTTTGGGAGGCAGGTCGACCCCCAGGTCGACTGTCGACCTGGTCATGGGGGGGTCGACTCCCCAGTCGACTCCCCAGTCGACTCCCCTGTCGACCTGGTTGGGGGGTGGGTCGACTCCCCAGTCAACCTGGGTATATGGGCGGGAATTTTCCCGCCAGCCTTCTCTGGGTTTGAATTTCGAATTTCTGGCTTTATTTTCGAGCTGTTTTATTTTATTTAAATTCCTGAAACTTCAGAGGGTCATATCTTGGTCATACGGACTCCGATTTTCGAAAACTCGAACTCATTTCATGTAGAATTCCGAGATGAACGCAATGGCGCAACCCGTTTCCGTTGATTCTTATTTTAAAATTTAATTCTGACTTGATTTATGGTTTTAACATGTTATAAAAATACAGGTTGTTACAAAAGTGGATTCAAGTTGGAAGGTTCGAAGTGTTGAACGTGTACGTTGATCCGTGTAGAACAACAAGTGGTATGACAACTCAAGGTTGTTGAGATGATGGCTTCGACGAGACTTCGGACAAGGATGTTCGAAGTGATGTGATTTGTTCGTTGTTCGTCGTATGCAACAAATGTGGGAATGACTCAAGGATGTATTGAGTTCATATGAAAGGGCGACTCAAGGATGTACTAAGCTCATGTGAAGTAATGGTCATTCTAAAGTGTTCTGAGCTTATGGATAGTCACAAGTGAAGATGACTAGAGATGTTAAGGCTGAGGAATTATCGTTGTCGTAGGTTCTAGCGGGCTCAAAGTAGAGGTATAATAGGGGAACCTAAAAGACCGGATGTAGATCGAGTACCCTGGGTATCATTGAAAGGCCTAGGTACGTATCGTTGAAAGGCGTATGGTTTTTTTTTCTAGAACCGGGGGTACCATTAGCCCTTGACGGATGGAAGTATGATATGGATAGTCATATGATTAACAACAGTTTCAAAGCAGAATTGGCAGTGATATACAGAATCTATCATGGATGATTGGTTTCTTTGTTTGTACCGTCTCATGTAGATTTTCCAATGTCGAAGGAGATATTTCTTGGGTGCTTGTCTAATATTGGTTTAGGACTTTGGGGCTTGTACTTAAGGGATGTTGAATTTGATTAGGATGGTTTATGTGAAATTTGTAATCTGGATGCTATGAGTGTTATTGATTGGTTGCTTCGGTTTACCATGATTGAATGGTCGTTCTGATTACCATTGATAAATTGTTGTTCCTTTGGTTGTATGAATTGTAAAGGCTATCACTGTCCAATGTGTGGAAGATAGGAGTTGTGTTCTTCTTTGATGTTGTGGGTAAATTAGTTAGTTTATTTACCCATTCTCATATGCTTTGTTGATTCAAGGTTTTTTTCCCTCTTATTACCTTGGGTTGTTCATCCATTTTTAAATGGGCAGACTAGGTGGCAGGTGACAGGTGATTGCTTAGTGTGGACGATGTAACTGTTTGGAGACCAGCATGATGCTGGCATACTATCTTTTTACTACATAGTATTTGCGTTTCCGTTGTTTTGTTGTTCTTTGAGTGTTGTAGTGAGGCAGTTTGTACAAGCACTGTTGTTGTAACTCAAATCTATGGGTATTACTTTCTAGTCATTACGAAAGTCTAATGTTTACTGCTTCACTATTAATACCTATTGTATACATTCTGTTATATTTTGTCCTTGTGCTATGAGATTTACGACAGGATCCATTTGTGTTATCATACCTTAATGATCATCCGTAGCTGCCTGGCACACCATTCAACGCACCTTTCCTCCTGTCCAGAACAGGGGTTTTAGACGGTCGTCACATTTGGTATCAGAGCTCTGGTTAGCGATTTTAGCCAAAGTTCTAAGACGTAATTACGTAAGAGAGGCATATTTTTAGATTTCAATTGGATGTATACTATATAGTAGTGTATAGTACAATAGGGTTCGGATTTCAATCCTATTATTATCTCATATGTGGACTAATCACTCTGTTTTTAGTTTTAGAATGAGTCGTCAAACTATGGGAAACACTACTAGGGATGAATCTGCGACTGGAAGGGCAGGCTGTAACACCCCACCGCCGCTAGGGTCACTCACAAAGGGAATGCACTAGTTTTGGAGGAACGTTATCAAGGTAAAAAAAACACAGAAATATTACAAGACAGAACATAGATAAAACAGATGAAGAATCAAAAGATAAATTTCATTACTTTCAAAAAGAGTCAAAGCCTTTTACATCCAAAGTACCAAGTAGCCAAAGTCATTATTTTCCGTTACAACAAATTCTGTCTTGCACAAATAAAGAAGCATAATCTTAAAACAACAAAAGTAGCTTAATTCGCTACAGGTAGTAGAAATGCAGCCATAGCATAGCTCAAGATCAAACCGTACATGAGCTGAACCGAAAGCAAGCGAAATCCAAGGTAAGTGCTACAGTTTCCTCCCTGAGAACCTGGGGGAGGGGAAACGGAAGAAAAAGAGGCGAAAGAAAACGTGTCAGTCATAAAGACTGGTAAGTCCTAGTAACTTTCAGCATAAAAACAGATAAAGGTAACATGACATGTATAAACTGAAAGTAAACATAAGGTTGCTGTCAAGATTGGCAAGATGGACTAAGATAACATGATAAATCAAGTATAAATCAAGTATAGCATCACATATTCAAGGTTCTCTGCATCAACTGTGCTAGAATCCCAAACCCATGTCTTATATAAACCATGAAATGATCCCTTGGCCCAATATCATGAAATGACCCATTACTAGGTCCAACGGAACGATCCACTAATCGATCGGCTCCTTACAAGTTCTAGCACATTGTGTGTCTGTGTCATACGGCCCTATCACGAATGTAGTCACCTGTGTTAGGTCCACCATAGGGTGTATCAAGCCCTAGGGTGCCAACCACCAACACGAATCAAGCATGCATAGATGAACCTACTGATGCCCAATGCCTGCTTTTTCAACTCCGGACAACATGCACGACCATAGCCCGCCTGAACCTACACTGGCGCACTAACACAGTCGTCGTTCTGGCCGCTTACAATCAGCCCAGTAATCGTGCCCCACTCTGCCTAGTTCCAGGGTACCATGATACATCTAGTGGGTTACTGCTGAAATGGACCGCGTAACTAGGATTTTCGTCCAATAGGTTAAGTGTTGTCATAAATTCGTGACTTAACCCTTATCAGTCTAGCATGTCAAGTTGGTTAAGTGTTGTCATTCAAGTTCGTGACTTAACCCGCCTACGTGTCAGGTCAAATTGGCTAAGTGTTGTCGTTCAAGTTCATGACTTAGCCCTACGAATCATGTGTCAAGTTGGTTAAGTGTTGTCTTTCATGTTCATGACTTAACCCTATCATGTGGCATTAATTCATTAATGCACCCCAACCTCTCACATCAGACCTGTTGTTGTGGTCACTGGATATGCTGGGCGGTTCCGGGCAGATTTACACCACAACTCAGTCTGACCTCGGGTTTTCAAGTGCGATATGACCAACTACCCACATTGGATCCTATTGTTTGCAGTAACAGGATTTGCCGGGTGGTTCCGGGCAGAATTACACTGCAAACTCAACCCAACCTCGAGTTGGCCATTTTCAAGTTCATTCTAGTGTCATGTCCATGTTCAAGTTTCATGTCAAGTTCTTGTCAAGTTTCAAGGTGAGTTTCATGCCAAGTTTCCTATAATTACCAATTTTTTCCAACGTTACCCCGTCTAAATATTAGGCTAACAATCTTAGCCTAATTTTTCATCCGCATGATTTTTGACATATAATATTAGGCTAAAAACTTAGCCTAATTTAACGTACACAAAGTTTGCATAAAGAAATTCATTAACATAAACATGACATAGGTGTAAACTTGGCTTTTTCGCCATAGTCAATATGAACACCATAGGTGTGTACTTAAAAAATAATCAACATGAATATCATAGGTGTGAACTTGCAAAGTAGACTTAATCAACATACATATATGTGAATTTGCAACATAGACTAAATCAACTTACATATATGTGCACTTGCAAATCAATCACGAACATATGAATAAGTGTGAACTTGAAATATGACATAGGTTTAACATATACCCATAAACATGTAGATCTAACATTTGGTCAAATATGTGATATGATTTTACAACCTAAAACTTGCATAACATGATAAACTACACAACTTGTCATAACAGGTTATACTCCAAGTTCATATATATATGAATAGACTTATTCATTAATTCCCAATTCAACATGATAATAAAATAGAACCATAGACATAGATCAATATCACCCAATTCCACATATAACATAATAAACATTGTTCTATTATCAATTTATTTCCAAGGCATGACATAACTGAATAAATTGACTAAAACATCGCAGGCATATAGATCTGATAACATTATGAACATGAAAAGGTTTGAATAATAATCTAGGTTCAAGAACATGGATAGATCTAACTTAAATAGAAAAATCCCCAAAATCAAGATCCAAGGACAAATAAAGAAAATAGGTCTGAATAGAAAATCAAGCTTAGATCCAATTTCATAGTCATAATCCTAGGTAATAACCTCATGGTCATGAATCATAGGTGATTAGCCACAATTATCCTTGTCATAGTCATAGGCAATAGTCTTATGTTCATAGTCATATGTATATGCATAGTCTTATGTTCACAGTCATAGGCATAGGCATAGGTGTAATCTTATGTTCACCGTCATAGTCTTAGGCCACTAACAGTAGTTTCAACGTCATAGGCATAATAATGTTATGGACATGAGAGAGTCTGATTTACAACATGAATAGGTCCAAACTGATTTCATAATAATATTCCCAAAAGTCAAGATCCAAGATGAACAAGAATAGATATGAATCATACATAAATCCAATTCCAATTTATAACATGTCCATATTAAGTTTATAGTTTTTATCTAAAAGTAACTTGAACTTACAGATCGTGGTCTAAGAAATTTAGATGCAGAAGTCAAGTCTAGAAATTAGTAGTTGAATTGTTGAATCGTCGAATCTTGCTTTGATTGTAGAAGCAAATCCCCAATATGAAATTCCTAGTCGTAGTCTTCAAGAAATAAATCTTCGCGTTTTAATTTAATTTATTTTAGAGGAAGAAGAAGAAGCCATGATCATCAAGAGTTTGTGCAGCATAAGGTTAGAGAAGAATGGTGTAAAGAGAATGAGGCTAGGAGGCTGTTTATATAGGATTAGGCAGACGAATCTGGATAGAAAACGATATCAGATACATCAAAATGTATCAGGTTCAAAAACTGGGTTCGGGAGGCAATCGAGCCCCAGGTTGACACTATGGTCGACCCCCAGGTCGACCTGGTCCTGGGCGGGAAATTTCCCGCCCAGCCTGTTCTGGGTTTTGAATTTGAATTTTCGAGCTGTTTTCGATTCTGAAAATTCCTGAAACTTTGGAGGGACATATCTCCCTCATACGGACTCCGATATTCGAAAACTCAGACTCGTTTCCAAGCAGAATTTTGAGACGAGCGCAATGGCACAACCCATTTCCCTTGATTCTTATTTTAAAAAATTAATTCAGCCTTGATTTATGGTTTTAACACGTTATTAAAATACGGGTTGTTACATTCTCCCCTCCTTAAAGGATTTCGTCCCCGAAATCTTCAAGTTAGGAAGAATGCATCCTATCATCCAATCAACCATCTACTAACCATCATCCACAAGCAACCATTGTCCTTAAAAGATTTCTAACGCTATATGAACATATGCAGAAAGTGTGTGTATATGTTCCATATTTAGTGCAAATGATCAGGCCTGATTGATCTTCTTAATGCAAAATATGTTTAGTGCCATGAATCCATCATGTATGCAAATAGTCCTAGTCACATAAAAACTATATGTGTGCACAAACATCCATCCATATGCAACATTCACATGATAACACATTCAATTTCATCCATAAACAAGTATAAACACTCATGCATATGCAATATGAAAATGTGTCTGAGCCAATCTAGTGCCTAATGTGTGTTATGCAACCACGAGCAACCACTTGCGACCACTTGCAACCATTTGCAAACATCAACCATAACATGTTTCAATCACATGTTTACATCCAAAAGGGTTTTACCTAAGGTTCTCAAGATAGGATTGAGAAGATAAGCAAGATAAAACATAGCATCAAGGAGAAGAAGTTAAAGATGTACCCCCCCAAAAGGTCCTGCCTGCGAGCCTTGCCCTTGCTTCTTAGGGCAGTTCTTGCTGATATGTCCAGTATCACCACACTGAAAGCATGCTCCCATCTTTATCTTCTTCTTTCTACAATCCTGGACTTTATGCCCCTCAATACCACAGAAGTGGCATTCTTTTCTCACGTGTCTTGTTATAATTATTGTTGTTATTGTTCTTGCCTCCTTTCTTGGAGTCTACCTTCTTGTTTTGAGATTCATTCGCCTTGACCTCCTTCTTCCATTCTTGTCTTCTTCACTTAAGAGCGCCATGTCTACTAACTTTTCGTAAGTAGCCCCCATAGGTATGTGGGTCATAACCAAGCTGTGAAGTAGCCCATTCAATCCTTTGACAAAACGGAGAGCCTTCTTATGAGGAGTATTCACTAAGTCGAGTCCAAACCGAACTAGTTGATTGAATTGATTGACGTACTCCTTTACCATCATAATCCCTTGCTTAAGAGATAATAACTTTTCCAGCTGTAGACTTCATTCAGCTTGCGAGAGGAATTTCATCTCAAACCTTATTCTGAAATCCATCCATGTTTCAACCGACCTCTCGGCGTTAGTGATTTCCCACCAATAGGAAGCTTCGTCTTTGAGCACCATACCGCCAACTGTACCTTCTGCCTATCGTCCACCTCGAAGATAACGAATAGATCCTCAGTTTCTTTGAGCCAGTTCCTCGCTTCTACGAATGATTCAGTTCCCTTTAAATCCTTTCCACCTATGGCCCTAAAATCTGTACAGATCTTTGAGAAAGCAATTGCACAAGGAGGGGGCGGAGGAGGAGGAATCGCTGCAGCTAGAGGAGGAATATCTGCTGGGCCTGCATCGTTGGCCCTAGCCTCTAAATACCTCCTGAACCAGCCAGGTATTGGCACGCCTTCTGGAAAGTTAAGATTCCCAGACATGCTGGAATGAAAAAGAAGAGATTCAAAACGAGGAAACAAAGGATAGTGCTAATGGCTTTTGGGGAATAGCCTTTAAATAAAACAAGACTTTTTTTGAAAAATGCCTCTTTTTAAACGGTTTTGAAAATAATTTCAGAAGGTTTTAGAAAAACTTTTGCCTAATCTGGTAACCTTCTGCTCTGATACAAAATGTAACACCCCACCTCCGCTAGGGTCACTCACAAAGGGAATGCACTAGTTTTGGAGGAGCGTTATCGAGGTAAACAAACACAGAAATATTACAAGACGGAACATAGATAAAACAGCGGAAGAAACAAAAGATAAATTTCATTACTTTAAAAAAGAGTCAAAGCCTTTTACATCCAAAGTACCAAGTAGCCAAATTCATTATTTTCCATTGCAACAAATTCTGTCTTGCATAAATAAAGAAGCATAATCTTAAAACAACAAAAGTAGCTTAATTCCCTAAAGGTAGCAGAAATGCAGCCATAGCATAGCTCAAGATCAAACCGTACATGAGCTGAACCGAAAGCAAGCGAAATCCAAGCTAAGTGCTAAAGTTTCCTCCCTGAGAACCGGGGGGGAAATGGAAGAAAAAGAGGCGAAAGAAAATGGGTCAGTCATAAAGACTGGTAAGTCCTAGTGACTTTCAGCATAAAAATAGATAAACGTAACATGACATGTATAAACTGAAAGTAAACATAAGGATGCTGTCAAGATTGGCAAGATGGACTAAGATAACATGATAAATCAAGTATAAATCAAGTATAGCATCACATATTCAAGGTTCTCTGCATCAACTGTACTAGAATCCCAAACCCATGTCTTATATAAACCATGAAATGATCCCTTACCCCAATATCATGAAATGACCCATTACCAGGTCCAACGGAACGATCCACTAATCGATCGGCTCCCTACAAGTTTTAGCTCGTTGTGTGTCTGTGTCATACGGCCCTATCACGAATGTAGTCACATGTGCTAGGTCCACCATAGGGTGTATCAAGCCCTAGGGTGCCAACCACCGACACAAATCAAGCATGCACAGATAAACCTACTGATGCCCAATGCCTGCTTTTTCGACTCCGGAACACGTGCACGACCATAGCCTGCCTGAACCTACACTGGCGCACCAACACAGCCGTCGTTCTGGTCGCTTACAATCAGCCCAGTAATCGTGCCCCACCCTGCCTAGTTCCAGGGTACCATGATACATCTAGTGGGTTACTGCTGAAATGGACCGCGTAACTAGGGTTTTTGTCCAATAGGTTAAGTGTTGTCATAAATTCATGACTTAACCCTTATCAGTCTAGCATGTCAAGTTGGTTAAGTGTTGTCATTCAAGTTCGTGACTTAACCCGCCTACGTATCATGTCAAATTGGCTAAGTGTTGTCGTTCAAGTTCATGACTTAGCCCTACGAATCATGTGTCAAGTTGGTTAAGTGTTGTCTTTCATGTTCATGACTTAACCCTATCATGTGGCATTAATTCATTAATGCACCCAAACCTCTCACATCAGACCTGTTGTTGTGGTCACTGGATATGCCGGGTGGTTCCAGGCAGATTTACACCACAACTCAGTCTGACCTCGGGTTTTCAAGTGCGATATGACCAACTACCCACATTGGATCCTATTGTTTGCAGTAACTGGATTTGCCGGGCGGTTCCGGGCAGAATTACACTGCAAACTCAACCCAACCTCGAGTTGGCCATTTTCAAGTTCATTCTAGTGTCATGTCCATGTTCAAGTTTCATGTCAAATTCGTGTCAAGTTTCAAGGCGAGTTTCATGCCAAGTTTCCTATAATTACCAATTTTT
The DNA here is from genome assembly GCA_030737875.1 of Allium sativum. NCBI lineage: Eukaryota > Viridiplantae > Streptophyta > Magnoliopsida > Asparagales > Amaryllidaceae > Allium > Allium sativum. Next base: position 582,340,044 of record CM060915.1, on the reverse strand, counting down.
CCCAACATTACCCCGTCTAAATATTAGGCTAACAACCTTAGTCTAATTTTTCGTCCGCATGATTTTTTGACATATAATACTAGGCTAAAAACTTAGCCTAATTTAACGTACACAAAATTTGCATAAAGAAATTCATTAACATAAACATGACATAGGTGTAAACTTGGCATTTTCGACATAGTCAATATGAACACCAAAGGTGTGTACTTGCAAAATAATCAACATGAATATCATAGGTGTGAACTTGCAACGTAGACTTAATCAACATACATATATGTGAATTTGCAACATAGATTAAATCATCTTACATATATGTGCACTTGCAAATCAATCACGAACATATGAATAAGTGTGAACTTGAAATATGACATAGGTTTAACATATACACTTAAACATGTAGATCTAACATTTGGTCACATATGTGATATGATTTTACAACCTAAAACTTGCATAACATGATAAACTACAAAACTTGTCATAACAGGTTATACTCCAAGTTCATATACATATGAATAGACTTATTCATTAATTCCCAATTCAACATGATAATGAAATAGAACCATAGACATAGATCAATATCATTCAATTCCACATATAACATAATAAACATTGTTCTATTATCAATTTATTTCCAAGGCATGACATAACTGAATAAATTGACTAAAACATCGCAGGCATATAGATCTGATAACATTATGAACATGAAAAGTTTTGAATAATAATCTAGGTTCAAGAACATGGATAGATCTAACTTAAGTAGAAAAATCCCCAAAATCAAGATCTAAGGACAAATAAAGAAAATAGGTCTGAATAGAAAATCAAGCTTAGATCCAATTTCATAGTCATAATCCTAGGTAATAACCTCATGGTCATGAATCATAGGTGATTAGCCACAATTATCCTTGTCATAGTCATAGGCAATAGTCTTATGTTCACAGTCATAGGCATAGGCATAGTCTTATGTTCACAGTCATAGGCATATGCATAGGTATAGTCTTATGTTCACCATCATAGTCTTAGGACATTAACAATAGTTTCAACGTCATAGGCATAATAATGTTATGGACATGAGAGAGTCTAATTTACAACATGAATAGGTCCAAACTGATTTCATAGTAATATTCCCAAAAGTCAAGATCCAAGATGAACAAGAATAGATATGATTCATAAATCCAATTCCAATTTATAACATGTCCATATTAAGTTTATAGTTTTTATCTAAAATTAACTTGAACTTACAGATCGTGGTCTAAGAAATTTAGATGCAGAAGTCAAGTCTAGAAATTAGTCGTTGAATTGTTCAATCTTTGAATCTTTCTTTGATTATAGAAGCAAATCCCCAATATGAAATTCCTAGCCGTATTCTTCAAGAAATAAATCTTCGCGTTTTAATTTAATTTATTTTAGAGGAAGAAGAAGAAGAAGCCATGATCATCAAGAGTTTGTGCAGCATAAGGTTAGAGAAGAATGGTGTAAAGAGAATGAGGCTAGGAGGCTGTTTATATAGGATTTGGCAGACGAATCTGGACGGAAAACGAGATCAGATACATCAGAATGTATCAGGTTCAAAAACTGGGTTCGGGAGGCAGGTCAACCCCTAGGTCGATACTATGGTCACATGGTCCCTGGGAGGTCGACACTATGGTCGACCCCCAGGTCGACCTGGTCCTGGGCGGGAAATTCCCGCCCAGCCTGTTCTGGGTTTTGAATTCAAATTTGAATTCGAATTTTCGAGCTGTTTTCGATTCTGAAAATTCCTGAAACTTCGGAAAGTCATATCTCCCTCATACATACTCCGATTTTTTGAAAACTCGGACTCGTTTCTTTGCATGTACCTAGGGGCAATTCCGCTAAGAGACAGAGGGATTATCCTCCTACAGATGAAGAAGATGAGTTCAGAAGAGGTATATCCTTAGAGCGACTTTGACGTCAGGCCAAGAAGCGAGGAGAGAGGACCAATGCTTCTTGGGATGAGGCTTGTAGAAATAGACATGAGCCTCACGAAGAAACCTTTGCTGGCCCCAGTAGAACAAGGATGCTGGATAAGGAAAAGAAGAAACTTAAGAAGAATGGCATTTTCCTTAACTATCAGCTAAAGGGCCATTATGCCTAGGATTGTAAGAAGCCAAGAGCCGAAATGAATTGCTTTAAATGAAGCAAGCCAAGACATAAGAAGAAAGACTTCCCAGATTTTCTGAAGGATAAGCAACCGAGGGAAGCATGTTTTCTGGAAGCTATTCCGATCTCTTATTGCCATCCTGATGAGAATTAGAAGAAGATGTTGATTATTTTGGATGTGCTTTATGCCGGTGGAGTTTGTTTGAGTTTTATTCGGTATTAGAGAATCGTCTTCTTTTACCTATAATAAGATGTATGCTGAATAGGTTCATAAATGGAAGTTGTAATAGGCTTTTGATTGTTACTAATCCAGTACAGGGTTCATCTGCTCTTTATAAGACTTGTTGTGGCCCAGTTTATATAGTCATGGTTGCTCTTCTATGATTGATCGTTTTGTTGGGACTTTCACTGGTATTGTTTTGGGATATAGATTAGCTCAAGGGGTATGCAGCAAAAGTGGATTGTGAGAAGCTGTAGATGACAGTCGGGAATGCGGAAGAGTGAATGGTTGTGATTTGGTGTAGGTCGAAGATGGTGTCTTCATAAGTTATTTAATATTCGCCTGTGATTCAATGGGAAGACTTGTCATCAGAGCTAATCGTAGGTAAGTTAGATAATGTCCTTGTAAAAATCATAGGATTGCAGCTGGAACGTGATATTGAGTTACGATTTGGTCGAGGGTGCTAGACCTATCGTCATGCCATTTAGGAAGATGGCGATTAAGGAACAGCGAGGGTTAAAGGTACAAGTTCGTGACCTTTTAGAAAAAGGATTTATTTGGAGAAGTATATCCGAATGAGATGCACCAGTTATGTTGCAACCAAGGCTGATGGTTCGTTAATTGTGTACGGACTATCGTAAGCGAAATAAGGTGACAAAGAAGAACAAGTATCCATTATCTAGGATTGATGACCTGTTGACCAGATTCACGAAGCCAAAGTGTTTTCTCAGATGGACTGGGCAATAGGATTGCACCAGTTGAGGGTGGAAAAGGAAAGGTTATCGCCTACACAAGTCGATAGCCAAAGACACAGGAAAGGAATTACCCAACTCATGATTTAGAGTTGGTGGCAATCGTGTTTGTTCTGAAGATGTGGAGACATTACATGTTGGGAGTCTGATTCGAGTTGTCCACGGATCACAAGTAATTGAAGTATATTTTCCCACAAAAAGGATTTAAATCTTAGGCAGCAATGATGGTTAGAGCTTTTGTCATCGTATAATTTTGGTATAGCCTATACTCCTGGCAAGGATAACGCAGTTGCAGATGCATTGAGTCGAAGACACGCAAGTTTGAGAGCAAAGTTTTTGGAATGGAAAAGCCTCGAGTACTTGGCAAATTTCAGGCCAAGGTGTGAATTGGAACCTGAAATGTTGGAAAGCTTATCGATAAGACCTACTCTCATCAAAAGAATTGGTGAGAGCAAAAAGAAAGATGTAAAGCTTGTCAAGGATATCCAGAAACTAGAACCAGAGAATAAGGAATTCGAAGTCGATCAACAAGGTTGACTTCGGAAGTAAGGGCGGCAAGTTGTTCCTGATATCGACAGATTGAGAGATGAGGTTATGAGGGAATGTCATCACTTGAAGTTGACAATTAATCCCGGTGGTAATAAGATGTATCAGGACATGAAGCGAATCTACTACTAGGAGGGGATGAAGCGAGATATTGGAAATTTAATTCCCAAGTGCATAAACTGTCAATTGGTGAAAGCTGAATAGAAGAAGTCGAGTGGATTTTGGAAAGGTTGCAAGAAACTTTGGGAACCGAGATGTGTTTGAGTACGACATATCATCCCCAAACTGATGGTCAAACCGAAAGGGTTAACCGAGTTTTAGAAGATCTCCTAAGGGCTTGTGTGTTAGACTTCGGAGGATCATGGGGAGACCATCTACATCTATTTGAGTTTGCATATAATAATAACTACCAGTCGAGTATTCAGATGGCACCATACGAGGCGTTGTATGGGAGGCCGTACAATTCTCCAGCATGTTGGTTAGAAACTGGAGATAAGTTGATACTTGGGCTAGAGATGATTAGAGAGACCTCATGTTGTATCAATATCGTTCAGCAATGAATGAAGGCAGCCCAAGATTGTCAAAAGAATTATGGTGATAAGCGTTGAAAGGATTTGGAAGTTGACGTTGGCAATATGGTTTTCGTGAAGGACCAACCATTAAAGCATGTTGTTCGATTTGGAAGAAAAGAAAAGTTAGCTCCAAGGTTTGTTGGACTATTTTAGATAATCGAGCGAATTGGAAAGCTCATATGTAGATTGGAGTTACTCGAGAAGATGTCATGTATGCATAAATCTTATCGTGAATCGTTTCTATGAAATATGCGCATGATCCGGATGTAATAGTATCTCTAAAACAATATGAAAACCTAGAAGTCGAGACCGCGGTTACGAGACCTCGTAAGCCACTTCGTCTTGTGGCAAATGACACGAAACAGCCTAGAGAGGAAGATGGTTAAACTAGTCAAGGTACAATGGAGTGAGGATGGCGACGATGGTACATGGGAGATGGAGGAAAGTATAAAGACGATCCATCCAAACTCTTCGTCCATATGACCCATTGATATTGCGCCATCATTACATCATTGTTACTTGTTGTTATTATTGTTGCTTATGTTATTGTTGTTATCTCTGTTGCTTTTAGAATTCCGCGTGCTAGGATAAGGCTATGGATGCATGACTTGATGGTTGCTAGTTTGGATGGTAGAATTGGCTTCTCATGGATGATAGGCATGCATAATTGTTTTGGTTGCTTATTTTGTTAGAATTTCAGGGGCAAAATCCTTAAAGGGGGAGAATGTAACAGCCCGCATTTTACGTATCGGAAGATCATAAAATATTTTTAATTTATTCCCCGAAGGTTGGCCCATTCTCATATTTTAATATGTTGCTTATGGGGATGTGAGACATGTCCATAATTTTTACCAATTTTTTTTGTGACCATTTTCCCCTGTCAGTTTTGTACAGGGCATAACTTTTGACTCAGGTCGAACCAGGAGGTGAGACCTATGCCATTGGAAAGGAAATAATGGTTTCCTTTCCGTAGAGTGGTTACGTTAAAGATTTGGCTCGGCGTTTGGGAGGAATCACTGTTTTAAGGTTTAGCAGTCGGCTGTCTAGGTTTATAAAGCCTTAGTGGGCTGATTTGGAGAGGCCCATTAGTGGGCTGGTGGAATTCTATAAATAGGGGATAGGAGGAATGGAGAATAGTTTACTTCCTCCATTCTCTTATTTGGTGTTCTATGTTCCTCCTTCCTCTAATACCTTTCCAAATCGAGATTTAAAGGAAGGAAATCGAAGATCTACACCATTCGAGGTTAGATCTGCATTATTTCAAGGGCGAATTCTTCGGATCGAGGAGTTTGGTTCGAATTGCTCGTTGTCCGGATTCATATTTCTATCATTTTAGCGTGTTTTGGATAATTGGTGAGTGATATACATCTCTCACATGGATTCAATGAAGTGTATTAGGGTTTGATTATGTTTTTCATCTAATTTGAGTCGTTTTCCTTAGATCTATACTTTGGTAAGTTCTATTTCATATGAAACACCTTAGGATCTTTTTTAGTAAGTTTAAACTGGTAATTCCATGTTATTTCAAATCATTATGTAAGTTAGATCTATAATTTTGAGCATATGGTCAATTATCATGATTTTGAAGTGATTTGCATAATTTTGGGTGAGAATTGTCGTATCCATGTAATGGTTTCATACCATGTTTGTGGTCATATTTGATGATTTGGACGAGTTGGTTTTGTCCAATCTATTGTTTGACGAAGTTTTGGTCGAAATCGGAGTTGAATTGCAATATGCAGATTTTGGATCGGCCATAGTTGGGTCGGTCGGTCTCAAATCATGTCTTGGGGAACAAGTCAGATTAGGTCAATCGGCACTAAAGTGGGTATGCATAAAGTTGGGTCGGCATAAAGTTGGGTCGGCACTAAGTCGGGTTAGCACTAAATTGGTTCGGCACTAAGTTGGGTCAGCATAAAGTTGGCTCGGCATAAATTTGGGTCGGCACTAAGTTGGGTTGGCACTAAAGTGGGTCCGCACTAAGTTGGGTTGGCATAAAGTTGGGTCAGCCATTTCTGGTCAGACATTTCTGGTGATGATGTGACTTCGAAGTGGATTCAAGTTGGAAGGTTCGAAGTATTGAATGTGTTTGTTGATCCATGCAGAACAACAAATGGTATGACAACTTAAGAGTGTTGACATGTTGGCTTCGACTAGACTTCAGACGAGGATGTTCGGAGTGATGTGATTTGTTCGTTGTTCGTCGTATGCAATGAATGTCGGAATGACTCAAGGATGTATTGAGTTCATATGAAAGGTCGACTCAAGGATGTATTGAGCTCATGTGAAGTAATGGTCGCTCTAAAGTGTTCTGAGCTTATGGATAGTCGCAAGTGAAGATGACTAGAGATGTGAAGGCTAAGGAATTATCGTTGTCGTAGGTTCTAGCATGCACAAAGAAGGGGTATAATAGGAGCACCTAAAAGACCAGATGTGGGTCAAGTACCCTGGGTATTGTTGAATGGCCTAGGTACGTATCATTGAAAGGCGTATGGGGTTTTTGCCAGAACCGTGGTTACCATTAGCCCTTGACGGCAGTATGATATGGCCAGTCATACGATTAACAACGATTTCAAAGCAGGATTGGTAGTGATAGCCAGAGTCTGTCATGGATGATTGGCTTCTTGTTTGTATTGTCTCATGTAGATTGTCTAATGTCGAAGGAGATATTTCTTGGGTGCTTGTCTGATATTGGTTTAGGCCTTTGGGGCTTGTACTTAAGGGACGTTGAATTCGATTAGGATGGTTTATGTGAGATTTATAATCTGGATGCTATGAGTGTTATTGGTTGGTCGCTTTGGTTTACCATGATTGAATGGTCGTTCTGATTACGATTGATAAATTGTTGTTCCTGTGGTTGTATGGATTGTAAAGGCTATCACCGTCCGATGTGGGGAAGATAGGAGTTGTGTTCTTCTATAATGTTGTGGGTAAATTAGTTAGTTTATTTACCCATTCTCATATACTTTGTTGATGAAGTTAATGAGTTGTTTTATCGCTCGCTAAGACTGTTGTCTGACTCAAGGTTTTATGTTTCCCTCTTATTACCTTGGGTTGTTCATCCATTTTTGGATGGGAAGACTAGGTGGCAGGTGATAGGTGATTGCTTAGTGTGGACGATGTAGCTATTCGGAGGCGAGGAGGTGGCTCATATACTATCTTTTTACTATATAGTATTTGAATTTCTGCTCTTTTGTTGTTCTCTGAGTGTTGTAGTGAGACAGTTTGTACAAGCACTATTGTTGTAACTCAAGTCTATGGGTATTACTTTCTAGTCATTATGAAAGTCTAGTGTTTTTTTGCTTCACTATTAATACCTGTTGTATACATTCTATTATATTTTGTCCTTGCGCTGTGAGATTTATGATAGGTTCCGTTTGTGTTATCATACCTTGATGATCGTCCATATCTTCCTGGCACACCTTTCAGCGCAACTTTCCTCTTGTCTAGAACAGGGGTTATGGGCGGTCGTCACAGCTTATAGGGTTTAAAACAGAATAGACACAGAGTTACATCATACAATTTCATTTAATGGAATAAATTTTATATAAATATCAGAGTTTATACAATATTTTTGTATAGTGGGATTAAATACATACATTAATTTAAAAATATAAATGAATAAAATTTTACAATTTTTTCAGGCTTTCGTGCACATGCGTCTTCGCGTTCCTCTCTGGCTTTGCGAGTTGAAAGTCCTTTAATCTGTAACATTTGGGTCTGACCCGAGCGTTCCATGCAAAATATAAAACACTTGAGTCATGGTTAACATTACTCAGGTAAGTCAACTTCAATAAAACACTAAAATATATTAGTTAATCCTTACAAATTATTAAATTGCGAGTACATCAAACCCATAAGAAATTGCCAAGATATATCTTCCAAAACCACTACCACTTGGGATAAAACAAACCAAGGCAGCATATGTATTTACGTATATACGTATGCCGATGGTATGTATATACACATACGATAGTATATACACACACACATACATATGCATCGGCCACCATATATATACAAAACTCAAGCTTCAAATAAACAAAACTTGCATAAGGGAGTACGAGATGGTATATGAAACTTGGCCAGCAAGGAATAACTAATGCATGCCGCTAGTAGTAAAGACATAATGCCAATCCATGTCATAGTATAAGGCACAAAGAAATAGCATATGCATCTCATCGGTGATCAACCAACTTGCATTACAAGGACAGTAAGTGCATCGGCATAGTAACAGTGTAATAGTGGAAAAATACGCCAATTTTAGGCAGGTGACAACTGGGCATAAGGCAAATTGATGGCTGTGTAAGAGGTGTAACAATATAAAGTGAACATGCACCAAAATAAAGGTGTCAGAAGTCGGGGTTTTCCTGCATTGGTGTAACATCACATGCTTTTAGGGATGTCCACAAAGCAACAAATACCCAAGTTTGCAACGGAACATGTATATGTTCATGTTTCACAACAAGAATAAGTTTATGTTTAATATTGTATTCTTTTCTCTTTTTGGATATAACAAGGCAGGGGTACACTGTACACATCTACCTATCACAATTAGTTGTATAATATTTCAGGTCATGACATGAACAATAATGCTATCGGTTACATTTTAGGCCAGCGTAAATGGACTCAATATAGTGTAGCAAGGAAGAAAGGAAGTGATTAATAGAGGCAGTCATGTAAACAACTAGTTAAAACAATAACCAAGAGGTCAAATGGTCCCGATACACATATACATTTGACAACAAGTCAAAACTTGCAAGTAATTTAATGATAGTATCCAAGTTTGACAGGTATACACATATGTGCATATATGTATATACACATCCAAATTGGAATATGCAGCTGTATGTAGGCTAGAAGTGGTTTGGTTTCGATGTAATGAAACAAAAGCGGCAATGTGACGACGGATTTCAGGTCACAAACAAGCAATTGTCTGACTAAATAAGAGATCAAGGTAGTTGGAATAAGTTGCTATACAACCTACGGCGGTAGTCACAATATGGTAGGCATATAGTTCAAGCCATAGTAGCAATCATTGGTGGAGCAACTGGCAAGGAAAAGGGAAAAACAAGTCGAGATAGTGTCAAAAGGTAAAATGGCCAGCATAACATGAACAAAGGTACACCGGCTAAGAAAGTATGACGATCAATTAAAACCAGGAAGCCCCATTGCTCAGTGTAAACGAAACCGGCAGCAATGAGCTCAGGTTATTGTAAATGTCAAAATACATGTAAAAGTAAAATCAAGGCACATAATTCTTAAGTTGACAAAACGAGGTGGGATTTTACACTAACATATACTTTTCATGCGAACGGAATAAGCACGGTGCAATAGCGTCAGATAAATCAACCAGAAAAGAGCCAAGATCAACACAACTGTCCATGAAAAAGACACAACAAACCATTATACACACAATTTAGAAACTAAAAGCAACCCCAATAAAAATCGATCATTTCATCTAAGTTCATATTGAAGTAGAAATGCTTGAATTTAGAGTGAATCATGAGCTAATAAATCACCTTTGAACAGCGGAAGGAAGAACAGTGAATAGGCACAATTGATGGTACGAAATCTCTCGGTGTCAGAGTCCAAATATTTAAAGGATCCAAGAGAATCACGGTAGCTATGGAACGCTTGTTGGTGGATGGTCGATTTATTGGTTTCAATGGCAGTGGCGATGGATTTGTAGGCTTCGTTGGCGATGAGACATGGAAGCCAATAAAGGCGTTGACGTTGGAGGCAGTGGACGAAGAACAGTGGCAGTGGAAGGGTGAAGGCCGATTCGGGTGCGATATCGATTTGGGGAAATTGATTTGGTTGAGGAGGCCATTTCGAAAGGGGAAAAAAGAAAATGGTGATTTTATTTGACGTTAGTTTTTGAATGGGTAGTGGAATGGAACCAAGCTCTTCTTTCATAACGTTGAAAGGGAAACAGAGGCAGAAAGAAAACAACACGTGGTAGACAAAAGCAGAGGCAAGAAATAACATGTTAAACAATATCAAATGGAAAAGGACAAGTGATGATTTTAATAGCAAAGGGAAGACAAATGGTAATTTATACAGACCAATTCGAACATGGTAAATTTATTCGGTCAGCGTTTCAAAGTGTACATTTGCAAAGAATGTTCTTATGTAACAAATTGTGTCATTGGTTAATGGTCAAAATAAGTGCATTGTATTATATATTTTCTTTCTACGATTTTAAATTACTAAACAACAAATTAAATGAATGTTAACAACATAAACTCACAAATTAAATTTTGAAATTCATTTCTTTGTTAAATCAAACCAAACGTTTGATTAAATTAAATAGGTACTTAAATATTTTGCTTTTCAATACCATTTTAAAATAAATTAGCTCTTTTAATTTGTAAAAAAAAAATTCGAACTCATATTTTGAAAACAATTTTACCAAAATAAATTGAATCTTAATTGAACTAAAAAATTTATATTTCAAAATTTATTTATTTTCAAAGTTAATTTATTTTCGAAACTAAATTTCAAATATTCAAAGAAATCAAAATTAGTTAATGATGTTAATAACATTTGTGTAACATCCCAGATTTTTCTGCCATTTAAATTGGAATATTTAAATATGGTTTACATATTATAGTGGAAATATAATGGGTTTTATATCGAATTTATTTTTCAAAATGGAGTTCGACTATATAATTTATAATACAATTAAAACGATCTTGAAACGATGCGTTATGGAGTTGTGAGCTTTAATTGAATATATAGAATCTGTTTTAAGTCGTAATTCTGGGACAAAAAAAAGTTTGAATCTATTTGATTATATTGTTCGAATGGAAGAGAAAAATGGAGATTTTGTATTATAAATTGTGAGTTATATTCATGTAATGACCCGCATTTTCAGCGATATAATAATTAATTAATTTAATTAGTTATATAGTGGTGTAGAGAATTTAATGGTCATGGAATTAAATAATGGTGAATATTTAATTAAAATAATAAATTAAATAATATATTTAATTATGAAATAATCAGAATGGGCTGAAATGGCGATATGGTGTGAATTGGGAAATTCAAAATATATAATTCAGTTTAGAATTTAATTTGAATAACGAATATATTTAAATAACGTCAGTTTGAACATATAATTATATTATAAATATAACTGAGCCTAAAATGGTACGGCAGTTCGCTATTTGGCAATTTGAACTTCAACTGAATGTACAGAGTTCGTTTTAAATCGGATTTCTGTGAAACAAGAAATGTACGGAGCCGGTGGAGTATATCTTTCTAGTGGAAGAGAAAAATCGGGATTTCGTCGTGTAGATTTTGATTTATGTCCAAATCAAATATTCAGAAAAACAGCGGTATATTCGTTCGTGGCCATAACGGTTATTCAAATATATTTGAATATCGAGTTTGAATTTAGATAAGGTTCTTTTGAGACATAACGATAATTTAATTTTTAGAATTTTACTGTAATTTTTAATTAATTAAATAAGTAACTTTTATATTGGAGTGTTTTGCACCCTGTATCAATATTTTTGGGTTTCACAATATGAGTTAAACTACCGATGTTATTATATTTTTGGGGTCATGACACAGTACTCGACTCAATGATATTTTTATATCAGTCGGTAAACAAACGGAGTTTGGCGTAACGGGATACATAACTATAAAAATAAAATAATTGTATATAATATCTTCCTCTAAACCTAGAAAACCCTTTTCTCTGATCAACAGAAGGTCAACGATGCATTGTTTTCAGCCGCAATTTCTTCCTAGATCAAAACAAGTCATGAGTGCACCTATTCCCTATAAATAATCTTTAACATTTTTCTAAACCTAAATCTCTTCACTCATTTATTTTTTTTGCCGTTTCTTTCTCATGTCTGGATAACGAAAAACGATTCTTCATATTTCGAAATCAAACCAAATAAAATCCTATTTATCCTCAAATAAGTTTATTCTAGTTCCAGGCGGGATGCTCTTTGATTCGATACCCTTTTTACGTCCTGTGATTCAGGATTTCGAAGTCACAACAGCAGGTCTAGGGTTGCCAATACCAAGGGATTCAGGTATCGATTGTGGCAGCGCCTTCTTCCTGGCTACACGATAGCATGTTGTTCGACCCTCTTCAGCGCTTTATAGTCCTCATGTCGATTGAAGTGCTGGATTGTGTGAAATTGCTGTTCGACGGATCTGTATGGGGATGTCGAGTTGAATATTATGGGGATGAGGTGGTGCGGTTTGTGATGGGATATTCGGTGATGAGTTTCTGTTTTGGGGGAGCAGTGCGGTTAGGAGAAGAGGAGCAGGGGTATTGGCGTTGACTAAAGAAAAGGGGAAGAGGAGTGTAATGCTGAGGTCGTTTTGATAGGTGAGCAGGTACTGGAGCGGTTGTATGAAGTTGTTTGTTGGAGTTTTGAAAAAATGGTGAAGTGGTATTGTTGTTAGGGTGGATGGGATTTTGCCAACTAATGAATGGTGTTGACGGTGTTTGATTTGGTGAAGAACAGGGGGAGAACAGATGGAGCAAGGGAGCAGCTGCGTATTCGTTTTGGGGGAAGATGAGTTCGTGGATTTGCGGGTTCAACATTTCTAAGTTCAGGGGGGAGACGGATCCGCTGGGTAAAGTTGTGAAGCGGGCTTGGGTTCTGGTGTGCACAAATGGGGTTGATGGGCCAAGAAAAATAAACCAAGGGGGAGGCCCAGTGAGTAGAAGCCCGAAATGTAGGACTGGACTGGAAATGAAATTTAAAAATGGCTGAATGGTTTTAACATGGGCCAGCGTGAAAGAAGAGGAAAAGGGAACGGGCCGGATTAAATTGAATTCCGCGAAAAACAATACTCGTTGGAACCGTATCAACAAAACCTACAAAATGGAATTGGTTCGGAATGGTTTGGAGATTGTTGGAATTTATTGCAAAATAGATTGACCGATCAGAATCAATACCGTAAATCGTTATTCAACGATTACGGACAATGTGAGTAAAACTCATCAACGCTGAACAGTTATATTTTTATAACGTATTTGTAGAACTGTTAATCATCTGTTGATTGACGTGTGTTGACTGTTTGATTGAACTGCTAGTCATTTAGATGAATTTCTATATTGATTCTGTTTATCAGGATTAGTCATATCGAACTGAAAGTGATGATAATCATATTGTGTAACATCTGTGGATGCAGGGAAACAGGTTCGAGGAATCCGACTGGATTCCTCAACAGTTATTTTATTGTTTTTTTTCCATATATTGTGATATATGATGTGATTTATAATCTGTGGTTGATTACATGTGTTTGGACGATATTGTTCATCGTGATTTGATGTGTTAAGTACCATAGAAATACCGAAATGGGAAAAGGAGATTTTCAAAGAATATTTTGAAAAATAATTTACTTATATAAAATCACTGGATTTTATATATAAAAGGAAAAAAGGATTTTTAGAAAAGGAAATAATTATAAGAATCAAAAGGGTTAAAAGAATATATTTGTCAAACAAATATAAGGAAATGTATTTGTCAAACAAATATAAAGGAAAATATTTGCAAAACAAATAGATCAGAAAGGGGAATATTTGTATAAGACATTTACAAATGGAATCAAAAAGAAAATATTTGTAAAAACATTTACAAATAGATAAAGGGAAATATTTATTTATCGGTTAAATAAATAGAATGTTAAATGAGTTATTGGTTAGTAAATAAATAGGAAAATCAAAAGGGATTAATTATAAACCAAATGGAGTTTTATAAAGGGGTTATTTGTGAAACAAATACAAAGGAAGATATTTGTAAAACAAATACAAAAGAAATTATTGGTAAAACAAATATAAAGGAAATGGTGTTGGTAAAACATATGCATAGAGAAGATATTTGTAAAACATTTACAAATGGAAATAAAAAGAGAAAATATTTGTAAAACATTTTAAATAGAATTGAAAAGAATATTTATTTGCCAAATAAATAGAGTTAAAAGAGTTATCGAATATGGTTTATTCGAATAGAGTTGAAAGGAGCTAATCAAAAGAAGTTAATTAAAATGAGTTAATCGAATATTAGTTATTTGATTTAAGTTAATTGATTTGAGTTAATCAATTAGGGTAATTGATTAGAGTAAACCCATTAGTGATAGACCGTTAGAGTTAATCAGTTTGAGTTAATCAACTAGAGTTAAATCGAGTTAGAGTAATGAATTAGAGTTAACCAATCAGAGTTAATCAGTTAGGGTTGGTCAGTCAGAGTTAATCAATTAGAGTAAATCATTTGGGTTAACCAGTTAGGTTAAAACCATAGAGTTAAACCAGTTAGAGTTAATCGATAGAGTTAAATCGAACTAGAGTTATTCAAATGGAGTTAATCGAATTTAGTTTATTCGAATAGAGTTGAAATGAGTTAATCGAATTTAGTTATTCGAAGTGAGATAATCGAATCAGAGATATTCGAAGTGAGATAATCGAATAGGAGATATTCGAAGTGAGATAATCGAATCAGAAATATTCGAAGTGAGTTGATCGAATCTAGTTATTCGACAGGAGTTAAATCGAATAAGATTTATTCGAAGAAAGAGATTATCGAATATAAGTATTCGAAAGTAAGCAAATCGAATATAAGTTATTCGCATAAGAGTTAATCCAGTAAGAGTTATTAGGTTGGAGTTATTCAAATAAGAGTTATAGATTAGAGTTAACCGAATAGGAGTAAATAAATTAGTTGTCGTTATATTATTCGAGTTAGGAAATAAAAGTCATATTAAAGAATATATTTCGGGTGCAAGAGATTATAACACCATTATTATAATCACGTAAACCTGTAAAAGAAGGTGGTTTGTAAATAGAATCCGAGGGTTCGTAAGGAAGTGTTAAAGAGTTAAAAAGGTGAATCTTATCTATTTCGAGATTTGAAAGGTGGTTCAGTTAAGGTCTGAGAGGTAGCTATACCCCAACTTGATTGATTGCGTTTTTAATTAAGAAATGATTACGGTTTGAGTGTGAAGTGGTTAAGTGGATTTAGTAATTTAGTATAGTGGTTTGAGTCGTCATCGCAATATAGTTTTAAACATCTGTTTAAATCCCAATTAAGAAGTTTTGGAAATGTTTTCCAAACGAGAATCAGAAATGTTTTCTGATAATAGAAAATAAGAATTTAGAATATATGGAAACAGGAGATAAGTAAATTAATGAAATAAAGAGATAAATGTTGAATGATGACTGATCAATATAATTTCCTCCTGGAAATAGTATCGTTGTTTGCACACCTGTTTTTCTTTGATGGTTAAATCACAAACTATCGAAGTTTTGACCATTTTAACGTTGTTAATATGGAGGGACCGGTTGGATTATTATCCAAAGAACCACTCTGTATTGGCATAAGCGTTGCGAATCATATATGCCAAAGATAATTGAAGACGGAGTAAAGTGCAAGGGCTATTGTATAAGTCTTAGATAACAGTGCCTAAGATGGATGTACTGAATAGTGCCTTCGGTTTATCCTGTTCCTGGATGACTTGTATTGATGAATGTCTGACAAAGTATTTACAGAAAGGTCATGTATATTGATTTCTTCAACCGTACCAAGCGTGGAAGCGGAGAAGGAAACTCTTTAGCTAGCACATAATGTACTGTTGTAGACGTCAATTAGTGATTTTAGATGGATCTGACAATGTGGCATTCGAGCTGAATCTGATGCGATAATAAAGCGTAATCTCAAACCTCATCAACCAGTAAATGACAGAAATCGGGCAGGCAGCATGGTTATGTAGGTCGCACCTATTAGGGTGTATAATTACCTGATCTAGAGTTTCATTTACTTCTAAAAATCTATTGTTGATGTTGTCCCATTCGGGAATCGGCTGCTGATCCCAACCGTTGGTGATATACATTCAATACACTCAAGTGAAATGAGTGGTCGGTCATGTGTGGCCAGGTTGCAAGATGTTCTTTTTGAACCCAGTGTATTCCTTTCTAGAGGTACACTAGCAAAAGGTGGTTCCATACCTTGTCATACTTGGAAATCCATTACCCAATACGTGCTTGCGATTTTGGTTGTATACTATATATGTAGAACGTGAGATGGAAGCGTTTCTGCTAGATGATTATTATATTGTGGTTGATAGACATTATTATAATATCAAAAGGTTTTTGATATAAAGATATTTTGGATTCTCATAAGGGAAAAAACCCGTTCCGTTATACGGCGTGGTCTTATGAGATATCGTTTAATGGGTCAATCTGTTTTAAACTGTTTTACTCACACCAGTCCCATGACTGACCTGGAGTCTATTTGTTTTGTTTTCCCTAAACTCTTGGGTGCCCAATTTTGTACGAGAAGTCAAGAAGTCAGGAATTTACAGATACTTGAAGAGCTGGAGCAGGAGGCTTCAGGATCATATAGATATAGTTTATTTCCATTGTGTTGTAAGTGCTGTACTTGATGATGATATGTATATTCAAGTACAAATCTTTTATTTCAAAGATATGTTATCTGTTATATATTATTCGTTCCATTGTGAGGTTGATGTTACTCTGATGTTGTGTTCTTCTTCCTCTTCTATTCCAAGTTTCTATCTTATCTTTCCTCACCCTCTAATTTCTTTCATTAACTACCGGTATTTTCGATCCTTGGATGTTCGATATGTGTTGTATATCGGATAACCAAGATCACAAATTTCCGGGTCGTTACAGTTGGTATCAGAGCTTAAGGTTAAGTTATTACCTTGGCTCTGTGGCATGACTCAGTAGAGATGGGGTTAGTAATACCCTAGATTGAGTTGAGTGTATATATACGAGTTAGCGTACTTGTTATTGATATAAAAATTGTTTTATATTGTGGTGATTTATTGGTTGAGTTGTTTATGAGTTCTGGTTGATCAGTTTGATCCACTATATCAGTAGGGATTTTGTAAACACTCGAATACGATGGGTCGACACGATATGTTTTGAAAAGAGGGTAAATTAAAATAAGTTTACCCAAGGTATATCTTGATATAGAGAAGATATATATATATCAAATTTATAATATAGTGGATATATTGGTTGTTATTATAATCGAGTAAGATTATAAATTGAAATGGTTATGTAAATAACCAATCAGAATTCATATAAGTGAAATACGTGAAATCAGATGAGTTAAATCTGAAATTTAAACCAGAAATTGAATTAAAATTCTGGAAAATTGGATAAGTGTTTGTAAATGGATTTGGATTAAAAATAAGGAAAATTTAAGATCCTAGGAGATTGTAAATTGTTTGACAAGCAATGTGAATTATATTTTGAAATGAATTTCAAAGTGGAAATGTTTAGAAATGGTTTTATAGTATTGAACTCACTTCAATCGCTGGAAAATAGATTCTGATGATGACAGCTGCATCATCAGTATTCATTTTCGAGTTGTAAGTGACGAATTACTACCAGAGATACTGTTTTGAATTTATTTTTGGAAAGACAAGTTGTGTTGAATTTCAAAACGAAAAATTTGATTTTTAAAAAGAGTAAACTGTTTAAAAACTCCCAGGGAAAGACTGTTTGAATTAAAAACAAATTTAACAGAATTTTGTAAAAGAAAATTTGAATTAAAGTAAAGCCAGTAAAGTGGTAACTGAGATTGAATTAGAACGATATCAAGACAAATTAGATTGTGAGATTCAAATTTGAAGTGTAATGTGACAATCAAGTTAAGAATCGAGAAGAAACTCGAGTTGAAATGATATTTGGCTCGAATATAAGCGAATGATTGTGTTGAGGATAAATTGATCAGAGTTCGATTTGATTAATATTGGTATATGCTGAGTTGATAGCATATGGAAGTGATAGAGTTGATATGCCCGACAAAAAGGTACAAGTTTATATTTCATATGGTATGAGACTTCGATGAGCCGAATTGGCAAGCTGCTTGGCTGTTTAATTTTCTTTTGGGTCCCAGAGAGGCGAGTTGGAGTTTGACCTATTGACCAGTGCAAAGGAGGTGCTAGCAAATTTTTTCAAAAAGTTAAGGTGTTCGAAAATTTTAATGATTTTTGAAAATTTTCGTTGATAAGAATTAATTAATATTTAATTGAAATTAAATTGGTCCAGTTGGAAACTAAAGTTAACAAGTGAACAAATAAGTTATAACCAGTTAATAGAGTTGTTCTCTACCTTAACAATTTCGAGGACGAAATTATTTTAAGTGGGGAAGAATGTAATGACCCGCATTTTCAGCGATATAATATTTAATTTATTTAATTAGTTATATAGTGGTGTAGAGAATTTAATGGTCATGGAATTAAATAATGATGAATATTTAATTAAAATAATATATTAAATAATATATTTAATTCTGAAATAATCAAAATGGGCTGAAATGGCGATATGGTGTGAATTGGGAAATTCAAAATATATAATCCAGTTTATAATTTAATTTGAATAACGAATATATTTAAATAACGTCAGTTCGAACGTATAATCATATCATAAATATAACCAAGCCTGAAATGGCGCGGCAGTTCGCTATTTGGCGATTTGAACTTCAACTGAATGTACAGAGTTCGTTTTAAGTCGGATTTCTGTGAAACAAGAAAGCACGGAGTTGGTGGAGTATATCTTTCTAGTGGAAGAGAAAAATCGGGATTTCGTCGTGTAGATTTTGATTTATGTCCAAATCAAATATTCAGAAAATCAGCGGTATATTCGTTCGTGGCCATAACGGTCATTCAAATATATTTGAATATCGAGTTTGACTTTAGACAAGGTTCTTTTGAGACATAACGATAATTTAGTTTTTAGAATTTTACTGTAATTTTTAATTAATTAAATAAGCAACTTTTATATTGGAGTGTTTTGCACCCTGTATCGATATTTTTGGGTTTCACAATATGAGTTAAACTACCGATGTTATTATATTTTTGGGGTCATGACACTGTACTCGACTCAATGATATTTTTATATCAGTCGGTAAACAAACGGAGTTTGGCGTAACGGGATACATAACTATAAAAATAAAATAATAGTATATAATATCCTCCTCTAAACCTAGAAAACCCTTTTCTCAGATCAACAGAAGGTCCATGATGCATTGTTTTCAGCCGCACATTCTTCCTGGATCAAAACAAGCCATGTGTAAAGACCCGTAACTTCCCATGTGAGGAAGGAGCGGATAGTTCGAGAACAAGCCACAACAGAACGCAGACGGAAGAACATTTCATTGTATATTACAACAATTCATCAGATTACAAGAATATACAGAGTATAAATAAATATTACACAGAAATATCAGAGATTTAAATTACATTTAAATACATCACAGCGGGAAATAATACAATACACAACTAGAAGAGATATACGGATACCAAGCTTTCCGGATATCATTCCAGCTGTAAACCAGGATCCTGTGAATATAAATCTGCAAAACCAAAACTACTAGCTGCCCGTGTTAAAATAAAGGCACCCAGAGTTTAGGTTAAAACAATAAACTCCAGGTTAGTCATGGGACTGGTGTGAGAACTAAAACGGTTATAAATCTTTATTTTAAAGTCAGGTAAAACAAGGGACCACGCCGTATAACACGGAACGGGTTTCCTCCCAAGAATACCAGTGCATAAAACAAACAACGCAATGCTAAATAAAGAAAAATGAAGCTATTATAAGACCCAGGTCCCATCACACAATGCAACGCAAGCCGGAGGATAGGGTTTTTACCTTATAACAGCCAAAGCATGCTTGATACATTTAAAATAAATCATTTGATACTATTATAAGTGTATAGTGTATAAAACAACTTCAAATCATAAGTATCAATCATAGGCGACATGAGCGTCCCATGCCACTATGTCGCCATATATAGGTTTACAAATAAAACTGCAAATGACACGTATTTGGAAATTGGATTTCCATCTATGAACCGAGGCCAGGGATCGTCCTCTACCGATTCGAGACTCTCTAGCCCGAGCCTCAGGCAAGCGCGCAGGCAAGCCTTGGAGCGACAGGGCCGGTCCACCGATGTGGATTAAAATTCCTGAACACTACGTTTCCCCGCCCTTTGGGGTGTAAATGAGCCAACGAATGACTCCATCGGACCTGGATCGTCCGATCAAACCGAGGCGCCTCGCAACAGCAACAACCACACAGGTGAAAAGTATATAAATGTCAGGGCTGGTAGGTCACTGACACCACCCTAGCTAGATAGAAACGCATGTCCTCCCTGAGGTCCTCTCCCGTTTCTGGTTCACAACCGAGGTGTGAGGCTCGCGAATTCACGTTACACAAAGCTATGCCACACAGGCGGTGCTTTGATCATCAACCACAAGACCCTTCTTTTCAATAAAAGCCTTAATCATCTGCCACTTAGGCATGCCACACAGGCAATTCACTCCATGCGATTGATATCCATCAATGTATAACCCCTGAGCTCGTACGCCTCAGAGAAGGGCGTTAACCAAGAGAATAAATTCTCCGCCGCCAAACAGATATATATTTAACAGAAATCAATCACACAGACTAAAATCCAATGTCAGACACACAGTCCATTTACAAGTCCGTTCTGGGTCTGAACGAAACCGGAGGCCCCTAGTACCCCGCATATCCATCGATCTCCAAATACGTCTGGACGATCACAACCTGTTTCCATCTTCTTGGGTGTACAGCCCAATCAAGATCATCAGTAATTATCCAAATAACGTGAAGACCTCCGGTCTTCAACCACCGTCTTCATCTTCGACACCACGTCGAATTAGTTATTCAGAATGGGATAAACCCGGTCTTTCTGAATAACTCGCGTATATATCTAATAAACACGTGTTACGCAAACACAACATACGCCTCATTCCAATTCAGAATATTCTTTTATTCAAATATTCTTATATTTTGGGAAAGGTTCCCATTAATTTTATCAAAGATAAATTCTTTAAATTTATTCTTTAATCTCCTTTGAATATCAATTCAAACTAGTCAGGATTAGCGAACAACACTGAAGTAATCATTTATTTTAATTTCCCAATCCCAACCTATTCATCCCATGAAGTAAAACTGGTCATACTTCCTATCTAACACCACGGTGTTATCGGTACATTCAATTACCATTTCACGTTCAAATCGAATTAAAGATTTAACTATCGCCAGGAGCAAAACTGGTGATACTCCATTCTCGATGTTTTCAATCTAATTAAAGATTCATTAAAACTCCACTTAGTTTTAATCTTTAACTGGGTTAAAGAATCAGTGTCGTTTAAAACACAGTTCACGATAAACCCAAAATCACATTCCATTAATTATCGGGTTAAAGAACAAGTGTTATTTAAAACACTGTTCACGATAAACCCAAAAATCAATACCAATTCTATTCCAATTAAATATTATCTAATTGGTACACTTCATTAAATCTAAATAAAAAGATTTAATCTTTTTCTCCACTGGGTTTAAGAACAGTGTTAATGAAGACACCATTCACGACAAACCCAAATCACATTTGATATTAAATACAAGGCTCTGAATAGAAAATATACCGGCTTATATTCAATATCAAATTCTACGACCAACAAATATCGTATTGGAAATAACGATATTAATATATCTTCCAAATTCCTATAACAATATCTGTATCCTCACGAAATCCAACATCGAAATATTCCGAAGACAATTTCGATTCCAATCCCTTCCAATTCAATTATTTGAAATTCCGTTATATTTCAAAACCATTTCAAATTCACTTTATTTATTTTAAAAATAAATAAATTACTATTCTAGTTCAAAACTAGTTCATTTCGATAAAAATCTATTTTTATCTTTTCAAATATGGAGTTTTTCATCCCAATTCTTCACAAATCATTTCTTATAATTTTACACAAATTATTACTATTTTTAATAATTTTATCAAGGCCCGTACAGTCGATTTCCATCAACGGCCATCGAATTGCACTTATAGCGACCTTTTTCAAATTTGATTTGGACATAATTCCAAATCCAACCGTTAGATTTCTAATTTCTCACATTCGTTAGAAAGCTCTTTTCGATACGAACCCAACGGTTCCGGTTTTAGGTGAATCCGACGATCGGATCTCCCGCAATATCCGTTCGAAGTCAATGGTCGAAATTCGCGAACTGCCGCGGTGCAGCGCGTTCTATTCAGGCCATTATTATATATATATAATATATACTTCGTCGATTTCCTTTTAAAACGTATTTTATAAATCATTTTAAATTCGTTTTCAAAACGATTTCAACTTCTTTTCAAATTCAAATCAAAATTGAATTTTTCCAATATAAATTCGTTTTAAATTCATTTCAAATCGATTTCAATTCAAATTGATTTCTAATTCAATTTCAGTTCTAATTCAATTCAATTCAATTTCAATTTGAATTCATTTCTATTCAATTTCAATTCGAATTCATTTCTATTCAATTTCAATTCGAATTCATTTCTATTCAATTTAATTCGAATTCATTTCTATTCAATTTAATTCGAATTTCAATTCTATTCAAAATATCAGATTTTGAAATCACTTTCAATATTCGTTATAAAATGAATAAAATCGATATAAATATCGTTCACGTCAAAATGGCGTAAATCTAATCGACACGGCTTCATATATTTTTATTTTCAAATATTCTATTTCAAATATTTCTATTTCAAATATTTCTTTTTCAAATATTTCTATGCAAATATTTCTTTTTCTAATATTTCTATGCAAATATTTCTTTTTCAAAACTGGAATGAGGCCCAATCAATTACCATATAATGTTAATTATATGGATTTTCTACAACACATGTATAAAATAACAACGATAAATAATCAACCATCATCCAAAGTGTATTCTACACTGTATAAGCATCAAATACAAATATCCAACGCTTATAACAGTATGTCAATCAAACGATCGACATACAACTAAACAATCGGGATTAGTGTACGTTAAATATCATCCCAATACCCGTGTGGGGTTTCAAACAATCAAACACAGATTTTATTTGTGCAGTTGGGCGATGTGTAAAATTTATCGTCCCAATCAATATCAGTCAAATGTGTGTATATAAACAAATCGTCCGATTTGTTTATTTTTATTTCATTTCATATACACATTAAAAATTCTATTTTTAACTATAAAATATTTTTTTTCATCTATATAAATATTTTATTTCATTACACATCACACAATCAACTACACATCAAAATCAAACAAACAAGCATACAAACCGTCCATGGTCTTTGGACGACGGGTGTCGGGTGCTACTAAACACCGTCTGCATCCTAGTATATATTTATATAACTAGAAAAAAAAGTTAAAGGTGAGAAGTTCTCACAGATTAGCCAATCCAATCCCACTATTCTTCTTATGTAGAAATCTTCGCGGTTCCTTCTTTCATCAATTTTGTCATCCGTATTCACTACATATATAAAAATATAATTTTTACTTTGCTGTTCAATATATAAAAATCGAATTTTTTACTTCGCTATTCAATAGATAAAAATTGAATTTTTACTTCGTTATTCAATATATAAAAATCGAATTTTTACTTCGCTATTCAATATATAAAAATCGAATTTTTACTTCGCTATTCAATATATAAAAATCGAATCTTTACTTCAATATATAAAAATCGAATTTTTACTTCGCTATCCAATATATAAAAATCGAATTTTTACTTTGCTATCCAATATATAAAAATCGAATTTTTACTTCGCTATTCAATATATAAAAATCGAATTTTTACTTTCACTCCATATATATATAAATCGAATTTTTATTTCACTATTCAAATAAAAATTATATTTTTATATTGTTTTCCCATATAAGATAATTATAATTTTACTCTCTATATGTAATAAAAA
Organism: Allium sativum; assembly: GCA_030737875.1. NCBI lineage: Eukaryota > Viridiplantae > Streptophyta > Magnoliopsida > Asparagales > Amaryllidaceae > Allium > Allium sativum. The sequence goes on along the minus strand of CM060915.1, from coordinate 582,316,054 downwards.
TTATATTTTTAATGCTCTACTATAATAAAAAATATATTTTTAATCCTCTACTATAATAAAAATTATATTTTTAATCTTCTACTACTATATAAAGATCATATTTTTATGAAGCCGTTCACACGATAAAAATCAAGCTTTTAGAATGTTAAAAATCTAAACTTTATACATAAAAATCTCGCCTTTCTCTTTGTAAAAATCTCAACTTTCTATTTGTAAAAATCTTAACTTGTCTAAAAAAAACTAATCTTTTCTACATCAACTACATATATAATAAAATCTGATTTTTAACAACGATTTTATATAATAATAATAAAAAGTATTCAAATTAGAAAAATCACCTTACTGCTGTTGTTCACAAACGCTACCACCAACATCTGAAAATCGAGCTCGTCCATGTTGCTAGGGCACGCCACCGGAGACTGCAGGGGTCGCTTGTGATGACTGGAAGGGGAAAGGGGCGCGCAGGGGTTTGCGGAGGTGGCCAGGGGGTTTGGCGTCGGCGGTGGGTGCAGGAGGTCGGAGCGGTGGTCTCAGGCAAGGCGCGGTTTAGGGTTTTTGGTTGGGGGAGGTTACGGGTTCGAATGGAGAGAGTCAGGAGGAGAGAGGCGTGAGGGAAGGAGGAGGGGGATGGAGATGGCGGTGGGGCGCGCCATCAGGAGGCGTGGCGGCGCGATGGTGGGAGGAGCGGCGGCTCCTCCCCCTTCCTTCTCTCTTTTTTTTATTTTTTTTTCTTTGAAATGAAATCGGAGGTAGGGGGCTGAACGGTTAAGGAGAGGGAAGAGAGTTTAATTTTAATTTATTTATTTATTTATTTTAATTTCATAAAGGTACTTTTATTTTCGACCTCGAAACGAGGCCCACCGCATGTCATCCATAGCTAATTACCCCCATTTCGAACACAATGGGATATGTATCGTAGGCTGATTCGATCGTTATGATCAGTTTTCGTCAAAATCAACATATAACTCTATATATTGAATTTGAACGCGCATTTCAATTTACTGAGGCCACATGCTAACTCTAAAAATTCCCGAAAGATATTTTCTAACTTCGTATTGACGATACGGTCCTAACAAAACTAGTTTCATCGAATTCTGAGACCGTTTGAAAAATGGCCATTTTCCAGTCGATTAAAATCGACTGAAACTGGTCAAACGCATTTTCCCTTGCCACGCTCACATATTGATTCGAAAAATTATGAAATTTGAAATCTAGCAATAACCTTACATCCTGGATCCAACAAAAGTGGTTTTGTCGAAATCCGAGGTCGTTTGCAAAATTTCCATTTTTAAGGGCCTGAATTCCATAGCGACTATTCAGAATTTTCAACTGGACATATCTTTTGATTCCCGCTATGAAATTTTGATTTTTTGGATTCATTGGAAAGATATTCTCAAATAGATCCTATTATTTTTTGTTTCACTAAAATCCGGTTTATTTTGCACCCAGTACATTCAATTGAAAATTGAAATCGAATTATCGGACTACCGCGCCATTTTCAATTCCTTTTATAAATATAAATAAATATTTATATTCTATCATCGATCTATATAGATATATTCGTTCGAATTATATTCAAAATAAATTTCTCGTCGATATTATTTAAAATAATTCATTTTAAATAATCAAAATTCGCTAAAATTGCCAAAATAAAAAAATTTAAACTGGCCCAGATTTCCGGGTTATTACACCATGAGTGCAACTATTCCCTATAAATAATCTTCAACATTTTTCTAAACCTAAATCTCTTCACTCATTTATTTTTTTCGCCGCTTCTTTCTCGTGTCTGGAAAACGAAATCCGATTCTTCATAATTCGAAATCAAACCAAATAAAATCCTATTTATCCTCAAATAAGTTTAGTCTAGTTCCAGGCGGGACGCTCTTTGATTCGGTACCCTTTTTACGTCCTACGATTCAGGATTTCGAAGTCACAACAGCAGGTCTAGGGTTCCCAATACCAAGGGATTCAGGTATCGATTGTGGCAGCGCCTTCTTCCTGGCTACACGATAGCATGCTATTCGACCCTCTTCAGCGCTTTATAGTCCTCATGTCAATCGAAGTGCTGGAGTGTGTGAAATTGTTGTTCGACGGATCTGTATGGGGATGTCGAGTTGAATATTATGGGGATGAGGTGGTGCGGTTTGTGATGGGATATTCGGTGATGAGTTTCTGTTTTGGGGGAGCAGTGCGGTTAGGAGAAGAGGAGCAGGGGTGTTGGCGTTGACTAAAGAGAAGGGGAAGAGGAGTGTAATGCTGAGGTCGTTTTGATAGGTGAGCAGGTACTGGAGCGGTTGTATGAAGTTGTTTGTTGGAGTTTTGAAAAAATGGTGAAGTGGTATTGTTGTCAGGGTGGATGGGATTTTGCCGACTAGTTAATGGTGTTGACGGTGTTGGATTTGGTGAAGAAAAGGGGGAGATCAGATGGAGCAAGGGAGCAGCTGCGTATTCGTTTTGGGGGAAGATGAGTTCGTGGATTTGCGGGTTCGACATTTCTGAGTTCAGGGGGGAGACGGATCCGTTGGGTAAAGTTGTGAAGCGGGCTTGGGTTCTGGGTGTGCACAAATGGGGGTGATGGGCCAAGAAAAATAAACCAAGGGGGAGGCCCAGTGAGTAGAAGCCCGAAATGTAGGACTAGACTGGAAATGAAATTTAAAAATGGCTGAATGGTTTTAACATGGGCCAGCGTAAAAGAAGAGGAAAAGGGAACGGGCCGTATTAAATTGAATTCCGCGAAAAACAATACTCGTTGGAACCGTATCAACAAAACCTACAAAATGGAATTGGTTCGGAATGGTTTGGAGATTGTTGGAATTTATTGCAAAATAGATTGACCGATCAGAATCAATACCGTAAATCGTTATTCAACGATTACGGACAATGTGAGTAAAACTCATCAACGCTGAACAGTTATATTTTTATAACGTATTTGTAGAACTGTTAATCATCTGTTGATTGACGTGTGTTGACTGTTTGATTGAACTGCTAGTCAGTTAGATGAATTTCTATATTGATTCTGTTTATCAGGATAAGTCATATCAAACTGAAAGTGATGATAATCATATTGTGTAACATCTGTGGATGCAGGGAAACAGGTTGGAGGAATCCGACTGGATTCCTCAACAGTTATTTTATTGTTTTTTTTTCATATATTGTGATATATGATGTGATTTATAATCTGTGGTTGATTACATGTGTTTGGACGATATTGGTCATCGTGATTTGATGTGTTAAGTACCATAGAAATATCGGAATGGGAAAAGGAGATTTTCAAAGAATATTTTGAAAAATAATTACTCATATAAAATCACTGGATTTTATATATAAAAGGAAAAAAGGATTTTTAGAAAAGGAAATAATTATAAGAATCAAAAGGGTTAAAAGAATATATTTGTCAAACAAATATAAAGGAAAATATTTGCAAAACAAATAGATCAGAAAGGGGAATATTTGTATAAGACATTTACAAATGGAATCAAAAAGAAAATATTTGTAAAAACATTTACAAATAGATAAAGAGAAATATTTATTTATCGGTTAAATAAATAGAATGTTAAATGAGTTATTGGTTAGTAAATAAATAGGAAAATCAAAAGGGATTAATTATAAACCAAATGGAGTTTTATAAAGGGATTATTTGTGAAACAAATACAAAGGAAGATATTTGTAAAACAGATACAAAAGAAATTATTGGTAAAACAAATATAAAAGAAATGGTTTTGGTAAAACAAATGCATAGAGAAGATATTTGTAAAACATTTACAAATGGAAATAAAAAGAGAAAATATTTGTAAAACATTTTAAATAGAATTGGAAGGAATATTTATTTGCTAAATAAATAGAGTTAAAAGAGTTATCGAATATGGTTTATTCGAATGGAGTTGAAGGAGCTAATCAAAAGAAATTAATTAAAATAAGTTAATCGAATATTAGTTATTTGATTTAAGTTAATTGATTTGAGTTAATCAATTAGGGTAATTGATTAGAGTAAACCCATTAGTGATAGACCGTTAGAGTTAATCAGTTTGAGTTAATCAACTAGAGTTAAATCGAATTAAAGTAATGAATTAGAGTTAACCAATCATAGTTAATCATTTAGGGTTGGTCAGTCAGAGTTAATCAATTAGAGTAAATCATTTGGGTTAACCAGTTAGGTTAAAACCGTAGAGTTAGACCAGTTAGAGTTAATCGATAGAGTTAAATCGAAGTAGAGTTATTCAAATGGAGTTAATCGAATTTAGTTTGTTCGAATAGAGTTGAAATGAGTTAATCGAATTTAGTTATTCGAAGTGAAATAATCGAATCAGAGATATTCGAAGTGAGATAATCGAATAGTAGACATTCGAAGTGAGATAATTGAATCAGAAAAAATCGAAGTGAGTTGATCGAATCTAGTTATTCGACAGGAGTTAAATCAAATAATATTCGAAGAAAGAGATTATTGAATATAAGTATTCGAAAGTAAGCAAATCGAATATAAGTTATTCGAATAAGAGTTTATCCAGTAAGAGTTATTAGGTTGGAGTTATTCAAATAAGAGTTATAGATTAGAGTTAACCGAATAGCAGTAAAAAAATTAGTTGTCGTTATATTATTCGAGTTAGGAAATAAAAGTCATATTAAAGAATATATTTCGGGTGCAGGAGATTATAACACCATTGTTATAATCACGTAAACTTGTAAAAGAAGGAGGTTCTTAAATAGAATCCGAGGGTTCGTAAGGAAGTGTTAAAGAGTTAAAAAGGTAAATCTTATCTATTTCAAGATTAGTAAGGTGATTCAGTTAAGGTCTGAGAGGTAGCTATACCCCAACTTGATTAACTACGTTTTTATTTAAGAAATGGTTACGGTTCGAGTGTGAAGTGGTTAAGTGGATTTAGTAATTTAGTATAGTGGTTTGAGTCATCATTGCAATATAGTTTTAAGCATCTGTTTAAATCCCAATTAAGAAGTTTTGGAAATGTTTTCCAAACGAGAATCAGAAATGTTTTCTGATAATAGAAAATAAGAATTCAGAATATATGGAAACAGGAGATAAGTAAATTAATGAAATAAAGAGATAAATGTTGAATGATGATTGATCGATATAATTTCCTCCTGGAAATAATATCGTTGTTTGCACACCTGTTTTTCTTTGATGGTTAAATCACAAACTATCGAAGTTTTGACCATTTTAATGTTGTTAATATGGAGAGACCGGTTGGATAATTATCCAAAGAACCACTCTGTATTGGCATAAGCATTGTGAATCATATATGCCAAAGATAATTGAAGACGGAGTAAAGTGCAAGGGCTATTGTATAAGTCTTAGATAACAGTGCCTAAGATGGATGTACTGAATAGTGCCTTCGGTTCATCATGTTCCTGGATGACTTATATGGATGAATTTCTGACAGAGTATTTCCAGAAAGGTCACTATATTGATTTCTTCAACTGTACCAATAGGGGAAGACGAGAAGGAAACTTCTTTAGCTAACACATAATGTACTGTTGTAGACGTCAATTAGTGATTTTCGATGGATCTGACAATGTGGCATTCGAACTGAATCTGATGTGATAATAAAGCGTAACCTCAAGCCTCATCAACCGGTAAATGACAGAAATCGGGCAGGCAGCATGGCTATGTGGATCACACCTATTATGGTGTATAATCACCTGATCTATAGTTTCATTTACTTCCAAAAGTCTATTGTTGATGCTGTCCCATTCGGGAATCGGTTGCTGATCCCAACCGTTGGTGATATACATTCGATACACTCAAGCGAAATGAGTGGTCGGTCATGTGTGGTCGGGTTGCAAGATGTTCTTGTTGAACCCAATGTATTCGTTTCTAGAGGTACACTAGCGAAAGGTGGTTCCATACCTTGTCATACTTGGAAATCCATTACCCAATACGTGTTTGCGGTTTTGATTGTATACTATATATGTAGAACGTAAGATGGAAGCGTTTCTGCTAGATGATTATTATGTGGTTGATAGACATTATTATAATATCAAAAGGTTTTTGATATAAAGATATTTTGGATTCTCATAAGGGAAAAAACCCGTTCCGTTATACGGTGTGGTCTTATGAGATATCGTTTAATGGCTCAATCTGTTTTAAACTGTTTTACTCACACCAGTCCCATGACTGACCCGGAGTTTATTTGTTTTGTTTTCCCTAAACTCTTGGGTGCCTAATTTTGTACAGGCAGTCAAGTAGTCAGGAAATTACAAATACTTGAAGAGCTGGAGCAGGAGGCTTCAGGATCATATAGCTATAGTTTATTTCCGCTGTATTGTAAGTGTTATACTTGATGATGATATGTATATTCAAGTACAAATCTTTTATTTCAAAGATATGTTATCTATTATATGTTATTCGTTCTGCTGTGAGGTTGGTGTTACTCTGATGTCGTGTTCTTCTTCCTCTTCTATTCTAAGTTTCTATTTTATCTTTCCTCACCCTCTAATTTCTTTCATTAACTACCGGTATTTTCGATCCTTGGATGTTCGATATGTGTTGTATATCGGATAACCAAGATCGCAAATTTCCGGGTCGTTACAATTCAATTCAAATTTTCAAATAGTCCCTATGGAATTTGTTAATAAACGACAATGTTTACTTTTAAATTTTATATGATTTTTAATTTAATTTGAATATTGACTAACCTGCAATTATATAACGTTGAGTTTAAATTATATATTGACTTAATTTGAAGTTGTGTAGGATTCAGTTGGAGATAATAATAATTTTATATTTTCGACTTGAATTGTTTTAAAATTAATTATATTCTATTTATATTATATTAGATTTTAGAAAAATCCAAACGACCTCCGCTTTTTATGAATCCAATTTTATTGGAATAAGTATAATTTATTTTTGCTAGATTTCCAGTTTGGAGTCAAATAGAGTTGTTTTTTCAGTAGACAAAATTTAAGAGTGAAAGGATGGATAAATTGGAATCTAAATAGCACCGTTTTTGCAAACGAAGTCCGTTTTAATGAAATTAGTTTTATTAGGACCGTAATGTCAAATTATACCGTAACGTCCATTTTCGTTATTTTTGGAGTTCGTGTGTCTCGATGCGATTTTTACTTTAAGGGTCGACGTCAAATAACGGTACCATAAAAACAAAAACAAAAATATTCTTCTCGTGTTTTTGCTACCTCAATTATTTTCCTCCCTAAGTTATTTCCATTGCTGTTTCATTTCAGCATTTCATTTCAGCACCGACATTTCATTTCATCACCGACATTTCTTTTCAGCAGACAAGAAAACAACAACGCCAACCTACATATTGTTTTGACAGCTAACGCCTAACTTACCGTGTATGACTTGGATTGGACGTTATGCCTATCTCTTTTAATCCTTCTATAAATACGTTGGTTTCTCCTTACTTCTCCAAATAACGAAAACTGTTCTTTTCAATTTCCTTTCTACCAAAACAATCCGAAATGGAAAACACTCTACTCCGTTCTTCTATTCCAACCATTTTCTCTCTTTTGCTCAACAGTTCAAATGAAACCCATAATAAAATACATTCGCCAACTTCAGAGATATTAAACCAAACTTCCCCTTCGACTTAAACCTGTATGCCATTTCTTTAAATTCATCTGAAAACACATTCCAAATAAATTGCAATCCCAGAATTTAATATAATGCATGGCTGCACTCACGGCAAGCCTTGGATGGACGGAGCTGGAGCTGCGCAGCGGTGCTTCAGCGTTGTTAGACGAGGTATAGTGATGAACTAGTGTGGGGTTTTGTGCATGGTTCAAACTGCAACAGAGACAATCGAAGGGGTAGTTTGGAGGAGTGGTGTTGCGTGCATGGGGATGTGGGGGAGTTGTATAAGTGCATGCGGGAGTAGTAGCAGATGGGAATAAATACACAAGTGAAGTTGTATAGTCGGGAGTTTTGATCGGAAGTCCGAGAGCATGAAACGGTACGGGTATGTACATTTCGAATGTAGTAGACAGAGATGTGGTAGAAGATGCACAGTGTGTGGCGGTGTATGGGGGAGGACGTCGTGCGTGAGGGGTATATGATTTAGAAGGAGCAGGGTATGGTTGTCTGGTTCCATTTTTTAATGTGGGAAGGTATTCAACATAGGGATGGGGTCAACCGCGACATAATGAAGTAGAAGGTGGCGCTGGCAGTTGGGGTAAAGTGCAGTGCTGTGGCGAAGAAGTGAAAGGTGGGGACTGGAGATTTGTCGGTTGCAAAAGTTCGAATGGGAGCAACATCAGTTTTCGAAGTATAATGAGTAGGAACTGGAAGGTGTACAGAAAACAAGTAACGAAGATGAATAGTACGACAAAGGTGCAAACAGTAGCGGTAATTAATTGATTTTAATATGCCTAACCAAAATATATTTGTGCTTACTGAAACCATGACTTGAGCTTTTAAAGTGCCCTACCTTATATTAGTATCCCATAACATAAGTATACTTTTTGAAATGTCGTATAAAACACACATTCATTCCTGTAGACAAGGGTATGTGTCTGAATTAACGTTTAATTTAATCTATACCTAATTATTATAGTATAAGAAAAAGAATTCAGCAAGAATATTAGGTGTTTGAATTAACTGTTTCCTTTATAGCATCATTAAGGCCTTAGAAGTCTTCAGACGTTGGATTACTACAAAGACCAGTTTAAATTGTATATGTAATTAACATGTTATTTAGGTGAACTAATGTAAATAGGAACTGAAGTTAATAATATATTATTTAGTTTTAATAAATATTATATTAAATGGTGAATGCCATATTAAAATTGTAACCATGTTATACAGTAATGGAAACGGATAAAACAAGTGACATCCGGTCCTCACTAACGAGCGTAACATGTTGAAGCTGGTTTGGACAGAGAAGGAGACGACTGAAATTTACGCTTAAATTAAAAGACTGTTTAATTTAACTGTAACTAAATAGTTTTGAAAATTGGAAACCTAAGGTGAGGTTTACTCACTCAGTTTATCCCGTTTATATTTGATATAAGCTGGGTTTTTATTTTGTATGCAATGTTTGCTAATGGTTGATGAATGGGTGATTGTTTGTTTGTATGTTGAATATTATTTAATATTGATGGATTAAATTAAACGTTTGTTTAATTTAATTAAATCGTTATTTTAACGACTAGATTCCAAACAAGGTAACTTACCTTGTTGGTTACGTTTATAATCGTATAAACATATTAAATTATCATTTTATGCTTGATTGAAGGTTATAAATTGTTTGTTAACCGTTATTAGTTGAACTGTTAATTTCTGTTTGTCATGATTGATAAATATATTGTCGTATTGAGTTAACCATTTTTTATGTGGAGAAGGACAGGTTGGAGGAATCCAACCGGATTCCTCAAATATATTGTTTACTTATATGAACTGTTTAATCAGTCTGATTGATCGTTAATTATAGAACCCAAACTCAACACTTGTTTGGTATTAACCGATGGGTGATGTTGATTGAGTAATTATCAGCAGATGGACTATAAATGAATCGTTTTATAGAGATTGATTTGTTGTCAGGTAAATCAATCGAATAAGATTATAAAATTTGTTTTATAACTAAAGATAGGTTTTGAAATCTATTTTATATAGATCATTTCCTAATGAAGTTATTAAAGGAAATAAATAATTATTTTATCCTGTAATCATAAAACGGGAATATAAAACGAGACTCGTATGTTAATGAGTTTTGTAAGCAAGTGAGCAGTAATTGAAACAAAATGGTTAAGAGTCGAATTAATTTTTTTCGTAAACAATTAAATGAGATTATTTAATTTAATTAGATTGTTAATTAAATCAATGAAATTATTTAAATTAATTTTATTTATTAATTTAAAAGAAATAACTAAATGGAAATGGTTAACAAAGTAACCTTGTTTGAGATGACCAAGTTGACTACTTACACAAGAATTAATTACTAAAAATTATTTTTGGACTGTTCATTATTATTGAAGTTAAATATCATTTTAAAATAACCTTTTTAGAAAGATTAATTATTTTAATTTTAGTTGATAATGAAGTGAACTATGTGATGTAAAGGATGTTAGACAATTAACGAGGAGTTGACTGGTAAACCAGATTTTTAAATTATAGTATGAATATTCATAAAGTGACTCGATAGACAAGACTTGAATATATAATAGTGTTTGAAAATGAAACCAAGTTGTTTTGACATATCAAGTCGAGATTTCTATTAAAAGAATAATAAAGTGAATAATGTTTGAAAGAAACCAGGGAGAAATGGAAATGGTTATAAAGGGAACTAGTTGAGTAAGACCTTGTTTATAATTAAGAAGGATTTTTAATAAGTTTTACTCATATTTATATGAGCCAAAATTCTGATTTATTATCTGGAAGGAATTTGATAAAATGGAAAGTTTCGAACAAGATTTACGATGAGTTGGAAGTGAACGGTAGTTTAAGTGGATGGAAATTGATTATTAAATTGAAAATCTAAAGATAATATCTAAGGATAAGTATTTTAATTAAGTTATTTAACTCAAAACTAAGATCAGTGGTTTTTAAAAGGGATTCTATAATAAATGAAAGTGTTGGAATAATCATTGGAATTTGAGTTTTTGTCGATAAACTTCTATCTATTCCGAAGATAAGAATGTTGTCGACTCAAGGTCTGAGAGGTAAATAAAATACCCTAACTTGAACGACTTCACGATTATCTAGGAATGGTATTAGTTTCGAAAACGATGGAGGTTGAGGTAATTAAAATAATATTTATATGAAGAATATTTTAAACTACAATTCGAAGAGTTACAAGTCGAATAAATTGATTTGGAAATAAGAAGTGAAATGGCGGTAATCTAAATGTTGTAAGATTTAGAAATTTCATTATCAAATGTTAACTTAAGAGGCCAAGTGACGCTGTATACTGAACCAATGAATCCTTTTTATTTTTCTATGGATAATGATTGTTTATTTTGATAGTTAAATCACCGACTATCAAAATATGACTAAATCGATTGTTGGTACGGAAAGTTCAGGATCGAATTTATATTCGAAAACCATTCTGACCAGCAAATACGTAAACGTTGAAGATGAAAGATGCGGATCAAGGTGGAGCAAGTGAAGACCGTGGATCTTCATAAGTGGAAGAATTGATGTTGAATTTCTCTGGCTAGCTACCAGATATTTCTAAACTGTGATTCGGTCGTGGTTGAGATTTTGCAGATTGCAAGGACTACTCGCTACTGATCAATTAAAGGATGCAGTAGGAGAGTGCCTTTAGTTTGTCCAGTCCCTGGGAAACTTGTATGGATGAATGTCTGACAGAACATTTCCAAAGGGATCACTTACGTTGAATTCTTCAAATGTGCCATAGTTGGTGGTGGAGAAGGTAACTTCTCTTAGCTTAACAACCTGAGTATTTTTGTGGAAATCAATTAGTGATTTCTAAAGGATCTGACGACGTGGCATTCAAAGTGAATGATAGTGTGTTATCACAAAAAGGTCATTTAAACCCCAAGCCTCATCAACCGGAAAATGACAAAAATTGGGTAGGTAACATGGCAATGTGGGTCGCTCCCATTCGGGTGTATAAACACCTATCTAGAGAAAATTCGTTTCATTCTTTAATCTATTTTCGATTTTGTCCCTTTTTCGGGAAACGGTTGTTGATCCCAACCGTTGGTGATATACATTCGATACACTCAAGCGAAATGAGTGGTCTTTCTTGTGTAGGCCGAGTTGCAAGGCATTCTTGTTGAACCCAGTGTATTCCCCTCTAAAGATACACTATCGGCCGGTGGTTCCATACCTTGTCATAGTCGGAATCCAATCGCCAATTAGCGCCTGTGTTTTTTTATTGTATGCTATATATGTGGAGCGTGAGATGCAAGCGTTCCGCTAGATTACTATTTCTTTGTATTTAGACACTATTATAATATCAGATGATATATCTGATTTCAAAATGTTTTGGGTTATTGTAAGGTAAAAAACATTCGTATTTATGTATGGATTTAGTCTTACGATTATCCTTTCTTTCAAAAAGGGATTTTAACTTTAAAATCAAGTGGGTGTTATTTATAAACTTGGTGGGTTTCTCACTCTGGTTCACCAAACTGACCCGGTGTTTTGTAAATGCTCAGGTTGGACCGGGTTTTACAGGTTCAGGTCGTCGGATGCTGTAAAGAGATGAGCAAGAAGAGTTCAGATGTATGATGTTATACAGTTATCATTCCTCTGTGTTGTGTATGAGGATATGTTATTATAACTGTCCAGATGTATTGATGTACTCTGATGATTGTAAGTATTTTATAAGCTCTCAATAAAAATTATTTCTATATTATATTTTGTTCCGTGAGACTCTGTGTTGTGTTGATTCTTTTTCTTCTTCTATTCTAATATTTCTTTCTTTCTTATCTCACCCTCTAATTCCTTTCTATTAACTATCCGGTGTGTTCGATACTTAAGCATACCATAATCAAAAGGTACAACGGCCTGAGCGACCAGACTTAACATAAATGTAGCCACTAGAGCCATTCGAAAAAGGGAGAAATTAGCGCTACTTGGTGAAATAGGTTCTTATAGAATCAATTTTGAACCATATGTTATTCCTGGCGAATAGATCTCGAAATCGTTACAAGTGGATTGAGACAAGCAAGGTGTGCTTGCATTAGAGAAAACATTACGGGATCACTGACATCAGTAAAATATCTTACTACTTCCTGCACGTATCTGGTCAATTTCATTTAGAAAAAGGGTTCCGTGATATTGTAGTCAAATAATGTGGGATTTATATATTATTTTCGAAATTCGAGCATCGAATCTCCGCCGGGTTGTTACAGTGGTATCAGAGCCAGGTTTAGAAATAACCTTGGCTCTATGGCGTAACTTGATAAAGATGGGATTAGTTATCCTAGATTGATTTGAGTGTATATATGAGAAAGCGTATTTGTAGATTTTAAATTTATATTCTGTTATTTGATCGATTCGATTTAGAACTAGCAAATGACACAATATCGTTTTATAAAAAGGGCAAATGAAATAATTTTGCCTAAATTGTATTTTTATAGAAAAGGAAATAATTTTATATAGTATGGTAATACTGGTTGTTTAGTTGTTTTGATTGATTTGATTGGAATTCAAATTATGAAATGGAATTGTATTGGTTAGAAACTAATTGGGTGATTAAGTATGGAAAATGAGACTTAACCTGGTTAAGTGGATTAATTTAAGATGGAATTCAAATGGAATCGAATAAAATAAATTTGGGATTTGGAAATCAAATGGACAAGAATGGAAATCAATTGAATATAAATTGACTGATATTAAAATATGTTTAATCAAAGTGAATACAAACCACAAATATAATATAAATTGGTTTGGTTGTGTATTGTTTGATTTATTGGATGTTAGATGGTTAAATTAAATTCAGGAACCAGTTAATAAGAAATTGAATGAATTGAAGCAAGGAAAAGAATCCCAGTATAATGAATTGAAAATAAAATCACTTATGAAATAAGAACCTGTATTTTTTATTTGCATTGTAAGTTAAGTAAGTGCATATTCTGAAAGGCTATGGAGTTGATTTAATTGGAAGTACAAATTGGAAGATGAAGAGCTATTAAGATGATTTGCTTCGGAATTGAAATTGTGTTGCCTGACAAATAGGTAAACCTTAATATATATTTATTGGAGTGATTGATATTATATCCCTAAGTTGGGTAGCCAGTTGGCTTTTGGTTTTCTTTTGGAAAAGTTGAGGCCTGGAGTGGCATTTGTAGTTGTTCTGATCAAGCCGTGCAGAGGAGATGCTGGCGAAATTTTCGAAAATTTTTTAAGAGTTTAATTTTGTTCTGAAAATAATTCAAAAATAATTATTTTAAAATAATTGGGTTCAAAGCATTCTTCTTACCTTGTAATTTCGGAGACGAAATTCTTATAAGGGGGAAGAATGTAACATCCCAGATTTTTTTGTCATTTAAATTGGAATATTTAAATCTGGTTTACATATTATATTGGAAATATAATGGATTTTATATCAGATTTATTTTTCAAAATGGAGTTCGACTATATAATTTTTAATATAATTAAAACGAGCTCGAAATGACGTGATAGTTCATAATATATAGTTTTGAACTTTAATTGAATATACAATCAGAATTCTGTGAAACAAGAAACGTTTGAATCTATTTGATTATTTTGTTCTAATGGAAGAGAAAAATGGAGATTTCGTATTATAAATTGTGAGTTATGTTCAATTCAAATTTTCAAATAGTCGCTATGGAATTCGTTAATAAACGACAACATTTATTTTTAAATTTAATAGGATATTTAATATAATTTGAAAATTGTCTAACCTGCAATTATATAATGTTGAGTTTAGATTATATATTGACTTATTTTGAAGCTGTATAGGTGTAATGACTTGGCATTTTGCCCGCTCTAAGTTGGTATTTAAACCAACTTGAAATGATCAAAACGATAGATTGTTATTTGGCTTACATGGTTTAAATAGAATTAACACAGAAATTTCAGAGTACAATAGTTGCAGCGGAATAAAATTCATATAAACATCAGAGTTGTATACAAAATTTGCACAGCGGAAGAAATATAATTGTATACATGAATTTTTGACTGAATAAAATTTTACACTTTGTTGTCGAGCGTAGCACACACGAGCGTCCCCATGTCTTTGCGTCCCCTCCGGTTTTGGGAGCTGATATCTATAACCTGGAACACTTAGTGCCTGACTCGAGTGTCCCATGCAAAATACATAAAACACCCGAGTTAGGATTAAACTTATTTCAAGTCAGCGCACTTCGATAAATACCAGATAAAATCAGTTTAATCCTAATAATATGATTTCAGTATGCCGATAATTGAACTGCCGAAACATTTACATAACGAGTCAAAACATTTGCATGAGCCAACAACAGAATGAGCAGAAAAAAATAGATTACTCCACCTAATAAAAGTATATAGTGGCCACGCTAATATACACATGTTTGCATGTAATATACATATGAATTTTGAGTTTCAAAAGGACAAGTCAGACTCTAACTCAAGGAAAAGCAACGGTTCAAGTGGCATGCAGTACTGGAAAGGCAAGGCAATTATTATTAAATACTGACAAGGCAGGGAAAATATTAAAACAAGTGACACAGATGTGAGTTTCTAAAGGTAGGGACATCGCGCAAACCAAATTGCGGACCGTTAGCCAAATTTCAAAATGTTGGACTCTCAATGAATGTCAGAAATTCGGATTTAAAGGGACAAGTTCTACTGACCGGGATACATAAACATGTAACCATAATATGTATATATAAGAACTGCAGCACAGCATTCGTCAGTACATAAATGCGCAGGACCATTCTGGAGGGGCATTTACACTTCAATATATGTCTATTGTTGGTCATGAAAGTTAATGTTTGAAGATTATTGATCAAGAATGTGTTACAGAGATTTTGTGATGGAGAGTAATTGAAGAGAGTGATACCAAAATATCATTCCAGAATAATTCTTTTATGTACAGTGTAGTATATGTACTTATATACAAAGCCTGTAGTGAAAATAATAGATGGGCTGAAGGACCCAAAAGCCCAATAGTAATGAATTACACTATTACGTTATAAGCTCCTGTAACCCTATTGTTATACATAAAATAACTTTGTGATGACGGCTGCTCTTGTATTCCTTATTCCCCCTTTCAAACCTAGGGTTAGGGTTACGATCCTAGGTTTGCTTCTCAAGACGTGATTATGAGCTTCCGATTGAGTGATTCTCCATTCTCTTCTCAGATTGGGCCAAGTTTGTGTTGGCGCTGTCTTGATTTTGTGAATTAGTGAGGTTTGAGACAGATTTTTGTGAGAGCTGAGGTTTTGAGGAAGATGATGCTAGATCTGCTTCAATTGTTGCACCTTGGGAGATTTCAGTTGAGGATTTCTCAGTTTTCTGAGCTTGAATCTTTAGCTCGTCCCTTAGCCTTGTGAAGTTCCTGGCCGACAGTGCCTTGGTAAGGATATCGGCACGCTGATGGTATGATGGTATATGATTTACTTGCAGTTTACCTTCTTTAACTAGTTCTCGAACAAAATAGATGTCTATTTCAATGTGTTTTGTTCGAGCATGCTATATAGGGTTATATGACATGTAGATTGCACTCTGATTATCACACCATAGCGTTGCTTTAATATTTCTTAGTAGCTTTAGCTCTCTTAACAACGATTGTAGCCATATTACTTCTGCTGTAGCACTTGCTATGCTTCTGTATTCGGCTTTAGCACTTGATTTGGATATAGTGGCTTGTTTCTTTGAGCTCCAAGATATTAGGTTGTCTCTAATGTAGATGCAGTACCCAGTGACATATTTTCTGTCATCTGGGTCTGCTGCCCAGTCTGAATCAGTGTAGCCAACAATGTTTAGCTCCTTTGTTCCTTTCAGTGTGAGTCCAAAATTGATAGTGCCCTTTAGATATCTGAGTATTCTTTTTACTGCCCTCCAATGTTCATCTTTGGGGTCCTGCAAGAATTGTGAAACTTTGTTAACACTAAATGAAATATCAGGTCGTGTTATGGTAGCATATTGAAGTGCTCCCACAACACTTCTGTATTGTTTAATATTGTTAATAGCTTCCCCCTATTTTTAGAGAAGTGTTGACTTGAGATCATTGGAGTAGGCTGTGATTTAGCTTTGCTCATGTCAGTCTTCATTAGTAACTCGGTAATGTATTTTCTTTGACTTAAAAACATTTTTGTGCTTGAACTCCTTGTAACCTCTATTCCAAGAAAGTATGACACTTCATTTAAATCTTTGATTGAAAATTGCTTATCCAAGTAGCGTGTTAGTCTTTTTATTTCAGCTTCATTTCTACCTGTCACAATTAGATCATCAACATAGACAAGTATGTATATAGTATAATCATTGTTACTTTTAGTGAATAGAGAGTTGTCGGATTTTGAGTATTGATAACCCAGTGTAGCCAAAGTTGATTTCAGTCTTTCAAACCAGACCCTTGGGGCCTGTTTTAACCCATAAATTGCATTGTTCAACTTGCACGCATATTTTGAATTTTTTGAGTACCCTTCTGGTTGTTGCATATAAATTTCTTCCTGCAAAACACCATTGAGGAATGCATTATTTACATCTAAAGGTTTGATTTTCCAGTGATTACTTAGTGCAATAGTAAATATTAGTCTAATAGTAGCTGGCTTGACTACTGGTGAAAAAGTTTCACTGTAGTCAAAGCCATACTGTTGTGTGTAGCCCTTGGCCACCAGCCTTGCTTTGTATCTATTCACTGAGCCATCTGGATTTCTCTTTATTTTGTAAGTCCATTTGCATCCAACCAGATTTTTGTTTGATGGTTATTGAACAAGTTCCCAGGTTTGATTTTTGATGAGGGCTTGGTATTCTTCATTCATTGCTGCTCTCCAATGCTCATGTTTTGCGGCCTGTTCATATGTAATTGGTTCATCAGAATTTACAGTGGCTACATAGGTTTTTTGGTTTAAATATTCCACTTTTGGATCTGGTTATCATTGGATGACCAGGCTCAGTAAGTGGTTTATTTGATTGCTGGTTGGCCTCATGAGTGGTGTTATCATCCTCTGGTAATTGATTTAATGAGTTTCTTGTACTCTCTTCAACTTGACTTTCATTCTGGTTGACATTATTTTCTCTTTGCACTTGCTCAGGTAATAAGTTGGCGAGGCTGGGTGGTTCAGAATTGGCACTATTGGATGATTCAGCTTCAGTAGTGTTGGTTGAGTGAGCATCAACAGCCACTTTATTATCAGTTGGATACAGATTATTATGCAGTTCAGGAATATCAGGTATACTGATATTTTCAACATAAACTTTCTTGGTGGTTTGGATATTAGAGTTACTGTATGGAAATACAGTTTCATTAAATACAACATGTCTACTGATAAAAATTCTACCATTTTCATCAATACACCTGTATCCTTTTTGTTTAGCTGCATAACCGATAAAAGTGCATGGCCTTGATCTAAAATTTAACTTATTTGAATTGTAAGGCCTTAGATATGGAAAGCATAAACAACCAAATATTTTCAAGCTGTTGTAGTCTGGTTTAGTATTATACAATATTTCAAGTGGTGACTGATCATTTAACACTTTGGTTAGCATTCTATTGATAAGATAAACTGCAGTGTTAAATGATTCAGGCCAAAATTTGAGTGGTAAAGATGCATGAGCTAATAATGTTAAACCCGACTCCACAATGTGTCTGTGCTTTCTTTCTACTAGTCCATTTTACTCAGATGTGTGTGGACATGTGGTTTTGTGTATAATTCCATTATTTTTGAAATAATCATTAAGGGTTTTATACTCAGAACCACCATCAGTTTGTAGTATTTTGACTTTGGTATTGAATTGGTTTTCAACCATAGTCAAAAAGTTATCACAGTGTCATATGTTTGTGATTTAGCTTTGAGAAAATAGATCCATGTATATCTATTGTGTGCATCGACAAATGATACATAATATTTATACCCATAATCAGCATTTATAGGTGCTGGTCCCCATAGATCAGTGGCAACAAGATCAAATGACTTTGAGTATGTAGTTAAAGAATTATTAAAGGGCAATTTGTGATGTTTGCCCATTTTACAATAAGTGCAGGCATAGGGAATAGTGATATTATCATAGGCAATATTGTTTTTATTGAGAATACTTCTAACTACATTTACACTTGGGTGTCCTATTTTATAATGCCACAAATCAAAGATATTTTTACTGTGATTATTTTGCTAAATCACAGATGCATAGCATGATTTCTCTCTTGTAGGGTTGTCTTTTCCACCAAGATTTATCTTGTATAGTCCATTGTCAACGCTACCCTGCAAGAGAACATCACTAGTTAGCATGTCTTTGATTAAACAATACTTAGGATAAAATACAAAATATACATTGTTATCTCTTGCAAATTGTGACACACTCATTAAATTTTTCTTAATCTTTGGCACCCTAAGTAAATTTTGCAAGAACAGTTCTCTTTTTCCGCTTATTATAGCATTACCAGTATGAGAAATTGAAATACACTTACCATCCCCCATGCTTATTGACTGTATACCTCTGTACTCTTTATTTCCTTAGTTGAGATTGTCGAGATTGTTTGTCATGTGATTTGTTGCCCCTGAGTCTGGATACCAATTGTCGTCTTGAATGTGTTTAGCTTTAGCGTTTTCATTCTGGTTATAACCTTTGTTGTCTGAACCAGTAGAGATATCATGATGATTTTGTGCCAAGTTCACGTTTGGATTAGATCCTTTCTGACTGTTATCACCTTGATTTGGCACAAAATTTGAGTTGTATCTAAAATAACATTTGAAAGCAATATGCCCAGCTCTTTCGCATATTTGACATTTGGGCTTATTATTGGGGTTCCATCTGCCCCTACCTCTGCCTCTGCAATTATAGCCACCTCTTTGTCCAGATAGGTTGCCTCTGTTGCCTTGGCCTTTAACATTGGCAGCATAGTTGAGTGAGTATTCATTTTCAGATGGTTTCTTTTTTTCTATTCTTGCTTCATGTGACAGTAAGATAGAATGTACATCCTCCAGTGGTGGTGTTGCTTTTTGAGATGTGATAACTGCCACCACTGCTTCATATTCATCTCCTAATCCATTAAGTAATGATAGGACTTGTTCTGATTCATCAATCTCTTTACCTGCTGCATGAAGCATATCACATATGTTCTTTACTTTAGCAATGTACTCTCTCATGCTCATGTTTTCTTTCTTGCAGTTTTGCAGTTGTCTCTTGTAGAATAAAGCTTTGGCTGCTGATTGAGAATTAAATGTTCTCTCTACAGTCGACCATATGTCATTAGCAGTTTGACGTCCGATTACTTGAGACAATAAACTTGGACTTATTGAGGAAAGTAGCCAAGCACTTAGCAGTCTTTCTTGTCTGTAGTACTGATTATATGCCTCATTGCTAATGATTTTTTTGTCTTTGTCAGTGACAAATTTCGGGGGTATTGGTAGAGTTCCATGAATATAACCTTCAAGTCCGTAGTCTTGAATGGTTGTTTCAACTTGAAGTTTCCATAGCAAATAGTTGTTCTCGTCCAACCTGACAATAATTAGTTGGCTTTGAAGTTTTACGACAGTCTTGATCAATTGTTCTACGGCTTGAGGATTACTGGATGTTTCGGAAGACTCTTCAAGTGTGTGACTCATGATGAGGTCAGATCAAACAAATCAGGTACGAGACTGTAACTGTGGTTTTGAATTGAGAATTTTCAGAAACTTGTTGCAGTTTTGATTTTCAATATGATGAAACTTTTCTTATTTCAGTTTTGAAATAAGAAATCTGATTGTTTTTCTTGATTGTGACAATTTCTTGAAATTCTTGATCGACTTTAGCAATGCAGTCTTGATTTCCTGAATTATCATGTTGTAGATTGTTGATGCAGCCCTTAAATGATGGCACGACATAGCAATCTACACGGATAAAATGCATTCAAATGATGAGATTTAATTCTCAGATGAAGCAATGAATCCAGATGATGAGATTTCTCTGATGGATTCAATACAAATGGCCACAACCTAACTAGTTTTTGCAGTTTTGCTGATGCAAGCTCTGATACCAAGTTAATGTTTGAAGATTATTGATCAAGAATGTGTTACAGAGATTTTGTGATGGAAAGTAATTGAAGAGAGCGATACCAAAATATCATTCCAGAATAATTCTTTTATGTACAGTGTAGTATATGTACTTATATACAAAGCCTGTAGCGAAAATAATAGATGGGATGAAGGACCCAAAATCCCAATAGAAATGAATTACACTACTATGTTATAAGCTCCTGTAACCCTATTGTTATACATAAAATAACTTTGTGATGATGGCTGCTCTTGTATTCCTTATTATATGTGTTAAAAGGGCTATAGGGGTTCAAGTTGAATCATGGTATCAAAAGGGCGAATTGGGTCTAACATACACATGCATGCATGTATGAGTAACAGTATAGCCAAGGAAAGTAAGGTGTATGGAGGGTGCCATATGCCATAAACCAACGCAGCATGGACCATCACAAGGTATGGCGCAAACAGTATGTAACCATATATATATATATATATATATATAGTTCCAGTGTCCCTTTTCCCATAAGTTAACCACATGATACATATATTATTCAAGCAAAAATCTAAAATGGCACATATTGTAAGGTTATATTTGAACTATCATGCCAAAGGAACCATCATTAATAGACCCAATTTAAACTGACAACACATACACGGATAAAATATGACAAGCGAAACCAAAATCAATGGACTCTTTGTGTCGATATTTATACATATACAGTGGTGAGCCTGACCATGCAATTAATGAGTCATGTACAAACACTTATTTATATATATAGTATGGGCCCAAGTCATTATCTAGGAAAGAGCAGGTTTAAATGAAACCAAGCATCACAACAATGACCCAGCTAAGTTGACAAACATACCCAAGTTTAACTAGGAAGCATGCAACATTATAACATGTATAATTCTTTAAGTCAAGCTAAAATTTATTTCTATGCAGGCTTATCACTTGCATTGTAAGACATGTTTAGATAGCAGGGAATACAAAGGAACATAAGACCCACGTATATCAATGCATGCCATCATGACAGAGTGAGCTACAAGGCTATGGGTTTCAAGCTTATCAAAATAAGATAATAGTGCAACAGTAGGTAAGTGGCGTGTGTTCATGAAAGCAATTACAGCTAGCATACAGAAATGGACAATGCAAGATAGGGCAACCAACCAAAAGAGAGAGAACAACTCACGAAATAATTATACTTGGTGAACCGCGAAGTCACGAACTTATAAAAAGTTTAATCATAAGAAAACTTACATCAAATTGACGATGAACGTGTGGGAGGTGATCGCTGTCGAACGGTCAGGTTTCGCGACTGACGAGACGGTTGCTTGAGTCGAAGGAAGGAGCGGACTTCTCCGGTGATGCCTTTATGGAAATTTTTCAAGCTCTTGAAGTGCTAACTACCTTGGCGCGGCTCACAGCAGATTGAGGCTACTAGGGACATTGTGACACATTAAACTCGGGCTTGCTGGAGATAAAACCCAAACTTGGAGTGGTCTACGGTGCCGGAGGTGCTGAAATCGATTTGTGGTGGAGGAGTTGGCGGAAGGTGACGCAGTCTGATGGAGGCTCAGAGCTCAAGAGGGAACCCATGACTGAGTGTTGATGGTAAGACGGTGGAGGCTGCGGTGCACGAAGGAGACGATGGGTGCGGTTATGGAAACAAAATTCGGAGGCCATAGAAACGATGAGAACAATTCGATTTGGGGAAACTTTGATTAAGGTGGAGAAACTGTCAGCTGTTAGAAAAGGTGGAGAGGAATTATTTCTGTGAACGGAGAGAAGGGGGTATGCTTATTATATAATACGAACAAAGGGAACCACGACAGAAGAGAAAGAACACGCGTTGATCCATTTCAGAAGGCTAAGGACAGGTGTTGAAAGTTGTAGCAAAGGGGAGGCATGTGGTAAAATTCTCCACCATCCAAATTTGAAGTGAGATTTCTAAGGGCTGCAACCAAATATTTAGCAAGATTTTTGGTCAGATATGGTTGAATTTCAAATGTTGGGTTGAGCGGTAAGCAGTTTGAACGAACATTACAAGTGAACGGTGCACAAATTTGAGCGAACGGTACCAGCGGTCGATATACGCTAGATTGGATAACTGTGTTTATTGATTTAAACACGTTACAAGCGTTAACAAATATTGAACGAAAAATACATGAGTTTTATTTTATTATATCAACCGTATATTCAACTATTACCGTTTGAAATAAATTTACACTTAATGGTTCATACAAAATAAATTAATTAACGCCAAATTTTAGAAATTCAACTTTATACTTTGAAATCAACTTTCCAACGGCAAGTCATATTTTAATCAAATTTCAGAATAAAATTTCCAAAGTTTGTTGTTAGATTTTAATATTCAAACAACTCAAAATTTGTTTGTTCTAATAACCGTTCACAATAAAATTACATTTACAGCGAAGGTGGATTATTTTTCCTTATGTAAATAAAATGTTGTTTGCTTTATATATAATGTTATTTTTAACAAAACATTCATATTTAAAAGTAAACTCAAAATTTACGTTAATTCCGGTAAAACGTTTGAATTGAGATCATATTCACCTAAAGCATTTCCGTTGTAAATGGTAAAAATCATGTTCAAAACAAATAAAACCAAATTTCCAAGTCAAACCCAAATCTAAATATTTATTTTAAACATTAAATCTTTAATTTAATTTATATTTTAATCGCCAAAATTTCTGGATTGTTACAGCCTCCCCCACTTAAAGCTTTTCGTCCTCGAAAAGGAGAGGTTGTAGGATTTACTTAAGTAAAACAATTTTTTCTTAAAAATTTATTGAAGTCGAATACTTATCAATTAAAATAAGCTTGAAAATATATCAAATACTTCATAAGAATTTTAAACACAATTAAATTGTAAACTTATTATTTGTGCAAAACTTAAATCATTGTATAAAACTAGATAAAGGAATTTGCTATATTTCAAAATCATAAATTTCAAGACATTTGAAAGCCTCAAATGATTTCTCCGAACTTAGAATCCCATTTTCGTTCAAACCATAGAAATACTACATATTTCTTTCATATAAAGAATCATACTTCACTTTGGGATTTCAAAACCAAAATCACTTTTCAAAACTTCAAACATATTATGATAAAATCATATCAACAAATATGTTCCATTTCCTCAAGAAGTTTTTCCCCTATGACAAGGTCACTAGGGACGACCTATCGCACGAAATAGTATATATATATATATATAAATGAAGTCTTTCCGGACCCCTAGAGCAGACCATCACTAAGGACTCTTCAAATCCTAAATCACAAACCCTTTCTTTAGTCACGGGTTATTCAAATCCATGTTACATATCTGTAACGACCGGGAATTTAGCTCGATCCGAATCGATCGTTAAATCGACCAAGACCGTTCGAGAACCCCTGATCGTTTGAGAACACGATAAATCAGAACGCGAACAGAAGAACATTTCATTGTTAATCACAACAATTCATTAGATTACAAGAATATACAGAGTATGAATCAAATAATATACATTACAAAATATCAGAGATTACAATACATTACATAGTAGCGGAAAATAATACAATACATAACTAGAAGTAATACACGGATACAGAGCTTTCCGAGTATCATTCCAGCTGTAAACCAGGTTCCTGTGAATATAAATCTGCAAAACCAAAACTACTAGCTGCCCATGCGGAAAATAGGGGCACTCAGGGTTTAGGTTAAAACAATAAACTCCAGGTCAGTCATGCGACTAGTGTGAGAACTAAAACATTTATTTATCTTTATTTTAAAGTTAGGTAAATCAAGGGACCACGCCGTATAACACGGAACGGGTTTCCTCCTAAGAACACCAGTGCATAAAACAAACAGCGCAATGCTAAATAAAGAACAATGAAGCTATTATAAGACCCAGGTCCCATCACACAATTCAACGCAAGCCGGAGGATAGGGTTTTTACCTTATAATAGCCAAAGAATGCTTGATACGCTAAATTTCATCTTTTGATTCTTAATCAGACTCCAACCGTAAATTAGTAAGAGAACGATTCCCTAAGTTTTAACCCCGAAGGCTGAAACCAACATCAGACCAATACCCAGAAAACCACCCATCTTAGCTCGTTTTCAGTTAGTTTTTGATTTTATATACAATCATAAATATCAATCATAGACGGCATGGGTACCATATATCATGTCGCCAATACTAGGCTCTACAATCAAAATCGCAAAGTCACGTATTTGGAGATTGGATTTCCATCTATGAACCGAGGCAAGGGATCGTCCTCACCGGCTTTGAGACTCTCTAGCCCGAGCCTCAGGGTCAGAGCGCATCGACCCTTGGAGCGACAGGGCCGGTCCACCGATGTGGATTAAACTTAAATCCTGAACACTGCGTTTCGATCGCCCTTTGGGGCGTAAATGAGCCAACGAATGACTCCATCAGCTTCACATAGTCACTGATATATCCAAGGAGCCTCGCAACAGCAACAACCACATAAGTCAAACTCGTCAGGGCGTGTCAAACCACTGATGCCACTTCTAACTAGAAAGAAACGCATGTCCTCCCTTAGGTCCTCTCCCGTTTCTGGTTCACAACCGGGGTGTGAGGCTCGCGAATCAACGCTACACAAAGCTATGCCACATAGGCGGTGCTTTGATCATCAACACAAGACTCTACTTTTCAACAGAAGCCTTGATCATTTGCATTTTAGTATGCCACATAGGCAAACCACTCTATGCAACCGATACAGAATGAAATCCAATGTCAGTAACACAGTCCATTTACAAGTTCATTCTGAGTCTGAACGAAACCGGAGGAACCTTATTCCTCACATATCCATTGATCTCCAAGTACGTCTAGACGACCACTAACTGATTCTCTCCTCTTGGGTGTACGGTCCAATTAAAATCATCAGTAATTATCCAAACGACGTGAAGACCTCCGGTCTTCAACCACCGTCTTCATCTTCGACTAATCGTCGAATCAGTTATTCAGAATGGGATAAACCCGGTCTTTCTGAATAACTCGCGTATATAATAGACAAGTGTTACACAAACACAACATACGCCTCATTCCAATTCATCAGTCACTAACCGTAAATTAGCAAGAGAATAATTCCCCAAACATTAACCCCGAAGGCCGAAACCAACATCAGATCAATACCCAGGAAACCATTCTTCTTAGCTAACCTGCAGTTAGTTTCTAAATTTCACATTCTTAGGGAAAGGTTCCCATTAATTTTATCAAAGATAAATTCCTTAAATTTACTCTTTAATCTTCTTTTGAATATCAATTCAACTAGTCGGGATTAGCGAACCACACCAAAGTAATCATTTATTTTATTTCCCAATCCCAACCTATTCATACCATCAAGTAAAACTGGTCAAACTTCATATCTAACACCATGGTGTTATCGGTAAATTCAATTACCATTTCACGTTCAAATCTAATTAAAGATTTAACTATCGCCTGGAGCAAAACTGGTGATACTCCATTCTCGGTCTTTTCAATCTAATTAAAGATTCATTAAAACTCCACTTAGTTTTAATCTTTAACTGGGTTAAAGAATAAAAGTCATCTAAGATACGGTTCACGATAAACCCAAAATCACATTCCATTCTATCAGCCTTTAACCGTAAAATAGCAAGTGAGCAATTCCCTAAGTATTAACCCCGAAGGCCAAAACCAACATCATATCAATACCCAAGAAACCATTCAACTTAACTAATCTCCAGTTAGTTTCTGATTTTCTTAACTCAGTTGGGTCTAAGAACAGTATTATTGAAGATACCGTTCACGACAACCCAAAATCACATTCCATTAATCATCGGGTTAAAGAACAAGTGTTATTTAAAACATTGTCCACGATAAACCCAAAATCACATTCCATTCTATCAGCCTTCAATCGTAAAATAGCAAGTGAGCAATTCCCTTTTTCAAATTCAATTTATTTATTTCAAAAATAAATTGATTTTAATTCTAGTTCAAAACTAGTTCATTTCGATAAAAATCTATTTTTATCTTTTCAAATATGGAATTTTTCATCCCAATCCTTCACAAATCATTTCTTATGATTTTACACAGATTATTATTATTATTATTAATTTTAGCAAGGCCCGTACAGTCGATTTCCATCAACGGCCATCGAACAGCACTTACAGCGACCTTTTCCAAATTTGATTTGGATATAATTCCAAATCCAACTGTTAGATTTCTAATTTCTAATATTCGTTAGAAAGCTCTTTTCGATACGAACCCAACGGTTTCGGTTTTAGGAGAATCCGACGGTCGGATCTTCCCTAATATTCATTCGAAGTCAATGGCGAAATTCGCAAACTGCCGCGGCGCAGCGCGTTCTATTCAGGCCATTATATTATATATATATATAATATATATATAATGTATACTTCGTTGATTTCCTTTCGAAACAAATTTTATAGATCGTTTTAAATTCATTTTCAAAACGATTTCAACTTCCTTTTCAAATTCAAATCAAGATTGAATTTTTCAATATAAATTCATTTTAATTTCATTTCAAATCAATTTCAATTTAATTTGAATTTCAATTCATTTCAGTTTAATTTGAATTTCAATTCATTTCAATTTAATTCGAATTTCAATTCAATTCAGTTTAATATGAATTTCAATTCATTTCAATTTAATTCGAATTTCAATTCAATTCGAATTTCGAAATCACTTTCAATATTCATTGAAAAATGAATAAAATCGATATAAATATCGTACACGACAAAATGGCGTCAACCTAATCAACACCGATTTTATTCAACACATGAATATTTTTTCTATTCAACACATGAATATACATATTTTCAATTCAACACATGAATTTACTTTCTATTCAACACATGAATTTATTTTCTATATTGGAATGAGGCTCAATCAATTACCATATAATGTTAATTATATGGATTTTCTACAACACATGTATATAATAGCAACGATAAATAATCAACCGTCATCCAGAGTGCACCACACAACTGCATATCATTAAATACAAATAATTAACGCTTACACAGTCTGTCAATCCATCGATTGACATACAACTAAACAATCGGGATTAGTGTACGTCAAATATCGTCCCAATACCCGTGTGGGGTTTCAAATCAACTAACACATATTTTATTTGTGCAGTTGGGTGATGTGTAAAATTTATTGTCCCAATTAATATCAGTCAAATCAGTGTATATAAACAAATCGTCCGATTTGTTTATAAATATTTATTTTATATACACGTTAAAAATCATATTTTTAACTATAAAGTATTTTCCACTATAAAATATTTCATTTCATTCCACATCACACAATCAAATTTCACAACATAGCAATTAAACAAACAAGCCATCCATGGTCTGTGGACGACGGGTGTCGGGTGCTGCTAAGCACTGTCTGCATCCTAGTATACATTTCAAACTAGAAATTAAAATAAAAGTGAGGAGTTCTCACCATTGGGATCCACTCCGCCATTCTCTATTTCTGAACGGTTTGGATTTGTATTCGTTTCCAGTTCGTTCCATCGCAGCCTGTTTCAAACGATTTTTATATTAAACATCACATTTTTATTTCAATGCTAAACGAATAAAAATCACATTTCTATGTTGTTCAGTTATAAATAAAAATAATATTTTTATACTGTTCAGATATAAATAAAAATCCTATTTTTATATGCTAAAATTTATATTTCAAAAGCCATGTATATTTATATTTCAAAAGAACACATTTTTATTTCAAAGTTTTTATATTTTAAAAACAGAATTCCTTTTCTTTATTCAAAAACAATTCGTTTTCTGTATTCAAAAACAAGGATTTTTATTTTCAAATCAATTCGACATATATATTCAAAACTTTACAATATATATATTTTCTAAACTTTACGATATATATATTCAAAACTATACGATATATATTAAAAACTATTTCTATATATTTTTAAAATTGCATTTCTGGTATACTCTAAAAATCTGAATTTATATATGTTAAAAACTGCATTTCATATATACTCTAAAAATCTGAATTTATATATGTTAAAAACTGCATTTATAAAGGTTAAATATGGAATTCAAATAATGCATTCTATATATTTTAAACTAATATAAAGAAAAATAATATTAACCTGGAACAGCGAACCCATGCTCCTGGACTAGGGTCCCAGATTGCGTCGCCTCTGGTTAGCCGGAAGTCGATCGGCCATGCTCACCTCACGTGCCGGAGCGCCAACTCCAACCGCCTTCAACCGCTCGAAGCTCGATCCCCCCAGTACCACAGAAATCGACGGCGAACGGTGGCACTTCGTGCCCTGTTTCCTCCCAAAATACGCAGCTAGAAATCATCTTCCAAGCGTGGATTTGAAGATCCCTAGATGTAGATCGATTTCGTTTTTGAAGAAGGTTGAATTGATGAATGGATAAGAAAATCAGACGGGATTTGATTTGGAACGAAAATCACCGTCCATCGAAATAGAACGGAGGCGTGATATGGTTTGACCGCTAATTCCCCTTTGACTAGGGTTTGACAGTAAAGTGAGGTTATTTATATTATTCTAAATAATATTTTATTCATTTAATTTTGTAATTAATTCGTTTCACATCTGAACTCTAATTAAACTCCAACGACTATCGCCTCTAGCCAAATACCCCTATTCCGAACACAATGGGATATGTTTCGTAACTCAATTTAGCTGTTACGATCAGTTTTTCTTCAAATTAAAACATAAATCAATATATATTTAATTTAAACGCACATTTTAATTTACCGGGGCCACATACGAACTCTAAAAATTCCTGAAAAATTATTTCTAGCTTCGTATTGATGATACGGTCCTAACAAAACTAGTTTCATCGAATTCTGTGACCGTTTGAAAAATGGCCATTTTCCAGTCAATTAAAATCAACTGAAACTATTCAAACGCGTTTTCCTTTCACATATTAACTTCAAAAATTACGAATTTTGAAACCTAGCAATAATTTGACATCGCAGATCCAACAAAAGTAGTTTCGTCGAAAACCGAGGTCGTTTGCAAAATTTCCATTTTTAAGGGCCAGAATTCCATAGCAACTATTCTGAATTTTCAACTGGACGTAAATTTTATCCCCGCTATGAAATTTCAATTTTTCGGATTCATTGGAAAGATATTCTCAAACAGATTCTAATATTTTTTGTTTCGCCAAAATCCGGTTTATTTTGAATCCTGTACATTCATTTGAATTTTGAAATCGAATTATCGAACTACCGCGCCAATTTCAATTCCTTTTATATTTATAAATATTTATATTCTAACGACGACGTATATAAATATATACGTTCTAATTCTATTCAAAATAAATTTATTGTCGTTATTATTTAAAATAATTCATTTTAAATAATCAAAATTCGCTAAAATTGCCAAAATAAAAATTCTAAATTGGCCCAAATTTCCGGGTTATTACAATCTCCCCCACTTAAAACTTTTCATCCCCGAAAAGGAACAAAACCGAAAGCTGTTTCACAAATCAACTCAACTTTCATTGTTTTCTTTACGGCTTAAGTTCTTCAACTTTTCACTTTCTAAGAACTTTTCAAATTTTTCAAAAAAATTGGCTAACACCCTAAATTTTCGAAAATTTTCGCCATAACCTCCCCTGCACCAGGGACTTTGGGATATTTCATATAGCTTCCTATGGCCTTCTTCAATCCAAAAGAAAAAGAAAAAACCAAGCGGCTAGCCAATCAGCTAATAAAATCATCCAAACCCAAAGAAATACAATAAATATGTACCTATTTGACGGGCAAACAATTTTATTCCTCTTCTTTAGCCTCCTTGCTATGACCTGTCCAATGTAAGTACATGTATATGCATGCAAATGCGACAAATTTTCAATACAATTCACTATTTGATAAAATTTGGCTAAATGGTTCCACTTTAATTAATCAAACAATAATCAAACAACACAATCAGCAATCAATTAGTTGATTAGCTTTTCAAATTCATAACTTTGACAAATCAAAAATCGCATTTTTGGTGCCAAATCACAACAATAGGCCCTATCTAATTTTGGTTCTCACACCAGTCTAATGGAAATATATTGATATCCCACTTTCGACACTCAAAAACAGACTACTGATGCCGTACGTCATCAGTAGAATCATGCCCGGGCGACTAGAGTGTGATTCTATATCTATCCAGTATATTAAAACTTCGAATACACGCTAGCTAGGCATATACACAAAATCTTTATATACTAAATTGTCTAAATCAATTTAAAATAAATATTCAAATACGTATAATACGATCTAAATTTCAAAACAATTTTTTTTTCATTTTTATTTTAAAAATATACTCTTTACACTCGTTCTAGGATACTACTGATCCTATCTCTAACGAGTTATTCTCATTGGATATTGCTAATCCAATCTCCGATGAATTCTTTCGTATGGTTCTAACGTGTCTTGTTGTCGAGCCTTGTAAACCAAAGCTCTGATACCAAATGAAGTAGCCCGACGAAATCCAGTAGGCTTTGCAACCATCCCTTCATCCCCCAAAGCAGCAAGTAAAACCCACCGTGGCTTCCAAGTGGTCCCCCAGTACCTTGTTTTACGGCGACCCTCTCGAGCCTCCTGGCCACTGCCTAACCAATCCTCAACAGGGACATGTAGGGGTAAGAGTCTCCCGTTCACCACCAAACCGCGAAGTGAGAACCTCCTATCATGTGTACCCAGCCTACTCAGGGCCGACAACAAGAACTGGTGATACTCCATTCTCGATCTTTTCAATCTAATTAAAGATTCATTAAAACTCCACTTAGTTTTAATCTTTAACTGGGTTAAAGAATCAATGTCATCTAAGACACGGTTCACGATAAACCCAAAATCAGATTCCATTTTATCAGCCTTTAACTGTAAAATAGCAAGTGAGCAATTCCCTAAGTATTAACCCCGAAGGCCGAAACCAACATCAGATCAATACCCAAGAAATCATTCAACTTAACTAATCTCCAGTTAGTTTCTGATTTTCTTAACTCAGTTGGGTCTAAGAACAGTATTATTGAAGATACCATTCACGACAACCCAAAATCACATTCCATTAATCATCGGGTTAAAGAACAAGTGTTATTTAAAACACCATTCACGATAAACCCAAAATCACATTCCATTCTATCAGCCTTTAATCGTAACATAGCAAGTGAGCAATTCCCTTTTTCAAATTCAATTTATTTATTTCAAAAATAAATTGATTTTAATTCTAGTTCAAAACTAGTTCATTTCGATAAAAATCTATTTTTATCTTTTCAAATATGGAGTTTTTCATCCCAATCCTTCACAAATCATTTCTTATGATTTTACACAAATTATTATTATTTTTAATAATTTTATCAAGGCTCGTACAGTCGATTTCCATCAACGGCCATCGAACTGCACTTACAGCGACCTTTTCCAAATTTGATTTGGACATAATTCCAAATCCAACTGTTACTAATTTCTAATATTCTTAGAAAGCTCTTTTCGATACGAACCCAACGGTTCCCGTTTTAGGAGAATCCGACGGTCGGATCTCCCGCAATATCCATTCGAAGTCAATGGCCGAAATTCGCGAACTGCCGCGGCGCGACGCATTCTATTCATGCCATTATATTATATATATATATATATAATATATATAATGTATACTTCATCGATTTCCTTTTGAAACGAATTTTATAAATCGTTTTAAATTCGTTTTCAAAACGATTTCAACTTCCTTTTCAAATTCAAATCAAGATTGAATTTTTCAATATAAATTCATTTTAATTTCATTTCAAATCGATTTCAATTTAATTTCAATTTAATTCGAATTTCAATTCATTTCAGTTTAATTCGTATTTAAATTCATTTCAATTTAATTCGAATTTCAATTCAATTCAGATTAATTCGAATTTCAATTCATTTCAATTTAATTCAAATTTCAATTCAATTCGAATTTCGAAATCACTTTCAATATTCATTGAAAAATGAATAAAATCGATATAAATATCGTTCACGTCAAAATGGCGTCATTCTAATCAACACGGCTTTTATTCAACACATGAATATATTTTCTATTCAACACATGAATATATATTTTCAATTCAACACATGAATTTACTTTTTATTCAACACATGAATTTATTTTCTATATTGGAATGAGGCCCAATCAATTACCATATAATGTTAATTTTATGGATTTTCTACAACACATGTACATAAAAGCAACGATAAATAATCAACCATCATCCAGAGTGCACCACACAACTGCATAATCATTAAATATAAATAATTAACACTTACACAGTCTGTCAATCCATCGATTGACATACAACTAAACAATCGGGATTAGTGTATGTCAAATCTCGTCCCAATACCCATGTGGGGTTTCAAATCAACAAACACATATTTTATTTGTGCAGTTGGGCGATGTGTAAAATTTATCGTCCCAATCAATATTAGTCAAATCAGTGTATATAAACAAATCGTCTGATTTGTTTATAAATATTTATTTTATATACACGTTAAAAATCATATTTTTAACTATAAAATATTTTCCACTATAAAATATTTCATTTCATTCCACATCACACAATCAAATTTCACAACATAGCAATCAAACAAACAAGCCATCCATGGTCTGTGGAAGACGGGTGTCTGGTGCTGCTAAGCACCGTCTGCATCCTAGTATATATTTCAAACCAGAAATTAAAATAAAATTGAGGAGTTCTCACCTTTGGGATCCACTCCTCCATTCTCTATTTCTGAACGGTTTGGATTTGTATTCGTTTCCAGTCCGTTCCATCACAGTCTGTTTCAAACGATTTTTATATTAAACATCACATTTTTATTTCAACGCTAAACGGATAAAATCACATTTTTATGTTGTTCAGTTATAAATAGAAATCATATTTTTATACAGTTTAGATATAAATAAAAATCCTATTTTTATATGCTAAAATTTATATTTCAAAAGCCATGTATATTTATATTTCAAAAGAACACATTTTTATTTCAAAGTTTTTATATTTAAAAAAAAGAATTACTATTCTTTATTCAAAAACAATTCGTTTTCTATATTCAAAAACAAGGATTTTTATTTTCAAAACAATTCGACATATATATTCAAAACTTTACAATATATATATTCTCTAAACTTTACGATATATATATTCAAAACTATACGATATATATATTCAAAACTATTTCTATATATTTTTAAAACTGCATTTCTGGTATACTCTAAAAATCTGAATTTATATATGTTAAAAACTGCATTTTATATATACTCCAAAAATCTGATTTATATATGTTAAAAACTACATTTATAAAGGTTAAAAACTGAATTCAAATAATGCATTTTATATATTTTAAACTAATATAAAGAAAAAGAATATTAACCTAGAACAGCGAACCCATGCTCCAGGACTAGGGTCCCAATTTGCGTCGCCTCTGGTTGGCCGGACGTCGATCGGCCAGGCTCACCTCACGCGCCGGAGCGCCATCTCCAACCGCCTTCAACCGCTTGAAGCTCGATCCCCCCAGCACCACGGAAATCAGCGGAGAACTGTGGCACTTCGTGCCCTGTTCCTCCCAAAATACGTTGCTAGAAATCATCTTCCAAGCGTGGATTTGAAGATCCCCAGATGTAGATCGATTTCGTTTTTGAAGAAGGTTGAATTGATGAATGGATAAAAAAATTAGACGGGATTTGATTTGGAACGAAAATCACCGTCCATCGAAATAGAACGGAGGCGCGATATGGTTTGACCACTAATTCCCCTTTGACTAGGGTTTGACAGTAAAGTGAAGTTATTTATATTATTCTAAATAATATTTTATTCATTTAATTTTGTAATTAATTCGTTTCACATCTGAACTCTAATTGAACTCTAACGACTGTCGCCCCCAGCCAAATACCCATATTCCGAATGCAATGGGATATGTTTCATAACTCAATTCAGCTATTACGATAAGTTTTTCTTCAAATTAAAACATAAATCAATATATATTTAATTTAAACGCACATTTTAATCTACCGGGGCCACATACGAACTCTAAAAATTCCCGAAAAATTATTTCTAGCTTCGTATTGACGATACGGTCCTAACAAAACTAATTTCATCGAATTCTGTGACCGTCTGAAAAATGGCCATTTTCCAGTCGATTAAAATCAACTGAAACTGTTTAAACGCGTTTTCCTTTGCCACGCTCACATATTAACTTCAAAAATTACGAATTTTGAAACCTAGCAATAATTTGACATCGCGGATCCAACAAAAGTGGTTTCGTCGAAAACCGAGGTCGTTTGCAAAATTTCCATTTTTAAGGGCCAAAATTCCATAGCGGTTATTCTGAATTTTCAACTGGACGTAACTTTTTATCCCCGCTATGAAATTTCAATTTTTCAGATTCGTTGGAAAGATATTCTCAAATAGATTCTAATATTTTTTGTTACGCCAAAATCCGGTTTATTTTGAATCCTGTACATTCATTTGAATGTTGAAATCGAATTATCGAACTACCGCCCCATTTTCAATTCCTTTTATATTTATAAATATTTATATTCTAACGATGACGTATATAAATATATACGTTCTAATTCTATTCAAAATAAATTTCTCGTCGTTATTATTTAAAATAATTTATTTCAAATAATCAAAATTCGCTAAAATTGCCAAAATAAAAATTTTAATTGGCCCAGATTTCCGGGTTATTACAATATCAAATCATTTAAAACCCCGAAGCTATAACTTGTTTCGCACCAATAATTCGCAAATACTTTCAATCATTGTATTTTTTTGTCTTTCGAACATTTCAAATGTTGGGATTTCATAATGGAAATCAAAAGTTATGTCCAGTTTAAAATTCAGAAAAGTCGCTGTAGAATATATATATATTTTATATAATATATTGCCCTTAAAAACAGCCATTTTACCAACGACCTCCGTTTCGATGAAACCACTTTTGTTGGGTCCGGAATGTCAAATTATTGCTAGATTCCAATTTTCATAATTTTTGGGATTAATATGTGAGCGTGACAAAAGAAAACGTGTTTTGACTATTTCAGTCAATTTGGATCAACCAGAAAATGGCCATTTTTCAAACGGTCTCCAAATTCGACGATATTAGTTTTGTTAGAACCGTATCGTAAAAATAAAGCTAGAAATAATTTTTCTGGAATTTCTAGGGTCAGTATGTGGCCCCGATAAATTAAATTGTACGTTTAAATTAAA
This sequence comes from Allium sativum, assembly GCA_030737875.1. NCBI lineage: Eukaryota > Viridiplantae > Streptophyta > Magnoliopsida > Asparagales > Amaryllidaceae > Allium > Allium sativum. The sequence goes on along the minus strand of CM060915.1, from coordinate 582,280,263 downwards.
TATAAATTGATTTATATATAAAATTAAACAAAAACTGATTGTAACAGCCGAATTGGGTTACGAAACATGTTCCATTATGTCCGGAATGGGGTATTTGGCTGGGGGCGACACTCGTTGGGTTTGATTTGGAGTTTTTGTCAACATACGGATAATTTTGGAAAATAAATATATTTAAATAAAATAAAATACGCTATAAATACACCATACACCGTATACCATATAATTCCAAAACCCTAGTTCTAAACCAAGCCAGCCTCCATTCACAGTTTCAATGGCTGAGAAACTCCGAACTTATTCCCTTTTGTTCCTGAAAACCAATCAATAAAATTTTAATTTCCCTGAAGCAAATATAAAAGCTTAACGAGCTCTTTGATGTGGACGGTCATGATCGTTCATTATGTTGTGAACTGGGAGGAATCGCTACGTAAAGTGCGGCGCTCGAACCCAAATTGGAGGCGGCTGGGATAATCGATCTCGACAAGATTCTCGGTGATGGTAGACCTCACGATGGCGCTTAGGGTGGGCTAATTGGATGGTGCTCTGATCGAGCCATGGGTGGTGCGTTGGTGAACTTCGAAGGCCGCGATGGGTTTAAACAGGAAGACAATGTCCAGACCGTTAAGGAAGAAAGGTTAATCACTAACTAAATTAATTAATTAGTCAAGTGATGTTAGTTAATAATATTAGTTTAAACAGAGAAATGTCTTTAAGGTAAAGATTAGAATTGTTTTAAAAAAATAATACTGATCACAGAATTGTTTTAAAAATATAACATTGATCACAGAATTGTTCTAAAAAAACATTGATTATAGATTTGTTTTAAAAATAACATAGATTATAGATTTGTTTTGAAATATAAAAAAATGATCTTTGTAAATAAAAAGAACTTCGCTTTGTAAATAAAAAGAGCATTGTTTTATAAAAAGAAAATAGCGTTGTTTTGATAATATAAACAACATGATTTGTTTTCAAATATAAATAACATAATTTGTTTTTAAATATATAAATAATATGATGTGTTTTTAAAATAAAGTTAGCATTGTTTCAAAATTAAAAGGTAATGTTTTGAAAGACAAAATAGAACATCGTTTTTGTGAACAAAAGAATATCATCGTTTTTGCGAATAAAAGAATAACATTGTTTTTATAAATAAAAGATCTTTTAGCACAGTGGTTAGTGTGTGGTGTTGCTTTACGGGAGGTCGGGCGTTCGAATCTCGTGGTTGTCACAATAGGATTCAGTTGGAGATAATAATAATTTATTATTTTCGAATTGAATTGTTTTAAATTAATTATATTCTATCGATATTATATTAGACTTTAAAAATGTTTTTTCCAAACGACCTCCGATTTTGACGAAACCAGTTTTATAGGAATACGTATAATTTAGTTTTGCTAGATTTCCAGTTTGGATCCAAACAGAGTTGTTTTATCGGTAGTCGAAATTTAAGGGTGAACCGATGGATAAATTGGAATCTAAATAGCATCGTTTTTGCAAACGAATTCCGTTTTTAACGAAATTAGTTTTATTAGGACTGTAACGTCAAGTTATACCATGACGCCCATTTTCGTTATTTTTGGAGTTCGTGTGTCTCGATGCGATTTTAACTTTATGGGTCGACGTCAAATAGTGGTACCGTAAAAATAAAAATAATAACGTATAAATTCTTCTCGTTTTCTGCCTACCTCAATTCATTCCCTCCCCATGTTACTTCCATTACTGCTTCATTCCAAAATTTCATTTCAGCACCGACATTTCATTCCAACACCGACATTTCTTTTCAGCAGATATGAAAACAACAGCGCCAACCTTCATATTGTTTTAACAACTAACGCCTAACCTACCGTGTATGATTTGGATTGGACGTTGTATATATCTCTTTTAATCCTTCTATAAATACGTTGGCTTCTCATTACTTCTCCAGCTAACGAAAACCGTTCTTTTCAATTTCCTTTCTGTCGAGACAATCCGAAATGGAAAACACTCCACTCCATTCTTTTATTTCTACCATTTTCTCTCTTCTGCTTAGCTATTCAAACGAAATCCATAATAAAAATATATTCGCAAGCTTCATAGATATTAAACTTAACTTCCCTTCCGACATAAACCTGCAAGTTATTTTCTTTAAATTCGACTCAAAACACATTCTAAATAAACCGCAATCCCAGATTTTAATATAATGCATGGTTGCACTCACGGCGAGTCTTGCATGGACGAAGCTGGAGCTGCGCAGCGGTGATTCAGTGTTGTCAGACGAGGTGTAGAGATGAACTGGCGTGGGGTTTTGTACATGGTTCAAACGGCAACAGAGAAAGTCAAAGGGGTAGTTTGGAGGAGTGGTATTGCGTGCACGGGGATGTGGGGGGGGGGGGGGTGTAAGTGCAAGCAGGAGTAGTAGCAGATGGGAATAAATACACAAGTGAAGTTGTATGTTGGGGAGTTCTAATCGGAAGTCCGGAGTATGAAATGGTATGGTTGTGTACATTTCGAATGCAGTAGATAGAGATGTGGTAGAGTATGCACAGTGTGTGGCGGTGTATAGGGGAGGACATGGTGTTTGACGTGTATATGATTTAGAAGTAGCAGGGTACGATTGCATGGTTCTGTTTTTTTAACGTGGGAAGGTGTTCAACATAGGGGTAGGTTCAACCGCGGCATAATGAAGGAGTAGGTGGCGTTGGTAGTCGGGGTAAAGTGTAGTGCTGTGGCGAAGAAGTGAAAGGTGAGGACTGGAGATTTGCCAGTTGGAAAAGTTCGAATGGGAGCAACATCAATTTTCGAAGTATAATGAGCATGAACTGGAAGGTGTACAGAAAACAAGTAACGAAGATGAATAGTATGACAAAGATGCAAATGGTAGCAGTAATTAATTGATTTTAATATGCCCAACCAAATTATATTTGTGCTAACTGAAACCGTGACTTAAGCTTTTAAAGTGCCCAACCTTGTATTAGTATCCCATAACGTAAGTATACTTTTTGAAATGTCGTATAAAACACACGTTAACTCCTGTAGACAAGGGTATATGTCTGTATTAACGTTTAGTCTAATCTATAACGAATTATTATAGCATAAGAAAAAGAATTCAACAAGAATATTAGGTGCTTGAATTAACTGTTTCCATTATAGAAGCATTATGGCATTAGAAGTCTTTAGACGTTGGATTACTACAAAGACCTTTTTAAACTGTATATATAATTAACACGTTATTTAGATGAACTAATGTAAATAGGAACTGAAGTTAATAATAGATTATTTAGTTTTCATATATATTATATTAAATAGTGAATGCCATATTAAAATTGTAACCATGTTATACAGTAATGGAAATGGATAAAACAAGTGACATCCGTTCCGCACTAACGAGCGTAACATTTTGAAGCTGGTTTGAGATGACCGAAATTTACGCTAAAATTAAATGACTATTTAATTTAACTGTAACTAAACAATTTCGAAAAATGGAAACCCAAGGTGAGTTTAACTCACTCAGTTTATCCCGTTTATATTTTATATAAGCTGGGTTTTTATTTTGTGTGCAGTGTTTGCTAATGGTTGATGAATGGGTGACTGTTTGTTTGTATGTTGAATATTATTTAATATTGATGGATTAAATTAAACGTTTGTTTAATTTAATTAAATCGTTATTTTAACGATTAGATTTCAGACAAGGTAACTTACCTTGTTGGTTACGTTTATAATCGTATAAACGTATTAAATTATCGTTTGATGCTTGATTGGAGGTTATAAATTATTTGTTGACCGTTATTAGTTGAACTGTTTATATCTGTTTGTCATGAATGATAAATTTATTTTCGTATTGAGTTAACCCTTTTTGATGCAGAGAAGGACAGGTTGGAGGAATCCAACTAGATTCCTCAAATATGTTGTTTACTTATATGAACTGTTTAATCGATCAGATTGATTGTTAATTGTTGAACACAAACTCAACACTTGTTTGATATTAACCAATGGGTGATATTGGTTGAGTAATTATCAGCAGATGACATGTAAATGAATCGTTTTGTAGAGATTGGTTTGCCGTCAGGTAAATCAATCGAGAAAGATTATAAAATTTTGTTTATAATTAAAGACATGTTTTGAAATCTATTTTACATAGATCATTTTCTAATGAAGTTATTAAAGGAAATAATAATTATTTCTATCCTGTAATTATAAAGCGGGAATATAAAACGAGACTCGCATGTTAATGAGTTTTGTAAGCAAGTGAGTAGTAATTTAAACAAAATGGTTAAGGGTCGAATTAAATTTTTTCAATAAACAATTAAATAAGATTATTTAATTTGATTAGATTGTTGATTAAATCAATGAAATTATTCAAATTAATTTTATTTATTAATTTTTAAGAAATAACTAAGTGAAAATGGTTAACATAGTAACCTTATTTGAGATAACCAAGTCGACTACTTGCACGAGAATTGATTATTAAAAATTATTTTAGACTGTTCGTTATTATTGAAATTAAATATCATTTTAAAATAACCTTTTTAGAAAGATTATTTATTTTATTTATAGTTGGTAATGAGGGGAACTATGTGATGTAAAGGGTGTTAGACAATTAACAAGGAGTTGATTGCTAAACGAGATTTTTAAAGTACAGTATTAATATGAATTCATAAAGTGACTTGATAGACAAGATTTGAATATATAACAGTGCTTGAAAATTAAACCAAGTTGTTCTGACATATCGAGTTGAGTTTTCTATTAAAATAATAATATTAACTTTTAAAGTGAATAACGTTTGAAAGAAACCAGGGAAAAATGGAAATCGTTATAAAGAGAATTAGTTGAGTAAGACCTTGTTTATAATTAAGAAGGATTTTTAATAAGTTTTGCTCATATTTATATGAGCCACAATTCTGATTTATTAACTGGAAGGAATTTTATAAAAAGGAAAGTTTCGAACAAGATTTACTATGAGTTGGAAGTGAACAGCAGTTTAAGCGGATGGAAATTGATTATTAAAGTGAAAATCTAACGGTAATATCTAAGGATAAGTATTTTAATTATGTTATTTAACTCAAAAGTAAGATCAGTGGTTTTTAAAAGGGATTCTATAATAAATGAAAGTGTTCAAATAGTCATTCGAATTTGAGATTTTGCTGATAAACTTCTACCTATTCCGAAGATAAGAATGTTGTCGACTCAAGGTCTGAGAGGTAAATAAAATTCCCCAACTTGAATGACTTCACATTTATCCAGGAATGGTATTAGTTTAGAAACGATGGTGGTTGAGGTGATTAAAATAATATTTCTGCGAACAATATTTTAAACTATAATTCGAAGAGTTACAAGTTGAATAAACTGATTTGGAAATAAGAAATGAAATGGCGGTATTCTAAATGTTGGAAGATTTAGAAATTTAATTATCAAATGTTAACTTAAGAGGCCAAGTGACGTTGTATACTGAACCAATAAATCCTTTTTATTTTTCTATAGATGATGATTGTTTATTTTTAAAGTTAAATCACCGACTATCAAAATCTGACCAAATCGATTGTTGGTACGGAAAGTCCGTGATTAAATTTATGTTCGAAAACCATTCCGACCAGCAAATACGTAAACGTTGAAGATGAAAGATGTTGATCAAGGTGGAGTAAGTGAAGACTGTGGATCTTCTTAAGTGGAAGAATTGTTGTTGAATTTCCCTGGCTAGCTACCAGAGGTTTGTAAAGTGTGATTCGGTCGTGGTTGAGATTTTGCGGTTTGCAGTGACTACTCGCTACTGATCCATATGGTAATTCAAGGATGTCGTAGGAGAATGCCTTCGGTTTGTCCAGTCCCAGGACAATTTGTATTGACGAATGTCTAACAGAATATCTCCAAAGGAATCACGTACGTTGAATTCTTCAAGCGTACCCTAGTTGGCGACAAAGAAGGGCACTTCTCTTAGCTTAACAACTTGAGTATTTTTGTGGAAATAAATTAGTGATTTCTGGAGGATTTGACGATGTAGCATTCAAAGTGAATGGTAGTGTGCTATCATAAAAAGGTAATTTAAATCTCAAGCCTCATCAACCGGGAAATGACAAAAATGGGCAGGCAGCATGGCTATTTGGGTCACTCCCATTAGGGTGTATAATCATCCATCTAGTGAAAATTAGTTTCATTCTTTAATCTCTTTTCAATTTTGTCCCTTTTCGGGAGACAGATCCTGATCCCAACCGTTGGTGATATACATTCGATACACTCAAGAGAAAATGAGTGGTCGGTCATGTGTGGGTCAGGTTGCAAGGCGTTCTTGTTGAACCCAGTGTATTCCGTTCTAGAGATACATTATCGGCAGGTGGTTCCATACCTTTTCATAGTCGGAATCCAATCTCTAATAAGCGCCCGCGGTTTTGATTGTATACTATATATGTGGAGCGTGAGATGCAAGCGTTTCGCTAGATTGCTATTTATTTGTATTTAGACACTATTATAATATCAGATGATATATCTGATTTTAAAATGTTTTGTGTTATCGTAAGGTAAAACCCGTCTGTATTTATGCGTGGATTTAGTCATACGATTATCCTTTCTTTCGGAAGAGATTTTATCTTTTAAATCAAGTGGGTGTTGTTTATAAATTTAGTGGGTTTCTCACTCTGGTTCACCAAACTGACCCGGTGTTTTGTAAATGCCCGGGTTAGACCGGGTTTTATAGGTTCAGGTCATCGGTTGCTGTAAAGAGACGAGAAGGAAGAGTTCAGAAATATGATGTTATACAGTTTTTATTCCTCTGTGTGTTGTGTATGAGGACAGGTTATTATAAATGTACAGATGTATTAATGTACTCTGATGATTGTACGTATTTTATAAGCTCAAAATGAAAGTTATTTCTATATTATATTTTGTTCCGTAAGACTCTATGTTGTGTTGATTCTTCTTTTTCTTCTATTCTAATATATCTTTCTTTCTTATCTCACCCTCTATTTTCTTTCTATTAACTATCTGGTGTTTCCGATACTTGAGTTTCGGCAAGTAATGTGGGATTTATATATTATTGTCGAAATTCGGGCATCGAATTTCCGCCGGGTCGTTATAGTTTGTTTTGACAGAACATTCATATTGAAATTAAATTTACAAAAAAGAACTTAAAAGTAAATTCCAACTATGTTTAAAATAGATAAAAGTCCAAATTCTATGTTGAGATCCAAGTGTAAATATTTATTTTTAACGTTAAATCTTAATTTAATTTATAGTTTAAACGTCAAAATTTCTAGGTCGTTACACAATGGGACAAGCCAAATCACATAGCCATTAATTGCATAGCATTTCTAAATAATCATATAAGACAATTTGGTGTTGATTAAAGAATATATGCAGGCCAATAAAAGCAGTGTGATTTTGTACATACTGTTTTCGATAGTGTGTACAAAACACTGATTTCCCTTGGTGGAAATCAGTGAGGTCTATACGGACCCTCTCGAATTCTATCGATGGGAACTGGGAGTTTTGTACACATTGTTGAAAAAAGTGTGTACAAACTCAATCTCAATAAAAGGCACATCCGATGAAGTTTTCGGGAAGCTTGTAGAAACTATCCAAAATTTAGTTTAAGGCGATGAAGCTAGGATTCTAAAGTACTTATGTAATATTTATTTGGAGCATGTAGAAGGTTCCAGAAAATTATAGGAATGGTGAAATAAGAACATTTATTTAAGATGTCTAGATCAAAATTTGATCTTTGTGCATTATGGATAATCAGATTACCTTCGTTGGATATACTACTTATGATCTGTGGGTTAACTTACTTTTATTATATAGTTTGAGTGATTTCTACACGTTTCTAAATACTATGTTTATTATGTATATCTTACGTTTTTCTATGTCATTGTTTCATGTATTTCTACGTTTTATGTTTGCTTTGTGCATTTTCCATGCATTACAATTGGTTGTATTTATTCTGTGAATTTCATGTGTAACTTTTTCATTATTCTATTTCATTTTGTGGATTGTATTTTTTTCTAAGGGTTAATTATAGTAGATAGTTGAAACATATACAAGATTAAGTTGAAACATATACAAGATTAAGTTGCATCAATGAGGTTAGATTGTAGATATCAATTATATTCATAACCACCCTAAAGTTCCAGTGAGATTAGTCTGTTGCGAAGCACTGCTGTTTCTTGTTCAAGTTTGGTTGCATATTCTATAGCTCGATGAGGGAATGGGTTATCATTCCATTCACACAACCTACAACTATCTATAGTTAAATTTATTAATTTGTAATTATTTGAAATATCTATTCATATCAAAAGGTAATGTCTATTTATGAAAGGTAATGTCTATTGGTGAAAGTCCGCTACAGTTCCCTAAACAACACCTGTTGAGTATGAATTGACATGTAAGGCTATTATATAAAGCATAATCTTTTGATTTTTTGTATGCAAGGAAATCAAATAATTATGCAATGGAATCAAAACTTCCTTCTTTACCTCACCTCTAAAATTTATATATCTCTTCTCTTTATCAAATTGGTATCAGAGCAAAATTCTCAGTTGCAACTTGAGAACGTTTGGTATGTGGACAGTGGGTGTAGCAACCACATGACTTGTGGGTCTTGATGTAGCTTTTTCGTCTGAAGTAAAACTTGGAAATGGTAAATCCCTCAAAATTTGTGGAAGAGGAGCAATTGCAGTCAAGATAAACAGAGGTGAATCCAACATCATCAAAGATGTTTTCTATGTTCCAGAAATGACTCAAAATTTATTAAATGTTGGGAAGATTTTAAAGAAAAAAATATCAGATGGAGTTCACTAATAATCTTTGCATCATTATTGTCAAGCTAAAGAATCTGACCGTCGAAAAAATCAGGACGAGTTTGAACCAAGTGTTTCCTCACAATCTGCCATTATCTCCAAAAGTTGCTTTGCAAAACACCACAGATGGAGGCCATAATCTTTGGCATTTGAGGTATGGGCATTTGAGCTACAAAGGTCTAAATTTGCTAAAGAAAAGAAAATGGTATTTGGACTTCCAGATTTTCCAGACCAAGAAGGACCATGTAAAGGATGTATTTTTGAAAAAAAATGTATCGGTTACTATTTCCAAAGATATCTTATAAAAGCTAAAGCTCCACTTGAGTTGGTGCATGCCGATATTTGTGGACCGATGCAGACTCCATCTCTTAACAGTTATATATACTTCCTCTTAGTTGTGGATAATTACACTAGGATAATGCGAGTATGCATTCTCAAAAAAAAAAGTTTGAAGCATTTCCAAAAAAAATGGAGTTCATAAGACCTATGGACAGTCAGATGTAAAAATAAAAACTCTCTGCATTGATCATGGGGGAGAATTCATTGGGAAAGCTTGATGGATTATTGCAAAGAGAAAGGAATCTAGAGGCAATTGACAGTTCGATACAACCCACTACAAAATGGTGTTGCCGAGCGAAAAAAATCACACGATTGTGGAAATGGGCCGAAGCATGTGGAAGGAAAAGGACTTCCAAAAACTTTTTATCCAGAAGAGGTAAATGCAGGAATGTAAATTTTAAATAGATCGACAACAAATGAGGTTCCAAATAAAACTCCATATGAAGCTTGGTATCGGAGAAAACCTCAAGTAAATCATTTTAAAGTTTTTGGTAGCATTGCTTACTCTCATATCCGAACTCAACAAAGGGAAAAATTTGACAAAAAGGGAGAAAAAAACTTTATCGGTTATATCAGTAGTCTAAAGGATATCAATTCTTGAATCCAAGGAAAAATAAACTTACAGTTTCTCGAGATGTTATTTTTGATGAAATACAAGCATGACATTGGGGGTAATGGTCAGAATATTGCATATCAGCCAACATCACATTTGTTTTCTCCAAATCAAATTGATCAACCAAGTACGAGTGAAGATGCCATGATCTTAGATGATGACATTTAGAATCGCAGTTGGAGGGGCATGTACGAAAATTTCGAAGCTTAAGAGACATTTATGATTCATGTGATGTTGCATTTTTTGCTAGTGAGCCGCAAGATTACAAAGAAGCCTCTAAAGCAGATATTTGGCAAAAATATATGGATGAGGAGATAGCAAGCATTGAGAAAAACAAAACATGGGAGCTTGTTAATCTCCCTATAAAAAATGTGATTGGAGTGACACTACAAGAACGGATCTACATAGCGATGGCTAAACACCGTCGACGGTCGTCGCCAACCCCCGCCAAAAGTCGTCGCTATATATTCGGACACTAAGCAAATAGTGTCGAGGTTAGTGACAATTATGGTCTCCACTATAGCGACTGCAAGCAACGACAGACATGCCATCTGGACAAACTATTATTCTTTCAACATCCGTCTCTAGCCATCTCTAACCGAGGGTTATACAGCCGTCATAAGTCGTCGCTATGCGTAGCATAACTAGGTAAAACAGCCGTCACCAGCCGTCGCTAATCGTAGCAGAACTGGGAAAAAGCCGTCTCCATCCATCGCTAACCGTAACGTAGAGTGACCTCAAATCCGTCTCTTGCCATTACTAGCCGTCACAAATCTGTATATGTTTTTCTGCTTTTCAGCAGCCATAAGGCCCTTAATCCAAGCCAACTCAAACCCAACCAATCCGCAACTCATATACAATTAATTTCACAATCCATCGCGTCATATATACTCAAATTCACAACATAAACCAACATATATGCTATAAACCAACTCACACACGACTAAATAGCTAATAAACGATAAATAAAAACAATAAACAGTCCAAAAAACAACATCACGTTCACATCAAATATACAAACGAAGTCCAAGTCTGGAAAACAACATCACAAACAACTCAAGTCCACTAGTTTATGTATACAAAACAAGTCCAAAACAAACAAAAAAAGAGGAAAAGTACCCACTCATCCTCTTCCTTGTACTCGTCCTGGTCCTTGTCCTCGTCCTCCCCAATAGCAAGCCCACTCAGCGGCATATGCACATGCTCTTGAAGATATGCAGCAATCCGCTCATCCAGCATGGTCTCGAGCTTGTTCTTCTGAAAATCCTCCAAAGCTGCCACTAGCTGTCGAAGCATGGCAATTTTCTCCTCGTCCTAACGCCTCGTATGGGAGGCTTGAGTCCCCGCTATTTGTAATTATTATATTATAAGCATGACTTAATAAATGTATTGTAAATTCATTATGTACAATTAATACTCAACGTCCAATACAAGATTTCTTTCTATATTATCATTATTTTTCGATCAATAAATCATACATCGTTCTCATCGAATTCTAACTTGTACATAACACATATACATATATTACTTTCATATTCATTAATTTTCAAATTACATGGATTTGAGTATACATAATAATATTTGAATATGTTTAAATATTGCAACACTTTAAACCTTTAGTAGCACTTGGATATGTTTAAATTCTTTAATAAAATGCTAGATTTACCTCGATTTTTCCAAAACCGTAGCGTCTATTCCTGGCAGGCAGGTCGATGATGGTGTCCCAAACACGATTGCACTCCTCTATGTCTGGCTCTTGACCTAACTGCGTTGCTCGAGCATTTAACACCGCCGTGTATCTCTCCTGCGATAGCAGACAATTATGGAATACATTTAATATTCAATTTCAAATTAACAATATGAAATAAAAATTATTATTAATGCTAACCATCGCCCCCATGGGACTTAGCTTCCATCCAGGTATATGAGGTGTTACCCTCCTCGTCGGTCCGCTCGACAACGTGAGTCTGTGTAAACACCTCAGCAAGTGTAGGCTCCCGATGGAGAGTCGACATCTGAAATGACACAATATATATTTGGAATTTATCAATATGATTAAAAAGGTTTAGAACTATCTATAAATGCGATTTATCGCTCGGACCAATTCGCGACGGTGCTATGAGAAGGACTTAGAGCCACCCCGATGCGAAGCAGGATTTTTGAGTCTTTTTGCCCGGTTTCGCTCTGAAAGCTCATGGATATTTAATTATATGATTAATTGATTGATATACAAAATAGAAATTTAAAATAAATTTAATTAACTTACCTTCGTAGTTTCTGTGGTGTTGGAAACCACCATAGACCTCATTGCTCATCCATGGAGGCCTCTTTCCCGCTGCTTTTGCCTTGTGTATGTTGCCTATATAATTTTTCCTCATCTTTCAGTTCCATGCGGTGAGGAAAAGATCCATATCTTCTTCCCTGAACCATACAACAACCTATAAATTAACAACAAATTGTATTACATATTACATATTTCATATAATTTTGTAAATGAGAAATATAATTATACTTATAAGAACATCCGCGAGGATGGCATTCCTAATCTGCATAGGACTAACGTCCCCGTGGGGCCACGCCTGTGTTAACCTGGAAATATATGCATTTCTGGATATAGATAAAACAACATCTATAAGAATAATATCAAACCCCCTGCAGAAAGTATGATATTAGCATTTAATAAGTTTTGAAAAATAAACATTTACGAAATTAAAAACTATCATGCAGTCTTGGGTATGAGCTCTACGACTGGACGTAAATCCGGTGATGTACCACTCGTTGCTACCTCTGAACTGTGGGTAGGTCAACGTCTAGGAGGCATATTTGTCACAAACATATTATTTCATATAATAATAACACAAATATCATTAAGCACATCCATTAATCAAATAAACTCATATAACATATATGATCAAATGCAACTACAAGACCCATTTACATAAAAGAAGAAGAACCAGATAATAGTCGACAATATCTCCTTCATGGTAAAGTAAATGTATATATAAACGTACCACATCATATAAGTTTACAACATAGCACATCATATAAAGCATACCATTGTACATCATAGCTCACAACATATTTAAACTTCAAAATATATGTAAACAACTAATGATACAAATAATATTAGTCTTCTTTATGTTCTGATTCAGTCTCAGTCTCATACTCTATATGCTTGTGCTCTATACTCTCAAATGCTTTTATTAAAATATTCGATTCATCATTCAAAGACCCTAAATCTACATCATTAGCAATTATTATTTCATCGTTTTGATTTGCATCCATTTGATACGCTGCATCGTTCAAAATAGCAATCCTCCAAACGTAAATCTTTCCTTTGTTTTAATTACAGCAGACCAATCTGCTTTATCTCTTTTTAAGGACGGATATGGAGCAAAGTAAAATTGTAATGCTTGCTTTGCTAATACAAAAGGATCATACTTATAATAATGTGACGTGTGCTTTATTTCTATAAGCTTATAATCTTTATGCACATTGATTCCAGTCCCGGAACATTGCTGAACTAGTTGCACTTGAATAGAACAACTTTTTCAAAAGGTTGTACATAATATATCAACTCTAAAATCTATGTCAAGGCGCCATAAATGTCTTTTATATGATCTTCTAGATCATCACTACCTTTAACAAATACACCATTGTTACATGTTAATCTGTCAGTACCATGGTCTTTGGTGTTGAATTTAAATCCATTGACGAAGAATATTGGATAAGTCTTAACATTTCTTTTTGGTCCAAGCGCAAGATGTTGCAAACCCTCCTCGTTGACGCAGTTTATTGGATCGTAAACGTACTTCGAGAACCATTTAGCAAAATCTTTACTGAGATCGCCATTTGGATTTTCTGATTCGTAAATACTGCAAATATAAATGATTTTGTTACTAGCTAACAACTGATGTACACACAACTGTAATAAAGTTAAAAATTTAATACCTAACAAATGGTGCAACTTCAGCACGATTTAGAAGAACATATGTATGTGTTATATGGCGATCTCTATCATCTAACCATATTTCTACACATTTTCCAGAAGAACGTTCATGTTGTCTAAAAACAAATAACATTGTCGTACAAAAATTGTGTTTCAAGGTTTCATCATTACGAGGACCACTTACAAATGATATGTTCACGTAATCACTGAAGGAATGAGGAAAAAAGAACAAGCTTCTTCTTCAAGACAAGATTTGCAAATCGAGTCTCCAACTCGTGCTTTTTGTCATACTTTTTTCTTCAGATGATTCAACTACCTAATATAAAATTAATTCAATTTATATGCACTAAGGTCACTTTGAATTGTAAGCATAAATTTTACTAATATTACCTCTCAAAGGGATACATCCATTCATATTGCACTGGACCTTGAAGAATTGCTTCGGATGGAAGATGAATAGGTAAATGCTCCATTACATTAAAAATCCTTGAGGAAAGATTTTGTCCAATTTGCAAATTAATAACGGAATTTCTACTTTAAGTTTATGGAGACGATCAATTTTTAACGTTGCCGAACAAAGCTGTTTATAGAATAGGCTCAACTCTATTATAACACCCCACACTTTTACAGGCAACAATTCTTTGAACACCACTGGTAATAAATATTCATCGTGATATTACAATCATGACTTTTCATCCCACTCAATTTATTGTTTTTACAGTCAACACATCTACGGTGATTAGAAGAAATCCCGTCCGGACATTTCAGCCCCTCAACCCATTTCTGTACAAGCTTTATTTGTTTGTTATCTAGTTCATAGCACGCTTTGGATTTTTTATTGTCATTGGGCTTCATATGTAGTTCTGGACATTTACAATATTCTTCTATGTTAAGTCTCGAATATATATCATCCTTTGTTTTTCCATTGACATTCAAAACAGTATTAAACACGTTATTAAATACAATTTTTTTCATTGTGCATAACGTCGATATTATGTCGAAGTAGGAGATCTTTCCAATATGGTAGCTCCCAAAATATACTTTGTTTACACCAATTATGAATGTCAAATTTACCCGGAATTTTTGTCTGTTCTCCAGTCTCATGTATCTTGGGATAGTCCTTTACAATATCATATATTTCTTCACCTGACCAAATTTTGGGTGCTTGCGGAGTCATTTCTCTGTCAGCTTTAAGGTTTTTTTATCTCTTCTAAAAATATGATTGACATGCAGAAAACAACGGTGACAATCAAACCACGAATGCTTCCTTCCATACCGTAAGAAAAATGCTTCTTTCATGTATAAAGGACAAGATAGACGACTGGTCGTACTCCAACCTGAAAGCATCCAATATTTTGGAAAATCAGTAATCGTCCATAACAAAGAACCGAACAAACGGATTTTTTTAAATGTCGTATGTTTCAACTCCTTCATCTCATAGTGTTTTCAATTCTTCCATTAATGGTTATAGATAAACATCGATGCCTTGTTTTGGATCATTAGGAGTAGGACAGACAACAGTGAGAAACATATATGGAATTTTCATCCACAGAGGTAAATTATAAGGAGTAACGATAATAGGCCAAGATGAATATTTACTAACAAACTAAGAAAGTGGTGAAAATCCATCTGTACATAAACCAAGTTTGACGTTTCAGCTCTCTGCGGCAAATGTATGATACGTCCTATCAAAATGTTTCCATGCTTCTCCATCAGATGGATATGTCAAGGTTCCATCATTAAGTGTTCTCACACTATGTCATCGCATATGACATGCAGTGACTGAGGATGCATATAACCTTTGTAGTCTAGGGATGATTGGTAAATAATGCATTCTCGTATACGGAACTTCCTTACCTTTCTTTTTCTAGGTTTATACCTTTCCCCACCACATATTTTACAGTTTCTAAAATTAATATCATCTTTTCAATACAACATGCAACCTTTAATACAAGTATCTATTTTTTGATATGGCAAACTGAAAGCCGACATTAGAGTTTTCACTTTGTAATGACTATCGCACATCAGATTATCGAGTAGCATATGTCTTTTTGAAGCTTATATAACCGCTATAAATGCAGCTTCTATAAGGTTAAATTCTGATTTCATGGTGATGTACTCAGCAGTTAACAAAAATCCAGTTCCACTTTCACAACCATTCTACAATGGCCGCTTAGCTGAAGCCAATAAATAATATTATTTTTTTGGCTTCCGTGTTCGGTTCTTCTCCAATATTGGCATCGTCGTCGTCAACTTGACCGGTAGGGAACATTGACCGTGCTGCATCTTCCACCATATCTTCTATTGGATTCGCCATAACTACTTCAACCTCTGACGCTATAGGATTTAAGGCGCAATAAGTTCTCCATGACGATCCCATAAATAATAATTTGGCACAAAACCTGATTACAAATATACTTTAATGATGTCTGGTTTCCAAAACCTCATCAGTTTGCACTTACTACATGGAGAACGAAGCTCCTCGTAATTTCGATTATTAGATACTGCATATCTAACAAATTCATTTACACCATTGTATAAATGTTCTTTCACTAAGCCTTTCATTCTAATTTTAACTTCATACATCCAACTATGGTCAATGTAATAATCGAACATTTTTCTTGATTCAAAAATATATATCAGGGATTTTGATAACACATACATATATTATTATAAAGCCTTTTGGGACTAAAGCTTCTACGAACCCACTGTCATATCTTGAAAGTACATCTCTTCTGCACACTTCTTCTGTATAAGTAGTACTACACTTCTCTTCTCGACAATATTTCATTTTGGATTTCTCAACTAAATGATAAACATTAAAACTTATCTTTTAAAAGTTCCTATTTTATTTTCTTAAAATTTATCCTTCTAATTTATTCAATAAATCGTTATAGTTCAAAACTACCGCACTGCGATTTTTAAAGAAAATTGATTTTGACATAATTCAAAATCTACTTTATGAAATCTAAAATTTTCTTTTCCTTTACGGAACTACAATCCAGCAGATTCATAATATTTGTGTTTTATAGATTTTTGAGCTATATTTTATCATATACACTCTTTTAAAGTTCAAATTGTAAAATTATGAACTACCGCTGTGCGTTTTGTTCGTTTTAATTATATTCTGTTTAAAATTTATTTAATTTGTAACATAGACATTAATAGTGATATAATTTTCAATATGGTTGAAATTAGCACAACACAACATAAATTTATCACGGTATAAATTGTTAACTTTAAAATATATTTTTCTAATAATTCCTATTTCATTTTCTTAAAATAATTCGTTATAGTTAAAAACTACCGCACCGTAATTTTTAAAGAAATTTGATTTTGACATAACTCAAATTCTACTTGATGAAATCAAAAAAAAAAAAAAAAAAAAAAAAAAAACCAAAAAAAAAACCACAATTCAGCAGATTCAGAAGATTCTTGTTTCGGAGAATTTCGACATATATTTTTATCAGATATACTCATTTAAAGTTCAAACTATAAAATTACGAACTGTCGCTGCGCGACGAGTTCGTTTTAATTATATTCAATTTATAATTTATTTAATTAATAACATAGAAATAACGGTGCTTATTCTTCTGATTTTACTTGGAATTTAACATTAGCATCAAACTGTTTTCAAAAAATTTGCCATTACAACGGCGCCATTTGTAGCACCGGAATAATGTCTATGCATTACCTCTTTCCTGACTTGGCTTGCACCATTAACAACAATTTTATCCAACAACGTATAACCAACAACCCCTTTAATACGATTACCAAACCCATATAGAACAATTTCAAACCATATACGGCAACGTATTTTAAATAGTTTTACCCCAACTATTTAAAATTCTCAACACCACTAATCCCAAAAGCAAATGAATCATTACTCATTACAAAACATCGTTACAGTAATAATTAAAGTCAACTACAATTCGAATAATATATCACTAGTTGTTATTATCCTACAGAAATCAACTACATTCACAAAATTTATTAATCGATTTCGAATCGATAATCACCTAAATAGCATTTAAATTGAAAATCTAATTATCTATATTTTAAATTTAATATCAATAATTGATTATCATCTATAAAATAACGGTTCATTAACACATACATACAAAATCAACTAATATATAATATTCATCAGTAAACAACTAAATCCATATTTTAGGGTTTCAATCATTACTAAATCAACTACATTAATTCAACCATCATTATATGATCACATAACATATATATTTAAATCATTATTAACTAATTAATTTAAGAAATTAGGTTAGAAATTATAATGGGGAGTGGAAGCAACAATTACAGGCGGAGAGGGGAGGAGGCAGAAGGCGGCAGAGGACAGACAACGGTGGTAGGGGACACCAGGCGACGACTCTGATTGGAGAGGGGGGATGGCGGCATGCGACGGAAGTAGGTTTTTTTTTTTTTTTTGAAATGTCGAGCTGGGTGGATGAGGAATGAGAAATTTTCCTATAGGCTCGCGGATTTATTCATTTTGAATTACGGTTAGCAACGGCTAGTGATGACCTCTTTTTTTTAACCGTCACCAGCCGTCTGACTTGCATCCGTAACTAATCTGCGAGTTTCTAATAGTGTGAATTGGATCTATAAAACCAAACTGAAGGACGATGGCACGACTCATAAGAACAAAGCTCGCTTGTTGCAAAGGGATATTTGCAGCAACCAATAATTGATTCCAATGAAACATTTGCACCTGTTGTTCGAATGGAAACCATTCAAATTGTTTCATCTCTTGTCGCACAATTGGAGTTGCCTGCTTATCAATTGAATGTCAAATTAGCATTTCTCAATGGAGATTTAAAAGAAGAGGTGTATATTCAATAACACAATGGATATATTGTAGAAGGAAAGAAGATAAAGTCTATCATTTCAAGAAAGCATTATATGGGCTGAAGCAAGCACCTCTTGCATGGAACATCAAGATTGATAGTTATTTTTTTCTTCAGAGTCCAAGTGAAGCTTCATTATACATAAAGAAAGGTGTGCATGATTTTCTCATTGTATGCCTTTATGTTGATGATTTAATTTACATGAGAACTAATCCATCTTTGGTGCAAGAATTCAAAGAAGATATGAAGAGAAAATTCAAAATAACTGGCTTGGAAATTATGAAGTTTTTTCTTGGGATCCAAGTTCGTCAATCTAAAGGAGATATTTTCATTTCTTTAAAAAATAATACCTTGATGAAGTATTAAAGAAATTTCAGATGAGCAGTTGTAAACTAATCATAACTCCACTGGTAGTAAACGAAAAATTGCAACTAAATGATAGAGCAACAAAAGTCAATGCAAAATTTTACAGGAGTTTAGTCGGCTCTTTGATATACTTGACAAATACAAGACCGAACATTGTTTATCCAGTCAGTCTTATCTTAAGATTTATGCATGATCTAAGCAAACTACACTTTTCCACAGTAAAAGGAATATTACGATATCTTCAAGGTACGAGGAAATTAGGGATGAAATATGTTAAGGAAAAAGAAACAAATCTTGTTGGATACACTGATAGCGATTGGGATTGATCGATTGATGACCGCTAAAGTACATCAGGGTACGCATTTTGCTTGGGTTAAAAAATAATAGACTGTGTCGCTCTCATCAGCATAAGCTGGATATATTGCTTCCTTTGAGGCAGTTTGGTTAAGAAGAATTCTAGGTGATGTTGAGCAAAAGCAACATATACCTACTACAATTTTTTATGACAATATGTCTACCATTTTCATGACAAAAAATCCTGTCTTCCATCACTATAGCAAAAACACCATATTACAACTTTAATTTTACAACTGTCAACAACAGTCATTTTCTAAAAGTTGTAATAAACATAATTTTAACAACCTTTCTTTTATGACAATTGTAATAGATACTTATTTTTAACAACTCTTATATTAACATTTAAGAATAATAGTTAATATTAAATAATAACTTTGCAAATTTATAATGACTACTTGTTACTATTAAATAATTAATACTTAGTAATTATAAGTCGAAGTTATTTTTAAATAATTACTATTAAGTTATTTAATATCTAGTAATATACACATAATAATTAACACTCGATAATAACTAGGAAGAAATAAGTGATAATTAATAATAACTATTTTTTTGGCGGGGTGTAATTAATAATAACTATTATTGGTAAGTAATATTTAATGTTTAAATAATTTAATTCTCAAGAAAACTGTATTAAATTTAAAATTGATATTTATTGATTAAATCTAACTAGTAATACTTAATTTTCCAAATTTTGATTATGAACGAGGAAAACTAGCAGTCATCGTATTGCAAAAGCAAAAAACTGGCGCGAGAAATGAAAATTTGGCTCCAAACCAACTCGCCTCTTTGTACTTTAGTCCCTAATGCGAACCAACCTATCCTAGTCTTCCCTAAATCAAAATCGTTCTCCAATTCTTCCATCCCCAAAATAACTCGTCTCAAGAAACTTCGATTGCTACTATCACATATGGTTGGATCCAATAATTTCGTGAGTTGTGATGATTGAGTAGATCCACTGCTGGAGATGAATAAATTTTATGTCGAGATGTTAACCATCATGTCTCGCGATTTTGGAAGTGAACGGTTACCGATCTGGAATTGTATGCTGATTCCTTTGCTACTCAGTGATGGTATGTCGACTAACTGTAAGTATTTTCACAGAACAAGTTACGTTTTCTACATGATGAAAAATTAAGGCATTCATCTAATTCCTATCAGTTTGATAAATTAATTTTGATTTCACTGTTGCAACAATCATTCATCTAATTGTATGCTGATTCCTCTATTGTGTTTGGATTAATGGGTGTTTCGCCTTCTTTTAATCAAAAACATGGTATAAAATAGAGAATCATAATCATTCTGGTTAAATGTAAAATCGCTTTATGTGAAAATGAGATTATTTAACGTCCTTAACCAAGATTTCAATAGTGGATAGTCCTAAATTTGAGCATATACTTAAGTACATAGGGTTTTCACTTTATTTATCTGCTTATATGCTTTAGTTCTGATGAAGTTTTTTTTGAATACCTTCGTTGAAGGCTGTGCAAAGAATTAATAAGAAATATGAATTCAATAATCTACAGTGATATTGAGAAAGAAAGGAGGGAGAGGAGGGTGGAAGGGGAGGGTGTCTTAGTTTATAGCAACAACGTGTATTTTGAATCTACTTATAAGATTGGTTATAATGGGAGACATATTCCAAGCAGTTCAAAGAATTGTAAATAACGGTTGGGCTTTAGCCCAAGCCCATATACAAAGAATAAAACGAATACACACTTATATACCCGTAAGCTTTCGGTTGTTCATTTTATATCTCCCCGCATATGAAAGCTAGGGTTTTTCATGTCTCCGCCGCCACAAATTGAAGTGATAAATCTGAGAAAATCTTCAAAAATAGAGTCTAAATCAGTTTCGATTCTACTGAAATGGCACTCGACGACGAGGATTTAGACCTATAAGGGATTGTTCTTGCTTTCTTTGAGTGGCATCTGCTTCAAATTGTTCTCAATTCCTGGTATGTGAGATGCTGAGCCGCTTGCAAGCCTGGATTCTTCAGTAGCCAGATTAGCAGTGTGCTTTGGCCTCCATTCAGGGTTCTTGGATGTTAAAGGTTTCAGATCTGAACTTGTATGCTTTGCTTCCTCTTCAATGTTTGATCTTTCAGTTACTGTGAGTTCAGATCTAAGCCTGGTAAAGTTTTTACTTGATAGTGGCTTTATAAGTATGTCTGCTATCTGATAATTAGCTGGAACATGATTTATTTGTAGTTTACTCTTGATTACTTGTTCTCGAACGAAATATAGATCAATTTCCATGTGTTTGGTCGTTGAATGCAATATAGGATTAGATGACAATGATACAACACTTAAATTATCACACCATAATGTTGGCGGCTTTTGAATTGATACTTTGAGTTCACTAAGAAGTGACTGAACCCACATAATTTCAGTAGTAGCGTTTGCAATGCTTCTGAACTCAGATTCAGTGCTAGACCTAGAGACTGTAGGTTGTTTCTTAGCACACCAGGATATAGGATTGTTTCCCAAATAGGTACATTAACCTGATGTTGATCTTCTACCATCAGGGTTAGTTGCCCAGTCTGCATCACTATATCCAGTAATGTTGAGTTGATTGCCTTGTGTAAAATGTAAACCATAGTCCACAGTCCCCTTTAGATATCTTATCACTCTCTTTATGGCCTTCCAGTGATCCTCTTTTGGTTCCTGCATAAATTGTGAGAGTTTGTTAACACAGTAAGTTATTTCAGGTCTAGTGATGCTAGCATATTGTAATGCTCCAACTAGACTTCTATATTGTCTGATATTGACTATATTTTCTCCCCTGTGTTTGGACAATTGTTGACTTGTAATCATGGGTGTAGGTAGAGCATTAGCAGCCTCCATTTTTGATCTTACAAGAATTTCATTGATATACTTCTTTTGATTTAGAAATAACTCTGATTTGGATGTTTTTATTACTTCAATTCCAAGGAAATAGTCGAGTTCCCCCAAGTCTTTAATTGAAAACTGTTTGTCCAAAAATTGAATGAGTCTTCTGATTTCATCTTCACTGTTTCCTGTAATGATTAGGTCATCTACATATATCAAAATAAAAATGGTTATGTTATCAATAAATTTGACAAACAGTGAATGATCTGATTTGGTAGATTGAAACTTTAGTTTTGTCAAGACAAGTTTCAATTTATCAAACCAGACTCTAGGAGCTTGCTTAAGCCCATAAATGGCTTTATTTAGTTTACAAACAAGCTCTTTATTTTTCTGATATCCTTGAGATTGACTCATATACACTTCTTCCTTTAGATCACTGTTCAGGAATGCATTGTTTACATCCAATTGTTGTATTTTCTAGTTGTTGTGTAGGGCTATAGTGAGAATTACTCTTATGGTTGTTGGTTTAACAACTGGAGAGAATGTTTCTTTAAAATCAAAACCATATTGCTGTGTGAAACCTCTTGCAACAAGTCTGGCCTTGTGTCTGTGTATAGATCCATCAACATTTTTTTTAATCTGTACGTCCACTTGCTATCTATTATATTCTTGTTTGTTGGGGCTTTGACAAGTATCCATGTTTTATTCTTTATCAATGCTTGATACTCATCATCCATAACTTTTTTCGAGTTTTAATTACTAATGGCTTGATTGTAATTTACTGGTTCATCAAGATCACTTATGACATTATAAATTTTGGGCTTAAAGATACCCCTTCTTGATCTAGTAATCATTGGATGACCTGTTTGAGCTTGCCCACTCTACTGTGCATGAGTTTCAATATTATCGTTTCTAGTGTTTGATTGATTACTCCTAACTTCTGAACTTGAGTCATGCTGCAAATTTTCATGTTGTTGATTGGTACTTGGCTGATTGGAAGGCTCAGGTGACTCACAGCTTGATGACGATGTAGGCTGTTGAGATGGCTTTGAGCTACCATCACCATTATCTTTGGTAAAATTGTCAGAGTTGATAGGTATTCCTGGTATTGATTTCCTTGGATTGTAAACTTTTTGTGTGGTAGCAATATCTTTACTGTTGAAAGGAAATACCTTTTCATTAAATACAACATGTCTGCTAATGTAGACCTTACCTTTATCATCGAGACATTTATACCCTTTCTGGTCACTGGCATACCCTATAAAGGTACATGCTGAGGATCTAAAATTTAACTTATGAGCATTATGTGGCCTTTGATATGGATAGCATAGACAGCCAAAAACTTTTAGTCTATCATAATCAGTTTTGATATTATACAAAGTTTCTAGAGGACATTTATTATTCAGAGTTTAAGTAGGCAGTCTATTTATTAAATATACAGAAGTATTAAAAGCATCAGGCCAGAACTTCATAGTTAAATTACTCTAAGCTAATAAAGTAAGACCACACTCCACAATATGTCTGTGTTTTCTTTCAACTAAACCATTT
The DNA here is from genome assembly GCA_030737875.1 of Allium sativum. Classification (NCBI taxonomy): domain Eukaryota; kingdom Viridiplantae; phylum Streptophyta; class Magnoliopsida; order Asparagales; family Amaryllidaceae; genus Allium; species Allium sativum. Next base: position 582,256,636 of record CM060915.1, on the reverse strand, counting down.
TGCTCAGAAGTGTATGGACAACTTAATCTATGAATTATACCTTTCTTTTGGAAGAATTCACTTAGAGGTTTAAATTATGTACCTCCATCAGTCTGGAAGATCTTTAGATTCTCACCTGTCTGTTTTTCAGCTTGATTAATGAAATGAATAACAACTTTGCTAGTTTCTAACTTTGACTTTAGAAAATATATCCATGTATATCTAGAATAGGAGTCAACAAAAGAAATATAGTAGTTGAACCCATAGTCAGAATTTGTTGAAGCAGGACCTATAGGTCTGCAGCAACAAGCTCAAGTGGTTTAGAATAGTTAGTTAATGAATTTTTGAAGGGTAACTTGTGGCTTTTGCCCATTTGACAAAAGGTACATACATATGGCATATGAACATTATCATATGAAATATTATTAGCAGTTAAAACTTTCTTGACAACATTCACATTAGCATGGCCAAGTTTAATATGCCACAGATCAAATACACTGATCTTATCACTAATTTCTGATAAGTAGCAACTACTTTTCTCTTGATCATTGTTTGTAGAATTCACAACACTGAATTTGTACAATCCTTTGCATGTTTTACCCTGCAAAATTATTTCATTAGTCAATAAGTCTTTAACCAAACAATGATATGGATGGAACTCAAAGTACACATTATTGTCTTTAGCAAACTGTGATACACTGAGTAAATTCTTTTTTATATGAGGAACCATAAGTAAATTGTCGAGGTATAGTTGCTTTTTACCTTTTATGCTGCCAAAGCCAATATGTGTAATATTTACACTGCCACCATTACCCAGAGTAAAGAATTCGTACCTTTGTACTTCCTTTGACCTAGATTGAGATTATTTATGATATGATTAGTGGCACCTGAGTCTTGATACCAATTATCATCACCAATATCATCAGTTTGACTGTTTCTTGATACATTGCTTTAACTATCAGTTTCAACATTGGCTAGATTTGCTGTAGGATTTGATTTTCTTTGGCTGTTTTGTGTCTGACCAACAACATTAGCAGATAGCTCATTTAATTGTGACCTTTTTGTTTCAATTCTTGCTTCATGAGCAAGAAGAATAGAGTGTACATCCTCCATAGAACTGGTCACCTTTTGAGATGTAATAACTACCACAACGGCCTCATATTCATCACCCAGTCCATTTAAAATTGATAAAATGTGCTCAGAATCATTAATTTTTTGACCTGCTGCCTCAAGATGATCACAAATGCCTTAAACTTTTGTTAGATATTCTCTCATGGACAAGTTATCCTTTCTGGCAGTCTGTAGTTGGTTTCTGTAAAACATTGTCTTGGCTGCTGATTGGGTATTAAAGGATTTTTCTATTATTGTCCAAATATCATTGGTTGTTTTGCATCCAATCACTTGAGATAAAATCTTTTCACTTATAGATGACAGTAACCATGCACAAATCAGTCTATCCTGCCTATGATATTTGACATACTCATCATTGCTAACTACCCTATTATCAACATCAGTTATGAACTTAGGTGGAATAGTAATAGTACCAAGAATGTACCCTTCGAGACCATAACCTTGAATGGCTGTTTCTACTTGCAATTTCCATAGCAAGTAATTATTCTCTTCAAGATGAATGGTAATTAACTGGGTTTGTGGATTTATACCTGTTTTGACAAGAAATTATGCACTGGAAATGTTTTGATTCATTGATGTTGTCTGATTTTGATTTGCAGATGAGTTTCCAGGGGGAATTGGTTGATTTCCAGGAGGATTTGTTGAAGAATTATGATCATCCACCATGATGATGACAAAATAGTACAAAACTGATTCTTGAAGCTTTAGAATTGAGGAATTCTTGAAAGAATTATACAGCTGACAATGTTGCAACCTGAAGAGCTTCAGGTGATGATTGTTACACCGTTGAGTGGTTGATTTTCTGGGTGAAGCACTTTGGTATGGCACTTTGTTACAGCTGTTTTTCTTTTCTTGAACTTCTTGATCGGTTTCAAAAGATTTCAGAGTCCCTCGGCAAGACTTGATATGGTAGTTTGATGCAGCCTACTTGAAATAGTATGGCAAGGCACAAACTATTGTGATCAAGTAGCAACTTCTAAATGATGAGATAGAAATTCTGTCTCTAATAGGAGGGATTCAGATGATGAAGAATAAACTGACGAATCTTCTGTTTTGAAAAACAGAATTACAGCTACTCGATGAGTTTTCTTTCTTTCTTCTCTCTCTCTCTCTCTTTTTTTTTTTTAATCAAGATTCTTGATTGCTGTTAAACCTTGAACGCTCTGATACCATGTGAGATTATTGTGAAAGATTGTAATTGAACACGAACATGAAATATTTTGTATTATTGATAGATTGACCGTGTATATATATAGAGAGAGACACGATAATAAGATACAAAGAATTGTAAATAACGGTTGGGCTTTAGCCCAAGCCCATATACGAAGAATAAAATGAATACACACTTATACACCTGTAAGCTTTCAGTTGTTCATTTTATAAAACAGAAGGAATGAAATGGCCTACAATTTTAACTTAGAAATGTTGTTTATTAGGGTGTGCTAGGGGTAGGCACAATTATGGTATTCATTTTTATACAAACAGAGCAAGTTTGTGAATGATTTATAACAGTTTCACTTTGCAACATAATATGCACAACCTGTGCTTTTAAAAAATTGATAGTAAACTTAAAAAATTTCATAAATATTGGTATATGATGGAACAAAATGATAACAGAAAATTCATTGTAATTGTACCTGAAGAACAAAAGGAATTTATTATGTACTGGTGTTGCAAGCCTCATTTTTTCGATGAACTCATTTTTTTTGTATACAATAGTAGGGTGAATATATTAAGTGGAATCAGTGAACAACTGCCATCTTAGTCCAAATTATGACCAAGTTTTCATGAGCTTTTTATTTTTTTACCAGTCCTTGGTTATCTTCATTCTAAACTATCTAAATTGTATATTCATATAACATTTTACTTCTGGTATATTCTTTTGAAGTACAAACTAACTCGTGCAAAAGATTAATCTTATGTCAAAAGACAACCTTCACTTAACAACATTCCTATCAAAACATTAAAAATATTTGGTCAAAATAGTGCACTTTTGCTTTAACATCTCCTTAGTTTACTACTTTGCTTTGTTCTAATTTTCTGATATTTTGTTTCGGTTTTGCTGTTTCTATAGTTGGCCATATTGCATGAGACAAATTGCAATCTATCTCTTTTTGTAGGAAGCAGGAAGATACAACGATGTAGTTACCTTTTTGGGTTTGGTTGAGAGTCACAAGTACAGTAGCGGATTGCCCAACATGGATGTCTAGCGATATAGATATTGCAGATGCAATATACAGCACTTTCTTTAACTGGTACTCACTTTAACTATTATTGTATAAAGTAACCGATTTCAAGATTTGGGTTGGCAATTTCATGAATTTACGATTCTGTATCCATGTTGTCGATTTCATGAATTTGGGTTGTCGATTTCATTAAGGATTAATAGAAATCAACTTAAGCTTGAAGATTCGTTGTTGCAATCGCCTAGGAGTCTATGCTGATTACCGATTAAAAGAGATTAAAGAGCTTGCTTGGATTAAGGTGAGTGATTTGCACTCTCACTAACTAACTAGGGTATATTAAGGTCTAATTCGCCTTCTAAAGTTCTGTAAAACTATATGTAGATCACGTTCATTCAAGTTTTATACGTATCTAAGTTTGAGATGAATTGGATCATGTTTGTGAAAATCATGTTTTAGGAATTCATAAAATAACCATATAAACTTATAACATTTTCTTAGATCTGCACATATATTTGCTTTGGTCTTGCTAAATGCTTGTCTGAGTGTGTTTAATATGTCGTACGTTTGTTATTGACATGTGTGAATGTGTGCAAACATCGATCAAATAGAGAAAATAATTGTAAGAATTATATATTTGTCTTTCGCAGTCCAGTTCAGACCTAATCCAAGCTACTTGCTCATAAATAGATGTGATCCGTAGAGGCAACAAGGAGGCCCCACGAAAAAGTACACCATGTTTCAGGTCATTTGGAGTTCACGTGATTTAGTTATCACATAGAAGAGTTCAGATTGACTAGATATTGGACTTCGTCTAGGTGCAATCTGGTTCGATGCAGCCCATATCGGTGTAACTTATTTTGGATATTAGATTTGGGTTATGTGTATGTATTGAAATTAATGTTGGACTCTAGATCAATGTACATGAGAAGGCTTCATCTCGAAATTGGATTTGAGGTGGAAGGATTCAGATCGGTGGACATAGGTCTACTTCAGATCGTTCTACCTTGGATTGGTCTACTTTGGATTGGTGCTTAGACTGGTCGAGTTGGATAGGCATGGATGTAAAAGGTTTCAAATCAGTTGAAGTGATGTCATTCCAGGCCAGTAGGGATAAGTTGTCTTTGGATTAGTGTTGGAGATGGACGTAGCTTTGGATCAGTGGAGCAGTTCTGCTCTGAGCCAGCAAAGAGGTAGTGGTTTTGGTCGATTAATAGGATATGTGCGCAATGGACATCAGATCGATAAGAGTATAAAAGATCGGGTCATAGAATCTGCATGGTTCGACGATTATCCTACTTCTTGAAGAAGATTCCAAATGCGACTAACTACATTTTCGAGATGCAGAGCAGGGACGTCCAGTCAAGATGAAACTATTAGGAAAAGGATAGAGACACGCGATAGGGTTTGACGAAAATTTGGTTATATACACATGATCCCAGTCAAGGAGACTACTAAAGAGGTCATAGGAAAAGTTGTTAGGATAGGCTCTATTGCGGATAACATATGGAAAGGGATCGTCGATATGTAAGGTTTCAATGGGTACTCAGGCAGAAGGGATAGTGGGTTTGGTGTCCGTCTAGACCAAGTCGGGTCCTTATTCCTAAATCAGGTAATTTGGACATTCATCTAGACCAAGTCGAGCCCTTTCCTTGGGTTATACAAGTCCATGCGACTTAGTCTACCACTTGAGCTGGATTGGAGTATCATGGAAATCGAGCATTCTCGCATATCCAACGCATCGAGTAAACAAGAGGATTGATAATGGATGTTATGTTTGCATTTACTATCACCTTAGTGCTTATACATTCATCACATATTTTGACATGATAATCATAAAATAACATACCATAACATTTGTTTACTTTTTGGATACAGGGAGGTCAGTCAGGTATAGATCTCCACATTTAGTGTTATTTTACTTAAATACTTGAGATTACTAGCACTCATACAAGATTGTTTTCCGACCTAGGATTTTATGGATTTTTTTTTGCTCTAGGTATTTGTTAATGACTAGATTAGAGATATGTTGGGGGGTAAGCATGAGTAGATGTTTTGGAGGAGTGTAATGGCCCGTTTTGTAAGGTATAATAATTAAGTTATTTAATTATTTAAATAACGAATATATTAAATAAACGATAGTTGAACGTATAATTATAATATAATTAAACTCGAGCGCGTAACGACACGGCAGTTCGCTGTTTGGCGATTTGAACTTCAACTGAGTGTACAGGGTTTGTTTTATATCGGATTTCTGTGAAACAAGAAACGTGTGGAGCTGGTGGAGTATATCTTTCAAGTGGAAGAGAAAAATCGGGATTTCGTCGTGTAGATTTTGAGATATGTCCAAATCAAATTTCAGAAAAGTCGCTGTGGAATTCCTTTATAATTTGCGACGCTTTATATACGTTATAAATCGATTTTTCGATACGAACTGAATATCGGGATAATCTGGAGTCTGGAAATCAAGTCATAAAATCTGAGGTGATATTCTGGAGCCGGACGACATCGTATATGGATATATACGATAATATTAACTTATTAATATTTAATTTAATAATATTTAAATATATTTATATATTTAAATGGGTCATCCAGAGCTTTAAAAATACACTGTGTGAGCAAACGAAGTCGGAATTCGACGAAACTAATTTTGTTGGGACCGGAATATCAAATAGTTGTTAGATTCCAAGTTTCGTGATTTTTAGAGTCACTGTGTGACCGTAGGGATTTTTAGAGTGAAAAACAATCGGTATTTAGACAGTTAAAAATACGCTGTGTGAGCATACGGAGTCGGAATTCGACGAAACCAGTTTTGTTGGGACCGTAATGTCGAACTCTAGCTACGTGTCCAGTTTGGTGATTTTTGGGTATCATATGCAGTCGCAGGGATTTTTAAGGATGTGAGATAAATATGTAATCAATAAAATAAAATATAAAGTCTAAGATAAAAATATCTTAATATTTTCCTTGGTCAAATTGAAGACCACGACATCCTCATTTTCAGCCACAGATACTACCAACTACAAACAAGCCTATAAAAGTACCGCATAAAACCAAATCAGTAAACTTTGAAAAATCAAAATCCAATGTAATTAATCTCTATAAATCTTGAAACAAATATCTTTGAAGTCAGAAGAGAGAACTCTTGAATCCTGTATCATTTTCATATGGTTCGGATCTTGTTTGCGTCACTAGAAAATTCCGGCGTTAGTCAAGGAACGACTAGGGTTAGGTATTGTGGTGGATTGAAGCATTGATGGTGGAATTCGATGTCGTTTTTGGATCCAAGGGGTTAAGGCGCACCTGCTATGATAATATGGCGAGTTTCGGTGGTGATTTTGGTCGGAGTTGTTAGTGGAGGCGAGGTGTTTTGGCTGGAATCGGATCATGCCAAAGGACGGCGAGTTGATCGAGTTTGGGTGCAGGAGGAAGAGGATGGAAGGACGTGAGTTTTGGTGATTGTAATGGGGAAGTCGGTGATGAAATCGATGGGGTTTGGAGCAGTTGAAGTTCTGAAATGGTGAAGGAGTATACACAGCAGGTCACGGCAGTCATTGAGGAAGAAGGATAGTTCGGGCTTGGGCTAAGTGGGCCGACGGGTTTTAAAGTTAAGGCCCGAATGGTTTTATTATTTAAGTTTAATCTAAATAATTTGTACACTAACTTGTAATGATAATATCTTGATCATACGTTATCAGAATCTCGAACCGTCTATCGCGTTGGGATCGTATGGACGGACACTACGCGCTGGAACTGACCGCGAGTCAATTGGAGTCCATCACAATTTATAGCAAAATAAATTGTCTGAATCAAGCGATGGTTATCGTCATCGACGATGATCGTCCAATGTGAGTAAATCTCACAAACTCTAAACAGTTTTATTTTCACGTTGTATTCTTAGAACTGTTAAAATATTATCTGTTTGACTGTGTGTTGATTGTTTGCTTGAACTGCTAGTCAGTTAGTAGAGATTTTATATATATATTTACGTATGTATATATATATATAAACCGTCAAATAGTTATATGTTGATTCTGTTTATCAGAATATTATACTGGTGTTGTTTAACATCTGTGGATGCAGGGAAACAGGTTGGAGGAATCCAACAGGATTCCTCAACAGTTATTTTACTGTGATTTTTATATTGTGATATATAATGTGATGTATATAATCTGTGTGATTATGTGTGGTGGGACGATATTTATCATTGTTATATGGTGTGTTAAATACCCTGAGAAATACCAGAATGTAGGAGAGGGGTTTTCAAAGTATATTTTGAAAATAGTTTATTTATATAAAATCAAGGGATTTTATATATATATATAAGAAAAGGGATTTTTGAATATTAAGGAATATAGTTGGTAAAACAAATATAAAAGAGTTTTATTTGTAAATCAATATAAGGGAATATATATGTTAATCGAATATAAGAGGATATATTCGTTAGTCAAAATATAAAGGAATTATATTCGTTAGAACAAATATAAAGGATATTTATTTAGAGATTAAATAAATAGAATATTATAAAGGGTATTTATTTAGAGATTAAATAAATAGAATTAAACTAAAGAAGATATTTATTTGTTAAATAAATAGGAGTTAACCAAGTGAATTGGTTGAGTTAATCGAAGTAAATTAGTTAAGTTAAACTAAGCGGTGAATCAAAGTGAATTAGTTAAGTTAGACTAAAGGATTAATCGATGTGAATTAGTTAAGTTAAACTAAAGGATTTATCGATGTGAATTAATTAAGTTAACTAAGTGGTTAATCGAAGTAAATTAGTTGGGTTAATCAAAGTGAATTAACTGAGTTAAACTAAGTAAATCGGTTAGAGTCAATTAACTAAGTTAAACTAAGTGGATTAGTTCAGTTAATCGAGACAAGTAAATCAAGTTAGGTTAAACCATTTGAGTTAACCAGTTAAGGATAAACAGTTAGAGTTGACCAGTTAAAGTCGACCAGTTAAAGTTGACCAGATAGAGTTGATCAGTTAGAGTTGACCAGTTAGAGTTGACCAGTTAGAGTTATCCAAGTGGAGTTAATCGAGTAGAGTTGCCGAATATCACTTAGCCGAAGTAGAGTTATCGAATATAGTGTATTCGAGGGAATAGTAATCGAATATAGTTTATTTGAGTGGAGAAATCAAATGTTATTCATTTAAGAAGAGTTACCGAATATTATTTATTCGAAGTTAGTTAATCCAAAGGAGTTATTCGAAGTTAGTTAATCCAAAGGAGTTATTCGAAGTTAGTTAATCCAAAGGAGTTAGTCGAAGAGTTAATCGAATATAGTTATTCGAAAGAAGGTGTTAATCGAATATAGTTATTCGAGTAAAGTTAAAAGAGTTAATCGAATTTAGTTATTCGAAATGAGTTATTCGAATTAGATATTTGAATAGAGTTAAACACATTAGAGTGATTCGAATTACTTATTCGAATAGAGTTAAACATGTAAGAGTTAATTGAATATTAGTTATTCAATTTGAGTTAATCGAATTTAGTTATTCGATAAGAGTTAAATCGAATTTAGTTATTCGAAAGGAGTAAATCAATTTGAGTTAAGTTAATCGATTTGAATTAAGTTGAATCGAAATGGAGTAAATCGATTAGAATTAAGTTAATCGAGTTAGAGTAAATCGAATATTGGTTATTCGAAGGTAAGTTATTCGAATTAGTTATTCGAAGGAGTTAATCAAATGAGTCGATCCAAAAGAGTTAGTCGAATATTAATTATTCGAATAGAGTTAAAGGAGTTATCGATTTTAGTTTGATCGAAAGGAGTTATCGATTAGTAAATCGAAAGGAGATTTTCGAATATAGCATATTCGAAAGAAAGAGATCGAATATTGTTTATTCAAAAGAGAGAGATTTCGAATATGAGTTATTCGAAGAGAGATAATCGAATATAGGTTATTCAAAGAAGAGTTAATCAAATAGAGATTACTCGAAAAGGAGTTATACGTCGAATTCGATTATAGCGAATTCGGGAAAGTACTATTTACTTTCCAGGGTTTAAATCAAGATTTAGTTATTGATATAGAAATTAGGTGTCCGTTAAATTATTCGAGTTAGGAGATAAAGTTATAATTTAGGTTAGATATTACAGAAGTAGGAATTATAACGTTATAGTTATAATCAAACGTTTTCATATAAGAAGTGGATTCGTAACCTGAAACCGAGAATTTGCGTAAACAGATGATTGGAAAAAGTGAGTGATGAGCTTCATCTATTTCACAGTAAAGGACGTTGTTCAATTAAGGTCTGAGAGGTAGTTATACCCCAACTTGATTGACTTCAGAATTGACAAAGGAATAGTTGTGGTTCGATAGAAAAGGTTGATTTGAAATATAGTTAAGTAATAAGCGATTAATGGATTAAGCGTAACGATGTTTTATACAATGTTCATTGGAAATCCGTAAATGAGTTTTGGAAACGTTTTCCAAATATAGTCAGATATGTTTTCTAAACATAGAAAATGAAATGTTTTCATGATAAGAATTTAAGAAATAGAGTTAAGCAAATTCAGAAACTAACTGGAGAGGGTAAGTTGAACGGTTTTCTAAGTGACGATCTGATGTTGGTTTCGACCTTCCGGATTGATACTTAGAGAATTGTTCTCATACTAGTTACAGTTAGGGACTGATAGTTGCGAAATAATAGTGATGTGAAAAATAGCTATGGAAATGTTTTCCAATGATTAATAACATATATTTTCTAAATATATGAAATAAGGAAATATGAACATATGATGATTGATCGATCGAATTTCCATTTGGAAATAAGATCGTTGTCTGTACACCGACATGTTTTCATTTGATAGTTGAATCACAGACTATCAAAGTTTTTACCATTTTAACGTTGTTAATATGGAGAGACCGGTTGGATTATTATCCAAAGAACCACTCTGTATCGGCATAAGCGTTGCGAGCAATATATGCCAAAGATAAATTGAAGACGGAGTAAAGTGCAAGGGTTGTTGTATAAGTCTTAGATAACAGTGACTAAGATGGATATACTGAATAGTGCCTTCGGTTGTCCAGTCCCAGGACAACGTATATGGAAGAAGGTCTGACAGAGTATATCCAATGGATCGCGTAAGTTGATCTGTTCAAACGTATTCACGTTTGGTGGTGGAGGAATTCGTTTCTCTTAGCTGTATACCCGTGTTATTTTTGGATAAGTCAATTTGTGATTTGGCGGGTATGACGATGTGGCATTCAAAGTGAATGGTGATCAGATGTTCTGAAGATAGACGTAGCTTCTAGCCTCACACCAGGAAGTAACAAAAGTTGGGCTAGGCAGCATGGCTAGTTGGGTCATTCCCAAGCAGGGTGTATTGTCACCGATCTAGGGAATATTCATATTTATACTTCTTTTTGATTCTGTATCTTCGGATGACGGTTTGATGGCCTATAACCGTGGTGGCAATATATTCGCGACACTCAAGCTAAATGAGTGAGCGGTCATGTGTGGCCGGGTTGCAAGACGTTCTTGTTGAACCCTGAGTGTATCACCTCTAGAGTACACTATTCAGAAGGTGCTCCCATACCTTGTCTGTTGGAATCCATTCTCCGATAAGCGCCCTGCGGTTTATGATTTTATACTATGTATGTAGAACGTGAGATGCAAGCGTTTCTGCTAGATTGATATCTATTTGTACTTAGACATTATTATAATATCACAATGATATTGCTTGTCAAAGTTGTTCAGATACTCATAAGGAAAAACCCGTTCCGTATTTACGGCGTGGTCTTATGACATACCCTATACCTGTTTTAAACTATTTTACTCATACCAGTCCCATGACTGACCCGGAGTTTACTTTGTTGTTTTCCCTAAACTCTTGGGTGCCTAAATTTGTACGGGCAGTCAAGTAGTCGGGATTTACAGATATACTTGGAGAGCTTGGAGCAGGAGACTTCAAGATTCTATAGCTATAGTTATTTCCGCTGTGTTGTAAGTGTTGTACTCTGATAAGTGCTATTGTATATATATAACTGTTTACTTCAAAGTTATGTTATATATTATATGTTATTCGTTCCGCTGTGAGATTCGTGTTACTCTGATGATTTTGATGTTCTTCTTCTTCTCCTATTCTATTAGTTCTATCTTTTCTTTCTCACCTTCTAAATTCTTTCACTAACGTCTCGGGATTTCCGACTCTCGAGGAGTCGGAAATTTCCAGCCGTTACAGTTGGTATCAGAGCTTAAGTTAAGTGATTACCTTGGCTCTGTGGCATAACTCGATAGAGATGGGATTATTAATATCCTAGATTGAGTTTGAGTGTATATATACGAGTGCGTATTTGTTATTTAATATAAAGTGATTTTATATTGTGGAGACTCATTGGTTGAGTGGCTTATGAATTCGGGTCGATCAGTTTGATCCACTGTATCGATAAGGGTTACTAAACACTCGAATACGATGAACCGTCATGGTATGTTTTGAAAGAGGGTAAATGAAATAATTTTTCCCAAATATATATTTGTTTATAGAAGAAATATATATCTTGAAATTAATATAGTATATTGATTGTGTTGGTTGTTATTATAATTGAAAAAGATTATAAAAGGGTGAAATGGTTATAAATGACCAATCAGAATTCATATGAATGTAATATATGAAATAGAAGTAAATCTGAAGTTAAATCAGAGTTGGAATTAAAATAAGGAAATTTTAAGTTCCTGGGAGATTTGAAAGTGTTTTTCAAATTTAAAACGATATAGTATTGAACTCACTTCGATAGCTGGAAAATAGATACTGATGATGAATCTAGACATCATCAGTGTTCATTTTCGAGTTCTAAGTGACGGATTACTACCAAAGATTTTGTTTTTGAATTGTTTTGACAAAACAAGTTGTTTTAGACATTCAAAGGTTTTGAATTGGTATGTGGTTTCAAATTAATTTGAAATAAGACCCAGGAACTTAAGTTCTGGAATTAAAATTTAACTAATGAAGTTAAATAAAATGAGATGGTAAAAATAAATTGAAATTTAACTTGAACCGAGTTAAATAAAATTGAATTGGATTAGAGATAATCTAGAATGGAACCAAATTGATAAGTCAATAATTTGGAATTTGATATTAGAGTTCGAATGAAATTCGATTTGGATTTGAGATATGAACTGATTGGAGATCAATTGGAATGGATAACGTTGGTATATGTGAAGTGGTAGCAGATGCAAGGGATAGAGTTAAATTCCCGACAAAAAGGTACAAGTTTATATTTGATATAAGTATGAGATTTATGAGCCGATTTGGCAAGCCGTTTGGCTGTTTGATTTTCTTTTGGGTTGAAGAAGGCCCAGAGAGGCGAGTTGGAGTTTGAGTTATTGACCAGTACAAAGGAGGTGCTGGCGAAATTTTTCGAAAATTCCAGGCGTTAGAACATTCTCATGATTTATAAAAATTCAGTTAGCCAGAATGAATTAATAATTGAATTGAAAATTAAATGGTTCAGTTGAAACTGGAGTTGAGAAGTAAACTAAAAGATATTTGAATCTAGTTAGTAGAGTTAGTAGCATTTTTCTAGCTTAGCAATTTCGAGGACGAAATTATTTTAAGGGGGGAAGTCTGTAATGGCGCGTTTTGTAAGGTATAATAATTAAGTTATTTAATTATTTAAATAACGAATATATTAAATAAACGATAGTTGAACGTATAATTATAATATAATTAAACTCGAGCGCGTAACGACACGGCAGTTCGCTGTTTGGCGATTTGAACTTCAACTGAGTGTACAGGGTTTGTTTTATATCGGATTTCTGTGAAACAAGAAACGTGTGGAGCTGGTGGAGTATATCTTTCAAGTGGAAGAGAAAAATCGGGATTTCGTCGTGTAGATTTTGAGATATGTCCAAATCAAATTTCAGAAAAGTCGCTGTGGAATTCCTTTATAATTTGCGACGCTTTATATACGTTATAAATCGATTTTTCGATACGAACTGAATATCGGGATAATCTGGAGTCTGGAAATCAAGTCATAAAATCTGAGGTGATATTCTGGAGCCGGACGACATCGTATATGGATATATACGATAATATTAACTTATTAATATTTAATTTAATAATATTTAAATATATTTATATATTTAAATATATAAATATATTTAAATATTATTAAATTAAATATTAATATTTATATATTTAAATGGGTCATCCAGAGCTTTAAAAATACACTGTGTGAGCAAACGAAGTCGGAATTCGACGAAACTAATTTTGTTGGGACCGGAATATCAAATAGTTGTTAGATTCCAAGTTTCGTGATTTTTAGAGTCACTGTGTGACCGTAGGGATTTTTAGAGTGAAAAACAATCGGTATTTAGACAGTTAAAAATACGCTGTGTGAGCATACGGAGTCGGAATTCGACGAAACCAGTTTTGTTGGGACCGTAATGTCGAACTCTAGCTACGTGTCCAGTTTGGTGATTTTTGGGTATCATATGCAGTCGCAGGGATTTTTAAGGATGTGAGATAAATATGTAATCAATAAAATAAAATATAAAGTCTAAGATAAAAATATCTTAATATTTTCCTTGGTCAAATTGAAGACCACGACATCCTCATTTTCAGCCACAGATACTACCAACTACAAACAAGCCTATAAAAGTACCGCATAAAACCAAATCAGTAAACTTTGAAAAATCAAAATCCAATGTAATTAATCTCTATAAATCTTGAAACAAATATCTTTGAAGTCAGAAGAGAGAACTCTTGAATCCTGTATCATTTTCATATGGTTCGGATCTTGTTTGCGTCACTAGAAAATTCCGGCGTTAGTCAAGGAACGACTAGGGTTAGGTATTGTGGTGGATTGAAGCATTGATGGTGGAATTCGATGTCGTTTTTGGATCCAAGGGGTTAAGGCGCACCTGCTATGATAATATGGCGAGTTTCGGTGGTGATTTTGGTCGGAGTTGTTAGTGGAGGCGAGGTGTTTTGGCTGGAATCGGATCATGCCAAAGGACGGCGAGTTGATCGAGTTTGGGTGCAGGAGGAAGAGGATGGAAGGACGTGAGTTTTGGTGATTGTAATGGGGAAGTCGGTGATGAAATCGATGGGGTTTGGAGCAGTTGAAGTTCTGAAATGGTGAAGGAGTATACACAGCAGGTCACGGCAGTCATTGAGGAAGAAGGATAGTTCGGGCTTGGGCTAAGTGGGCCGACGGGTTTTAAAGTTAAGGCCCGAATGGTTTTATTATTTAAGTTTAATCTAAATAATTTGTACACTAACTTGTAATGATAATATCTTGATCATACGTTATCAGAATCTCGAACCGTCTATCGCGTTGGGATCGTATGGACGGACACTACGCGCTGGAACTGACCGCGAGTCAATTGGAGTCCATCACAATTTATAGCAAAATAAATTGTCTGAATCAAGCGATGGTTATCGTCATCGACGATGATCGTCCAATGTGAGTAAATCTCACAAACTCTAAACAGTTTTATTTTCACGTTGTATTCTTAGAACTGTTAAAATATTATCTGTTTGACTGTGTGTTGATTGTTTGCTTGAACTGCTAGTCAGTTAGTAGAGATTTTATATATATATTTACGTATGTATATATATATATAAACCGTCAAATAGTTATATGTTGATTCTGTTTATCAGAATATTATACTGGTGTTGTTTAACATCTGTGGATGCAGGGAAACAGGTTGGAGGAATCCAACAGGATTCCTCAACAGTTATTTTACTGTGATTTTTATATTGTGATATATAATGTGATGTATATAATCTGTGTGATTATGTGTGGTGGGACGATATTTATCATTGTTATATGGTGTGTTAAATACCCTGAGAAATACCAGAATGTAGGAGAGGGGTTTTCAAAGTATATTTTGAAAATAGTTTATTTATATAAAATCAAGGGATTTTATATATATATATATAAGAAAAGGGATTTTTGAATATTAAGGAATATAGTTGGTAAAACAAATATAAAAGAGTTTTATTTGTAAATCAATATAAGGGAATATATATGTTAATCGAATATAAGAGGATATATTCGTTAGTCAAAATATAAAGGAATTATATTCGTTAGAACAAATATAAAGGATATTTATTTAGAGATTAAATAAATAGAATATTATAAAGGGTATTTATTTAGAGATTAAATAAATAGAATTAAACTAAAGAAGATATTTATTTGTTAAATAAATAGGAGTTAACCAAGTGAATTGGTTGAGTTAATCGAAGTAAATTAGTTAAGTTAAACTAAGCGGTGAATCAAAGTGAATTAGTTAAGTTAGACTAAAGGATTAATCGATGTGAATTAGTTAAGTTAAACTAAAGGATTTATCGATGTGAATTAATTAGGTTAACTAAGTGGTTAATCGAAGTAAATTAGTTGGGTTAATCAAAGTGAATTAACTGAGTTAAACTAAGTAAATCGGTTAGAGTCAATTAACTAAGTTAAACTAAGTGGATTAGTTCAGTTAATCGAGACAAGTAAATCAAGTTAGGTTAAACCATTTGAGTTAACCAGTTAAGGATAAACAGTTAGAGTTGACCAGTTAAAGTCGACCAGTTAAAGTTGACCAGATAGAGTTGATCAGTTAGAGTTGACCAGTTAGAGTTGACCAGTTAGAGTTATCCAAGTGGAGTTAATCGAGTAGAGTTGCCGAATATCACTTAGCCGAAGTAGAGTTATCGAATATAGTGTATTCGAGGGAATAGTAATCGAATATAGTTTATTTGAGTGGAGAAATCAAATGTTATTCATTTAAGAAGAGTTACCGAATATTATTTATTCGAAGTTAGTTAATCCAAAGGAGTTATTCGAAGTTAGTTAATCCAAAGGAGTTATTCGAAGTTAGTTAATCCAAAGGAGTTAGTCGAAGAGTTAATCGAATATAGTTATTCGAAAGAAGGTGTTAATCGAATATAGTTATTCGAGTAAAGTTAAAAGAGTTAATCGAATTTAGTTATTCGAAATGAGTTATTCGAATTAGATATTTGAATAGAGTTAAACACATTAGAGTGATTCGAATTACTTATTCGAATAGAGTTAAACATGTAAGAGTTAATTGAATATTAGTTATTCAATTTGAGTTAATCGAATTTAGTTATTCGATAAGAGTTAAATCGAATTTAGTTATTCGAAAGGAGTAAATCAATTTGAGTTAAGTTAATCGATTTGAATTAAGTTGAATCGAAATGGAGTAAATCGATTAGAATTAAGTTAATCGAGTTAGAGTAAATCGAATATTGGTTATTCGAAGGTAAGTTATTCGAATTAGTTATTCGAAGGAGTTAATCAAATGAGTCGATCCAAAAGAGTTAGTCGAATATTAATTATTCGAATAGAGTTAAAGGAGTTATCGATTTTAGTTTGATCGAAAGGAGTTATCGATTAGTAAATCGAAAGGAGATTTTCGAATATAGCATATTCGAAAGAAAGAGATCGAATATTGTTTATTCAAAAGAGAGAGATTTCGAATATGAGTTATTCGAAGAGAGATAATCGAATATAGGTTATTCAAAGAAGAGTTAATCAAATAGAGATTACTCGAAAAGGAGTTATACGTCGAATTCGATTATAGCGAATTCGGGAAAGTACTATTTACTTTCCAGGGTTTAAATCAAGATTTAGTTATTGATATAGAAATTAGGTGTCCGTTAAATTATTCGAGTTAGGAGATAAAGTTATAATTTAGGTTAGATATTACAGAAGTAGGAATTATAACGTTATAGTTATAATCAAACGTTTTCATATAAGAAGTGGATTCGTAACCTGAAACCGAGAATTTGCGTAAACAGATGATTGGAAAAAGTGAGTGATGAGCTTCATCTATTTCACAGTAAAGGACGTTGTTCAATTAAGGTCTGAGAGGTAGTTATACCCCAACTTGATTGACTTCAGAATTGACAAAGGAATAGTTGTGGTTCGATAGAAAAGGTTGATTTGAAATATAGTTAAGTAATAAGCGATTAATGGATTAAGCGTAACGATGTTTTATACAATGTTCATTGGAAATCCGTAAATGAGTTTTGGAAACGTTTTCCAAATATAGTCAGATATGTTTTCTAAACATAGAAAATGAAATGTTTTCATGATAAGAATTTAAGAAATAGAGTTAAGCAAATTCAGAAACTAACTGGAGAGGGTAAGTTGAACGGTTTTCTAAGTGACGATCTGATGTTGGTTTCGACCTTCCGGATTGATACTTAGAGAATTGTTCTCATACTAGTTACAGTTAGGGACTGATAGTTGCGAAATAATAGTGATGTGAAAAATAGCTATGGAAATGTTTTCCAATGATTAATAACATATATTTTCTAAATATATGAAATAAGGAAATATGAACATATGATGATTGATCGATCGAATTTCCATTTGGAAATAAGATCGTTGTCTGTACACCGACATGTTTTCATTTGATAGTTGAATCACAGACTATCAAAGTTTTTACCATTTTAACGTTGTTAATATGGAGAGACCGGTTGGATTATTATCCAAAGAACCACTCTGTATCGGCATAAGCGTTGCGAGCAATATATGCCAAAGATAAATTGAAGACGGAGTAAAGTGCAAGGGTTGTTGTATAAGTCTTAGATAACAGTGACTAAGATGGATATACTGAATAGTGCCTTCGGTTGTCCAGTCCCAGGACAACGTATATGGAAGAAGGTCTGACAGAGTATATCCAATGGATCGCGTAAGTTGATCTGTTCAAACGTATTCACGTTTGGTGGTGGAGGAATTCGTTTCTCTTAGCTGTATACCCGTGTTATTTTTGGATAAGTCAATTTGTGATTTGGCGGGTATGACGATGTGGCATTCAAAGTGAATGGTGATCAGATGTTCTGAAGATAGACGTAGCTTCTAGCCTCACACCAGGAAGTAACAAAAGTTGGGCTAGGCAGCATGGCTAGTTGGGTCATTCCCAAGCAGGGTGTATTGTCACCGATCTAGGGAATATTCATATTTATACTTCTTTTTGATTCTGTATCTTCGGATGACGGTTTGATGGCCTATAACCGTGGTGGCAATATATTCGCGACACTCAAGCTAAATGAGTGAGCGGTCATGTGTGGCCGGGTTGCAAGACGTTCTTGTTGAACCCTGAGTGTATCACCTCTAGAGTACACTATTCAGAAGGTGCTCCCATACCTTGTCTGTTGGAATCCATTCTCCGATAAGCGCCCTGCGGTTTATGATTTTATACTATGTATGTAGAACGTGAGATGCAAGCGTTTCTGCTAGATTGATATCTATTTGTACTTAGACATTATTATAATATCACAATGATATTGCTTGTCAAAGTTGTTCAGATACTCATAAGGAAAAACCCGTTCCGTATTTACGGCGTGGTCTTATGACATACCCTATACCTGTTTTAAACTATTTTACTCATACCAGTCCCATGACTGACCCGGAGTTTACTTTGTTGTTTTCCCTAAACTCTTGGGTGCCTAAATTTGTACGGGCAGTCAAGTAGTCGGGATTTACAGATATACTTGGAGAGCTTGGAGCAGGAGACTTCAAGATTCTATAGCTATAGTTATTTCCGCTGTGTTGTAAGTGTTGTACTCTGATAAGTGCTATTGTATATATATAACTGTTTACTTCAAAGTTATGTTATATATTATATGTTATTCGTTCCGCTGTGAGATTCGTGTTACTCTGATGATTTTGATGTTCTTCTTCTTCTCCTATTCTATTAGTTCTATCTTTTCTTTCTCACCTTCTAAATTCTTTCACTAACGTCTCGGGATTTCCGACTCTCGAGGAGTCGGAAATTTCCAGCCGTTACAAGGAGAGTTGTGACGAACGCCCACAACCCTTGCACTAAACAAGATGAATAATGCATAGAAAGTGTGCCAGTTAGCTATGGATGATCATCAAGATATGATAACACAAACAGAACCTGTCGTAGAACTCACAGTGCAAGGATAAAATATAATAGAACATATACAATAGGCAAAAATAGTGAAGCAACATATAACAAACTTTTGAAACTTTCAAAACATCCTAAAAGGTCATCTATACATCATAGGAAACATCAAAGTCTGTATAGGAAGCCTCACTATAATCACTCATAGAGCATCACAAACAGCGGAAACAGAAATATTAGATTGTAATGAAACTGGTACGTAAGCCTCCAGCTCGCCTCCGAACTGCAACATCGTCCTCACTAAGCTATCACTTGTCACCTACCACCTAGTCTGCCCATCCACAACTGGATGAATAACCCAAAGTAACAAGAGGGAAACATAAAACCTTGAGTCAGACAAGTATTAGTGAGTGATAAAACAACTAACAAATATCATCAATAAAGTATATGAGAATATGTAGATTAGCAAACCAATCTACCAAACACCAGATAAGAACTCAACCCAGCCTTCCCCACCTCGGACAGTGATAGCCTTTACAATCCATTAAACCAAAGGAATATCAATTCATCTATGGCATTCAGGACAACCATTCATTCAAAATAATCACAGCACTAGTTATATCTCACGTAAACCATCCTAATCGAGCTCAACATCCCTCAAGCACAAGCCCTATAGGCCTAAATCAATATCAGACAAGCGCCCAAGGAATGTCTCCTTCAACCTCGGACAACTTACGTGAGACGGTACATACAAAACAATCAAACACCCATGACTGACTCTGGCTATCACCGTTACTCCTACTTCGAAACTATCCTTAATTGTATGACAATCAACCTTACCATATGTCAAGGGCTAATGGTAACCCGGTTCTAGCAGAATCTCCATACGCCTTTCAATGATATGTACCTTGACCTTTCAACGATGCCGATGGTACTCGGCCAGAAACCTTTCGGTCTTTCAGGTGCCTCTATTGTACCCCTACTTTGAGCCTGCTAGAACCTACGACAACGATAATCTCTCGGCCTCCGCATCTCTAGTCATCCAATCCGACGATCATTCATAGCTCAAGCAACCTTTTCAAGCAACCATTATCCACTAAATCACGACCTTTGATTTGTCACCTCATTCGTTGCATTTCAACATTCAACGAATGCATCACGTCGACTTTCCCCATAGAATTTACTTCGAATTTATCACCACTCTCGAACAAATAAAACACCAATATTAGGTCCGAAACAATCCATAACATCCATACATTCGCTATGGAATACCACAACATTCATGCCATCTACCATAGCGTTCCAAAATACTGCCAAAACCCTTCATACGTACCGACCCATATTGGATCAGACATGTCGATCGACCCCACCAAGACTATGACTGACTGACCCTCCGCTTTGGTGCACGACCGACCGACCCCCTCCCCTGGATGCATGACCGACCGACTCCTTCCCCAAGGTGCACGACCGACCGACCGACCACCTTCCTTGGGTGCACGACCGACCAACCCCCTCCTTTGGGTGCATGACCGACTGACCAACCCCCTTCCCTGGGTGCTTGACCGACTGACCCGCTCCCCTGGGTGCATGACCGACTGAGCCCCTTCCCTGGGCGCATAACCGACTGACCTCACCGAGACTGACCGAACCCTTTGTGCACGACCGACCCGAACCCTGGGTGCTGCTCCGACCCCATTCTGCTCGATCGACCCCATCATCTGTACTACACTTTGTACTATGCAACCGACCCGTAGTTTGTACTGGTCCAATCCACCACCAAATTCAACCAAAACTTGGTCAAACGACAAGATCGACGAAATCTACTCACCAATTCATCTAATTCAACCACAAATGTGATATGAAATCACTAACAACTTGAACATAATGATTTTCATTAAAATTATACAAACTTCACCAAAATTATGATAATAAACATATGAGCTAAATTGCGGATCTAACTAGAATAAACAAATAGAAATATTTGGAAATTACTAGTTTTAAGTTACTAAATTAGATCCTATGGTGATTCATATTAAAATTTACTTACCATGATGTAGATCTAGGAGAAAACACTTGAGAATGATGAAAGACAAGATCAGATACTCATCTACTTGATTGAATCCGTGTGAGAGATGCATATCATTCACTAACTCTCCAAAATAACCCCAAAACACTTAGACCTAGATCCGGACAGCGAAGAATTTGCTCTAAACTCTTCGATTCGATGTACTCTCCCTTGAAATGGCGTAGATCTAGCTTCAAACGATGTAGATCTTCGATTCTCTAAGCTTTAATAGTGGAAAAGTAAAGAGAATGGAGAAATGGAGGAACTCTAGCTCTTCCAAATGAGAGAATGGAGAAAGTAAACTATTCTCCATGCCTTCTACCCATAATTTATAATCTCCACCAGCCCACTAATGGGCCTCCTCAAATCAGCCCATTATGGCTTAAAAACCAGAACAACTGTAATAACCCGGAAATGCGAGGCAGTTTAAAATTTTTATTTTGGCAATTTTGATGAATTTTGAATATTTAAAGATGAATTATTTTAAATAATAACGACGAGAAATTTATTTTGAATAGAAATAGAAGTATATACTTATTCTAATCGTTGTTAAAATATAAATATTTATTTATATATATACAAAAGGAATTGAAAATGGAGCAGTAGTTCGATAATTCGATTTCAAAGTTCAAATGAATGTACCAGGTGCAAAATAAACCGGATTTTAACGAAATGTGAAAACCCGTAACTTCCCCGTAAAGGAAAGTGTCGGATAGTTCGAGAACAAGCCACAACAGAATGCATACAGAAGAACATTTCATTGTATATTACAACAATGCATCAGATTACAAGAATATACAGAGTATAAATGAAAATTACACAGAAATATCAGAGATTTAAATTACATTTAAATACATAGCAGCGGAAAATAATATAATACACAACTAGAAAGAGATATACGGATACAAAGCTTTCCGGATATCGTTCCAGCTGTAAACCAGGATCCTGTGAATATAAATCTGCAAAACCAAAACTACTAGCTGCCCGTGTCAAAATAAGGGCACCCAGAGTTTAGGTTAAAACAATAAACTCCAGGTCAGTCATGGGACTGGTGTGAGAACTAAAACAGTTATTAATCTTTATTTTCAAAGTTAGGTAAATCAAGGGACCACGCCGTATAACACGGAACGAGTTTCCTCCCAAGAATACCAGTGCATAAAACGAACAGCGCAATGCTAAATAGAGAAAAATGAAGCTGTTATAAGACCCAGGTCCTATCACACAATGCAACGCAAGCCGGGGGATAGGGTTTTCCTTTATAACAGCCAAAGAATGCTTGATACGTTTAAAACAAATCATTTGATACTACTATAAGTGCATAGTGTATAAAACAACTTCAAATCATAAGTATCAATCATAGGCGGCATGGGTACCATATATCATGTCGCCATATATAGGTTTACAAATAAAACCGCAAATGTCACGTATTTGGAAATTGGATTTCCATCTATGAACCGAGGCAAAAGATAGTCCTCACCGATTCGAGACTGTCTAGCCCGAGCCTCAGGACCCATACTCAGGTGGGCCCTTGGATCTTCAGGGCCGGTCCACCGATGTGGATTAAAATGCCTGAACATGCGTTTCCCCGCCCTTTGGGGCGTAAATGAGTCAACTAAATGACTCCATCGGTTCGAGAACGACCGATCAATCCGAGGCGCCTCGCAACAGCAACAACCACATAAGTCAAACTCGTCAGGGCGTGTAAAACCACTGACGCCACTTTTTAGCTAGAAAGAAACGCATGCCCTCCCTGACGTCCTCTCCCGTTTTTGGTTCATACCGGGTGTGAAACACGCGAAGGAAACGTTACACAAAGCTACGCCACGAAGGCCTTGCTTTGATCATCACCACAAGACTTTGCTTTTCAACAGAAGCCTCGATCAATTGCCACTTAGGCATGCCACACAGGCAATTCACTCCATGCGTTTGATATCCATCGATATATAACCCCTGAGCTCGTACGTCTCAGAGAAGGGCGTTAAGCAAGAGAATAAATTCTCCGCCGCCAAACAGATATATATTTAATAGAGATCAATCACACAGACTAAAATCCAATGTCAGACACACAGTCCATTTACAAGTTCGTTCTGGGTCTGAACGAAACCGGAGGCACCTAGTACCCCGCATATCCATCGATCTCCAAGTACGTCTGGACGATCACTAACTGTTTCCATCTTCTTGGGTGTACAGCCCAATCAAGATCATCAGTAATTACCCAAACGACGTGAAGACCTCCGGTCTTCGACCATCGTCTTCATCTTCGACTTATCGTCGTATCAGTTATTCAGAATGGGATAAACCCGGTCTTTCCGAATAACTCGCGTATATTTTAAATAAGTGTTACACAAACACAACATACGCCTCATTCCAATTCATTAGTCACTAACCGTAAATTAATCAAGAGAATAATTCCCCAAATATTAACCCCGAAGGCCGAAACCAACATCAGATCAATATTCAGAAAACCATTCTGCTTGGCCAACCGACAGTTAGTTTCTAAATTTCACATTCATAGGGAAAGATTCCCATTAATTTTATCAAAGATAAATTCTTGAATTTATTCTTTAATCTACTTTTGAATATCAATTCAACTAGTCGGGATTAGCGAACCTTACCGAAGTAATCATTTATTTTAATTTCCCCATCCCAACCTATTCATCCCATGAAGTAAAACTGGTAATACTTCATATCTAACACCACAGTGTTATCGGTAAATTTAATTACCATTTCACGTTCAAATCTAATTAAAGATTTAACTATCGCCTGGAGCAAAACTGGTGATACTCCATTCTCGATTATTTCAATCTAATTAAAGAATCATTAAAACTCCACTTAGTTTTAATCGTTAACTGGGTTAAAGAATCCGTGTCATTTAAAACACGGTTCACGACAAACCCAAAGTCACCTTCCATTAATTATCGGGTTAAAGAACGAGTGTTATTTAAAACACTGCTCACGATAAACCCAAAAATCAATATCAATTCAATTCCAATTAAATATTATTTAATTGGTACTCTTCATTAAATCTAAATAAAAAGATTTAATCTTGCCTCAACTGGGTTCAAGAACAGTGTAAGTGAAGACACCATTCACGATAAACCCAAATCACATTCGATATTCAATACAAGGCTCTGAATAGAAAATATATCGGCTTATATTCAATATCAAATTCTACGATTAACAAATGTCGTATTGGAAATAACGATATCAATATATATCTTTCAAATTTCCATAACAACACCTATATAATCACGAATTCCAACATCGAAATATTCCGAAGACAATTTCGATTCAAATCCACTCCAATGCAATCATTGGATATTTTGGTTATTTTCAAAACCCTTTTCAAATTCAATTTATTTACTTAAAAATAAATAGAATTATAATTCTAGTTCAAAACTAGTTCATTTCGATAAAAATCTATTTTTATCTTTTCAAATATGGAGTTTTTCATCCCAATTCTTCACAAATCATTTCTTATGATTTTACACAAATTATTACTATTTTTAATAATTTTATCAAGGCCCGTACAGTCGATTTCCATCAATGGCCATCGAACTGCACTTATAGCGACCTTTTTCCAATTTGATTTGGACATAATTCCAAATCCAACCGTTAGATTTCTAATTTATCACATTCGTTAGAAAGCTCTTTTCGATACGAACCCAACGGTTCCGGTTTTAGGAGAATCCGACGGTCGGATCTCCCGTAATGTCCGTTTGAAATAAATGGTCGAAATTCACGAACTGCCGCGGCGCGGCGCGTTCTATTCAGGCCATTATATTATATATATAATATATATATCGTCGATTTCTATTTAAAACGAATTATATAAATAGTTTTTTAAATTTGTTTCAAAAACAATTTCAACTTCCATTTCAATTCAAATCAAAATTGAATTCTTCTTTATAAATTCGTTTTAAAATTCATTTCTATTCAATTCAAATTTCAATTCAATTTGAATTCAATTCAATTCGCTTTCAATTCAATTTGAATTCGTTTTCAATTCCTTTCGAAATCGTTTTCAATTCAATCCATTTCGAAATCGTTTTCAATTCAATTCATTTCGAAATCGTTTTCAATTCTATTCATTTCGAAATCGTTTTCAATTCTATTCATTTCGAAATCGTTTTCAATTCTATTCATTTCGAAATCGTTATATATTCAATTCTATTCATTTCGAAATCGTTTTCAATTCTATTCATTTCGAAATCGTTATATATTCAATTCATTTCGAAATCGTTATATATTCAATTCATTTCGAAATCTAATAAAATCGATATAAATATCGTTCACGTCGAAATGGCGTCAATCTAATCAACACGGCTTCATATATTCCTTTATTTTCAAATATTCTATTTCAAATATTTCTTTTTCAAAATAGTTGTTATTATCAAAATATTTCGTTCAACACATGACCAATCTCAATGGATGAGTACTGTCAACACATGAACCTTTATTTTATATTGATAAAGATGTAAATTTTAATATTAAAATATTTCGTTCAACACATGACCAATCTCAATGAATGAGTACTGTCAACACATGAACTTTTATTTTATATCGATAAAGATGTAAATTTTAATATTAAAATATTTCATTCAACACATGACCAATCTCAATGAATGAGTACTGTCAACACATGAACTTTTATTTTATATCGATAAAGATGTAAATTTTAATATTAAAATATTTCGTTCAACACATGACCAATCTCAATGAATGAGTACTGTCAACACATGAACTTTTATTTTATATTATTCTTTGTTTTCAAATTGGAATGAGGCCCAATCAATTACCATATAAAATTAATTATATGGATTTTCATACAACACATGTATATAATAGCATTGAAAAATAATCAACCATCAACCAAAGTGCACTACACTGTATAAGCATCAAATATAGATATCTAACGCTTATAACAGCCTGTCAATCAATCGATCGACATATTTAATCAATCAGGATGAGTGAACTTCAAATTTCATCCCAACACCCATGTGGGGTTTCAAACAATCAAACGCAGATTTTATTCGTGCAGCTGGGCGATGTGTAAAATTTATCGACCCAATCAATATCAGTCAAATAGGTGTGCATAAACAAACCGTCCGGTTTGTAAATGAATATTTATTTATTCACATTCACGTTAAAAATTATATTTTTAACGACAAAACATTTTATTCCAACATATGAATTTCTATTCAGTTCATTCTTTAAATAAAATGATATTTTTAATTTTCTAACTTATTTTAGAAAATTTCGGCGGCATAACGGCACGATACTAGAAACGGGACAAGGCCTAGCCTTATCCCCTGTCTAGTGAAGGCCCACGCCATTCACACATCAATCAAATCACCAAACAACCAAATTCTAATCAAATCATATAACTAATCTATGCAACCAAACAAACAAGTCCATGGTCTGTGGACGATTGTGTCGGGTGCTACTAAGCACCGTCTGCATCCTAGTATATATATATAATTAGAAAAGAAATTGAAAGGTGAGAAATTCTCACTTATAGCTATCCTAGCTCCACGGCTCTTCATTTGCAGAAGTCTTCGTCGCTCTCGCCTTTTTTCACTTTCTTTGCCCGTATCCACTATATATATAAAAATCACACATTTTTATATTTCGATGTCTTTAAAATAAAAATCACATTTTTATTTTTTTTTCACTTTCAATTTAAAAGTCATATTTTTATAATCACTTCATATATTTGAAAATCGAATTTTTACATCGGTATTCAATATATAAAAATCGAATTTTTATTTCACTATTCGATATATAAAAATCGAATTTTTATTTCGAAGTTCAATAGATAAAAATCATATTTTTATTTCGAAGTTCAATAGATAAAAATCATATTTTTATTTCGAAGTTCAATAGATAAAAATCATATTTTTATTCTGCTATCTCTAGTCTAAAAACAATGCGGTATATATTTTCAAAACAAGGCGATGTATATTTTCAAAAGCAAGGTATATTTTATATTTACAAAAGCAAAGTATATTTTATATTTACCAAAGCAAAGTATATTTTATATTTACAAAAGCAAAGTATATTTTATATTTACAAAAGCAAAGTATATTTTATATTTACAAAAGCAAAGTATATTTTATAATTACAAAAGCAAAGTATATTTTATATTTACAAACACTTGTTCTTTCTATATTTTCAAAAATATGTTCTTTCTATATTTTCAAAAATATGTTCTTTCTATATTTTTAAAAATATGTTCTTTCTATATTTTGAAATTTAAAAACAATGCTTATATATATTTTCTTCTTTCCAAAGTTATTCATAATCCAATTTTAATTAATCTAATTGCCTAAATTATAAATAAATAAATAAAAACAAACAAACAAAGCTCACTGTTATTCACGTTCAGGAGAAACCCCGCATATCCATCTCCGTCTCGTCTTCAAAACTAGGTCAGAAACCCGCGCCTCCCCCGATGGTCGTGACTCCGATCAGACCCTCTCACATCAACCGGCGACGAGAGCTGCACCCACCCCAAGAAACTTGGCGAACTCGATGGTGGCAGTGGCCCCAAAAACCCCTCCGAACAGTGCGACTTCGAGCTTGGAATTCGCGACCCATACTGAACGTTAATCGATCCCTTTGGCGTGGAATTGAAGATCGCAGAAAGCACTTCCTTGTTGCTGAAGAAATTTCACAGTTGGTATCAGAGCTTTGGTTTACAAAGCAGAGAACAAGGCACATTAGAACCATACGAAAGAATTCATCAGATACTGGATTAGTAACATCCAATGGGAATGACTCGTTAGAGATGGGATCAGTAGTATCCTAGAACGAGTGTGAAGAGTATATTTTTGAAAATGAAAACCAATTTTGTTTTGAAAATTTAAATCAATTATTCGTATTTGATTATTTATTTTATAATGATTAGGACAATCCAAAATATAAAGATTTTGCGTATGCGCCTAGCTAGCGTGTATTCGGAGTTTTGATATATTGGATAGATATAGATTCACACTCTAGTCGCCCGAAGATGATTCTGATGATTGTAGCTACATCATCAGAATTAGTGTTCGAGAGTCGAAGGTGGGATATCTATATATTTCCTATTGACTGGTGTGAGAACCAAAATTAGATAGGGCTTATTGTTGTGATTTGGCATCAAAAACAGGATTTTTGTATATGTATCAAAATTATGAATTTGAAACTCTAATTCACTAATTGATTGATGTTTGTGTTGTTTGTTTAATTGTTTGATAATTTTGAACCATTATGCCTAATTGAATCAAATATTGAATTGTATTGAAAATTGGTCGCATTTGCTTGCATATACTTGTACTTACCTTGAACATGTCATAGCAAGGAGGCTAGAACAGAGAATAAAATTTGTTTGCCCGACAAATAGGTACATGTTTACTACATAATTTACTGTTTTGTTTGGGTGATGATGATTTTATGAGCCTATTGGCTAGCCGCTTGGCTTTTTCTTTTTCTTTTTGAGATCTGAAGGACCGGGGAAGCTATTTGAAATTCCCCGATGCTCCCGGTGCAGGGGAGGTTATGGCGAAATTTTTCGAAAATTTAGGGTGTTAGCCAAATTTTTGAAATTTTGAAAATTCTCAGAAACTAAAGAGTTGGAGAATGGAAGCCAGATCGAGCGTAGAGTTGATTAATCAAACCACTTTCGACTTTGTTCCTTTTCGGGGACGAAAAGTTTTAAGTGGGGGAGATTGTAATAACCCGGAAAATCTGGGCCAATTTAAAATTTTTATTTTGGCAATTTTAGCGAATTTTGATTATTTAAAATGAATTATTTTAAATAATATCGACGAGAAATTTATTTTGAATATAATTCGAACGTATATATTACGCGTCGTCGTTAGAATATAAATATTTATATATATAATTATAAATAGAATTGAAAATGGCGCGGTAGTTCGATAATTCGATTTCAAACTTCAATTGAATGTACCGGGGGCAAAACAATCCGGATTTTAGTGAAACCAAAAATGATAGGATCTAATTGATAATATATTTCTATCGAATCCGAAAAATCAGGATTTCATAGCGGGAATCAAAAGGTGTGTCCAGTTGAAAATTCTGAATAGTCGCTATGGAATTCAGGCCCTTAAAAATGGACATTTTGCAAACGACCTCGGATTTCGACGAAACCAGTTTTGTTGGGTCCGTGATGTAAAGTTATTGCTAGGTTTTAAATTTCATAATTTTTCGAATCAATATGTGAGCGTGGCAAAGGAAAACGCGTTTGGCCAGTTTCAGTTGATTTTAATCGACTGGAAAATGGCCATTTTTCTAACGGTCTCGGAATTCGACGAAACTAGTTTTGTTAGGACCGTATCGTCAATACGAAGCTAGAAAATATTTTTCGGGAATTTTTAGAGTTAGTATGTGACCCCGGTAATTTGAAATGTACGTTTAAAATTCAATATAGTGATTTAAATGTAAATTTAACGGAAACTGATTCAAACAGTCGAACCAGTCTACGATACATATCCCAGTGTGTTCGGGATGGGGGTAATTAGCTAGGGACGGCTGTCGTTGAGTTTGATTTCGAGCTCGTATGATCATAAGTGTATTTTTGAAATTAAAATAATTAAAATATATTTATATGTAAGGTCAAAGACTAGGTCAAACCCTCATAACTCCTCTCCACGGTCAAACCAATTAGAAGCCGCCGCTCCCTAGCGATATACGACTGATTTTTTTTTTCTTCCTTTTCGATTCTCCCTTCCTCTTTAATTCAAAATCCACAAAATGGTTTTCAAAATTTCTTCAGCAACAAGGAAGTGCTTTCTGCGATCTTCAATTCCACGCCAAAGGGATCGATTAACGTTCAGTATGGGTCGCGAATTCCAAGCTCGAAGTCGCACTGTTCGGAGGGGTTTTTGGGGCCACTGCCACCATCGAGTTCGCCAAGTTTCTTGGGGTGGGTGCGGCTCTCGTCGCCGGTCGATGTGAGAGGGTCTGATCGGAGTCACGACCATCGGGGGAGGCGCGGGTTTCTGACCTAGTTTTGAAGACGAGACGGAGATGGATATGCGGGGTTTCTCCTGAACGTGAATAACAGTGAGCTTTGTTTGTTTGTTTTTATTTATTTATTTATAATTTAGGCAATTAGATTAATTAAAATTGGATTATGAATAACTTTGGAAAGAAGAAAATATATATAAGCATTGTTTTTAAATTTCAAAATATAGAAAGAACATATTTTTGAAAATATAGGAAGAACATATTTTTGAAAATATAGAAAGAACATATTTTTGAAAATATAGAAAGAACAAGTGTTTGTAAATATAAAATATACTTTGCTTTTGTAAATATAAAATATACTTTACTTTTGTAAATATGAAATATACTTTGCTTTTGTAAATATAAAATATACTTTGCTTTTGTAAATATAAAATATACTTTGCTTTGGTAAATATAAAATATACTTTGCTTTTGTAAATATAAAATATACCTTGCTTTTGAAAATATACATTGCCTTGTTTTGAAAATATATACCGCATTGTTTTTAGAATAGAGATAGCAGAATAAAAATATGATTTTTATCTATTGAACTTCGAAATAAAAATATGATTTTTATCTATTGAACTTCGAAATAAAAATATGATTTTTATCTATTGAACTTCGAAATAAAAATATGATTTTTATCTATTGAACTTCGAAATAAAAATTCGATTTTTATATATCGAATAGTGAAATAAAAATTCGATTTTTATATATTGAATACCGAAGTAAAAATTCGATTTTCAAATATATGAAGTGATTATAAAAATATGACTTTTAAATTGAAAGTGAAAAAAAAATAAAAATGTGATTTTTATTTTAAAGACATCGAAATATAAAAATGTGTGATTTTTATATATATAGTGGATACGGGCAAAGAAAGTGAAAAAAGGCGAGAGCGACGAAGACTTCTGCAAATGAAGAGCCGTGGAGCTAGGATAGCTATAAGTGAGAATTTCTCACCTTTCAATTTCTTTTCTAATTATATATATATACTAGGATGCAGACGGTGCTTAGTAGCACCCGACACAATCGTCCACAGACCATGGACTTGTTTGTTTGGTTGCATAGATTAGTTATATGATTTGATTAGAATTTGGTTGTTTGGTGATTTGATTGATGTGTGAATGGCGTGGGCCTTCACTAGACAGGGGATAAGGCTAGGCCTTGTCCCGTTTCTAGTATCGTGCCGTTATGCCGCCGAAATTTTCTAAAATAAGTTAGAAAATTAAAAATATCATTTTATTTAAAGAATGAACTGAATAGAAATTCATATGTTGGAATAAAATGTTTTGTCGTTAAAAATATAATTTTTAACGTGAATGTGAATAAATAAATATTCATTTACAAACCGGACGGTTTGTTTATGCACACCTATTTGACTGATATTGATTGGGTCGATAAATTTTACACATCGCCCAGCTGCACGAATAAAATCTGTGTTTGATTGTTTGAAACCCCACACGGGTGTTGGGATGAAATTTGAAGTTCACTCATCCTGATTGATTAAATATGTCGATCGATTGATTGACAGGCTGTTATAAGCGTTAGATATCTATATTTGATGCTTATACAGTGTAGTGCACTTTGGTTGATGGTTGATTATTTTTCAATGCTATTATATACATGTGTTGTATGAAAATCCATATAATTAATTTTATATGGTAATTGATTGGGCCTCATTCCAATTTGAAAACAAAGAATAATATAAAATAAAAGTTCATGTGTTGACAGTACTCATTCATTGAGATTGGTCATGTGTTGAACGAAATATTTTAATATTAAAATTTACATCTTTATCGATATAAAATAAAAGTTCATGTGTTGACAGTACTCATTCATTGAGATTGGTCATGTGTTGAACGAAATATTTTAATATTAAAATTTACATCTTTATCGATATAAAATAAAAGTTCATGTGTTGACAGTACTCATTCATTGAGATTGGTCATGTGTTGAACGAAATATTTTAATATTAAAATTTACATCTTTATCAATATAAAATAAATGTTCATGTGTTGACAGTACTCATCCATTGAGATTGGTCATGTGTTGAACGAAATATTTTGATAATAACAACTATTTTGAAAAAGAAATATTTGAAATAGAATATTTGAAAATAAAGGAATATATGAAGCCGTGTTGATTAGATTGACGCCATTTCGACGTGAACGATATTTATATCGATTTTATTAGATTTCGAAATGAATTGAATATATAACGATTTCGAAATGAATTGAATATATAACGATTTCGAAATGAATAGAATTGAAAACGATTTCGAAATGAATAGAATTGAATATATAACGATTTCGAAATGAATAGAATTGAAAACGATTTCGAAATGAATAGAATTGAAAACGATTTCGAAATGAATAGAATTGAAAACGATTTCGAAATGAATTGAATTGAAAACGATTTCGAAATGGATTGAATTGAAAACGATTTCGAAAGGAATTGAAAACGAATTCAAATTGAATTGAAAGCGAATTGAATTGAATTCAAATTGAATTGAAATTTGAATTGAATAGAAATGAATTTTAAAACGAATTTATAAAGAAGAATTCAATTTTGATTTGAATTGAAATGGAAGTTGAAATTGTTTTTGAAACAAATTTAAAAAACTATTTATATAATTCGTTTTAAATAGAAATCGACGATATATATATTATATATACAATATAATGGCCTGAATAGAAC
Organism: Allium sativum; assembly: GCA_030737875.1. Classification (NCBI taxonomy): domain Eukaryota; kingdom Viridiplantae; phylum Streptophyta; class Magnoliopsida; order Asparagales; family Amaryllidaceae; genus Allium; species Allium sativum. The sequence continues at coordinate 582,223,721 of CM060915.1, read as the reverse complement.
GCGCCGCGCCGCGGCAGTTCGTGAATTTCGACCATTTATTTCAAACGGACATTACGGGAGATCCGACCGTCGGATTCTCCTAAAACCGGAACCGTTGGGTTCGTATCGAAAAGAGCTTTCTAACGAATGTGATAAATTAGAAATCTAACGGTTGGATTTGGAATTATGTCCAAATCAAATTGGAAAAAGGTCGCTATAAGTGCAGTTCGATGGCCATTGATGGAAATCGACTGTACGGGCCTTGATAAAATTATTAAAAATAGTAATAATTTGTGTAATATCATAAGAAATGATTTGTGAAGAATTGGGATGAAAAACTCCATATTTGAAAAGATAAAAATAGATTTTTATCGAAATGAACTAGTTTTGAACTAGAATTATAATTCTATTTATTTTTAAGTAAATAAATTGAATTTGAAAAGGGTTTTGAAAATAACCAAAATATCCAATGATTGCATTGGAGTGGATTTGAATCGAAATTGTCTTCGGAATATTTCGATGTTGGAATTCGTGATTATATAGGTGTTGTTATGGAAATTTGAAAGATATATATTGATATCGTTATTTCCAATACGACATTTGTTAATCGTAGAATTTGATATTGAATATAAGCCGATATATTTTCTATTCAGAGCCTTGTATTGAATATCGAATGTGATTTGGGTTTGTCGTGAATGGTGTCTTCACTTACACTGTTCTTGAACCCAGTTGAGGCAAGATTAAATCTTTTTATTTAGATTTAATGAAGAGTACCAATTAAATAATATTTAATTGGAATTGAATTGATATTGATTTTTGGGTTTATCGTGAGCAGTGTTTTAAATAACACTCGTTCTTTAACCCGATAATTAATGGAAGGTGACTTTGGGTTTGTCGTGAACCGTGTTTTAAATGACACGGATTCTTTAACCCAGTTAACGATTAAAACTAAGTGGAGTTTTAATGATTCTTTAATTAGATTGAAATAATCGAGAATGGAGTATCACCAGTTTTGCTCCAGGCGATAGTTAAATCTTTAATTAGATTTGAACGTGAAATGGTAATTAAATTTACCGATAACACTGTGGTGTTAGATATGAAGTATTACCAGTTTTACTTCATGGGATGAATAGGTTGGGATGGGGAAATTAAAATAAATGATTACTTCGGTAAGGTTCGCTAATCCCGACTAGTTGAATTGATATTCAAAAGTAGATTAAAGAATAAATTCAAGAATTTATCTTTGATAAAATTAATGGGAATCTTTCCCTATGAATGTGAAATTTAGAAACTAACTGTCGGTTGGCCAAGCAGAATGGTTTTTTGAATATTGATCTGATGTTGGTTTCGGCCTTCGGGGTTAATATTTGGGGAATTATTCTCTTGATTAATTTACGGTTAGTGACTAATGAATTGGAATGAGGCGTATGTTGTGTTTGTGTAACACTTATTTAAAATATACGCGAGTTATTCGGAAAGACCGGGTTTATCCCATTCTGAATAACTGATACGACGATAAGTCGAAGATGAAGACGATGGTCGAAGACCGGAGGTCTTCACGTCGTTTGGGTAATTACTGATGATCTTGATTGGGCTGTACACCCAAGAAGATGGAAACAGTTAGTGATCGTCCAGACGTACTTGGAGATCGATGGATATGCGGGGTACTAGGTGCCTCCGGTTTCGTTCAGACCCAGAACGAACTTGTAAATGGACTGTGTGTCTGACATTGGATTTTAGTCTGTGTGATTGATCTCTATTAAATATATATCTGTTTGGCGGCGGAGAATTTATTCTCTTGCTTTACGCCCTTCTCTGAGACGTACGAGCTCAGGGGTTATATATCGATGGATATCAAACGCATGGAGTGAATTGCCTGTGTGGCATGCCTAAGTGGCAATTGATCGAGGCTTCTGTTGAAAAGCAAAGTCTTGTAGTGATGATCAAAGCAAGGCCTTCGTGGCGTAGCTTTGTGTAACGTTTCCTTCGCGTGTTTCACACCCGGTATGAACCAAAAACGGGAGAGGACGTCAGGGAGGGCATGCGTTTCTTTCTAGCTAAAAAGTGGCGTCAGTGGTTTTACACGCCCTGACGAGTTTGACTTATGTGGTTGTTGCTGTTGCGAGGCGCCTCGGATTGATCGGTCGTTCTCGAACCGATGGAGTCATTTAGTTGGCTCATTTACGCCCCAAAGGGCGGGGAAACGCATGTTCAGGCATTTTAATCCACATCGGTGGACCGACCCTGAGGATCCAAGGGCCCACCTGAGTCTGGGTCCTGAGGCTCGGGCTAGACAGTCTCGAATCGATGAGGACTATCTTTTGCCTCGGTTCATAGATGGAAATCCAATTTCCAAATACGTGACATTTGCGGTTTTATTTGTAAACCTATATATGGCGACATGATATATGGTACCCATGCCGCCTATGATTGATACTTATGATTTGAAGTTGTTTTATACACTATGCACTTATAGTAGTATCAAATGATTTGTTTTAAACGTATCAAGCATTCTTTGGCTGTTATAAGGGAAAACCCTATCCCCCGGCTTGCGTTGCATTGTGTGATAGGACCTGGGTCTTATAACAGCTTCATTTTTCTCTATTTAGCATTGCGCTGTTCGTTTTATGCACTGGTATTCTTGGGAGGAAACCCGTTCCGTGTTATACGGCGTGGTCCCTTGATTTACCTAACTTTGAAAATAAAGATTAATAACTGTTTTAGTTCTCACACCAGTCCCATGACTGACCTGGAGTTTATTGTTTTAACCTAAACTCTGGGTGCCCTTATTTTGACACGGGCAGCTAGTAGTTTTGGTTTTGCAGATTTATATTCACAGGATCCTGGTTTACAGCTGGAACGATATCCGGAAAGCTTTGTATCCGTATATCTCTTTCTAGTTGTGTATTGTATTATTTTCCGCTGTTATGTATTTAAATGTAATTTAAATCTCTGATATTTCTGTGTAATTTTCATTTATACTCTGTATATTCTTGTAATCTGATGCATTGTTGTAATATACAATGAAATGTTCTTCTGTATGCGTTCTGTTGTGGCTTGTTCTCGAACTATCCGACACTTTCCTTTACGGGGAAGTTACGGGTTTTCACACGAAACCAAAGATATTTGAATCTAATTGAGAATATCATTCCAACAAATCCGGAAAATTGAAATTTCATAGCGGGAATCAAAGGATACGTCCGGTTGAAAATTCAGAATAGTCGCTATGGAATTCTGACCCTTAAAAATGGAAATTTTGCAAACGACCTCGGTTTTCGAAGGAAACCACTTTTGTTAGATCCGTGATGTCAAGTTATTGCTAGGTTTCAAAATTCATAATTTTTCGAATCAATATGTGAGCATGGCAAAGGAAAAAGCGTTTGACCAGTTTCAGTTGATTTTAATCGACTGGAAAAAGACCATTTTTCAAACGGTCTCAGAATTCGACGAAATTAGTTTTGTTAGGACGGCATCGTCAATACGAAGCTAGATATAATTTTTCGCGAATTTTTCTAGTTAGTATGTAGCCTCGGTAAATTGAAATGTGCGTTCAAATTCAATATATAGAGTTATATTTTGATTTTGACGAAAACTGATCGAAACAGTCGAATCAGCTTACGAGACATATCCCATTGGGTTCGGAACGAGGGTAATTAGCTAGGGACGATAGTCGGTGGGTTCGATTTTGAGTTCGAAATAAAAAGGTACTTTATGGAATAAATTAAATAAATAATATATATTATATTCTCCACCTCACCGCCTCTTCACTTCAGTCAACCGTTGATTTTAAAATAATAAAAAAAACGAAATCGAAAAGGGGCGAAATCGCTTACCCACCCACCTGATGCGCCACCACCCACCTCGCGCCACAGACCGACCTCCGCCCCGTCAGACCTCGATCGCACCACCCCCTCTCTCCTCGCCCCACCTTACGCGCAAGCCTTACAGCCCAAACCCCAACCTCCGAACACCCAAAACCGCCTCCCGCCGGTCAGTGGGCCGCAGCCGGCTGAAGAAGCTCTTCGACGCTTTGACCCCCCCTCCGCGTGCCCTCAACCTTCCACCAACACCGGAGAATAAACTGAGTTTTTATTTAGGTTAATTTATTTAAAAATCTGATTTTTATTAATATATATAACGTTATATATATATATATATATATAAATAGCATGGTTTTTAAAGGGTGATTTATACATGTATATCTAAAAATTGAATTTAAAGTAGTGATTTTTATTTGTTCATTTGCAAGAGAAAGTAGTGATTTTTATTTGTTCATTTGCAAGAGGAAGTAGTGATTTTTATTTGTTCATTTGCAAGAGAAAGTAATGATTTTTATATTATAAAAAGAATAAAAATATGATTTTTATCGTATGTGAAATATAAAAATATAATTTTTATAAAGTAGAAGTATTAAAAATATGATTTTTATATAATAGAGAATATTAAAATATCATCTTTATATATGTAGCGAAATAAAAAACTGATTTTTATTATATATATGTTGAAATAAAAATGTTATTTTTATAGCGATGATATAAAAATTCGATATTTATATAAGAAGTAAAAATACAAAAATATAATTTTTATATAGAGAATAGTGTGATAAAAAAAATAGAATTTTTATCTATATGGTAGCGGTGTAAAAATAGAATTTTTATCTATATAGTAACAATATAAAAATGTGATCTTTATATATGTAGTGGCTACGGGCGATAAAATTGACAAAAGGGTGAGCACGACGAAGATTTCTACATAAGAAGAGTCGTGGCGTTTAGTTTATCTTGGGTGAGAACTTCTCACTTTAAATCTTGTTTTCTAGTTAGAATTATATACTAGGATGCAGACAGTGTTTAGTAGCACCCGACACCCGTCGTCCACAGACCATGGACGGCTTGTATGCCTGTTTGATGTGTTGTGAAGTTTGTTTGTGATGTTGATGTGAAATGTGTTTAAATAAATTAATTATTGTTAAAAAAAAATATAATTTTAACGTGAATGTGAATAAATAAATATTCATTTACAAACCGGACGGTTTGTTTATGTACACATATTTGAAGGACATTGATTGGGATGATAAATTTTACACGTCGCCCAACAGCACAAATAATGTTCAGTGTTTGTGGATTTAAACCCCACACGGGTGTTGGGATGATATTTGACGTACACTAGTCCCAATGATTTAGCTGTATGTCGATCGAATGGTCGACAGACTGTGTAAGCGTTAATTATTTATATTTAATGCTTATGCAGTTGTGTGGTGCACTTTGGATGATGGTTGATTATTTATCGTTGCTATTATATACATATGTTGTATAGAATCCATATAATTAACATTATATGGTAATTGATTGGGCCTCATTCCAATTGGGGAAACAAAGAATAACAAAAATAGTCATGTGTTGACAATACTCATTCGTTGAGAATAGTCATGTGTTGAAAGAAATATAGATTCATGTGTTGAACGAAATATTTTAACAATAAAATTTACATTTTTATCATATATAAAATTAGAAACTAACTGGAAAATAGATAAGATGAGTGGTCTCCTGTGTATCTGATGTTGGTTTCGGCCTTCGGGGTTAATACTTAGGGAATCGTTCTCTTACTAATTTACGGTTGGAGTCTGATTAAAAATTTAACGATAGAAATCATAATTTTATAAAATATAAGAATAACAAAAATAGTCACGTATTGACAGTACTCATGTGTTGAGATTAGTCATGTGTTGAAAGAAATATAGATTCATGTGTTGAATAGAATAAATATTCATTTTTTGAATAAAATAACGAAGTTATTGAAAAATATAAAGCCGTGTTGATTAAAGATGCACTATTTTGGCGCGAATGATATTTATATCGATTATATTCGTTTTTATAATGAATATTGAAAAGAGATTTAAAAATCGAATATTTAGAAAATGAATTAGAATTGAATTGAAAAGAAAAATGAATTCGAATTGAAAAGAAAATGAATTCGAATTGAATTGAAAAGAAAATGAATTCGAATTGAATTGAAAAGAAAATGAATTCGAATTGAATTGAAAAGAAAAATGAATTTGAATTGAATATAAAATGAATTCGAATTGAAATGAATTCAAATCGAATTGTAATCGAATTGAAATTGAATTAAATAGAAATGCAATTGGAAATCGAAGTGAAATCGATTTGGAATGAATTCAAATCGAACTGAAAACGAACTGAAATTGAATTGAAATCAATTTGAATTGAAATCAAATAGAAATGAATGTAAAAAAATTTATAATGGAAAATTCAATTTTGATTTGAATTTGAAATGAAAGTTGAAATTGTTTTTGAAACAGATTTGAAACGATTTATAAAATTTGTTTTAAAAGGAAATCGACGAAATATATAATATATATAATATATATATTATATAAATAATGGCCTGAATAGAACGCGCCGCGCCGCGGCAGTTCGTGAATTTCGACCATTGACTTCGAGCGGACATTACGGGAGATCCGACCGTCGGATTCTCCTAAAACCGGAACCGTTGGGTTCGTATTGAAAGAGCTTTCCAATGAATATTAGAAATTTGAAATCTAACGGTTGGATTTGGAATTATGTCGAAATCAAATTTGGAAAAGGTCGCTGTAAGTGCAGGTCGATGGTCGTTGATGGAAATCGACTGTACGGGCCTTGATAAAATTATTAAAAATATCAATAATTAGTGTAAAATCATAAGAAATGATTTGGAAAGAATTAGGATGAAAAACTCCATATTTGAAAAGATAAAAATAGTTTTTTATCGAAATGAACTAGTTTTGAGCTAGAATTTAAAATCCAATTATTTTTAAATAAATAAATTGGATTTGAAAATGGGTTTAAATAAACAGAATTTTCAATATATGAATTGGAATGGATTTGAATCGAAATTATCTTTGGAATATTTCGATATTACATTCCGCGATTATACAGATATTTTGGAGGAAATTTGGAAGATATATTTTATATCGTTTTTTCCAAAGCGATATTTGTGGGTTCATAATTTGATATTGAATATAAGCCGATATATTTTTTGTTCAGAGCCTTGGATTTAATATCAATTGGGATTTGGGTTTATCGTGAACGGTGTTTTAGATAACACTTGTTCTTTAACCCGATAATAAATAGAATGTGATTTGGGTTTATCGTGAACTGTGTTTTAAATGACATTAGTTCTTTAACCTAGTAAAGGGAGTTTTAATGAATTTGTAATTAGATTGAAATGTGGATTGATAATTTAATTATCAAATTTGGAAAGTGAGCGAGAATGGAGTATCACCAGTTTTGCTCCAAAGCGATAGTTAAATCTTTAATTAGATTTGAACGTGAAATGGTAATTCATTTTACCTGTAACACCGTGGTGTTAGATATGGAGTATTACCAGTTTTGCTTCATGGGATGAATAGGTTGGGATTGGGAAATAAAATAAATAATTACTTCGGTGTGGTTCGCTAATCCCGACTAGTTGGGAAAACCTTAACATGGTTTGAAATGACATCCAAAGGAAGATTAAAGAATAAATTTAAAAGAATTTATCTTTGATAAAATTAATGGAAACATTTCCCTAAGAATGTGAAATTTAGAAACTAACTATAGGTTAGGTAAGAAGAATGGTTTCCTGGGTATTGATCTGATGTTGGTTTCGGCCTTCGGGGTTAATATTTGGGGAATTGTTCTCTTGCTAATTTACGGTTAGTGACTGATGAATTGGAATGAGGCGTATGTTGTGTTTGTGTAACATTTGTTTATTATATACGCGGGTCATTCAGAAAGGCCGGGTTTATACCCATTCTGAATAACTGATTCGACGATATGTCGAAGAGGAAGACGGTGGTTGAAGACCGGAGGTCTTCACATCGTTTGGGTGATTACTGATGATCTTGATTGGTCTGTACACCCAAGATGAGGGAATCAGTTGGTGATCGTCCAGACGTACTTGGAGATCGATGGATATGCGAGGAAAGTGCCTCCAGTTTCGTTCAGACCCAGAACGAACTTGTAAATGGACTGTGTGTCTGACATTGGATTTTATTCTGTGTTGATTGATCTCTATTAAATATACATCTGTTTGGCGGTGGAGAATTTATTCTCTTTCTTAACGCCCTTCTCTGAGACGTACGAGCTCAGAGGTTGTATATCGATGGACATCAATCGCATGGAGTGAATTGCCTGTGTGGCATGCCTAAGTGGCAAATGATCAAGGCTTCTGTTGAAAAGCAAAGTCTTGTGGTTGATGATCAAAGCACGGCCTGTGTGGCACAACTTTGTGTGTAGCGTGAATTCGCGAGCCTCACACCTCGGTATGAGTCAAAAACGGGATAAGGACCCAAGGAGTGCACGACCTTTCTTTCTAGCTACGGTGGTGTCAGTGCTTAAACTGGCTGACATTTATATTATTTTCACCTTTGTGGTTGTTGGATGCGAGGCGCCTCGATTATAGGTCCTATAGGGCCGGGAAACGTGTGTTCAGGAATAATTAATCCTCAAACATAAGGGAGGACCGGTCTTGGAGGTTCCAGGGGTTACCCAGAGTGTGTAGTCCCGAGGCATTTGCTAGAGTGTCTCGAAGCGGAGAGGAGCTTGCCCCTTGCCTCAACTCATGATGGAAATCCAATTTCCAATACGAGATATTTCGGTTTTATTTGTAGAGCCTAGTATGGCGACATGATATATGGTACCCATGCCGTCTATGATTGATATTTATGATTGAAATTGTTTTGACACTATACACTTATAATAGTATCAAATGATTTGTTTTAAACGTACCAAGCATGTTTGGCTATTATAAGGGAAAACCCTATCCTCCGGCTTGCGTTGCATTGTGTGATGGAACCTGGGTCTTATAATAGCTTCAATTTCAAAAAAGCATTGCGTTATTTATTCTATGCACTGGTATTCTTGGGAGGAAACCCATTCCGTGTTATACGGCGTGGTCCCTGGAATTACTCTCTTTTAAAGTAAAGTTTTAACTAACTGTTTTAGTTCTCACACCAGTCACATGACTGACCTGGAGTTTATTGTTTTAACCTAAACTCTGGGTGCCCTTATTTTCGACACGGGCAGCTAGTAGTTTTGGTTTTGCAGATTTATATTCACATGATCCTGATTTATAGCTGGAACAATGCTCGGAAAGCTCTGTATCCGTGTATTACTTTCAATTGTGTTTTGTATTGTTTTTCTGCTGCTATGTAATTTATTGTAATCTCGGATATTTATCAAATGTTTTATATTCATTCATACTCTATGTATTCTGGTATTCTGATGGAATTGTTGTAATATACAATGAAATGTTCTTCTGTTTGCGTTCCGATGTGTTGTTCTCAATTCTATCCGTGCTTTCCTTACCGGGGAAGTTCGGGTCGTCTCAGTTTGGTACCAGAGCTTTGGTTTACAGAGCTCGAGAACAAGACACACTAGAACCATACGAAAGAATTCATCAGAAATTGGATTAGTAATATCCAATTAGAATAACTCATTAGAGATAGGATCAGTAGTATCCTAGAACGAGTGTGAAGAGTATGTTTTTAAATAAAACAAACTTTGTTTTGAAAATTTAAAATCAAGTATACATATTTGAATATTTTATTTGTATTGAATTTGGACAATCCAATATATAAAGATTTTGCATATACGCGTCATGAACGTATATTCGAAGTTTTAGTATACTGAATAGATATGGAATTACACTCTAGTCGCTCGAGGATAATTCTGGTGATGTCCGGACATCAACTGTATTTATGTTCGTGTTTCGAAAGTGAGATTTCTATATATTTCCATTAGACTGGTGTGAGAACCAAAACTAGATAGATTTATTGTTATGATTTGGCATCAAAAACATGATTTTCTGTATATATAACACATTATGAATTTGAAAAGCTAATCAACTAATTGATTGATGGTTGTGTTGTTTGTTTATTTGTTTGATAATTTTGAACCATTATGCCAAATTGGATCAAATATTGAACTGTATTGAAAATTGTTTGAAAATGCATGCATATACATGTACTTACATTGAACAGGTCATAGCAAGGAGGCTAGAGAAGAGAATAAAATTGTTTGCCCGACAAATAGATGCATATTTATTGTATTTCTTTGGGTTTGGATGATTTTATGAGCCGATTGGCTAGCCGCTTGGTTTTTCTTTTGGATTGAAGAAGGCCATGGGAGGCTATATGAAATATCCCGAAGTCCCCGGTGCAGGGGAGATTATGGCGAAATTTTTCGAAAATTTAGGGTGTTAGCCAAATTTTTGAAGAATTTGAAAAGTTCTTAGAAACTGAAAAGTTGAAGAACTTAAGTCGTAAAGAAAATAATGAAAGTTGATTTGGTTTGTAAAACAACTTTCAGCTTCGTTCCTTTTCGGGGACGAAAAGTTTTGAGTGGGGGAGATTGTAATAACTCGGAAATGCGAGCCAGTTTAAAAATTTTATTTTGGCAATTTTGAGGAATTTTGAATATTTAAAAATGAATTATTTTAAATAATAACGACAAGAAATCTATTTTGAATAGAAATAGAAGTATATATTTATTCGAATCGTCGTTAGAATATAAATATTTATATATATAAAAGGAATTGAAAATGGCGCGGTAGTTCGATAATTCGATTTCAAAGTTCAAATGAATGTACCGGGTGCAAAATAAACCGGATTTTAACGAAACCAAAGATATTTGAATCTAATTGAGAATATTATTCCAACAAATCCGAAAAATTGAAATTTCATAGCGGTAATCAAAGGATACATTCAGTTGAAAATTCAGAATAGTCGCTATGGAATTCTGGCCCTTAAAAATGGAAATTTTGCAAACGATCTCGGTTTTCGACGACACCACTTTTGTTGGATCCGTGATGTCAAGTTATTGCTAGGTTTCAAAATTCGTAATTTTTCGAATCAATATGTGAGCATGGCAAAGGAAAACGCGTTTGACCAGTTTTAGTTGATTTTAATCGACTGGAAAATGACCATTTTTCAAACGGTCTTAGAATTTGATGAAATTAATTTTGTTGGGACGGTATCGCCAATCCGAAGCTAGAAATATTTTTTCGGGAATTTTTCTAGTTAGTATGTAGCCTCGGTAAATTGAAATGTGTGTTCAAATTCAATATATAGAGTTATATTTTGATTTTGACGAAAACTGATCGAAACGGTCGAATCAACTTACGAGACATATCCCACTGGGTTCGGAATGGGGGTAATTAGCTAGGGACGATAGTCAGTGGATTCGATTTTGAGTTCGAAATAAAAAGGTACTTTATGGAATAAATTAAATAAATAATATATATTATATTCTCCACCTCACCCCCTCTTCACTTCAGTCAACCGTTGATTTTAAAATAAAAAAAATAAAAAAACGAAATCGAAAAGGGGCGGAATCTCTTCCCCACCCATCTGACGCGCCACCACCCTCGCGCCACAGACCGACCTCCGCCCCGTCAGACCTCGACCGCACCACCCCCTCTCTCCTCGCCCCACCTTGCGCGCAAGCCTCACAGCCCAAACCCCAACCCCCGAACACCCAAAACCGCCTCCCACCGGTCAGTGGACCGCCGCCGCCTGAAGAAGCCCTCCGACGCTTTGACCCCCTGTAATAACCCGGAAATTCTGAGCCAGTTTAAAATTTTTATTTTGGCAATTTTAATGAATTTTGAACATTTAAAATAGATTATTTTAAATAATATCGACGAGAAATTTATTTTGAATATAGAATTCGACGTATATATTATATACGCCGTCGTTAGAATATAAATAATTATATATAATTATAATTAGAATTGAAAATGGCGCGGTAGTTCGATAATTCGATTTCAAACTTCAATTGAATGTACCGGGTGCAAAACAATCCGGATTTTAGCGAAACCAAAAACATTAGGATCTAATTGATAATATCTCTCCAACGAATCCGACAAATTAAAATTTCATAGCGGGAATCAAAAGATATGTCCAGTTGAAAATTCTGAATAGTCGCTATGGAATTCAGGCCCTTAAAAATGGGAATTTTACAAACGACCTCGGATTTCGACGAAACCAGTTTTGTTGGGTCCGTGATGTCAAGTTATTGCTAGGTTTCAAATTTCATAATTTTTCGAATCAATATGTGAGCGTGGCAAAGGAAAACGCGTTTGACCAGTTTCAGTTGATTTTAATCGACAGGAAAATGGCCATTTTTCCAACGGTCTCAGAATTCGATGAAACTAGTTTTGTTAGGACCGTATCGTCAATACGAAGCTAGAAAATATTTTTCTGGAATTTTTCTGGTTAGTATGTGACCCCAGTGAATTGAAATACGCGTTCAAATTCAATATATAGAGTTATATGTTGATTTTAACGAAAACTAATCGAAACGATCAAATCAGCTTGCGATACATATCCCATTATGTTCGGAATGGGGGTAAAACGCTATGGACGACAGGCGGTGGGCCTCGTTTAGACGTCGTATGTAAAAGTCAATAATTTGGTAATTAAAATAATAAAAGAAAAATTTTCTCTTTCCTCCCCCCCTTAACTTCTCTCTGTCCCCCCCCCCTATTTCATTCGTTCGTAACAGAAAAAAAAAAAAGGAAAAATCAAATCGCTCCACCAGCGGCGGGATCGGCCACCGCTCCGACCTTCCCCCTCCCCCTCGCTCGCGCCGTCTCCGTCAACGCCCCCCCTCTCGCAGCTTCACTTCTCCTCCTCGCCGAACCCACATCGAACCCCACCCAGACCCGAACCCGCAAACCCCCCCTCGCGATCCACCGCCGCCACAGCCGCCCCCATTCCACCGATCCTTCTGCCGCCGAGCCTGGCCATCACCCCCCCTGTAAGTTTAATTTTAGTTTTTATTTGCTTTATTTTCTTTATGGTTTATTATTTAATTTACATTCATATGATAAACCTGCAAATTCAAGTCATAGGAAAATTAGGTTTTTACTTGAAAGGTTTGATTTTTTTTTATTTAAACAAAGTTTCGATTTTTAATTTAGAGGAAAGAATATAATTTTTATATACGTATGAAGAATAAAAATATGATTTTTATATTTTTAAAGTAATAAAAATATGATGTTTATATTTTTAAGGTATTAAAAATACAGTCTTTACTATATAGACGAAGTAAAAATATGATTTTTATATTTTTAAAGTGTTAAAAATATAATCTTTATTAAGTAGAAGATGTAAAAATATGATTTTTGTTTAGATAGAGAATTAAAAATATAATTTTTACATGATAGGAATATTAAAAATATCATCTTTATATAGGTAGCAAAATAAAAATGTGATTTTTATAGTGATGGAATAGAAAAGACGATATTTTAAAAATAGAAAAGGCGAAATCTTTAAAATAGAAAAGACGATATTTTAAAAATAGAAAAGGCGAAATCTTTAAAATAGAAAAGACGATATTTTAAAAATAGAAAAGGCGAAATCTTTAAAATAGAAAAGACGATATTTTAAAAATAAAAAAGGCGAAATCTTTATAATAGAAAAAGCGAAATCTATATTTTTGAAATGGAATTTTTATCTATATGATAGCGAAGTAAAAATTCGATTTTTATATATTGAATAGCAAAGTAAAAATTCGATTTTTATATATTGAATAGCAAAGTAAAAATTCGATTTTTATATATTGAATAGCAAAGTAAAAATTCGATTTTTATATATTGAATAGCAAAGTAAAAATTCGATTTTTATATATTGAATAGCATAGTGAAAATTCAATTTTTAGATGTATGAAGTGATTATAAAAATATGATTTTTAAATTGAAAGTGAATAAATAAAAATATGATTTTTATTTTAAAGACATCAGTATATAAAAATGTGATTTTTACATATGTAGTGAAAGCAGCAACGAAGATGACAAAAATGCGATAACGATGAAGATTTCTGTCAAAGAAGAGTCAAGATTATTGGATAGCTATTGGTGAGAATTTCTCACTCTTCAATTGATTTTCCTAGTTATATATATATACTAGGATGCAGACGGTGCTTAGTAGCACCCGACACAATCGTCCACAGAGCATGGACTTGTTTGCTTGGTTGCATAGATTAGTTAGATGATTTGATTTGAATTTGGTTGTTTGGTGATTTTGATTAATGTGTGAATGGCGTGGGCCTTCACTAGACCGGGGATAAGGCTAGGCCTTGTCCTGTTTCTAGTATCGTGCCGTTATGCCGCCGAAATTTTCTAAAATATGTTAGAAAAATAAAAATATCATTTTATTTAAAGAATGAACTGAATAGAAATTCATAAGTTAAAATAAAATGTTTTATCGTTAAAAATATAATTTTTAACGTGAATATATTTTTAACGTGAATATGAATATAGTGAATGCGAATAAATAAATATTCATTTACAAACCGGACGGTTTGTTTATGTACACCTATTTGAAAGACATTGATTGGGACGATAAATTTTACACATTGCCCAACTGCACAAATAAAAATCTGTGTTTGTTGATTTGAAACCCCACACGGGTGTTGGGATGAAATTTGAAGTTCACTCATCCTGATTGATTAAATATGTCGATCGATTGATTGACAGGCTGTTATAAGCATTAGATATCTATATTTGATGCTTATACAGTGTAGTGCACTTTGGTTGATGGTTGATTATTTTTCAATGCTATTATATACATGTGTTGTATGAAAATCCATATAATTAATTTTATCGGGTGATTGATTGGGCCTCATTCCCATTTAGAAAATAAAGGATAATATAAAATAAAGGTTCATGTGTTGACTGTACTCATCCGTTGAGATTAGTCATGTGTTGAACGAATATTTTAATAATAAAATTTACATCTTCATCAATATAAAAATTACATCTTTATTAATATAATATAATGGTTCATGTGTTGACTGTACTCATCCGTTGAGATTAGTCATGTGTTGAACGAAATATTTTTATAATAAAAATTACATCTTTATTAATATAATATAAAGGTTCATGTGTTGACTGTACTCATCCGTTGAGATTAGTCATGTGTTGAACGAAATATTTTTATAATAAAAATTACATCTTTATCAATATAATATAAAGGTTCATGTGTTGACTGTACTCATCCGTTGAGATTAGTCATGTGTTGAACGAAATAATTTAACAAAAATAGTCACACGTGGACAGTACTCATTCGTTGAGATTAGTCGTGTGTTGACAAAAATAAATATTCATTTGTTGAATAGAATAAAGGAATATATAAAGCCGTGTTGATTAGAGATGCGCCATTTTGACGTGAACGATATTTATATCGATTTTCTTCATTTTAAAATGAATATTGAAAATAAAATTTGAAATCGAATATTTCGAAATGAAATGAATTGAAAACGATTTCGAAATGAAATGAATTGAAAACGATTTCGAAATGAAATGAATTGAAAACGATTTCGAAATGAAATGAATTGAAAACGATTTCGAAATGTAATGAATTGAATATAAAACGATTTCGAAATGAATTGATTTGAAAACGATTTCGAAATGAATTGAATATATAACGAATTTGATTTGAATTGAATATATAACGAATTTGATTTGAATTGAATATATAACGAATTTGAATTTGAATTGAATAGAAAACGAATTTGAATTCAAATTGAATAGAAAACGAAATGAATTCAAATTGAATAGAAAACAAAATGAATTCAAATTGAAAAGAAAACGAATTCGAATCGAATTGAATCGATTTGAATTGAAATCAAATAGAAATGAAAGTAAAAAGGATTTATAATAGGAAATTCAATTTTTGGTTTGAATTTGAAATGGAAGTTGAAATTGTTTTTGAAACGAATTCAAAACTATTTATAAAATTTGTTTTGAATAGAAATCGACGATATATATATTATATATATAATATAATGGCCTGAATAGAACGCGCCGCGCCGCGGTAGTTCGTGAATTTCGACCATTTATTTCAAATGAACATTACGGGAGATCCGACCGTCGGATTCTCCTAAAACCGGAACCGTTGGGTTCGTATCGAAAAGAGCTTTCTAACGAATATTAGAAATTTGAAATCTAACGGTTGGATTCGGAGTTACGTCCAAATCAAATTTGAAAAAGGTCGCTGTAAGTGCAGTTCGATGGCCATTGTTGGAAATCGACTGTACGGGCCTTGATCAAATTATTAAAAATATCAATAATTTGTGTAAAATCATAAGAAATGATTTGAGAAAAATTGGGGTGAAAAACTCCATATTTGAAAAGATAAAAATGAATTTTTATCAAAATGAACTAGTTTGAACTCAATTTAAAACCCGGGTTTTTATTTTTTTAAATAAATAAATTAGATTTAAAAAGGGGTTTTAAATAATCAGAATTCCTAATATATTTGATTGGATTTGAAATGGGTTTATCGCGAACTGTGTTTTAAATAACACTAGTTCTTTAATCCGATAATAAATAGAATGTGATTTGGGTTTGCCGTGAACTGTGTTTTAAATAACACCTAGTTCTTTAACCCAGTAAAAGGAGTTTTAACGAATCTGCAATTAGATTGAAATGTGAATTTGTAATCTAAATTACCAAATTTAGAAAATGAGCGAGAATGGAGTATTACCAGTTTTGCTCCAAAGCGATAGTTAAATCTTTAATTAGATTTGAACGTGAAATGGTAATTAATTTTACCGATAACACCGTCGTGTTAGATATGGAGTATTACCAGTTTTGCTTCATGGGATGAATAAGATGGGATTGGGAAATAAAATAAATAATTACTTCGGTGTGGTTCGCTAATCTCGACTAGTTTAGAAAAACCATAATTTGGTTTGAAACGACATCCAAAGGAAGATTACAGGATAAATTTTAAAGAATTTATCTTGGATAAAATTAATGGGAACCTTTCCCTAAGAATGTGGAATTCAGAAACTAGCTGTAGGTTGGCTAAGAAGAATGGTTTCCTGGGTATTGATCTGATGTTGGTTTCGGCCTTCGGGGTTAATGTTTGGGAAATTGTTCTCTTGCTAATTTGCGGTTAGTGACTAATGAATTGGAATGAGGCGTATGTTGAGTTTGTGTAATATTTGTTTTTAATATACGCGGGTTGTTCGGAAAGGCCGGGTTTACACCCATTCTGAATAACCGATTCGACGATAAGTCGAAGATGAAGACGGTGGTCGAAGACCGGAAGTCTTCACATCGTTTGGGTAATTACTGACGATCCTGATTGGGCTGTACACCCAAGAGGATGGAAATAGTTGGTGGTCGTCCAGACGTACTTGGAGATGGATGGATACGCGAGGAAAGTGCCTCCGGTTTCGTTCAGACCCAGAACGGACTTGTAAATGGATTGTGTGTCTGACACTGGATTTTATTCTGTGTTGATTGATTTCTATTAAATATACATCTGTTTGGCGGCGGAGAATTTATTCTTTTGCTTAACGCCCTTCTCTGAGACGTACGAGCTTAGAGGTTGTATATCGATGGACATCAGTCGCATAGCATGAATTGCCTGTGTGGCACGCTAAGATGCAATGATCAAGGCTTCTGTTGAAAAGCAAAGTCTTGTGGTTGATGATCAAAGCACGCCTACGTGGCAGCTTTGTGTATAACGTGAATTCGCGAGCCTCACACCTCGGTATGAGTTAAAAACGGGATACGGGCCGTTGGGAGAACACGACGTTTCTTTCTAGCTTTGGTGGTGTCAGTGACTTACCAGCCCTGACATTTATATATACTTTTCACCTTTGTGGTTGTTGGAATGAGGCGCCTCGATTATAGGTCTGTAAGGACCGGGAAACGTATGTTCAGGAATTGCCAATCCTCTAACGTAAGTGAGGACCGGCCCAACCGATCCAGGGGTTGCCCAGAGTGCGTAGCCCTGAGGCATTTGCTAGAGTGTCTCGAACGCGGAGAGGAGCTTGCCCCTTGCCTCGACTCATGACGGAAATCCAATTTCCAATACGTGTATTGCGGTTTTAATTGTAAAACTAGTATGGCGACATGATATATGGTACCCATGCCGTCTATGATTGATATTTATGATTGAAATGTTTTGACACTATACACTTATTATAGTATCAAATGATTTGTTTTAAACGTATCAAGCATGCTTTGGCTGTTATAAGGGAAAACCCTATCCCCCGGCTTGCGTTGCATTGTGTGATAGGACCTGGGTCTTATAACAGCTTCATTTTTCTTTATTTAGCATTGCGCTGTTGTTTTATGCACTGGTATTCTTGGGAGGAAACCCGTTCCGTGTTATACGGCGTGGTCCCTTGAATTACTCTCTTTTAAAGTAAAGTTTTAAATAACTGTTTTAGTTCTCACACCAGTCACATGACTGACCTGGAGTTTATTGTTTTAACCTAAACTCTGGGTGCCCCTATTTTCGACACGGGCAACTAGTAGTTTTGGGTTTTGCAGATTTATGTTCACAGGATCCTGGTTTACAGCTGGAATGATATCCGGAAAGCTCTATATCCGTATATCACCTTCAGTTGAGCTTTGTATTATTTTCCGCTGCTTTGTAATTTATTGTAATCTCTGATATTTATCGAAAGTAATGTATTCATTTATACTCTGTATATTCTTGTATCTGATGGAATTGTTGTAATATACAATGAAATGTTCTTCCGTCTGCGTTCTGATTTGTCCTGTTCTCAACGATCAGGGGTTTCGAACGGTCTAGATCGGTTTAACGACTGATTCGGATCGAGCGAAATTCCCGGCCGTCTCACCCCCCTCCCCCGCCCTCAACCCTCCACCAACACCGGAGAATAAACTGTGAGTTTTTATTTAGGTTAATTTATTTAAAAATCCGATTTTTATTAATATATATAACGTTATATATATATATACATAAATAGCATGGTTTTTAAAGGGTGATTTATATATGTATATCAAAAAATTGAAATTAAAGTAGTGATTTTTATTTGTTCATTTGCAAGAGAAAGTAGTGATTTTTATTTATTCATTTGCAAGAGAAAGTAATGATTTTTATATTATAAAAAAATAAAAATATGATTTTTATCGTATGTGAAATATAAAAATATAATTTTTATAAAGTAGAAGTATTAAAAATATGATTTTTATATAATAGAGAATATAAAAATATCATCTTTATATATGTAGTGAAATAAAAATCTGATTTTTATTATATATATGTTGAAATAAAAATGTGATTTTTATAGCGATGATATAAAAATTCGATATTTATATAAGAAGCAAAAATACAAAAATATAATTTTTATGTAGAGAATAGTGTGATAAAAAAATAGAATTTTTATCTATATGGTAGCGGTGTAAAAATAGAATTTTTATCTATATAGTAACAATATAAAAATGTGATCTTTATATATGTAGTGGCTACGGGCGATAAAATTGACAAAAGGGTGAGCACGACGAAGATTTCTACATAAGAAGAGTCGTGGCGTTTGGTTTAGCTTGGGTGAGAACTTCTCACTTTAAATTTTGTTTTCTAGTTAGAATTATATACTAGGATGCAGACGGTGTTTAGTAGCACCCGACACCCGTCGTCCACAGACCATGGACAACTTGTATGTCTGTTTGATGTGTTGTGAAGTTTGTTTGTGATGTTGATGTGAAATGTGTTGAAATAAATTAATTATTGTTAAAAATATATATAATTTTAACGTGAATGTGAATAAATAAATATTTATTTACAAACCAGACGGTTTGTTTATGTACACCTATTTGAAGGACATTGATTGGGATGATAAATTTTACACGTCACCCAACAGCACAAATAATATTCAGCGTTTGTGGATTTAAACCCCACACGGGTGTTGGGATGATATTTGACGTACACTAGTCCCAATGATTTAGCTGTATGTCGATCGAATGGTCGACAGACTGTGTAAGCGTTAATTATTCATATTTAATGCTTATGCAGTTGTGTGGTGCACTTTGGATGATGGTTGATTATTTATCGTTGCTATTATATACATGTTTTGTATGGAATCCATATAATTAATATTATATGGTAATTGATTGGGCCTCATTCCAATTAGGAAAACAAAGAATAACAAAAATAGTCATGTGTTGACAGTTCGTTGATAATAGTCATGTGTTGAAAGAAATATAGACTCATGTGTTGAACGAAATATTTTAGCAATAAAATTTACATCTTTATCATATATAAAATTAGAAACTAACTGGAAAATAGATAAGATGAGTGGTCTCCTAGGTATTGATCTGATGTTGGTTTCGGCCTTCGGGGTTAATACTTAGGGAATTGTTCTCTTACTAATTTACTGTTGGTGTCTGATTAAAAATTTAACGATAGAAATCATAATTTTATAAAATAGAAGAATAACAAAAATAGTCACATGTTGACAGTACTCATGTGTTGAGATTAGTCATGTGTTGAAAGAAATATAGATTCATGTGTTGAATAGAATAAATATTCATTTGTTGAATAGAATAACGAAGTTATTGAAAAATATAAAGCCGTGTTGATTAGAGATGCGCTATTTTGACGCAAACGATATTTATATCGATTATATTCGTTTTTATAATGAATATTGAAAAGAGATTTAAAAATCGAATATTTAGAAAATGAATTCGAATTGAATTGAAAAGAAAATGAATTCGAATAAAATTGAAAAGAAAATGAATTCGAATTGAATTGAAAAGAAAATGAATTCGAATTGAATTGAAAAGAAAAATGAATTCGAATTGAATTGATAAGAAAATGAACTCGAATTGAATTGAAAAGAAAATGAACTCGAATTGAATTGAAAAGAAAATGAATTCGAATTGAATTGAAAAGAAAATGAATTCGAATTGAATTAAAAAGAAAAATGAATTCGAATTGAATATAAAATGAATTCGAATTGAATTGAATATAAAATGAATTCGAATCGAAATGAATTCAAACCGAATTGTAATCGAATTGAAATTGAATTAAATAGAAATGCAATTGGAAATCAAAGTGAAATCGATTTGGAATGAATTCAAATCGAACTGAAATCGAATTGAAATTGAATTGAAATCAAATAGAAATGAATGTAAAAAGAATTTATAATGGAAAATTCAATTTTGATTTGAATTTGAAATGAAAGTTGAAATTTTTTTTGGAATTTTTTTGAAATGATTTATAAAATTCATTTTAAAAGGAAATCGACGAAATATATGTATTATATATATAATGGCCTGAATAGAACGCGCCGCGCCGCGGTAGTTCGTGAATTTCGACCATTGACTTCGAACGGACACTACGGTAGATCCGACTGTCGGATTCTCCTAAAACCGGAACCGTTGGGTTCGTATCGAAAAGAGCTTTCAATGAATATTAGAAATTTGAAATTTAACGGTTGGATTTGGAATTATGTCCAAATCAAATTTGGAAAAGGTCATTGTAAGTGCAGTTCGATGGCCGTTGATGGAAATCGACTGTACGGGCCTTGATAAAATTATTTAAAATATCAATAATTAGTGTAAAATCATAAGAAATGATTTGGAAAGAATTGGGATGAAAAACTACGTATTTGAAAAGATAAAAATAGATTTTTATCGAAATGAACTGGTTTTGAGCTAGATTTTAAAATCCAATTATTTTTAAATAAATAAACTGGATTTGAAAATGGGTTTTAAATAACCAGAATTTCCAGTATATGAATTGGAATGGATTTGAATCGAAATTGTGTTTGGAATATTTCGATATTAGATTCCGCGATTATACAGATATTTTGGAGGAAATTTGGAAGACTTATTTTATATTGTTATTTCCAAAGCGATATTTGTGGGTTTCAGAATTTGATATTGAATATAAGCCGATATATTTTCCGTTCAGAGCCTTGTATTTAATATCATTGGGATTTGGGTTTATCGTGAACTGTGTTTTAAATAACACCTGTTCTTTAACCCGATAATAAATAAAATGTGATTTGGGTTTATCATGAACTGTGTTTTAAATGACATTAGTTCTTTAACCCAGTAAAAGGAGTTTTAATGAATCTGTAATTAGATTGAAATGTGGATTGATAATTTAAATTATCAAGTTTGGAAAGTGAGCGAGAATGGGGTATCACCAGTTTTGCTCCAAAGCGATAGTTAAATATTTAATTATATTTTAACGTGAAATGGTAATTAATTTTACCGATAACACCGTGGTGTTAGATATGGAGTATTACCAGTTTTGCTTCATGGGATGAATAGGTTGGGATTGGGAAATAAAATAAATAATTACTTCGGTGTGATTCGCTAATCTCGCCTAGTTGGGAAAACCTTAACATGGTTTGAAATGGCATCCAAAGTAAGATTAAAGAATAAATTTAAAAGAATTTATCTTTGATAAAATTAATGGGAACCTTTCCCTAAGAATGTGAAATTTACAAACTACCTGTAGGTTAGGTAAGAATAATGGTTTCCTGGGTATTGATCTGATGTTGGTTTCGGCCTTCGGGGTTAATATTTGGGGAATTGTTCTCTTGCTAATTTACAGTTAGTGACTGATGAATTGGAATGAGGCGTATGTTGTGTTTGTGTAACATTTGTTTATTATATACGCGGGTCATTCAGAAAGGCCGGGTTTATACCCATTCTGAATAACTGATTCGACGATATGTCGAAGAGGAAGACGGTGGTTGAAGGCCGCAAGTCTTCACATCGTTTGGGTGATTACTGATGATCTTGATTGGGCTGTACACCCAAGATGAGGGAATCAGTTGGTGATTGTCCAGACGTACTTGGAGATCGATGGATATGTGAAGAAAGTAACTCCGGTTTCGTTCAGACCCAGAACGAACTTGTAAATGGACTGTGTGTCTGACATTGTATTTTATTCTGTGTTGATTGATCTCTATTAAATATACATCTGTTTGGCGTCGGAGAATTTATTTTCTTGCTTAACGCCCTTCTCTGAGACGTATGAGCTCAGAGGTTGTATATTGATGGACATCAATCGCATGAAGTGAATTGCCTGTGTGGTATGCCTAAGAGGCGGATGATCAAGGCTTCTGTTGAAAAGCGAAGTCTTGTGGTTGATGATCTAAGCACGGCCTGTGTGGCACAGCTTTGTGTGTAGCGTGAATTCGCGAGCCTCACACCTCGGTATGAGTCAAAAACGGGATAAGGACCCAAGGATTGCACAACGTTTCTTTCTAGCTACGGTGGTGTCTGTGCTTAAACTGGCTGACATTTATATTATTTTCACCTTTGTGGTTGTTGGATGCGAGGCGCCTCGATTATAGGTCCTATAGGGCCGGGAAACGTGTGTTCAGGAATAATTGATCCTCAAACGTAAGGGAGGACCGGTCTTGGAGGTTCCAGGGGTTACCCAGAGTGTGTAGTCCCGAGGCATTTGCTAGAGTGTCTCGAAGCGGAGAGGAGCTTGCCCCTTGCCTCGAATCATGACGGAAATCCAATTTCCAATACGAGATATTTCGGTTTTATTTGTAGAGCCTAGTATGGCGACATGATATATGGTACCCATGCCGTCTATGATTGATATTTATGATTGAAATTATTTTGACACTATACACTTATAATAGTATCAAATGATTTGTTTTAAACGTACCAAGCATGTTTGGCTATTATAAGGGAAAACCCTATCCTCCGGTTTGCATTGCATTGTGTGATGGGACCTGGGTCTTATAAAAGCTTCATTTTCGAAAAAGCATTGTGTTGTTTATTCTATGCACTGGTATTCTTGGGAGGAAACCCGTTCCGTGTTATACGGCGTGGTCCTTGGAATTACTCTCTTTTAAAGTAAAGTTTTAACTAACTGTTTTAGTTCTCACACCAGTCACATGATTGACCTGGAGTTTATTGTTTTAACCTAAACTCTGGGTGCCCTTATTTTCGACACGTGCAACTAGTAGTTTTGGTTTTGCAGATTTATATTCACAGGATCCTGATTTACAGCTGGAACAATGCTCGGAAAGCTATGTATCCGTGTATTACTTTCAGTTGTGTTTTATATTGTTTTTCCGCTGCTATGTAATTTATTGTAATCTCGGATATTTATCGAATGTATTATATTCATTCATACTCTATGTATTCTGGTATTCTGATGGAATTGTTGTAATATACAATGAAATGTTCTTTTGTTTGCATTCCGATGTGTGTTGTCCTCAATTCTATCCGTGCTTTCCTTACCGGGGAAGTTCGGGTCGTCTCCACAACCAACTATAAAAACTTAAAACATTGATTCCTCTCAAACCGCTGAGCCAAATCTTTAATGTAACCACTCTACGGAAAGGGAAACATCATTTCCTTTCCAATGACACAGGTCACAATACCTGATTCGACCTAAGTCAAAAGCTATGCCCTATAAAAAGTGACAGGGTCAAAATGGTTACGAACAAGACTGGTAAAAATTATGGATATGTCTCACATCCCTATAAACAACATATTAAAATATGAGAATGATCCAACCCTCAAGGAATAAAATAAAAATATTTTACGATCCTTTGATACGTAAAATGCGGGCTGTTACATTCTACGCCCTTTAGGAATTTCGCCCCCGAAATCCTAAACAACACAAGCAGCCAAAACAATTTCGCATGCTTATCACCCATAAGAAGTCAATTCTATCATCCAAACCAGTAGCCATCAAGCCGTGCATCCATAGCCTTATCCTTGCATGCGGGAATCTAAAAACAAACACACTAGTACAAGTTACAATGATGTAATGATGACACGATATCAATGGGTCACACTGATAAAGAGTTCTAGATGGGTCGCCTTCATGCTCTCTTCTGTCTCCTATGTACAATCGTCACCATCCTTACCCCATTGAACCTTGACTAGCTTAATGGTCTTCCTCCGAAGTTGTTTCATGTCATTCCCCACAACACGAAGCAGCTTACGAGGTCTTATAACTACAGTCTATATTTTTAGGTCTTCATACTGCATTGGTGATACCACCACATTCAATCATGCAGGAACTTCTATAGAAACGTCACATGGAAAAAATTATGCGCACTTGACATCTTCTTGGGTAATTCCAATCTATATGCGGGCTTTCCAATTCGCTCGACTATTGGAAACTGTCCAACAAACCTTGGAGATAACTTTAATTTGTTTCTAAACCGATCAACATGCTTCAAAGGAGAAATCTTCGCGAAAGTCATATCGCCATTGTCGAATTCCAAATCTTTTCGATGCTTATCAACATAACTCTTATGACGATCTTGGGCTACCTTCATTCTTTGCTGAACGATCTCGATACAATCCGATGTCTCTCTGATCATCTTTGTCCCAAGTACCAACTTATCTCCAGTTTCTAACCAACGTGCCGGAGAAATACAAGGTCGACCATACAACACCCCGTACGGTGCCATCCCAATGCTCGACTGGTAGCCATTATTATACCCAAACTCAACTTGATGCAGATGGTCATCCCATGTTCCTCCGAAGTCCAATACACAAGCTCTTAGGAGATCTTCCAAAACTTGGTTAACCCTCTCGGTTTGATCACCAGTTTGGGGATAATAAGGTGTACTCAAACACAACTCGGTTTCCGAAGTATCTTGTAAACTTTTCTAAAATCCACTTGTGAATAATGGATCCCGGTCACTCACTATGCTCTTTGGAATACCATGGAATCGAATTATCCATTTCACAAAAGCTCAACTAACTCAGATGTCGTCCTAATTGATCTGACAGGAATGAATCTTGCTCTTTTGGTCAAGCAATCCACAATGACCCAAATTCCCTCGTTTCCTGTCTTGGTTCTAGGTAGTCCATTGATAAAGTCCATCGATATCTGCTCCCACTTCCATGTAGGAACTTCTAATGGTTGAAGAAAACCACTCGGCTTCCTCTGTTCAGCTTTCACCAAATAACAGTTCATGCGCTTGGAAATGAACTTTCCAATATCTCGCTTCATCCCCTCCTTGTCGTAAACTCACTTCATGCCCTGATACATCTTATTTTCACCTAGATGAATCGTCAACTTTGAGTGATGACATTCCTTCAAAACCTCATCCCTCAATCCGTCGATATCAGGAATAACTAATCGTCCTTGCTTTCGAAGCCATCCCTCTCGATCGACCTCGAACTCTTTATTCTTTGTTTCCAGCTTCTGGATAAACTCGACAAGCTTTGTATCTCTCTTTTGGCTTTCGCCAATCCTTCCGATAAGAGCAGGTCTTATCGATAAGCTTGCCAACATTTCAGGTTCCAATTCACACCTTGGTCTGAAATCAAATCCTGCCAGATACTCGAGCTCTTCCATTCCGAAAACATTGCTCCCAATCCTACATGTCTTCGACTCAACGCATATGCAACTGCGTTACCTTTGCCAGGAGTATAGGCTATACCAAAATCATATGATGTCAGAAACTCTAACCACCGTTGCTGCCGAAGATTCAAATCCTTTTAAGAGAAAAGATACTTCAACGACTCGTGATCCGTAAACAACTCGAATCTAACTCCCAACAGATAATGCCTCCAAATCTTCAGAGCAAACACAATTGCTGCCAACTCCAAATAATGAGTTGGATAATTCCTTTCATGCAGCTTTAGAAGTCGACTTGCGTGGGCCACCACCTTATCTTTCTACATCAGTACTGCTCCAAGCCCAGTACCATATGCATCGGTATACACAGCCATCTCTTCATTCCCACTTGGAATGGTCAACACAGGAGCACTCGTCAACTTCTTCTTTAGGGTTCCAAAAGCCTGCTCACACTTTGCATCCCATGTGAACACTTGGTTCTTCTTCGTCAACCCTGTCAACAGTGCAACTATCTTGTAGAAATCCTTGATAAATCGCCGGTAATAACCAGCCAACTTAAGGAAACTTATCACATCCATTGCATTCTTAGGTCTATCCGAGTCCTGTATTGCTGCCACTTTAGCGGGGTCAACTGTTATCCCATTTTCGGAAACAACATGGCCTAAGAATTTCACTTTACTCTTCCAAAGGTGACACTTCGAAAACTTAGCTTTCAGTTGATGCTTTTGCACGATTTCTAAAACAAATCTTAAGTGCATCTTCTGCACTTCCTCGTTCCGAGAATAAACCAGAATATCATCCACAAACACAAGCACGAACTTGTTCAACTGGTCTTTGAAAACTCTATTTATTAGAAATATGTTGGTGCGTTAGTCAACCCGAATGGCATCACTAACCATTCGAAGAAATCGGATGGTGTCCTAAAAGTAGTCTTCGACACACTATTCTATGCTACCCTCAACTGGTGGAAGCTCGTTGCCAAATTCATCTGGGAAAATACTTTGGGTTCGTGAAGCTGATCGAACAAGTCATCAATACTTGGCAATGGATATTTGTTCTTCTTAGTCTTCAACTCACGATAGTCTACACACAAGCTTAACAAGCCATCTGCCTTGGTTGTAAACACGACTGGTGCACGCCACTTAGAAACACTTCCTTGAATGAATCCTTTTCCCCAAAGGTCACAAACTTGCACCTCTAACTCTCACTGTTCCTTAGGCGCCATTCACCTAAGAGGCATAACAATTGGTCTAGCACCCTTGACCAAATCGATCTTAAACTCGATCTCATGACGCGACGGCAACCCTTTGACCTCGTCAAATACATCCTCAAACTCATTTACGATCAGCACAGAAGACAAATCTTCATGTGGAATCCTAAGCGAATATAGATAGCTTACGAAGTCCCCATCTTCAAGCTTACATTTAATCAACACCTGTCTCCCTTCCACATCCCTGACTCTCACCTCTAGCTTCTCACAATTCACTCTTTGCGCATACTTCTTGAGCCAATCCATGCCCAAGATGATCCCAAACCCAGCGAAGTTAAGAATAAAGCAATCACACACAAAGGATCAACCATGATTCGACAACACTAGACCATGACGCAACATGCACAAACTGGACGGATCCCCAACTGAATAAGTCAGATCAATGGTCTATCACAAATCTTGGATTCCAAACCTAAGCGGCACACAAGCTCATTACAGATGAATGAATGCGATGCTCCAGTATTGAACAACACACGAACTAAAACACCATTATTGAAAGAGTACCTTGAACAACGACACCCTCTCCCTTCTCCTTCGCAGTAGGAGCTCTTGAAGAAGATGACACGGCTTCCAAAGCATATGCCTTCACAACCTGCTTTCCCTTAGCTGATTCTGGACAATCTTTCTTCTCATGCCCAGACTTTCCACACTTGAAGAACTTCTTCTCGGCGTTGGTATTCTTGCACTTATTAGCAAAATGACCCTTCCGTTGGCAGTTAAAGCAAACCACCTCGCTCTTTGGATTTATCTGACCATCCTTTCCTTTTTGTTGTTGCTTCTTCCTCTTCTTATTGTTACCATCCTGCAGTGGTTTCTGAACTTCCTTGGTTGCAGTGGCAACATTTGCTTCCTTAGGAGACAAGCTTTCATGGCAAACATCTTTTTCCATAATCTTCTCAAATGGATCGTTAAGACGATCCACAAATGGTCTTCCTATATAAGTATCTACACCTATAACAAACTTCTCGTTCTTCTGATAGGGTGTATCAATGTATGAACACACATATCTGGACATAGCCTCAAAATCAGAAACATAATCAAGCACAGAACGACCATTCTATTTTAGCTCTATGAACTTCTTTAACAAAGCAGACTTCTAAGCAATGGAGATAAACTTCGTCTCTAATTTAACTTGGACCTTTTCCCAAGTTATTTCCTCTTTTGGAGTCTCAAGCGTAACCGAATTCCACCACTCCAAGGTCCTGCCCTGCAATTACCTTGACGCTAGCTTTCTCTTGGTTGCATCTAAGGCTGTCAACGGTTACTTTCGGATACGGATAATGCCATATCTGTATCTGTATCCAAATCATTTTCAGATATTAGATATCCGTATCCACTTAATTTTCAGATATTGGATATCTGTATCCGCTTAATTTTCGGATACGGACGGATATCGGATATTTATCCGCTCTGCCAGAAATTAATGTATTTTTAAGAGTATAAATAAAAATGTTTGGATCAGCATAAATAATTTTTATACTAATGTTTATAATAAACCAGAAAATAAAGGAATGTGATGATGAAACATTGTTTTATACTAATATCCATAAGCGTATCCAAAAATATTCCAAAATTAAACATTAAGACTATAATTTTTCACTAAAATTGGACAAAAATTTATATCATAGTAACATCCAACAGTTGTAAAATAATTATTAACTCTGTTTTTTTGTTTTTATTTATATATATTACATCAATTAGTCGGATGGATATTTTTCGGATACGGATACCACTATAACCATATCCGTATCGGAAAAGCTTTTGGGATATCAGATATTCGTATCCACTTTTCGAATATTGCCAGATAACGGATATTTCGGATACGGATTCAGACGGATATCTGATTTTTCTGGTATTCATTGACAGCCCTAGTTGCATCATCCATTCCCAAATCTCCAAAAATGCGAACACAAGAATCCAACCATCTCTGGACCTCCTTCGTTAGCTCTGTTCCTTTGAATGGTTTTCCTACTAGAGATGTAAATTCCTTGCATTGCTTCGCAAAATCCACTACTCTAGGAACTTGCACGCCTACATCTACCGTGGCTGCCACTGGAGCGGGTACCCTTCGGATGAATGCTTCCATCATGGCATCAAACATGGCTGGGTATCAGGTGTACCACCATTTCCCCCTTCAGGCATATCCTCCTCCCTAGTAGTATGTCTTGAAGTACGTCGACTCATTCTAAATCTGCAAATTAGAATGATTAGCCACCTGCAATAGAAGCTACTAAAGAAGTACAAACACTACTATACTATATTGTAACACCTCGCATTTTGTAACAATTAAATAATTAAAAAGTTTATATTTGTATATATATGCATTGACATATATATATTTAAAAGAAGAAAATATTAATGCAAATAAAAATGTAACGTATGCATAGACAAAGAAAGAAAGAAAGGATAGGTTTCATGCAGTGTAAATATGTTACATGCACTGATTATGCATATTTTAAAAAGAAAAATTTGAAGAGCTTCCAGAATTTGGCCACGGGTTTAGCATCATTATGTTCGTAGCGATTTTATGGTCAATTTAAAGCTATGGATTGCATAAAACTAGTTTAAGATGAAAGAGATACCTTTAAATGAAGTGTGGTAACAAAACATGAAAATAAGGCAAAAGAAGGATAATAATGAGTACCATTGTTTCTAAACTTATTAACAAAAGACTTCATAACTCAGTTGGTTGAGGCATTGGATATGTAACATAGAGGCCGGGGTCCGAATCCCGGTTGTGAAATAATTTTTATCTTTATTTTAGAGAGGGCCAACTGAACATACAAATGTATGTATATGCATGAACATAAATAAATTACATTAATGATAATGTTATATAATAGGTAGACTTGTCCTAGGGACAAGTGAAGATTATAACTTAGGTTATAATAAACTAGTAAGGAAATGAGATAACTGGTGAAATGAGATAAGTGACACTTAATTGTAAATTAAGTAACCAGTAAACGGGGAAGCCTGAAACCAATTGTTTGTAAAAGGGGGAAATTTATGAAATGTAAGAAGTTGTACTTAATTATAAATTAAATAATCTATAAATTTGGAAGTCTGAAATCTGCTGATATGAATAACATGTTTAGGCTTGTCCTAGGGACAAGAGGAAATTATAACATAGGTTGTAATAAATGGAAAGGAGACTTATCAGTGAACTTTAGTCAAGGGAACTAAGTTAATAAGTGAACAATGATAAGTTGTAGTGACAATGTAAGACTGAATTATGATTAAATAGGAAAAAGTGAGGCAAACTTATGGAATGTATTGAGTTATATTTAATCATAAATGATAAGTGACATGTTAGACAGAAAACATGTAAATTGAGATATACTTAATTACGTATTAAGTAGAACATGTTATTGTAACCTTGAATCGAACATGAATATAAAGGTATTGTGGATTACAAACCTTGGATCGCAATCTAGAGAATAACATGTTGTGGGCTTATTAATAAACTTAAATGGGTTAAGTTATATGATTGAAATTAATAAGCGAGAGGGGCCCGTTCCTTAGAGATATAAGGGGCTAGAAAGAACTTGGTAATCTGAATAAAAAGTTAAGATGATAACCAAGTTAAGTGTAAACCCGATGAGGTAAAGCAAGTGCATAAAAGAATGTTTAGACATAAGGTCTAATAATATATTAAAGTGAGGCGCTTGGACCAGTCCGCACGTTTGAGGGTGAATAACCCAACGAGGTAACATAAGGTCTAATAATATATTAAAGTGAGGCGATTGGACCATTCCGCACGTTTGAGGGTGAATAACCCAACGGGGTAGATCATCTGGTGTCATAAGGCACGAGGGGAGCGGACGTTCATCTGATTATTCTGTCGACTCTGAAGGACTGGAATGGGAAGCACGCGACTTTCTAAGGTACGTAATGTGCTCCTGGTAGTCCTCTCTGTTGTTGTAGATGTTTAGGTTGTGCTCTTAGAGGTTGGGTCTGCGCGTAACTACCAGGTTGGTGGGCCTTGACTGCAAAAGTAGCTTTGCAGTCAGAATGTGATGCCGAGGTGACACAAGGGTGATTCGGCGGTCGCCTCAACGAGGAGGCAAAGGGTCACGACCAACAAGGATAGTAGATCGTCGGATACCCGTCATCGGTAGCCAATGGGATGCGAAAAGACTAAGGCTAAACCCAATAGACCATTCACCTTTCACTATCGAGGTACGATGATTGAGGGGAGACGCCAATTGGATGTTTAGATTGTTTACTGTTAGGGGCATGTCGCTTAGCTCTTGTTGTCTTTACTAGTTGAAGGAGGGGCCGATGTGGGGCCATAGCCACCATGAAAAACAGACCCTAGGAATATCTGTATTTTGAGGCTCTTAAAGGCAGGCATGTACAGATATGGAAAAGCTCCCGATCGAGTTCCGTGTTTCTTGTATCGCCCTGCCATGGAACTCGGTGCACATTTGAGGACGTGCACTTGAGGCATCAAGCTGCAATTAAAAGTACATACATGGGACAGTCCAGATACATGCATGTCTGCTCTGGATGGTGTATCGTAGACTTGAGGGCATTACTCTGGTATGGAATCTGATTTGAACAAAGGTGGCAGTCCGTACGTTAGCATAACATGGTAAAGACATATATATGCGGAACATAATATTGTTATATAGATGTTTGTACGTCACTCTGGCATAGGATGAGGGACTGCGTACATTTTGGTGGTACTATAGAGGAGACCGTGCGAGTAGGGTACCATGGGGTGTACCTTAATATTGGGGGTAGCTAATATATATATATTGTATTAGGTTAATCCACTGGGAAGTAAATGAGTGCGACATGTGTGTAAGCCTTGAGTTCTGTTAACCCAAGTAACCTAATAAATAAGAAAATATGATTAAATAAGTAAATGGATCTGCTTGAAGATTGATTGGGTGGCAGAGCTTAAAGCTGATGGATGCTGTAGTGGATTTTTTCTTTTTGTTGTTAGTTTGCATGGATATATCATGTATTTTGGCCCCTGCATGGGTATGATGGTTGTATATATTGTTGCATGCTAGCTTTATTTTTTTTGGACTGTAACTTTTATGTCACTACTATGAAATCATGCTGACTATTTAAGTATGGTGTGAGGCTCTTTCGAACCTCACTACCTTTTGCCTCAAAAATGATTGAACGGTATATTTAGTGTTATTCAAAGTGTATAATTTAAATCTAGTCGCTAGAACTTGTCTTTTGACCCCCTCCTCAAAACATACTCGTAGGTTAGATTTGTGGCAGAGACGTGATAGCTTTGGATACTGGTTAGGCAGTATTGTTAATAGGGTAAGGCTATACTTTGAGTATATTATATTTTATCCATTCCGCTGTGAGATATTTTCTGAGCTCTGACATATTTTATGTCTTTGTCTTTTCCGCAGGATACCAAAGCAAACCAACATGAGTTTCGATAGATTAGAATTTAAAAAAAAAATCAGTCTGTTGGAATTCGAGTTGTCACATCTAGTATTAGAGCTTAGGTTTAGGATTCCTGTATAGATAATGAGTGAATGTATTTGTATTTTTGAAAATAAAAATAAATCTATTGTACATATATATACCTAGATCCATAGTGGAACCCAATAAATAGAAAGAGTATAATATGGTAAGAATTGTGATGACTGTTTCGTACACTAAAGAAATGAATATGGAAATTTGAGACCCTTAGGAAATTTGGGTGGAAAGTGTACAATATATTTTGTATGGAAGGAAGGTGAATCCCATATGATTAGTATTTTGAGTTAGTGGGTTTGGCGGTAAAACCTTATAAATTGGAAAAGGATTAAAAAAAGAGAGAAAAATTGATTAGGAATATATATATAGTTGAGAGAATTGACTTTGTAGGAGTGCCTAGGAAAGCCTAGAAAAATTGGAAACCTGCTTTGAGTCTAACCCCATTGTTAACTTTTAAGAACTTGAAATTGTAAAAAATTTGGTAAAATGGTTTATGGTGTTTTCAAGTTTTAATCTTAAAAGTTATAAATATGTAGAGTATACATATTGGGTTTTAAAGTAAAATGGGGTATATTTTGTAAATAGCGATTTCTTGTGAAAATTTTGTCTAAAATAAAATTATCTCAATAAAAGGTGCATATTATAGTGCATGTAAGCTCGCTAATTTTCTTGTTATATTTTGTAACAAGAACTTTTAATAAAGGAAGTTTTGAAGTCTCTACTCTTATGATAATTCTTTTTTATAAATTATTTTGGGTGGACAAAATAAGTTGCAGAAATTAAGAGTAGAGTAGATGGTTGCACCTTGTAATAAGAGACTAAACCGACCTTATAGGTAAGAACCAGTAGTAAGCCTGATTGAGAGTTAGTTGTCCCTGTCTACTCTAGTTTTTGTGATTTGAAAAAACAAATAAATGATGATGATTTACATTTTTTTAGATGACATGTTTTATGGTTTGGAAAAAGTAAGTTTTGATGAGGAAAACAAAGTTTTGACACTTTTGGAAGAAAAGTGAAATAAAAAGGCCAAACCATGTTTAAAAAAAAGTATGGAGTATGTAAGGATTAGAGCCTAGGAAAGACGGAAAAAATATTTGAGGCTATAATGAAAATAGCGAGAATTATCTTGGAATAATAGTAAGTTCCCGTAGAATGCGTAAGCATTGAAAAGCCTAAGGTGTTACTTGAAATAATTATTGGTACATAGCTAGGACTAATGGTGACAACTAGACATTAGAAGGCAAGTAAGAATTTACACCCTGTTGGTTGAATTTTTCAAAGGGGACATAGTACCAAGATTCTTGGCCCTTAGTAGTAGCTGTGTAGGGTGTATGTTTTCCTGTTTTAGTTGAAAGACTAGAGGGCTTATTTAAAAACTAAACTTAGATCAGATGATTAAATAAGATAAGAAAAGAGATATGGTACAATTATAAAGGTAACAACAAATTCAATAAAGAAACAAACATAATAAATTATGATTAAAGATGGATAAAGATAAAAATTTCCAAGATAAGATGAAAAAGAAAATCAGTAACAGAGAAAAATGTTCTTATTAGGGTTGTGCTTGGATAGAAAAATAGGGGATCTTTATAGAATAGTTTCATAAAATCTAAGTACGATTGGAAAAAGGTAATTAAAAGAAAGACAAAAGATGTGAAATTTTTTGTTTTTCACCTTTTTGTAACATAAGAAATCGAATTTAGAAAATTACATTTTTCTAAAATTTGAAAAATAAAGTTAGTTGCTAAGATTTGGATGCAAAAACTGGATGAACTACGCTCTTGTTCAATAAGAGTGTGGGAAAATTTGGATGAAAAACCTTTTTTGATTTTCAATATATTGCATTCATGTAGAATTGCCAATATATTTAGGATGTGAACATCATGTTTTTAAAGGATTTTTGAAAATTTGCATGCATATAGGAAGTATCGCTTAGGCATACATGTATTATTATGTTGTATTTCACTTTACACAAGTGCTCAATGTTTGCAAAAAAATTGGATGTACACATGATGGATGTACATTATGCGAGGGGTTAATTGATTTTTTTACCCTTGTCAAATTTGGGGGACGAAATTTCCTAAGGGTGGGAGAATGTAACACCCCGCGTTTTGTAACAATTAAATAATTAAACAATGTATATGTGCATATATATGCATTGACATATATATTTAAAAGAAGAAAATATTAATGCAAATAAAAATGTAATGTACGCATAGATAAAGAAAGAAAGGATAGGTTGCATGCAGTGTAAATATGTTGCATGCACTGATTATGCATATTTTAAAAAGAAAAATTTGAAGAGCTTCCAAAATTTGGCCATGGGATTAGCGTCATTGCATTTATGACGATTTTCTGGTCAATTTAGACCTATGGATTGCATAAAACTGATTTAAGACGAAAGAGATACCTTTAAATGAAGTGTGGTAGCAAAACATGAAAATAATGTAAAAGAAGGAGAACAATGAGTACCAAACATAATAACCAAATACTTCATAGCTCAGTTGGTTGAGGTATTGGATATGTAACATAGAGGTCATGGGTTTGAACCCCGGCGGTGGCATAATTTTTATCTTTGTTTTAGAGAGGGCCAACTGAACATACAAATATATGTATATGCATGAACATAAATAAATTACATTAATGAGAATGTTATATAATAGGTAGACATGTCCTAGGGATAAGTGAAGATTATAACTTAGGTTATAATAAACTGGTAAGGATATTAGATAAACTTCTGAAATGAGATAAGTGGCACTTAATTATATGTTAAGTAATCAGTAAACGGGGAAGCCTGAAACCAGTTTTTTGTAAAAGGGGAAAAAATTACGAAATGTAAGAAGTTGTACTTAGTTATAAATTAAGTAATCTGTAAATGTGGAAGTCTGAAATCTGCTGATAAGGATAACATGTTTACGCTTGTCCTAAGGACAAGAGGAAATTATAACATAGGTTATAATAAATGGAAAGGAGACTTATCAGTGAACCTTAGTTAAGAGAACTATGTTAATAAGTAAACAATGATAAGTTGTAGTGACAATGTAAGATAGAATTATGATTAAATAGGAAATAGTGAGGCAAACTTAGATAGAAAACATGTAAATTGAGATATACTTAATTACGTATTAAGTAGAACATGTTATTGTAACCTTGAATCAAACAAGAATATAAAGGGATTGTGGACTACAGACCTTGGATCAAAATCTAGAGAATAACATGTTGTGGGCTTATTAATAAACTTAAATAGGTTAAGTTATATGATTGAAATTAATAAGAGAGAGGGGTCCATTCCTTAGAGATATAAGGGGTTAGAAAGAACTTGGTAACCTGAATAAAAAGTTAAGATGATAACCAAGAAAAATGGGAACCCGATGAGGTAAAGCAAGCACATAAAAGAATGTTTAAACATAGGGTCTAATAACATATTAAAGTGAGGCGTTTGGACCAGTCCGCACGTTTGAGGGTGAATAACCCAACGGGGTAAATCATTGTGGTGTCATAAGGCATGAGGGGAGCGCACGTTCATCTGATTATTCTGTCGGCTCCGAAGGACTAGAAGAGGAAGCACGCGACTTTCTGAGGTACATAAGGTGCTCCTTGCAGTCCTCTGTATGGTGGCAGATGTTTAGGCTGTGCTCTCAGAGGTTGGGTCTGTGCGTAACTGCCAGGTGGGTGGGCCTTGACTGCAAAAGTAGTTTTGCAGTCAGAATGCTGTGGCGAGGTGACATTAGGTTGATTCGGTAGTCGCCTCAACGGGAAGGCAGAGGGACACGACCAACAAGGGTAGTAGATCGTCGGATACCCGTCATCCACAGCCAATGGGATGCGAAAAGACTAGATCTAAACCCAATAAACCATTCACCTTTCACTATCGAGGTATGGTGGTTGAGGGGAGATGCCAACTGGATGTTTAGATTGTTTGTTGTTAGGGGCATGTCGCTTAGCTCTTGTAGTCTTTACTAGTTGAAGGAGGGGCCGAGGTAGGGTCATAGCCACCATGAAAAACAAACCCTAGGAATATATGCATTTTGAGGCTCTTAAAGGCGGGCCTGTATTGATATGGAAAAGCTCCCGACCGAGTTCCGTATTTCTTGTATTGCCCTGCCACAGAACTCGGTGCATATTAGAGGATGTGTGGTTGAGGCTTCGAGCTACAATTAATAGTACGTACGTGGGATAGTCTAGATACATGCATGTCTGCTCCGGGTGGGGTATCATAGACTTGAGGGCATTACTTCGATATGGAATCTGGTTGGAACAAAGGTGGAAGTCCATACATTTGCGAAACATAGTAATGACATACATATGCATAACGTAATACTGTTATATAGAGGTCTGTACGTCACTCCGGTGTAGTATGAGGGACTGCGTACATTTTGGTGGTATTATGGCGGAGACCGTGCGACTGGGGTACCATGGGGTGTACCTTAATATTGGGGATTAGCTACATATATATTGTATTAGGTTAATCCACTGGGAATTAAAAGGGTGCGACGTGTGTGTGTAAGCCTTGAGTGCTGTTAAGCCAAGTAACCTAATAAATAAGAAAATATGATTGAACGATATATATAGTGTTGTCCAAAGTGTATAATTTAAATCTAGTCACCAGAACTTGTGTTCTGACCCCTCCTCATAACATACTCGCAGTTTAGATCTGTGGCAGAGACATGATAGCTTTGGATACTGCTTAGGCAGTATTATTAATACGGTAAGGCTATACTTTGAGTATATTATATTTTATCTATTCCGCTGTGAAATATTTTCTGAGCTCTAACATATTTTATGTCTTTGTCTTTTCTGCAGGATACCAGAGCAAACCAACACGAGTTTCGATAGATTAGAATTTTGAAAAGAAAATTCGGTCATCGGAATTCGGTTTGTTACATATATAGTATCATATAGTATACATCCAACTAAAATCTAAAAATATGACTCTTATATGTAATTACATCTTCAGATTTTGGCTAAAATTGTTAACCAGAGCTCTGGTACCAAATGTGATGACCACCCACAACCATTGCACTAAACAAGAGGAATAATGCGCAGATAGGTGTGTCAGGAAGCTATGGACGATCATCAAGGTATGATAACACAAACGGAATATGTTGTAGAACTCACTGTGCAAGGATAAAATATAATAGATCATATACAACAGGCAAAAATAGTGGAGCATCATATAACAAACTTTTGAAACATTTGGAACATCCTAAAAGGTAATCCATACATCATGGGAATCATCAAAGTCTGTACATGAAGCCTCACTACAATCACTCATACAACACACAAACAGCGGAAACAAAAATACTAGATAGTATTGAAACAGGTATGCAAGCCTCCAACTCGCCTACGTACTGCAACATCGTCCTCACTAAGCTATCACATGTCACCTACCACCTAGTCTTCCCATCCACAACTGGATGAACAGCCTAAGGTAATAAGAGGAAAACATAAAACCTTGAGTCAGATGACAGTCTTAGTGAGCGATAAAATAGCTAACAAACATCATCAATGATGTATATGAGAATAGGTAGATTAACAAACGAATCTACCAAAAACCAGAGAAGAACTCAACCCTGCCTTCCCCACCTGGGACGGTGATAGCCTTTACAATCCATTAAACCAAAGGAACATCAATTCATCCATGGCATTCAAGGCAATCTTTCTTTCAAATAATCACAGCACTAGTTGTATCTTATGTAAACCATCCTAATCGAGCTCAACGTCCCTCAAGCACAATCCCCAGATGCCTAAACCAGCATCAGACAAGCGCCCAAGGAATATCTCCTTCGACCTCGGACAACTTACGTGAGATGGTACATACAAAACAATCAAACACCTGTGACTGGCTCTGGCTATCACCGCCAATCCTTCTTCGAAACTATCGTTAATCGTATGACGACCAACCTTGCCATATGTCAAGGGCTAATGGTAGACTCGGTTCTAGCAAAATCTCCATACATCTTTCAACAATGTGTATCTAGGCCATTCAACGATATCCAGGGTACTCGACCAGCAACCTTCCGGTCTTTTAGGTGCCCCTATTGTACCCATGCTTTAAGCCTTCTACAACATTCGACAACGATAATCTCTCGACCTTTACATCTCTAGTCATTCAACCCGAGGACCACTCATAGCTCAAGAAACCTTCTCGAGCAACCATTATCCACTAACTCACGACCTTTGAGTTGTCACCTTATTCGTTGCATTTCAACATTCAATGAATGCATCACATGACTTCGACCTTCCCCATAGAATTCACTTCAAAGTTATCACCACTCTCGAACTAAGAAAACACCAATACTAGGTCTGAAACAATCCATAGCATCCATACGTTTGCTATGGAATAGCACAACGTTTATGCCGTCCACCATAGCATTCCAAAATACTGCCAAAACCCTTTAAACATACTAATCCATATTTGATCAGACATGCAGATCGACCCCCCAAGACTATGACCGACCAACCCCCCTTTAGTGCACGACCGACCGACCCCCTTCCCTGGGTCCACGACCAACCGAGCGATCGACCTCCTCCCTTGGGTGCATGACCGACCGACCCCCTTCCCTGGGTACATGATCGATCGACCCCCTACCCTGGGTACATGATCGATGGATCGACCCCCTTCCCTGGGTACATAACCGACCGATGCCCTCCACTGGGTGCATGACCAACCGACCGACCCCTTTCCCTAGGTGCATGACCGACCGACCCCACCGAGACCGATCGACCCCCTTGTGCACGACCAACCCGAACCCAGGGTGTTGCTCCGACCCCATTCTTCTCGGCCGACCCCATCGCTTGTACTACACTTTGTACTATGCGACCGACCCGTAGCCTGTACTGGTCCAATCCACCACCAAATTCAATCAAAACTTCATCAAACGACAATATCGACGAAATCCACTCACCCAATTCATCCAATTCAACCACAAACGTGATATGAACCACTAACAACTTGAATATGATGATTTTCATTAAAATTATATAAACTTCGCCAAAATCATGATAATGGACATATGGGATAAATTACGGATCTAATTAGCATATACATATAGAAATATATGGAAACTGTCGGTTTTAAGTTGCTAAATTAGATCCTATGGTGATTCATATGAAAATAGACTTACTATGGGGTAGATCTAGGAGAAAACACTTAAAAATGATGAAGAACAAGATCAAATACTCATATACTTGATTGAATCCGTGTGAGAGATGCATAACACTCACCAATTCTCCAAAATAGCCCTAAAACACTTATATTTAGATCCAGATAGCGAAGAATTTGCTCTAACTCTTCGATTCGATGAACTCTTCCTTGGAATGGCATAGAACTAGCTTCAAATGATATAGATCTTCGACTCTATTATCTTTAATGGTGGAAAGGTGAAGAGAATGGAGAAATAGAGGAACCCTAGCTCTGCCAAATGAAAGAATGGAGAAAGTAAACTATTCTCCATGCCTCCTACCTCCTACCTCCTATTTATAGTCTCCACCATCCCACTAATGGTCCTCCCCAAATCAGCCCATTATGGCTTAAAAACCTGAACAACCAATTGTAAAACCTTAAAACAGCGATTCCTCCCAAACCGTTGAGCCAAATCTTCAATGTAACCACTCTACAGAAAGGGAAACATCATTTTCTTTCCAATGGAACAAGTCTTAATACCTAATTTGACCCGAGTCAAAATTTATTCCTTGTATAAGACTGATAGGGGAAAATGGTCACAAACTAAATTGGTAAAAATTATGGACATGTCTTACATCACCAAAAGCAACATATTAAAATATGACAATGAGCCAACCCTCAGGGAATAAAATAAAAATATTTTGCAATCCTCTGATATGTAAAATGCGGGTTGTTACAAGAGCAGGAGGCTATTCCACGTACTATTTACATGTACTCTATTGTTTTGTTGTTTAGTACTATGAATCTCAGTAATACTTTTATTTAGAGATAGTTTGTTTGAGTTTTTATCAATTGTATTACTCAGTTTATTATGTTATTTAGATCTACTATTCTGGTACTATGGTTCATTACCAGTTATTTACTATATCTCCTTTTTTATGTCAATTGTTATTTTATTATACTTTATTCAATGTCCTGTGAAATATACAACATGTTTTTGGGTTGTTTTCATATTATTTAAATTGGTGATTATCCCGTTTCGTCCAAGAACCACTACAATGCATTATCGTGGGTCTCGAATATTTAGGTTGGCCATCACATTTGATATCAAAGCTTAGGCTGCATTTTCCAATCTAAGCAGGAATACATGGGAAGAAGTATTATTATATCTGAGCTTGTACTTGTTATATATTTTGGTTTACAAAAGCATATATATATGTACACACACACACACACACACACACATATATATATATATATATATATATATATATATATAAGGCCTCATTAATGGCAACTGGTGAGTTTTCACCAATTTTTGCCATGCATGAGTGCCCACATTTCTTATCCTTCCTTCATCTGTTTTCTTTCAATCGAATTCTTCTAGCAGCCTTCAACTATAATTTTTATTGAAAATACTTCTGTCTTTCAACTGTATTTCACATGTTTTCTTCATTTTAATTTTTCCTTTGAAGTTAGTCTGATTTTCTTCCATCAATAACGGATGACCAAATTCACAGATCTGCCTCTACACCTCAGATGCATCAACTTAATGCAGATCCATTGCCGATCTGAATCTGTTTGAAAGCCGGAGAACAAGACTTTGGGAGAATTGGGATCTGGCATTGTCGGCGCAAGTGTTAAGTAACTTCTGATTCTTCATAACCGTTTCTACAGTTTTCACCATTTTTCATGTTCTGGTATGTGTTCGGATCTGATTTTTAGAACAATATGGGGTTTATAAGTTAGGGTTTGGTTTATATTTGGTATAAAGCTATATGGTGATGATAGTTTGAATTGTGTTTTAAAGATTTATTCAGTGATTTGAAGAAGAAAAGAGATACGGGTTTGTTATTATTCCATTATGCATTGGTTTTATCAGAACTATATGATTTATGCTGTTAAATTAGAGGAGCAGTTGACCTCTTCATTATATTTCACCTTTTATGGAGTTGGATTCCATTATCCCTAGTAAGGTTGTTCATCCAGAAATAGAATTTAT
The DNA here is from genome assembly GCA_030737875.1 of Allium sativum. Lineage (NCBI taxonomy): Eukaryota > Viridiplantae > Streptophyta > Magnoliopsida > Asparagales > Amaryllidaceae > Allium > Allium sativum. Next base: position 582,181,771 of record CM060915.1, on the reverse strand, counting down.
AATTTGGATGTAACACTACACAACTACTGGAGTCGATGAACTAGGTTCATTTTGATACTCTATTGGGTTTAGTCCCTGTTTAAATGTGTGTTTATGAAATTGCATTTGGAGCTGTTCATATCATGATTCCAGTACTAAGATTGATTCATAACTGTTTATGAATCATCAACCAGATTTAGTATATGGAATTGAATTTTATGGGATTAATATGCAGTTTTCATTTGGTTAAGGGCTGATGGGTTGAGCTGTTGGGGATAAGTCATATAGAACTGGTAGCTGGTTGACACAGGGAAAGGTTAATATTAAAACTAGTTCCTAAATATGAAGAGGTGTCTATGTTCTTGGAGGTTCGACATTCAGTTGCATCAATAGCTGAAATGAAGCCTGGATTTTGGATTTTGTGCTGAAGCATGTTCTAAAAGTATATTGGTACTGTTGTTTTATTTTTCATGGTTATCATATGAAACTCATGACAAGTTTGAATCAATTTTACTTAGTATTTATCCTTTTCTTCAATCTCATGTGAACCCGCTTATGAGTTTGGAAAAAGTGCTTGGATATTGGTTAAATTGATCAACGGGTACTGTTAGAATTCATGAGAAGATATTATTTGAAAAACATTGCCAATATAAGTCGTTTCAGCAAATTATATAATCACGGATTCATAGTGATGATCCTTTGTATGCTTATGAGAGTGGCACTACAGATTTTATGTGTGGTTTTGGTGGTTGTGGTGCTATGGCTTGTCACTCAGATGTTAGGCTTTCAGCTGCTGCTCTATACTTGAACCCTCAAATTCTGGCTTGGTGTTGAGGTTTCAGTATAGTTTTGATGGATAGATAAAATGTATACTGGTATTTCAAATGATCAAAGCTGTAGTTCAGTCGCGCATATGAAAAAGTGGTGCTACGGTATTGTATGTGATTCAGATGTTCTCGACTGATTATCTTCTTTTGAATGCCCAATTTTACTAAATACAACTTTGTAATGGTGCTGAAGTATTTTATTCACCTGCTCTCATATGTTGGAGATTACATATGGTCTTGAAGAGGTGTTTTACTGCTTCCCTTTTCTGAACTACATATGTTGTAATGGATTTTAATTTTTGGAGTCTCTTTTTATGGTGCTTGATCGGTTATAGGTCTGAGCAAGAGGAGCTTTTAGCTCGTGGGAGGTGCAAAAATGCATGTATATGGGATTTTGCCTCATCATGGGCTGTTACTTTTTGTTAGTTTTAGAGTTCTTATATTTTCAGTTTTATGGTTTTTACTTGTAATGGTTAGTATGCTAACCTTTCTTATGTACGGATTTTATCTGATAATAAAGTGAACCAATTTTCAAAAGACATATATATATATATATATAAGCATATGTACTTATGATTTAAGTCACACAACACATAAGCAAATCTAAGTTGGATTTCTTGGAAAGGAAACCGATCAAATTCATTTTAAATTGTACAACGGATTGTCGGTCAAACATTACTTCTTGGGACTCCATCTATGGAGCTAAGGAAGGAGTTAGATCAAGAAATAACAGTCTCGATATCCAAGCCGTACTCACCGCTTTCATGGTGGACATGATGCAGGTGGGAAATGCTCAAGGAGGTGCTCTGGATGTTGTTAACGGTAATGCACCCGCGCAGGCGCCTAGAGATGACTTTGCAAAGTTAAATAAGGACCATCCAAACTTGGTGGCAAACCATTCAAGGGACCGCAGTCATCAATGGAAGTTCAGGGTTTGCTCGACATTTTTGAGTGTACCTTTGAGGATTCTGAGCAAAAGATGCTACGAATGGGAAGATAGCCTTGCGTCAACTTTAGAGAAGAGCATCAAAGTAGCTGCAACAAAGGATTAGATTACATGGGAATAGTTTAGAGATAGCTTTGAATAGAAGTTTATTCCGACTGACCAAGATTTGGAGTTGTTCTACAGGTTGAGAGCCGAAGAAGGGAATAATGACCATCTCTAAATATGTTTTAACGCTTTGTCGAAGTATGTATTGTCCTTTGTCGACACTGTGCCTAAGAAGAATAGGAAGTTCATCACTTCTTTGGATGACTACTTGGCTGAAAGAAAGGATTATAAATCATATCGATGAGACATTAGAAGAAACTGTTGGGAAACCTTGTGAGGCATGAGAGCCTTTATACGCTAAGCCCAAAGCTGCTACGGCTATTGTTCCATATGAGGAGCTGAAGCCTCAAGCGAAAAGGGGAGGAAGAAAAATGGAAAAATAAAAGAGAATTTTCTTAAGTCTAGGATGAATAAAAGTAGAGGCCTAATTCTGAAGCGATCTTCTATAACTATGCGGTAAAGGGCCACTACAACAAGGAATGCAAGGCTGGGGAAAAGAAGTGCTAAATTTGCAATATGCTTGGATAATTTAAGAGAGACTATTACAAATCAGCTAAACAAAAGAGTATTGTGAAGGCTTGTACTATCATTGATGCTCCATCTTCATCTGATGCCCCCATCTGCGAAGGATAAAGGGAAAGGAATTGTTATTCAAGTTATGATTATTGTTTTTGATGTTCCTATTTGAGATTTGTTTAACACTATGACTTCTCGTTCCTTTATATCTAGTGACTAAAAAAAAATAGGATAGGAATCCAAAAAATTCGATGGACCATTGACTACAACAATTCCTATTGGTGGATCCACAAGACTTCATATGATTTATTATGGGTTGGTCTTATCGAGTCATGGACACTCTTTGATTATGGTTACTTTATTTTAAGATTTTCTAAGTTTGGTCTTACTCTGAAAGTTGAATGGCTTCAGAGGTATGAAGTGGTAGTGGATTATGAGAGGTCTTAGGTGACTATAGGTAAGGAAGATGGGCATAGGGTAGTCTTGGGCTTCCTACTAGGTGACGTGGTGATGGCTACCTTTCGATATTCTTAAGATGGTCTGCATGATGAATTGTCTGCTAATGCTTATTGTTAGAGAGTACCTGGTCATCGTCAAGGATATGAGCAGACTTTCATCATATAGAGAGATTGAGTTATCTATCGATTCGATAAGGTATATTAGACTCATAGTGAAGCCTCTAAGGAGGATGGCACCAATGGAGCAGTGTGAGCTTGAGGTGCAAGTGAATGACCTAGGATATTAGTTCATTCGTAAGAGTATATCTAAGTGGGAAGCACCAATTGTATTTACCAAGAAGGCAGATGGCTTCTTTAGATTTCGTGTTGATTATCGTGAGCTAAACAAAGTATCGAAGAAGAACGAGTATCCACATCCATATATTGATCACTTGTTCGATTAACTACGTAGTGCTAAGAATTTTTTCAGATTGAACTTGTTGACTCACATTTTTACAAGGAGGTAACATTTTGGTTTTTCGGCGATCGAAGTGCTCAGGATTGGACATGGGCTTAGGAAAGCCTGGATATGCTTAATTGAAGTATCAAAGCTCTCAAAGATATGGATATGAAAAGGTTGGATTTTGGATCGGTGAAGCCGGTTCGAACTTCCTCCACAACATTTCATTTTTCATCGATAAACTTTAGTTTGACCAACTCGGCTTGATGAAGTCGGTTTGACATACTCGGCTCGGTGAAGCCATGTCATCTCAACTACCATGATCAACTCTGGATCAATATGCTCAGTTTGACTATGTCGAATAGGAGTATGCCGAGTTGGACTATAGTTATTCTCTGGAGACAAATTCAGCTAATTGAACGTGATCCACTCACTAGGCCGCCTCCATGTGTCTTGGATGAGCCAGATTTGGGCGCTTCAATAAATATGCCCATTTTCAAGGATTGGGGATACATTTTCAAGGATTAGACTGATTTCTCTTAGGCATACCAGCGCAAGTATATTGCCATTGCGAACCTCAACTCTTTTCTCTACATTTCATTCATAAAACTAACCATGTCATAATTATACAGTATAATAGAAGATAAATTGCACAAAGTGGACATAGGGCCTGATTTCTAAACCACTATAAATTCTCTTGTGGCCCCTTAATTCATGCATTATGTAATTATTTTTCGGTGATTGTGACTGTATTTAGGTGTTGTACATAGAAGAACCATTTTCCATGTCAACATTTTGGCATGCTAGAAAGGTGGAGCGCTACTTGATATATTGTTGAATTTGGATTGCTATAGCTCTTAACTTTCTACCATAGTGAAAAGAAAGAAAGGTGGAACTTTCACCTACACTGAAGGCACTGGAAATGGTGGAAGCTAGAAAGCTTTCACTGTCGGTAATCCCTCTACTTTTTGATCGGGGATGAGATGGATGAAATCATTAAGGGATTGCAAGCCCACATAGAACGACAAGAAGGACTCCTCAGCAAGTCAGAGGAGATGATGAACAATTTCTTTGCCAAAATCAGCGAATCTGGAAGATCGGGAAATCAGAGCTCAGTCATTTCGAAATGGTCCAACAATGCAACAACAATACGCCCAGAAACTCTACTAGTACCCACTCAATAGAAAATCCGACTTGGCCTGGCATGGATGCTGAACCAAACATGGCTGGGGGAAACCGCCTCTGAGATGATGAAGTGGGTCGTACTATCCCGATTCAAAACATATTGAATAATGATACTAGAAATATGGATTGCTGATGAAAAGCTCTAGACATAAATGATATGGAAACACCAGGAGATCTGTTGGAGTATGCCGAGCCGGCCCAATTCGACTATGTCGAACCCGATCCAAGGGACTTGGCCGAACGGAACTTAAATGCCATGAATAGGCGTAAACCTGCTACAGGATTTCATGCTAAGGGAATTATCATTAGATTGGATGGTTGGAGACAATTTCTTATTGATGGAAATTGAACTGGGGACATGATTTGATGCTTTATGAGAGGCAGGGAATATTATGCTGATGTGATATTAATTATAGCCCCTTTACCTAAGCTATCCAGAATTCTCGAAATCCGCCAGATTTCAAGATACCCGTATTAGAATCTTATGACGATACGAAGGATCCTTCAATGCAACTAATGGGCAATATGCGAAGTACCATCAGCGTCGGAGAACGTCATGGCTAAATGCTTCCCTCTCTTTCTCACTGATATTGATGTTACATGGTTTTGGCAGTTGGAATCAGGATCGATCAATAACTGGAATGCTTTTGTCGCACACTTTGTTGAGCAATTCAGGGTCCACAGTTCTCAATCCGAAAATGTAATGAATCTTACTTCTATGAAGCAGAGGATTGGAGAGACACTGCATCATTTCTTGAAAAGATATAATGCAAAGCATCGATATATCGACATGAACCGCATATGGTATACATGGCAGCTGTATCCAACATCTCATGTAACACCCCGCATTTTATGAAAAGTTAATAATTAAATAATACATATGTACATATATGCATAAACATAAATATATATATATAAAGAATGAAATAAAGATAATATGTTATTGCATGTAATAAATACATGCACTGAAAAAGAAAGAAAGGATTGGTCGCATGCAGTGTAAATATGTTGCATGCACTGATTTACAAATATTATGCATTAAAAAAGAAATAAAAGAAAAAGATTCATGAAATGGTTTAAATGAAATATTGTAACAAACATGAAAAACAGAAATAAGAAGAGAACAATAACTACCATGTTTTAAGCCTTATTAACAATAGCCTTAGTAGTCCAGTTGGTTAGAGCATGTGGCTTGCATGAAAGAGGTACAGGGTCCAACCCCCACCGGCGTAATATTTTTTATTTTAGGGGAATGACTAAAATAATACATGTTCTAAAGAGAAAATACATATAAACGCACATAGAAGGAAAAGTCTACATATAAGGAAGTGTAGGAAAATATATATATACATGTATATGTAAATATACGCGTACATATGTGTAGAAATATATATACAAGAGACAAAGTTTCACGATAAGGCTGCAATCAATGAAATATGGAAAGAATTAAATTACGATACAACACCATTTGAATTTTGAAAATGAAACAAAAGTTGTACGTATATATATATATATACATGTAAATTGATCATTAGAAGATTGTATACATATAAGAAGATTATATGTGAATGTAACAGATAAATCAATTCCAGAAATTTAGACATTCTAAATTCAAACTACTGCACCAAAACAGCTCGCGGGATCCATAGGGGGGTCCACATCCCTATAGGGGGTCGACACTGGGGTCGAAACTCCCCCAGATCCGGCTAGATTCATCTGCGAACCCGGACTATTTTCTTAACTGGATTCAATGCTGACTCAGCGCTGCATGTACGATAAGATCCTGAATGTAACGTCCCATATTCTCCGTAGTCAGATATTTAATCTATTTTATTATATTAAATATTGATTTGGAATTTTAAATGGATTTAAATTATATAATTCTTTATAAAACGAAGTTAGAACGTTTAATTTATTTATAATTATAAATCGAGCTTGAAATGTTGCGGTAGTTCGTAATTAATTATTTGAACTTCAATTGAATATACAGAATCCGTTTTAAGTCGGAATTCTGTGAAACCAGAATCCTTCGGATCTATTTGAATATATTTTTCTAATGGAAGAGAAAAATGAAGATTTCATATTATAGATTATGAGTTATGTCCAATTCAAAATTTTGAATAGTCACTATGGAATTCGTTAATAAACGATAACGTTTATTTAATAAATATAAAGGGTTTTTATATATAATATGAATATCGTTTAGCCCAAAACTGTATATATTGGGTATAAAATATATATGGGTTTATTCTGAAGCTGTGTGATATTTTTTTCAAGATATATGATAATAATAATATATTATTATTTTAAATGAATTGTTTTAGATTTAAATATATTTTATCGATATTATATAGGCTTTAGAAATGATCTATTTTTTCAAACGAGCTCTGTTTTCGATTAAACGAATTTTATTTGAAAACGTATAGCTAATTATTGCTAGATTTCCAATTGGAGCTAATCGGGGTTATTTTACTGGTATGCACAATTTAAAGGTGAACCAATAAATTAAAATAACGTCGGTGGGCAAACGAAGTTCGTTTCCAACGAAATTAATTTCATTGGGACCGAAATGTTAAGACGTAGCAATACGTAAAATTTTCGTTGTGTTTAGAATTCATATGTGCGGAACATATATTAAATAGGCAATGGTAAACAATGATTATAAGTGGTAATATTTAATACCATATGAAATAAGATATATATATATATATACACACACACACACTTAATACTTAAAGGGAGTACTTCCAAATTTAAATGGCACAGCTACCCTCTGTATTAAAACATGTAGCCTGCACGTCCTACATTAATAATAATAAATAGTAGCTGGAAATGCTTCATGCTTAAGGAAACCCTATACCAGTAGTTTCTGCCCATTTTCTACTGCTACTCTACGAATACACAGACCTATACGAAAAGAAAAGACATGCTGTATTTTCCAACCTCCCATTGGCCTGCTATTCATTACTTTTATGCTAAGGTTTCTCCACATATAAATACTCACGCTACTTCATCGATTCTTCATTTCAACACCATGCAAGTCTAATAGTAAAACGCAAAACCTCCATTTATAATCAAAAACAAAACTCTCCCCTTCAGCTAAAACAAACGTGCCACCAACAGTATGTTCGAAATAAAAAGCATGCAATATTATGTATAGGGAACAATGACGCCGCAGGAGGCCAGACCGACGTTGAAAGTGGGGGAAGCTTGGCGCTCGGTGCCCGTGGGTCGGCGGAAGATCTTTGATGTCAGGTTGGTGGTCCGGCGTCAGGTAGAAGTGGCGGTGTCTGATGAAGTTCAGAAGGAAGACGGTGGGTGCGGTGACCTGATGTAGGAGTTGAAGGATGCGTGGTTTCGTGAATCAGCGGTGTTATGAAGTGGAACGAAGAGGAAATAATGAGCAGAAGAGAATATATGCTGGGACTTTTTTAAACATGGTGAGGGGCAGACTGTTTTACATTGGGGAAATATAGGATGGAACTGGTTTGTTGTTAACGTGAACAGTGAGATAGTCGAGCAAAAAGGAACAACAATGTTTTGAATGGGATCGTGGCAAATTTTAAACAAGGACACATGCATGACCAAGGAAGCAAATTGGGCTGATGGTTTATATTAAAACAAAATGTGACAATGCAGAATAGAAAGGAGAGTGTAGGAGCCGTGAAGGGAACAGACGGATTACATACAGGGTGCGTGAGTTTCATGTGTGAAGCGTGATAAGTCTAAAGTATAATGAGGCAGAACGGGGTCAGTCATGCAGTAAGAAGAAGGTGGCAGTTGGAATGAAGGAGCAGTAACGGGTATCATTAAATGTGAATAGTGAAATGAAATAATGCTGTGTCGTTGAAGACAAGAGTGCTGAAGGAGGGGGAACAGTTCTCGCGTGAAAGTGCTGTACGAAGAGGAGCAAAATAGTGTGAAGGAGAAGTCGTAGAAATAAAAAAAAAGAAGGGGACCATTAGTTTTCAAGTCAAATTTAAAGAAGATCGTGTTTTTAAAATAGCAGAATTTAAGAAGAGGATTCGTGCTAGGGAGTTATGTGCTGGAACACGTGGCGAAGATTTCAAGTGAAAAGAAAGAATGGGCACGTGGCAGGTGGGTTTGTGAACAAATGAAGCACGGTAATGGAGCTTTAAAGGGAAGCGGACAGGAAGTGTTTGGCATTGGGTTGATTTAATTGAAGAAGCGATTCATGAAGAACGAAAGAGAAAGGAGTCCGGCATTTTAAATGAAGACAATAAGGTGAAAATAAAGATGGACCTTACGTATATTTATTTCAAACAAAATGTTGGCCTGATTAAATACCAAATAATTAATGATAACTGTTATTTAAATAAGGTATTCATTAAACCAAATCAAATATTGTACACAATAAAACAATAACAACATTTTTGTCAGGTTATCAGCATTAAACAAAAACAAGTTGCCTCGGAATCCTACGACGAATGCTATGTTATGGAACAACTTTGAATAGAGCGGGAATCAGTGGGAATTTACGGTTAAATTAAACCGTTGTTTAATTTGACTGTAACCAAACCGCTTCAGAAATATATGGAATCAAAGTGAGTTTACTCAGTTTTTATCCCACTTATATTTTATATAATCGGGATCATAATATTTGCGTGCTATGCTTGATAATTGTTTGCTGTGTGCTGAATATTATTTATACATTAAATGAATTGGTTGATTTAAACGTTGGTTTAATTCAAATCAAATCTAATCGTTATTTTAATGATTATTTCCAAATGAGGTAACTTACCTTGTTGGTTACGTTTATAATAATATAAACGTATTAAATTATAATATGGATGCTTAGATTACTGTTATTATTTATTGTTAAATATTACATCTGTCGAAGAATATTATTTGAGATAACATATTTGTATGTAAGGGAAAACAGGTTGGAGGGATCTAGCTGGATCCCTCAAAATTTATTGTTATTTTCATATTACAACTATATGAATTGTTTCACCAATATGGATTGGACAATTGATTTGGTTGTTGAATGTTGATTATAAATTCAACGTGTGTGTAGTTTTAACCAATGGGTTATATTGGTTGAGTAATTGGCATCAAATGGCTTGAAAATCAATGTTTTATAAATATGGATTATCGTCAGGTAAATTGACTGAAAAGAAATTATACAATTTATTTCAACTTAAAATATATTTTTAAATCTATTATTTGGAATGGAAATTTATTAAACCGGAAATAAATATTTAATATTTATTATTTAAATTTATAAGAAATTGTTAAGTGATTTTATAAATCAAATTCATATGTTAAAGCATATGAGTAGAAATTAATACAACAATTAAGAAGTGGAATTAATTGTGTTTCAGAAACAATTAAAAGGGATATTTAAATTAATTATATTATTAATTAATTTAAAGAAATAATTAATTGGAATTGATTAACGTGATAATCATGGTTGGAGTTTAACCAATTCAAATATTTTATTTGGAATTAGTTATTTGATTAATTTACTTTTAATTAATCAAATGGAATAGTAACGAAGAGTTGTTGAATTTTTATAAGACTTTTAAAATAAATTTATTTTTATTTCAGTTAATAAAGGAATTAACTATTTATACAATAGTCAATGTTAAAGTGAAATATTATTTTTAAGAGATTATTATTTAGATGAAATCATTTAAGGAAGTAATCAAGTTGTAATGAAACATAGTCGAATTATGGAAAGAGTTTATGATCGGGTTTATATTAAAACCCAAGTTTATAAGAATTAAGTTATAAAAGAGTTTAAGCGAATACGATTGCTTAAATCAAATGTTTACTCAACATGTGGATTAAGTAAAAAGAAATCAAGATATAAAAGGGATTTATATTAAATCCAACTTTATAAATAAGATTATAAAAGAGATGCGGAGTTAAAACGTCGATTATAAATGGGCAAGACTTAATAATGAAATTAAGTGAAACGAATGGAATTGAAATGAGACTTTCACAGGGGAAAATGGTTGAATGGATTATAAGTGAAATATAATGCGTAATAACGAGTTAAGATACGAACTGGAACCTAACTAGGGATTGACTAAGTTGAGTGAATTTTGGAGTGTTAACCTGATGTTGATTTCGGTCTTCGGGGTTGACATTTAGGAAATTATTCTCTTACCAATTTACGATCAGGAACTAATGAGGGTTAAAGTACAGAAATACATGGATTAGAAATAAAAATACATTTCCAAAGAAAAAAGGAAATTGGAGGTTGAAGAATATATATATAATGGGATTTCCAAAGTAACGGAAAGGAAAAGATTTGAGAATATAAAATAATATTTCCAATGCAAAGGAAATAAAAGGAGATTGGAGAAAATATAAATGATATTTTCAAAGTAAGGAGATAAGTTTAGAATGAGTTATTCTAAATAAGTAAGCGACGATTATTGTTTTCAAGCAAAGTTACAAAAGAGATTTTCGTAATGGTTATTTTACGAGTAATAAGTCAAACTAATTTCCCAGTTTTAGATAACGAATAATGTGATGCAAATGATAGTTAGTTGGATTATGTCAAGTATTAAAATAAGAAGTGAAAAGTCATATTTGAATTATTAAAAGATTTTGAGATTTATTAAACAAATATTTTTAATTAAAGAAGCCAACTGATGCTGAGTACTGAACCAGTAAATATATTTTTATTTTTATGGTTGAATGGTTGTCTATTTGATAGTTAAATAACTGATTATCAAATCTGGCCAATATGATTGTTGGTACGGAAAGACCGGGATTAAATTTATATTCGAATACCATTCCAACCAGCAAATACGGAAATGTCGAAGATATCAGATGCTGATCGAGACAAAGTTATCAAAGACCGTTGATCTTCATAAATGGAATAACCACTTAAAATCTCTGAGTCGACGCTGAGATATACCGAGGTTCTGTCATGGTTGAAATCTACGGATTAGCAAGGACTACTCGCTACTGATCTCTAGGGTGATACCCAGGATGTAGTAGGAGGGTACCTTCGGTTCATTCTGTTCCTAGATGACGTGTATGGACAAATGTCTTACAAATCATTTCTTAAGAGTCACGTACGTTGATTTCTACAAACGTATTTCTGTTGATGGCGGAGAAGGCACCTTCTCTTAGCTAACACCCAAAATATTTTTGGGCTTGTCAACTAGTGATTTGGCAGATCTGACAATGTGTCATTCAAAGTGAATGGTGATATGTGGTTCTAAAGGTAGTGTTAAACCTCAAGCCTCATCAGCTAGGAAACTTCAAAAATCGGGCAGGCTGCATGGCTAAGTGGGTCGCACCCAAGTAGAGTGTATAATCACCTATCTAGAGAAATTCATTTCCTTCTTTAATCTAATTCGATGCTATCCCATTTCGGATAACAGTTGTTGTTCCCAACCGTTGGTGATATACAATTGATTCACTCAAGCGAAATGAGTGGTCGGTCATGTGTGGCCGGGTTGCAAGATGTTCTTGTTGAACCTAGTGTATTCACCTCTAGAGGTACACTATCGGCTGGTGGTTCCATACCTTGTCATAGTTGGAAATCTAATTTCCAATAAGAACCCGCAGTTTTTTATTGTATACTATATGTGTGGAGCATGAGATGAAAGCGTTCCACTAGATTGATATTTATTTGTGTTTAGACACTATTGTAATATCAGAATAAGATATGATTTCAAAAAGAAATAGTTTGACTTTAAAATCAAGTTGGATGATACTTTAAACTTAGTGTGTTTTCTCACTCTGGTCCACCAGACTGATCCGACGTTTTGTAAATGCTCAGGTTAGTCTGGGTTGTGCAGGTTCAGGTTATCGGATGATGTGAAGTCCGAAGATAAGCTGGAAGAGTTCAGATATATATATAGTGCGTGTTCCGCTGTGTGTTGTATACGAGGACAGAGTATGATAACTGTCCAAATGTGTTGATGTACTCTGATGATTGTAAGTTTTTATTTCAAAGCTCTCAATAAAGTTTTTATTTCTATATTATATTTTGTTCTTCTGCGATGTGAGACTCTGACATTGTTGTGTTGTTCTTCTTCTTCTATTCTAATATTTCTTTCTTATCTCACCCTCTATTTTCTTTCAGTAACCATCTGGTGTTTTTGATACTTGAGTTCTGGCAAGTAATACGAATTGTGTATTATTATTTGAATTCGGGCGTCGAATTCCCCGGGTCGTTACACTGAATACCTATAAATAGGCTAGCAGAGCCTAGCCTAAATCTCATATTCTCTGAGACAACGTCTAATCTCTGGCATTCTTCCTCCTCCTCAAATCTCTTCAGAAAAAAATAGAATAATTATTTTAGAAAAATTCTGATTCAAGATCTGGAGGAAAAGAATGAATATAAAGAAGGTGTTCAGAATCATATTCGAAGTAAGGTAAATTCTTGGATCTGGTCTATTCGGTTTTCTCCTCTTTCTTCCCTTTTTCTTTTAGTAAGAATTGTGGATCCATGGTTATTAGGTTCTAAATCCTATTAGGGGAAACCATGGAATGCTAGATCTGGACCAGTTTCAGGGATCGGAAAGTAATTTAGGTGAGTGGATTTAAGTTATATCATTTTTGATAATGGTATATTATCATTTAACATTCCCTGTTAATATGCATTGTAAATATGCTAGAATGATTAAAAGTGTTGAAATGCTAATATGACATGTTGAGATATTGATATGTTAAAATATTAATATGTTGGAAAATTCATATGTTGAAACGTTTAATGTGCTGAAATGTTCACATGTTGAAATGAAAACTAGTTAAAATATGTGTAGCGATTACTGTTGTTATAATTACATGTCAACTTGTGACATTTATGTACTTGAACCCTTAATTGTAGAAATTGGAAAATTACATGTTAAATTTGAAATAATTACATGATTTGACCATCACAGGTTATTTTGAGATGAAATTAATTACATGTTAGGAAGAACATGCGACATAAAATGAGCTTAATATGATGACATGTAAAATATAGATTACGATAAAAATTTGAAAAAAATGGACATGCCTAAATTATATAGAAAATTTACAGTAAATAGAAAAATGTAACTGCACTTAGACACGAGGTTAAATTCAACTTATGGTAGAAGTATGCCTGGAACCGCCCAGCAAATCCCGCATCCACAAGTTGTTAATTTAATTTAAGGGGTCTAGTGCGTAAATAAAACATGTAGCGGTGCTAAGACACGAGGTTAAGTCAACCTGTGGAAGAAGTCTACCCGTAACCGCCCAGTAAATCCAGCATCCACAAGCGTTAGGCTTAATGTGAGAGGTCTAGTACATAAGCGTATATATAAATATATGTATATAAATGGGTAGAGGTAAACGGCACTAATTATGATCAATGGAAATGAATATAAATGAATAAGAAAATGAATGAAAGATAATTACAACTGTAAAAGAAGTGGAATGAACGGGGAATGATAATAACCTATTATAAATAAATTACATTAATGAAAATGTTATATAATAGGTAGGCTTGTACTAGGGACGAGTGGGAACTATAACTTAGGTTATAATAAACAATAAGGAAATCAGAATAACTTATGTAATGGGATAAGTTGTACTTAATTATAAATTAAATTATTTGTAAGAACGAGAATCTGAAATCTACGGATGAGGACAACATAAGTTATATTTATGGGAAGAGAAACTTATTAGCAATCCTTAGTTAAGAGAACTAAGTTAATAAGTAAACAACGATAATTGGTAGTGATAGTATAAGATGGAACTATGATTAAATAAGAAAGAATGAGGCAAACTTATGAAATGAAATAAGTTATATTTAATCATAAATAATAAGTGACATGTTAAACAGAAAACATGTGAATTGAGATATACTTAATTACATATTAAGTAGAACATGTTATTGTAACTATGAAATCAAACAATATATAAAGAGATTGTGGATTACAGACCTTGGATCACAATCTAGAGAATAACATTTTGTGGGATTAGTAATAAACTTAAATGGGTTAAGTTATATGACTGAAATTAATAATCAAGAGGAACTTTGTAACTTGAATAAGAAGCCAATATGAATGGGAATAACCTGGGAACCCGATAAGGTAGAGCAAGTGCATAGTTGAATGTTTAGACATAGGGTCTAATAACACATTAAACTGAGGCGCTTGGACCAGTCCGTATGTTTGAGGGTGAATAACCCAACGGGGTAGATCATCCTGGTGTCATGAGGCACGAGGGGAGCGCACGTTCATCTGATCATTATGTAGGCTCCGAAGGACTAGAAGGGGAAGCATGTGACTTCCTGAGACATGAAAGGTGCTCCTGGTAGTCCTTTGTAGTGGTGCAGTGTTTGGGTTGTGCTCACAGAGGTTGGATCTGCGCCTAACTACCCGGTGAGTAGCCTTGACTGCAAAAGTAGCTTTGCAATCAGAAAGTTATGACGAGGTGATACTAGGGTGATTCGGCAGTTTCCTAAAGAGGGAGGCAGGGGTCACGACCAACAAGGATAGTAGATCGTCGGGTACCCATCATCGACAGCCAGTGGGAGGCTAAAAGACTAGAGCTAAACCCAAGACGCCATCCACCTTTCACTATCGAGGCACAATGGTTGAGGGGAGACACCAACTGGATGTTTAGAATGTTTGTTAGAGGCAAGTCACTTAGCTCTTGTAAACTTTACTAGTTGAGGGAGAGGCCGAGATGGGGCCATAGACACCATGAAAAAAAAACCTAAAGGATATCTGTATTTTTAGGCTCTTAAAGGCGGGCATATACAGATATGGAAAAGCTCCCGGCCGAGTTCTGTGTTTCTTGTACAACCCTACCATGGAACTTGGCACACAGTAGAGAATATGTGCGGTTAAGGCATCGAGAACGATTGACGATATGTACGCGGGAAAGTCTAAATACATGCATGTCTTCCCTGGGTGGTGTATCGTAGACTCGAGGGCATTACTCTATAATGGAATCTGGTTCGATCGAAGGTGGCAGTCCGTACGCTTACGTAGCATGGCGATGGCAGATATATGCAAAACATAATATTGTTATATAGAGATCCATGTTTATATGTTTCAAAAAATATTTTGAATCATAATTATCAATCATAGACGGCATTAATGCCCCATACCACTATGTCGCCATATATAGGTATACAATCAAAACCGCACGGTGTCGTATTTGGAAATTGGATTTCCGTCATTAACCAAGGCAAAAGATAGTCCTTACCGACTTCGAGACTCTCTAGCCCGAGCCTCAGGGTCAGAGCGCACCGGCCCTGTCACTCCAAGGGTCGATGCGCTCTGACCCTGAGGCTCGGGCTAGAGAGTCTCGAAGTCGGTAAGGACTATCTTTTGCCTTGGTTAATGACGGAAATCCAATTTCCAAATACGACACCGTGTGGTTTTGATTGTATACCTATATATGGCGACATAGTGGTATGGGACATCAATGCCGTCTATGATTGATACTTATGACTTGAAATTGTTTTTGGCTGTGACGACCCCAAAACCCCATATGACGGTGGCAAGGGTAATCTTTGGAATGTAACACATAAATAAATAACAACAGAAAAGAATTAAATAAATACATCAGATAATGTACAAATAATATACTGGATAAACATCATCATCAGAGTTACACAGTATAGAGGATCATACTTAGTACAAATACAGTTCAGCTATACATAAATGTCTACAGCGGAAAACAAACATAATATGTGCAATAGGAACTGAACAGCATAAAAAGAGATAAATGGTAGAATCCATCTTCAGCTCCATCTATCCAGAAAGAGCCTGCTAAAAGCTGAATACAAGGCTGCCCGCGTAGAAAAAGGGGCACCCGAGTTTGCAAGTGAAACAAACTACGAGTCAGTCATGGGACTGGTATGAGAAATCTACTTAACACATTTTATAATATGTCCAATTACAGGACCACGCCACTTTCACGGAACGAGTTTACTCCATTGGATTGCCAGTGCTTTAAAACAAGTAAATCTCTTAAACATCGCAATGCTTTTTATAAAAATGATGCCATTATAAGACTCAGTTCCCATCACATAATGCAACGCAAACCGAAGGATAGAGTTTTTACCTTATAATGGCCAAAATATGCTTGATACGAATAAAACAAAAGTATTTGATATTATTACTAGTGTTTATACGTTTCAAAAACAATTTCAAATCATAAGTATCAATCATAGATGGCATTAATGCCCCATACCACTATCGCCATATATAGGTATACAATCAAAACTGCACGGTGTCGTTTTTGGAAATTGGATTTCCGTCATTAACCAAGGCAAAAGATAGTCCTTACTGACTTCGAGACTCTCTAACCCGAGCCTCAGGGTCCGAGCGCATCGACCCTTGGAGCGACTGGGCCGATCCACCGATGTGGATTAAAATGCCTGAACACTACGTTTCCCTGTCCTTTGGGGCATAAATGAGCCAAGGAATGACTCCATCGGCTCCACATAGTCACCGATATATCCGAGGCGCCTCGCAACAACAACAACCACACAGGTGAAAATAATATATATGTCAGCCAGTTTAAGCACTGACACCACCTCTAGCTAGAAAGAAAGGCATGTCCTCCCTGAGGTCCTCTCCCATTTCTGGCTCATACCGGGGTGTGAGGATCGCGAATCCACGCTATACACAAAGCTATGCCCCACAGGCGGTGCTTTGATCATCAACCACAAGACCTTGCTTTTCAACAGAAGCCTTGATCATCTGCCACTTAGGCGTGCCACACAGGCAATTCACGCTATGCGATTGATTTCTATCGATATATAGCCTCTGAGCTCGTACGTCTCAGAGAAGGGCGTTAAGCAAGAGAATAAATTCTCTGCCGCCAAACAAATATATATTTAATAGTGATCAATCAGCACAGAACAAAATCCAATGTCAGACACACAGTCCATTTGCAAGTTCGTTCTGGGTCTGAATGAAATCGGAGGCACCATATACCTCGCATACCCATCGATCTCCAAGCACGTCTGGACGATCACCACTTATTATCTATATTTCGGGTTGCCTCCCAATCAAGACATCCGTTACCATCCAACCGAGGTGAAGATCTCTGGTCTTTAACCACCGTCTTCATCATTGACTTCTTATCGTCGATCAATTATTTGAAATGAGATTTAACTCAGCCTTTTCAAATAATTCACGTATATTTAGAATTTAAATCAACTCATTTCAATGGTTAAATTATTCGACAACAATTCATGCCAAACACATTCAACCATCAAATACCCACTAAACCGGGTAAATTCGGTTTATTTCCATTCCAGATCATTTATAATATTTTATAACGATTTATCGCTATTTTTATTTATTCAAAAATAACCATTTCATTCAAACGACGCTACGGGCCATAACGCGGCCGTGGCGCTGTTTTTCTCGGAATTGATTTACACATTTTTAAAAATCTAACCGTTGGATCTTCACAAATTTTATATCATTAGAAAGACCTTTTCGAAACGAATCCAACGGTTTCAGTTTTGGGAAAATCCGACGATCGGATCTCCCGATACAATCATTTGAAGTTTCTATTTCAAAATACGAACTGCAGCATCGTTATTCGATTTGATTTAATTATATATATATAATCGATTCTGGTGTTGTTTTTCTTAAGATTTGAATTAAACATTCCAGACAATTCAACCGTTGGATTTTCAAAAGTGGGTATCGTTGGAAAGATATTTCCAAAGCGAAACCCAACGATTTCGGTTTCGGGAAGATCCGATGGTCGGATCTCCCGCACTAATCGTTTGAAATCACGATTTCAAAACACGAACTGCAGCTTCGTTATTCGATATATTTTAATTTTATATATATATATATATGTAATGACCCGCATTGGCAGTGGTATTATTATTAATTTATTTAATTATATAAATAGTGATATAGTGAATTAAATGGTGGTTTAATTAAATAATGGTGAATATTTAATTTAAAATAATAAATTTAATAATATATTTAATTCTGAAATAATCAGAATTGGCTGAAATGACGATATGGTGTGAACCGGATCATCTGTGATATTTAATTCAGCTTGGAATTGAATTTGAATAACGAATATATTATATAAACGATAGTTTGAACATAGAATTATAATATAATTAAAATCGAGCTTGAAATGGCGCTGCAGTTCGTAAATTGGCGATTCGAATGTACATGATTCGTTTTAAGCCGGATTTCCGTGAAACAAGAAACGTGAGGAGCTAGTGGAGTATATCTTTCTAGTGGAAGAGAAAAATCGGGATTTCGCCTTGTAGATTTTGAGATATGTCCAAATCAAATTTCAGAAAAGTCGCTGTGGAATTCCTTTATAATTTGCAATGCTTTATTTGCGTTATAAAAAGGTTTTCAATATATTTGAATACCGGGTTTGGATTTAGATAAGGTTCTTTTGAGGCGTAATGATAATTTAATTTTATGGAAAATTTTAATTAATTAAATAAGCAACTTTTTATTTGGAGTATTTTGCACCTTGAAATCAACATTTTGAGGTTTCAAAATATGAGTTAATCTACCGGTATTATTATATTTTTGGAATCGTGACATCTCATTGAACACGACCATATTCTCATTTTTGTCCGTAGCAGCTCAGATATGAACGGAATTGTATGCAATGGGTACCATTATAGGATATCAAATGTTTGCAAACATATTACACTAAATGAACGATCTCCGATGCTGCCTCGTGTCTTCGTTCTCTTCCACAAAATATTACTTGCAATAAACTGAGACACGCCTTCAAAATGTAACCCTTTATAATGCCATAACATAACACAATTTTTTTTTCTCGGATGCATCTTCCCAGCCGCCACCACCGTAAATAAAAATCAAAAAAATAAAAGAGTACTCCACGTTGATTACGGTTGCGGGTTCATTGCATAGCATGGGGAAGGACTGTCCACTCTGAGACAGGCGAGTGCCGAGCTGAGAAGAGTGAAGGGACTAAAATGTGTGGATCTGGAGGTGAACGTAATGTGAGCCATTGGGAGGATCCATTGTTCGAGTAGCTACAGGCGCAGAAGATAGCAAGGGTGGATCGATGCATGGCTTTGTATGGGTGCAAGCATGTTTGTTTGATACATTGGTGTTTGGTTGAGGAGCAAACTTGTGAAGGGAATGTGCTCTGGGTAGTTTCGGAAATGGCAGCATCGTTTTTCATGGAATAACGTTTAGAGTGCGTTGGTTTTATGGTGAAAACAAAGTAGAAAAGAGGGGTGAAGGAGGACGGTTTAACGGAGAGATGGATGAGAAGAATGCTGGTGTATTTAGTTTTGGGTTTGGTGAAGAATCGAAGGAGCGGTGGACGTTGAAGTAGTGGCAATGTCTGGGTTTTTTTTTGTTGGAGCGGGATGCAGCGATTGGGGAAGAAGAGTTTGTGAGTGGGTTGGGGTTTTGAAGGTGGTTGTTGGGCCTAGAGATTGGGTAAAGCCCAAACATCAATTATAATTCAAGTTTTTAATTTATTTAAATTAGTTCAATCTTGTAAATCGAATATCTTGGTCATACAATATCAGATTGACGAACCGTAAGTTGCGTTGGGATCATATGGACGAGAGCAACACAATGAGACTGACTGGGAGTGAATCTGAGCTCACTACAATTTATTGTAAAATAAATTGTCCGTCGAAATCAAGCGACAATTATCGTTATTTAACGATGATAGTCCAATGTGAGTAAAACTCACCAACTCTAAACAGTTCTATTTTTATAACGTATATTTAGAACTGATAAATGATGACTGATTGCTGTGTGTTAACTGTTTGGTTGAATTGCTTGTGTATTGGTTGAAATCATAGATAACGATATATATATTATTAATCGAATATTGATTCTGTTTAATAGAATATTTTATATTCGAGTTGTTTAACATCTGTGGTGCAGGGAAACAGGTTGGAGGGGTCCAACTGGACTCCTCAATATTTATAATATTGTTCTGTTCATGTATTATGATATAGGATGTGTTATATAATCTGTTATGGATTATGTGTGTTAGAATGATATTGATCCTTATTATTCGATATTTTAAATATCATAAAAAGACCCTGGGATGTAAAATAAAATATTTCAACGTATATTGAAATAAAGGAATTTTATAAAATCAACCGATTTTATAAAAGGAAATAATTTGAAAATATTTATTTAAAAAATAAATAGGAGATTATAAAAGGAGAATATTTATTTAGAAAATAAATAGGATAAAGGAATATATATTTAGGAAATGAATAGAGTTAATCGATTTGAGTAAGTCAAATAGAGTAAATCGATTTGAGTTAAAACAGACATAGTTATTCGAATTAGAGTTAATCAAATAGAGTTAATCGAATAGAGGTAAAGAAATAGAGTTAAACAAGATTAGAAACTGACTAGAGATTAGTTAAGTTGAATAGTTTTCTGAGTATCGATCTGATGTTGGTTTCGGCCTTCGGGGTTTGTAATTAGAGAATTGTTCTCCTACTAATTTACAGTCAGGGACTGATAGTTGTGAAATGATAGTGATATGTAAATAACAATGGAAATGTTTTCCGGTGTTAATAACGTATATTTTCTAAACATAGAAAATAAGGAAATATGAATATATATATATATATATATATATATATATATATGATTGATGATTGATTGATAGAATTTCCATTTGGAAATAATATCGTTGTTTACACACGTGTTTTCTTTGATAGTTAAATCACAGACTATCGAAGTTTTGACCATTTTAACGTTGTTAATATAGAGAGACCGGTTGGATGATTATCCAAAGAACCACTCTGTATTGGCATAAGCGTTGCGAATCATATATGCCAAAGATAATTGAAGACGGAGTAAAGTGCAAGGGCTATTGTATAAGTCTTAGATAACAGTGCCTAAGATGGATGTACTGAATAGTGCCTTCGGTTCATCCTGTTCCTGGTTGAATTGTATGGATGAATGTCTGACAGAGTATTTCCAGAAAGGTCGCGTACATTGATTTCTTCAACCATACCAAGAGTGGAAGCGGAGAAGGAAACTTCTTTAGCTAACACGTAATGTACTGTTGTAGACGTCAATTTGTGATTTTCGATGGACCTGACAATGTGGCATTCGAAGTGAATCTGATGTGATGATGAAGCGTAACCTCAAGCCTCATCAACCGGTAAATGATAGAAATTGGGCAGGCAGCATGGCTAAGTCGGTCGCTCCGAAGTAGGGTGTATAATCACCTGATCTAGAGTTTCATTTATTTCTAAAAATCTATTGTTGATGCTGTCCCATTCGGGAAACGGTTGCTAATCCCAACCGTTGGTGATATACATTCGATACACTCAAGCGAAATGAGTGGTCGGTCATGTGTGGCCGGGTTGCAAGATGTTCTTGTTGAATCCAGTGTATTCCTTTCTAGAGGTACACTAGCGAAAGGTGATTCCATACCTTGTCATAGTTGGAAATCCGTTACCCAATACGTGCTTGCGGTTTTGATTGTATACTATATATGTAGAACGTGAGATGAAAGCATTTCTACTAGATGATTATTATATTGTGGTTGATAGACATTATTTTAATATCAAAAGGTTTTTGATATAAAGATATTTTGGATTCTCATAAGGGAAAAGCCTGTTCCGTTATACGACGTGGTCTTATGAGATATCGATTACTTGTTCGAACTGTTTTAACTGTTTTACTCATACCAGTCCCATGACTGACCCGGAATTTATTTTGTTTTGTTTTCCCTAAACTCTTGGGTGCCCAATTTTGTACGGGCAGTCAAGTAGTCGGGATTTACAGATACTTGAAGATCTGGAGCAGGAGGCTTCAGGATCATATGGCTATAGTTATTTCCGCTGTGTTGTAAGTGTTGTACTCTGATAATGTTATTGTATACATATGATGATTTTATTTCAAGGGTATATTATCTATTATATGTTGTTCGTTCCGCTATGAGATTCGTGTTACTCTGATGTTGTGTTCTTCTTCTTCTTCTTCTATTCTAAGTTTCTATCTTATCTATTCTCACCCTCTAATTTCTTTCATTAATGACCGGTATTTTTTGATGTGTGGTTAGTTGTCATCGTGTTTATGTCGATAACCAAAGTCGTCAAAAACCCAGGTCATTACAGTTGGTATCAGAGCATAAGGTTAAGTGAATTACCTTGGCTCTATGGCGTGACTTGGTAGAGATAGGGTTAGTAATACCCTAGATTGAGTTGAGTGTATATATACGAGTGAGCGTATTTGTTATTGATATATAAATTGTTTTATATTGTGGTGATTCATTGGTTGAGTTGTTTATGGGTTCTGGTCGATCAGTTTGATCCACTGTATCGGTAGGAGTTGATAAACACTTGAATACGATGAACCGTCATGGTATGTTTTGAAAAGAGGGTAAATTAAAATAATTTTACCCAAAGTATATTTTTATACATATTGGATATATTGGTTGATATTATAATCGAGTAAGATTATAAATGAAATGGTAATGTAAATAACCAATCAGAATTGATATGAGTGAAATACGTGAAATCAGATGAGTTAAATCTGAAATTTAAACCAGAAATTGAATTAAAACTTTAGAGAATTGGATAAGTGTCTGTAAATGGATTTGGATTAAGAATAAGGAAAATTTAAGATCCTGGGAGATTATAAATTGTTTTTCAAGCAGTGTGAATTATATTTTGAAATGAATTTCAAAGTGGAAATGTTTAGAAATAGTTTTATAGTATTGAACTCACTTCGATCGCTGGAAAATAGTTTCCGATGATGACAGCTGCATCATCAGTATTCATTTTCGAGTTGTAAGTGACGAATTACTACCAGAGATACTGTTTTGAATTTGTTTTGGGAAAGACAAGTTGTGTTGAATTTCAAAAAGGAAAAATTGATTTTTGAAAAGAGTAAACTGTTTAAAAACTCCCAGGGAAAGACTGTTTGAATTAAAAACGAATTCAATAGAAATTTGTGAAAGAAAAATTGAATTAAAGTAAAGCCAGTAAAGTGGTAACTGAGATTGAATTAGAATGATATCAAGACAAATAGGATTGTGAGATTCAAATTTGAAGTGTAATGTGATAATCAAGTTAAGAGTTGGGAATCGAGGAGAAACTCGAGTTGAAATGATATTTGGCTCGGATATAAGCAAATGGTTGTGTTGTGGATAAAAGCAGATTGGAATTTGATTAGGATGACCCTTGTATCCGTTGAATGGATAACAGGTGGAAAGGATATAATAATATGCCGACAAAAAGGTACAAGTTTAAATTTCTATTGGACATAAGATTTATGAGCCGAATTGGCAAGCCACTTGGCTATTTCGTTTTCTTTTGGGTTGGAGATGGCCCAGAGAGGCGAGTGGTGGTTTGACCTATGGACCAGTACAAAGGAGGTGCTGGCGAAATTTTTCGAAAAGTTAAGGCGTTAGAAAATTTTCAGGATTTTTGAAATTTTCCGATAATAAGAATTAATAATTTAATTGAAATTAAATTGGTTAAGTTGAAACTGAAGTTAAGAAGTGAACAAATATGTTATAACCAGTCGATAGGTTCGTCCTCTACCTTAGCAAATTCGAGGACGAAATTATTTTAAGTGGGGAAGATTGTAATGACCCGCATTGGCAGAGGTATTATAATTAATTAATTTAATTATATAAATAGTGATATAGTGAATTAAATGGTGGTTTAATTAAATAATGGTGAATATTTAATTTAAAATAATAAATTTAATAGTATATTTAATTCTGAAATAATTAGAATTGGCTGAAATGACGATATGGTGTGAACCGGATCATCTGTGATATTTAATTCAGCTTGAATTTGAATTTGAATAACGAATATATTATATAAATGATAGTTTGAACATAGAATTATAATATAATTAAAATCGAGCTTGAAATGGCACTGCAGTTCGTAAATTGGCGATTCAAACTTCAACTGAATGTACAGGATTCGTTTTAAGCCGAATTTCTATGAAACAAGAAACTTGAGGAACTGGTGGAGTACCTCTTTCTAGTGGAAGAGAAAAATCAGGATTTCGTCCTGTAGATTTTGAGATATGTCCAAATCAAATTTCAGAAAAGTCGCTGTGGAATTCCTTTATAATTTGCAACGCTTTATTTGCGTTATTAAAAGGTTTTCAATATATTTGAATATCGGGTTTGGATTTAGACAAGGTTCTTTTGAGGCGTAGTGATAATTTAATTTTTAGAATTTTATGGAAATTTTTAATTAATTAAATAAGCAACTTTTTATTTGGAGTATTTTGTACCCTGAAATCAACATTTTGAGGTTTCAAAATATGAGTTAATCTACCGGTATTATTATATTTTGGAATCGTGACACCTCACTGGACACGACCATATTCTCATTTCTATCCGTAGCAGCTCAGATATGAATGGAATTGTACGCAATGGGTACCATTATAGGATATCAAATGTTTGCAAACATATTACACTAAATGAACGATCTCCAATGCTGCCTCGTGTCTTCATTCTCTTCCACAAAGTATTACTTGCAATAAACTGAGACACACCTTCAAAATTTAACCCTTTATAATGCCATAACATAACACAATTTCTTTTTCTCTGATGCATCTTCCCAGCCGCCACCACCGTAAATAAAACTCAAAAAAATAAAAGAGTACTCCATGTCGATTACGGTTGCGGGTTCATTGCACATCATGGGGAAGGATTGTCCACTCTGAGACAGGCGAGTGCCGAGCAGAGAAGAGTGAAGGGACTAAAATGTGTGGATCTGGAGGTGAACGTGATGTGAGCCAATGGGAAGATGAATGAGAGGATCCATTGTTCGAGTAGCTATAGGCGCAGAAGAGGAGTAGCAACGGTGGATCGATGCATGGATTTGTATGGGTGCAAGCATGTTTGTTTGATACGTTGGTGTTTGGTTGAGGAGCAAACTTGTGAAGGGAATGTGTTATGGGTAGTTTCGGAAATGGCAACAGCGTTTTTCATGGAAGAATGTTCAGAGTGCGTTTGGTTTATGGTGAAAACAAAGTAGAAAAGAGGGGTGAAGGTGGACGGTTTAACGGAGAGATGAATGAGAAGAATGCTGGTGTATTTAGTTTTGGGTTTGGTGAAGAATCGAAGGAGCGGTGGACGTTGAAGTAGTGGCAATGTCTGGGTTTTTTTATTGGAGCAGGATGCAACGATTGGGGAAGAAGAGTTTGTGAGCGGGTTGGGGTTTTGAAGGCGGTTGTTGGGCCTAGAGATTGGGTAAAGCCCAAACATCAATTATAATTCAAGTTTTTAATTTATTTAAATTAGTTCAATCTTGTAAATCGAATATCTTGGTCATACAATATCAGATTGACGAACCGTAGGTTGCGTTGGGATCGTATGGACGAGAGCAACACAATGAGACTGACTGGGAGTGATTCAAAGCTCGCTACAATTTATTGTAAAATAAATTGTCCGTCGAAATCAAGCAACAATTATCGTTATTTAACGATGATAGTCCAATGTGAGTAAAACTTACCAACTCTGAATAGTTCTATTTTTATAACGTATATTTTGAACTGATAAATGATGACTGATTGCTGTGTGTTAACTGTTTGGTTGAATTGCTTGTGTATTGGTTGAAATCATAGATAACGATATGTATGTATGTATATATATATATCGTTAATCGAATATTGATTTTGTTTAATAGAATATTTTATATTCGTGATGTTTAACATCTGTGATGCAGGGAAACAGGTTGGAGGGGTCCAACTGGACTCCTCAATATT
Organism: Allium sativum; assembly: GCA_030737875.1. Taxonomy (NCBI): domain Eukaryota; kingdom Viridiplantae; phylum Streptophyta; class Magnoliopsida; order Asparagales; family Amaryllidaceae; genus Allium; species Allium sativum. Next base: position 582,155,633 of record CM060915.1, on the reverse strand, counting down.
TATAATATTGTTCTGTTCATGTATTGTGACATATGATGTGTTATATAATCCGTTATGGATTATGTGTGTTAGAATGATATTGATCCTTGTTATTCGATATTTTAAATATCATAAAAAGACCCTGGGATGTAAAAAGGAATATTTCAACGTATATTGAAATAAAGGAATTTTATAAAATCAAATGATTTTATAAAAGGAAATAATTTGAAAATATTTATTTAGAAAATAAATAGGAGATTATAAAAGGAGAATATTTATTTAGAAAATAAATAGGATAAAGGAATATATATTTAGGAAATGAATAGAGTTAATCGATTTGAGTAAGTCAAATAGAGTAAATCGATTTGAGTTAAAACAGACATAGTTATTCGAATTAGAGTTAATCAAATAGAGTTAATCAAATAGAGGTAAAGAAATAGAGTTAAACAAGATTAGAAACTGACTAGAGAATAGTTAAGTTGAATAGTTTTCTGAGTATCGATCTGATGTTGGTTTCGGCCTTCGGGGTTTGTAATTAGAGAATTGTTCTCCTACTAGTTTACAGTCAGGGACTGATAGTTGTGAAATGATAGTGATATGTAAATAACAATGGAAATGTTTTCCAGTGTTAATAACGTATATTTTCTAAACATAGAAAATAAGGAAATATGAATATATATATATATGATTGATGATTGATTGATAGAATTTCCATTTGGAAATAATATCGTTGTTTACACACGTATTTTCTTTGATAGTTAAATCACAGACTATCGAAGTTTTGACCATTTTAACGTTGTTAATATGGAGAGACCGGTTGGATGATTATCCAAAGAACCACTATGTATTGGCATAAGCATTGCGAATCATATATGCCAAAGATAATTGAAGATGGAGTAAAGTGCAAGGGCTATTGTATAAGTCTTAGATAACAGTGCCTAAGATGGATGTACTGAATAGTGCCTTCGGTTCATCCTGTTCCTGGTTGAATTGTATGGATGAATGTCTGACAGAGTATTTCCTGAAAGGTCGCATACATTGATTTCTTCAATCGTACCAAAAGTGGAAGCGGAGAAGGAAACTTCTTCAGCTAACACGTAATGTACTGTTGTAGACGTCAATTTGTGATTTTCGATGGACCTGACAATGTGGCATTCGAAGTGAATCTGATGTGATGATGATGCGTAACCTCAAGCCTCATCAACCGGTAAATGATAGAAATTGGGCAGGCAGCATGGCTAAGTCGGTCGCTCCGAAGTAGGGTGTATAATCACCTGATCTAGAGTTTCATTTATTTCTAAAAATCTATTGTTGATGCTGTCCCATTCGGGAAACGGTTGCTGATCCCAACCGTTGGTGATATACATTCGATACACTCAAGCGAAATGAGTGGTTGGTCATGTGTGGCCGGGTTGCAAGATGTTCTTGTTGAATCCAGTGTATTCCTTTCTAGAGGTAAACGAGCGAAAGGTGGTTCCATACCTTGTCATAGTTGGAAATCCGTTACCCAATACGTGCTTGCGGTTTTGATTGTATACTATATATGTAGAACGTGAGATGAAAGCGTTTCTGCTAGATGATTATTATATTGTGGTTGATAGACATTATTATAATATCAAAAGGTTTTTGATATAAAGATATTTTGGATTCTCATAAGGGAAAACACGTTTCGTTATACGGCGTGGTCTTATGAAATATCGATTACTTGTTCGAACTGTTTTAACTGTTTTATTCGTACCAGTCCCATGACTGACCCGGAGTTTATTTTGTTTTGTTTTCCCTAAGCTCTTGGGTGCCCAATTTTGTACGGGCAGTCAAGTAGTTGGGATTTACAGATACTTGAAGAGCTGGAGCAGGAGGCTTCAGGATCATAAAGCTATAGTTATTTTAGCTATGTTGTAAGTGTTGTACTCTGATAATGTTATTGTATACATATGATGATTTTATTTCAAGGATATATTATCTATTATATGTTGTACGTTCCGCTGTGAGATTCGTGTTACTCTGATGTTGTGTTTTTCTTCTTCTTCTATTCTAAGTTTCTATCTTATCTATTCTCACCCTCTAATTTTTTCATTAATGACCGGTATTTTTCGATGTTTGGTTAGTCGTCATCGTGTTTATGTCAATAACCAAAGTCGTCAAAAGCCCGGGTCATTACAGTATATATATATATATATATATACATATATATATATATATAAAATCGATTCTTCGAATTCAAAACCATTTTCACTTCACATTTGATAAAAAGGATATTTTTATCCAACAAATATTTATTTCAACAGATGAATTTTGTTTATTTTATTTCCACACAGGAATTTCCGTTCAACATATGAATTTCTATTCAATACATGAATTTTATTTCAACATTCAACGCATGAATATTTTCTATAGTTTATATATATATATATATAATAAAAATGTGATTTTTATTGCAAAACAATTTATTTCAAAACACGATTATTTTATATAGTTTATATATATATATAATAAAAATGTGATTTTTATTGCAAAACAATTTATTTCAAAACACAATTATTTTATATAGTTTATATATAAGGTAAAATGTTATTTTTCTCTTTCAAAGAATTTATTCAATACACAAACTCCATTCAACACATATTTTATTTCAACATATGAATTTTTATTCAACACATGAATTTTATTTCAATATTCAATACATGAATATAAATCAAACACAGAAATATTTTAGAAAATTTCGGTAGCATAATGGCAGGGTAGTTAAAACCGGGATCGTCCCTAGTACGTCTCCTCGCTCTACCTTAAAGCCTCATAACTTTTGACAATGGGGATTTCATGCATCTAGTTCGCACGCAGGCGGCATGTTTATTTTTTTTCCTTTTCCATAAACTAATCCTATGTGGTTTCAACCAAATAATTCTCAACCACAAACGGGTATTTTTCAACCACAATCAATCAATTTCAACCACAAACAATTATAATCAACCATTCGCTAGCAACCAATTTTCATACCAATCACAACCAATAAATATCGTCCATGGTTTGTGGACGAGGGGCGTGTGTGTATATATATATATAAGTATATTTCACTTCACTTCAATATCATTTCAATTTATTTCAATGCATATATAATTTTTACAACGCATATATAACTTATACATCGAACGTACAACTTATACAACGCTTATACATGAGGTGTACAATGCTTATATAACTCATACATTGACTATATAATTTATACATCGTCATTTTCCATATCGTTTGTAATTTAGAAATCTCACATTGGGTTCCACTCCACAAAAAATAGCAAAAGGCTCTGAAAAATATGCGGTCTCTTCTAGAATGTAGAAGGCGTCCACACGAGTCCACTGTCTCTTGTTTCACTGAATTTCGTCAAAAAAGCAAAACTATATGATTTTTACAGTGAAATCAAAAACCATAGCGCTTTAAAGTGTTATAGAATAGTTGAAATAATATACAGCCGTACCTCTCCAAAAATCTTCAAAACTAGGTCTTGATTTTAAACCAAATCCATTGTACTTCGTCAAGATCAGGATTCACCACCGCATAGGGCTTGGAACTGCGCACAAGGGGGGTCCCACCCTGATGAACTCGACGCCGGATTTGGGGAGAATTCTGGCCTCGAACGGCGCCTCTTTCGATGGGGATATCTCGAGGTAGGAGCGACGAGGAAGGGCGTGGCTTAGATGGATTTGAAGAGCTCGGGAAGATCTACAAAAAGCTTAACGGGAGCATTGGCTATTATTGCGTGGAGGAGGAGAAAACGAGGAGAGAAGGAACGAAGAACAGCCGCCGTTAATCGTCTGGAGCGGGGAGAGAGAAAAGGGTTTTTCTTTTATAAATTTTATGATTGGCTAGGAGTTATATAGAATTTTAAAAAGGGGTTTTCTAATACGAACCCCAATCCAAACCCAACGATTGTCGTCCTTAGCTAAATACCCCCATTCCGAACACAATGGGATATGTTTCGTAGGCCCATTCGACTATTTCAGTCAGTTTTTCAGATTCGTTAGAAAGATATTCACTAACAGATTTAAATATTTTTGGTTTCACTAAAATTCGTTTTATTTTGCACCCGGTACAGTCAGTCATAGTTTGAATTGAAATTTTGAAACTGCCGCGCCATTTCAGGCCTTGTTTATAATTCAAAGTAATTATATTTATTTTCAAACTTCGATTCAAACTTACTTTTCATCGTTATTATTTAAAATATTTATTTTAAATATTTTAAAACCTACTATTTTAGCCAATTCAAAAAAAATTTAAATTGGCTCAGATTTTCCGGGTTGTTACGGTACGTCACTCCGGCGTAGGATGAGGGACTACGTTTATTTCGGTGGCGTTACGTTAGAGACCGTGCGAGTGGGGTACCATGATGTGTACCTTGATTTGGGGGTAGCTACATATGTACTTAATTAGGCTAATCCATTAGGGAGTAAATGGGTACGATGTGTGTATAAGCCTTGAGTGTTGTTAACCCAAGTAACTTAATAAATAATAAAATGTTATTGAACGGTATATGTACGGTTATCCAAAATGTATAGTTTAAATCCAGTCACCAGAACTTGTGTTCTAACCCCCTCCTCATAACGTACTCGCAGGTTAGATTTGTGGCAGAGATATGATAGCTTTGGATACTGGTTAGGCAGTATTATTACTACGGTAAGGATATATTTTGATTACATTATATTTTATCCATTCCGCTGTGAGATGTTTTTCTGAGCTCTAGTATATTTTATATCTCTGTCTTTTCAACAAGATACCAGAGAAAACTAACACGAGTTTCGATAGATTAGAATCTTGAATGAAAAATTCGGTCTATCGGACATCTTGAATAAGCCAAATTTTAAGATTTCTATATAATGAGATCTGCTGAGGTACTTTGGCGAGTTATACTTTGAAGCGGATAGGGTTTTTCATGAAGAAGATGTTGGAGTCAAGAAGAATGTTCTTGAGGTTAATATGACTAAGGGCGGACGATCGTCCAGATCTGGAAAAGGAAAAAAATAAGGGCAAAGGAAAAGTATGAGCTAAGAATAATCAAAATGTTCAGCCATGGAGAGAACCCAAATTTTCCAGATACACTGAACTCAGTTCCTTATCAGAGGATATCTATTTGGATATGCACGAGATTATTCCTTCCAACAAGCCACCCAGGAGGGAACCCATAAAGAAAGAACAAGAGTTCAGTAAGCATTGTATATTCCATGAAATGGATGGTCATACGACAAGCGAAAGCAGACATCTGCGTGATATAATCAAAGAGTGTGTCATAAGTGGAGAATAGGCACACTACATTAGAAACCAGACTGCACCTTCGGAACAGACACGACCTACTACTGTTGTTAATTGCAGAGGGAACGAGCGTGGATGTGGCTCACATGGACAGATCATTAAATGATCTAGATTCCTATGGACCTTAGATTCACTAGATGTTTTCTTTCTTTTGTTTTAGGCTTTTCGGATGGCTACATCTTCCTACCCATGTACGGGAACCAGAGAGATCCCTAGGCATGCTCTTTGCAGACAATAAATCATCCCCATCCTAATTTGTAATAAGAAACAACTAAGTTACTCACATGTGGAATTAGGAATTAATTCCCAAGTGTTCTCTGAGTTCAAAGCCAAATTGTCGTATTATGTTTAATTTTGTAATGATTATGAATTTTAATAAATGGATTTCTAAACATTGACTGTGTTTGAAGGATTGGTCCATCTTATCAGGATTTACCAAGATCTCCAGATCAGGGATTTCTAAACATGGACTATGTTTGAGGGACTTAGTTGTCTTGTCAGGATTTGGCAGGATAATTTGGTTATATCCTGGGTACAGTCCACATTCGATTTAGATTTCCAGGTATGGATCATGCCTGAAGGATTGAACTGTTTTGTCAGGACTTGGCAAGATAATTCAATCGTAGCTTGAATATGAGCTATACTCTGGGTGGACTTCCAAGCATGGACCATGCTTGAAGAGGCTGAATGGTTTTGTTAGAACTTAACAAAATGGTTTGCTATGTTTATTTGCAGGTATGGATTATACTCTCATTAGAGGCTATGGTTTTTATGGATTTAGATTTTTCTCATATTACGATCCGTAGAGATCGTTGGGTTCTCTTAGTTTTCTATTATATTATGGTCCAGAGTGATCATAGTTTCTGATTACAATCCGGAAAGATCATGGGATTTCATTGGAATTCTAGATTTCTATTTATCTAATAATACGATCCAGAGTGGTCGTGGCTTTTTATTAATATAATCTGGAGTGATTGTAGTTTTTTTAATTAATATGGTACGTTGTAACAATATATTTCTGGTCTTGGAATATTGGATTTCTATTCGGACTCCTTCGGTACTCTATGGATTTCTGGATTTTCAAAACATTCTTCCACAGAAAGACATGTTTTGAGGGGTAAATATTGACCCGCATTTTTGCAAGGCATACATATTTTAGTTTTTCGGCCGTCGAAGTTCTCAGGACTTGAGCATGGGCTTAGGCAAGCCCTCTGTAGTTGATTGAATTATCAAAGCTCTCAAAGATATGGATATAAGAAGGTTGGATTTCAAGTCGGCGAAGCCGGTTCGAACTTTCTCCACAACATTTTGTTTCGTCTCGATAAACTTCGGTTCGAACAAATTAGCTCGGTGAAGCCATGTCATCACCATCACCATGTTTAACTCCAGATTAATTCATTCACCTTCCTGAACGTGATCCACTCACTGCGCCATGAACTCTGATTCGTCCGCCATGTGTCTTAATCAAGCCAGATTTGGGCACTTCTATAAATATGCCCTAGGGCCTCATTTTCAAGGAACGAAACTGATTTCTCTTAGGCGTACTAGCATAAGAACATTGCCATTATCAACCTCAACTCTTTTATCTACATTTCATTCATAAAAACTAATTGTGTTGTAATCATACAGTATAACAAAAGATATATTACACAAAGTAGAAGTAGACCTAATTTACGAACCACTATAAATTCTCTTGTCTCCCTTTAATTCCTGCATTCTGTGATTATTATTCTATGATTGTGATTGTGTTTGGGTGTTGTACCTGGAAGAACAATTTTCCATGTCAATTAATATCAGGATGGGATTTTATCAATTGTAATTGGAAAGGGAGAGGGTACCAATTATAGCATTTTGGATGCCATTTGGATTTTATAAGTGATTTTTTATGCCATTTGGAATGACCAATGCACCAACGTATTTTGTGGATCTAATGAATCATGTTTTCAAAGATCAGCTTAACAAATTAATGGTTATATTCATTCGATGATATTCTCATCCACTCATGGATGAATGAGGAACATAAGACACATTTCATGATTGTGCTTGCGATGTCCATAGAATGTCGGATAAAGGCAAAGTTTTTTTTGCGTCAAATCTGGAGGAGAGAAGAGAGTTTCTTAGGTCATGTTATGTCCGAACAGGGTGTTTACATAGATTCAACAAGGGTCACAGTAGTTAAAAAATAGAATGTACCAAAGACTGCTACAAACATAGGGACTTTTGTAGAATTGGCCCTGGATTACTGAAGTTGTTAGGGAATGCAAAATGCAAATCTTAAGGCAAAACAAACGCCAGAGGGGGGTGAATAGTGTTTATAATGAATTTATCAAAATATTAAACTAAATTGATCAACTATATGAATCACACAATGATTATCACACCAGAGATGATCACAAACACAGAAAATCATAGACATAGAAATAGATAAATATAAAATGCAAAAAAAGGAAAGAACACACCGGATTTTATTCTGATTTGGATTGCTCCTACGTCCAATCTCATGCAAAACTAGATTGCGCAGAGTTTTATTATCATCAATACCCAAGTACAACCCCTTGATTTCACAGCTACAAGGTTAACACCTCTCTCCAAACACCCTTGATTTCACAGCTACAAGGTTAACACTGCTCCCATTCCTTGATTTCAGGGCAAAAAGAACACACCCTTTCCCAAACGATTCCCAAATGATTACAACAGTCCTATAACTCTTCAACAGCACTTCCAAATTGATAGTAGCATATAGAGATTGAGAAGAGAAGAAGTTTGACATAATTTGAGTAGAAATCAGCAAAGTATATGTGTAGAAATCAAGAAAATAATGTATATTAATGGTGGTAAGTAAAGGAGTCAAAATGGAGAAGAAAGAATGATTAAAAATTTGAAATCAGACCCTATTTATTTTGTCCTAATGGTTGCAATGTTTCTGAAACGTTTCAAATAGTGAAAAGACACTTCCTTTGAAAATTGAAAATCTGAAAGTTATATGTCGACATGTCTAATTATGTATGTCAATATATGTATAGTACTTTGATTTTTTAAAACTATTTTTCAAACATATATTTTAATCTGGAAATTCTTAAATCAAAACTTAGTAATTTGAATGAATATTCTAAAGTGCAAAATCATATGGAAACTTAATAATATATTATATAAACATATTTATAAAGTTATATGATTTAAAACTATAAAATTATATATTATAAACTTATATATATTAAAACTTTATAAACATATATGTTTAAAATCATAAGTAAGATAACAGTTTGAAATCATTTAGAAAATAATTTGAAATCAAGATTTGAATTTTGAAAACAGAATTTGAAATTCAAAAATCAGAATTTGAACCTGGAGTGCAATTCAGAGTCTTACATATAAACTAGACTCAATTACTATATTTTTCTTGAAATCTTGATATCTTGATAACTTGATAACTCATGAGTCCCAAATATCTTTTGCATCCAGAATCTCTTGGCACTCTAAAACTGTACAGTCTTCAGTATTTAAGTCCTGTATACAAACCCTGCATATATATATGTATATGTATTCTAGATGGAGATGTTAGTATATATTTTATAATAAATTAATAATGATAACTAAAATAAGGTTGTTGTCATCAAAACTCAGTCTCCAATAATCTCCCCTATTTTGATGATGACAACCATGATTTATAAAATATTCATACAACTTGTTGATACATTTTGTTCTGGTCCTTCGAATACTCCCTCTTTCACCATAAATCCTACATACTCCCCCTAAAACTAAGCCTAACTAATACTTATTTTATAATTGCTCCTTCTTTGTTATCAACAATGTGATGACCCCAAACTTCCACGGGAATGAAAGTAAGAGATTATCATTTGGAATACAACATAAATATAATATAACAAGTCACAGAAACAACATAGCACAGGAAATCCATATAGTAACAACATCATAGCTGCGGAGATATAATGTCATCAGCAATAGAAAATCCACAGTCACAGAATTCTAAGTTATTACATCAAGTTTGCAGAAAAATGACATAAAATGGAAATAAGTCTAATGTTTGAAATGAAAAAGAAAATGCGATAAAAGCAAATGATAGAAAGTCTTCGTAGCTCCAAGTCATCACCTCTACGTCAAAAGCTGGCCCAAGGAAAATGATAAGTAGCTCCAAAGAAAAGACTCCAGGCAAAAGAATACCTGTTACTTGGCTGCCCGTGTAGAAAAGAGGGCACCCAAGTTTGCAAAAAGGTGAAACAAACCATGGGTCAGTCGTGGGACTGGTGTGAGAATTCTTAACTACTTTAACAACTAATAAGATGGCAAACCCAAAGACCACGCCGCTAACGCGGAACGGGTTTTATCCAATGGGTTGCCGTGCATAATTTAAGGTGTCATGAAAAAAAATAAGAACAACATGAAATATCGCAATGCTTTTGGAAAAATGGAATCACCATAAGACCCATGTCCCATCACACAATGCAACGCACACCAGAGGATAGGGTTTTACCTTATGATGATTAAACATGCTAAATACGGCAAATACGAATCTAATATTATCATTAGTGTATATGAAAACATTTCAAAATAAATGTATTAATCCTAGGAAACATAGCTACCATATACTATGCTTCCGTACTAGTAATACAATCAAATTCGTCGGTTCGTATTTGGATTTTGGTTTCCATCATAAGTCAAGGCTAGGGCGGAGCTCCTTACCGATTCGAGACACTCTAGCTAATGCCTCAGGATTCCCCGCAGAGAACCCTTGGATAGCTGCAGGGCCGGTCCGCAAATACAGCTTAGCGGATTGGCAATTCCTGAACACACTTTTCCCGGTCCTATAGGACCTAATACCGAGGCCTCGAAAATTCCATCATCCACTTGAGTAAAATGCCAGCGCTGGTAGGTCCCTGACATCACTATATCTAGAAAGAAACGTGCTGCTCTCCCTGCGTTCCCTTCGCCCGTTTTTGACTCAACCGGTGGGTGAGGCTCGCAAAGTTACGTTACACAAAGCTACGTCTAAAATAGGCCATGCTCTGATCATCACCACAAGGTTCTGCTTTTCAACAAGAAACCTTGATCATCGCATCTTAGTATGCCACACTGACACTCCATATCACACTATCGGTTCTCCGTCAATTGTACAAAAGGGTGTTAAGTAGAGAATAAATTCTCTACCACCAATCATTCGTACTCCCGACAGAAAATCAACAAATGAAATATAAAGGAGTCCAATGTCGGACACACGTTCCATTTAAAATTTATGCTCTAGGTCTGAGCGAAAGTCTAAACCGTGAGATCGACACATACGTTTGGGCAATTACCTTAACCCTTGAATTGGGAGCAAACCAATTCAGGACCTTGGTCACCGTCCATTCGAGGGAAGATTTACGGCCTTCACGTCATCTCATACTTCGATCCTTCAACGTCGTTTGATTTAATTTGGGATGAGAGTATCTCGGACTTCCCAAATAACCTCGCATACTTATAGTTTTGGAAAAACTATTTCATGTCGTTATATTATTTTTATAACGGCTAATTCTTGTCATAATTATTTAAAATAATTTAACTTCTTACTTAACGGCGCATAATCTTACTTTTATTTATATTAAATAAAATGTAATCTTTCAATACATATCACGCTCTTATTTTATTTACATTGAATAAAATGTAAACCTGTACGTACGGTTAAATTCATATATATCAACATTAAAAATAATGTTAACGCTATCCTACAGTTAAATTCTCTTTTTTTTTACATTAAGAATAATGTAAATCAATCCTACTGTTAATTCTCCTCTTATTTATTTATTTATTTTTATTTGCATTATATAAAACAATGTAATTTTCCTACGAAGTAATTCACTTAATATTAACATTAAAAATAAATGTTAATACCTGCGGTCAATTCTCTTTTATGTTGACATTATAAAATAATGTTAATACCTACGGTCAATTCTCTTTTGTGTTGCCATTATAAATAATGTTAATACCTACATTAATAATAATGTAAAACTTTTCCTACTTTGAAAATTCCAATTATATTTACATTAATGATAATGTAAATTTTTCCTACTTTATATTATAAAAATGTAAATTTTGTCATACAGTGAATCCCTATTTATTTACATTAAAGAAAATGTATACTTTACAATGTAAACACTACTTCTAGTTCACATTGTGAAAATATAATTTTTAATCACAATGTTATCCTACGGTGTATTTTCTCTTTAATTACATTATAAAATAATGTAAAATGTACATACAGTGAAATTCCCTTTATATTAACATTAAAATAATGTTCATTCCCTACGGTTAAATTCACTATTTAATTTGCATTGACAATAATGTAAATTCATACATGCGGTGAAATTACTCATTATTAACATTAAATAAAATGTTAATTTTGTCCTATGTAATAATTTTCATAATATTAACATTAAGAATGTTAATTTCATCCTACGGTGAAATTTCTACTTAATCATTAAAAATTGTTAATTTTTCATGCATAGTAAATTACTTATTATTAACACCAAAATAATGTTAATTACTCATACAATGTAAATTCTTATTTTTAACATTAACAAAAATGTTAACTTACCCTACGGTGTTATTCTTTTTAATATTAACATTAAAAATGTTAATGTCATCCATGTGGTTAAATTACTTTTTATATTAACATTAGAAATGTTAATAACATACTATGGTCAAATTACTTTTTAATATTAACATTAGAAATGTTAATAACATACTATGGTTAAATTACTTTTTAATATTAACATTAGAAATGTTAATAACATACTATGGTCAAATTACTTTTTAATATTAACATTTCTATTAATATTAACATTTAGAATAATGTTAATTCATCCCATGATAAAATTTCTCATTAATATTAACATAAAAAAATGTTAATTGCATCCTGCGGTTGAATTTTATACTATTAACATTAAAAATGTTAATTTACATGCAGTGAGTTTACTTCCTATTAACATCAAAATAAATGTTAATTTTTTCCTCTATTTCCATTTTACGTAAAAAGAGAATGTAAATTTCATCACAAGTCACATAACAACATCCAGACACAACAACCAGATCAGATACAATAACTCACATCGGAATAATTTGCAAGATGGGATTTCACACAGCATATGCAAAATCAACATAGCATGGTTAAATAAATAACACATAATTAATTAATTTTAATTAATTCTTAATTCAAATTTAAACCTTAAAATTTCAGATCTAATCTCATGTCATTCTAAGCAATTCAGATTCAACAACATACGGGGTGAATAGTTCAGATCCATGTTCTAAATATCATGTCTTTTTAGATCTACGATCAACAACCATGCAAATAATAATTAAATAATTAAATTAAATTTAAAAATAAAATTCTCACCGTGGTCTGGTCTGAGAAGATGACTCGGGTTCAATCAGATCCGGTGTTCGTATTCAATTTGATTTCAAGTCTGGAATGATTCGAATACAAATTCATATGAAAAATCAAAAATTCAACCTTTAACAACTGATGCAGCGACGCTTAAAAGCGTGACAAAATCTGAACTAAAATTTACCTTACAACCCAATTTTGTTCAAAATTTAGATTGCGATTTTCTGGAGTTATAGGCGATGGTTTCACGAACCATTTGTTGGAGGTTGTCCGGCTTGGAGAGATCGACCTGCGCCGGGAAGGGGGTGGCGTGCACACGTGTTAGGCGGGGCCCCAGGGGGCGCGAGTGCGGCTACTTCGTGGCGATGGTGGCGGCGCTACAGGGCACGGGGGAGGCGATAGTGGGTACCAAATCGAAGAGCTCGCGAAGAGCTTCGAAACGAGTATTGGTACGAGGGTTCTCGTGGAGTATTTGAGGAGAAAACTGAGTTTGAATTTTTGAAGCTTATGGGTTATGCGGCGGAAAAAATGACGGGGAGAAGAAGAAGAAGAGGACGCGTATTGGAACCGTATTTATACGTGTATTTAGGGTTTTTTAATTATTATTTTATTTTAATAATTCCAGAAAATAGGCTTTTTCCGTCTGATCCCCGATTCGCGCTCAACGACTGTCGAACTATACGTTTTGACGCCTTCTGAACGCGATGGCGCTATTGCCAAGACCCAATTCTGAAGTTATACGCGTGTTTCTTTTATTTTTTTATTTTAAAATAAATCATTTAATTTAAATTCGAACGTACTTGTTAATTCCACCGGGGCCACATACTAGCTCAGAAAAATCCCGAAAAATTATTTTTGGCTCTCTTATGACAATACGATCACAAAAAAATTTATTTCGTTCGATTCTGAGCCCGTTTGTAAAATGGCTATTTTCAGTCGATCTAAATTGACTGCAATTTGCAGAACACATATCTCTCTGCCACGGTCACGGATTAATATGAAAAATTCTGGAAAATTCAACTTTACCATTATTCGACGTTCCGGTTCCAACGAAAGCGGTTTCGTCGGATTCCGAGGTCGTTTGAAAAATGACCATTTTCAACTGTTTATAAATTATTTAAATTTTGAAATTTTAAATCCGGACTAATTCTTCAGCTAAATTCCTTAAAATAGAATTTTCAAACTGGTTCAGATTTTCGGGTTGTTACAATCTCCCCTCCTTAAGAACTTTTCGTCCTCGAAAAGGAAGAAGGAGAAATAGAAGAGTAGGAAACAACACAGAGAATAATGAAATGATTAAGCATACCTCAAAACAAAGTCTAATCAGAGATATCCACTCTACATTTGGGATAGGCCTGTTTGATACTCTCCTCCATTTCCCAAGTGCAGTCTCTAGGATCACTACTCTACTGTACTTTGACTAGATTGATTCTTTTATTCCTCAGAACTCGGGTTTCCTTGCCAATAATCTTTATCGGCTCTTTCCTCACTGTTAGACTTGGAGTAATATCCATGACTTGTTGATTTAGTTCATCTTCAATCAAATCTGGGTCATGCACATGCTGGCGGAGTTGGGACACATGAAATACATCATGCACCCCTGGCAACCAGTCGGGCAACTGCACTCGATAAGCAAGAGTACCAATCCTTTCAAGAACAGGGAATGGACCAATGAATCTCGGTGCCAATTTCCCAAACTTTCCAAATCGAATCACACCCCTTAGTGGAGAAACCTTCAAGTACACATGGTCACCAATAGAGAATTGTAAATCTCTTCTACGCTTATCTGCATAGCTTTTCTGTCGGCTTTGCGCAGCCAGTAATCGCTTCTTAATTTTGTCAACCTTGTCTGAAGCTTCTCGGACCATGTCTGGACCCAAAACAAGGCAATCCCCTTTTTCAATCCAACAGGCTGGCGATCTACATGGCTTATCATATAGGGCTTCGAATGGAGACATCTTCAAACTTGCTTGATAGCTGTTGTTATATGAGAATTCAACTAAATGCAAGTGATCCTCCCGAGAACCTCCAAAATCAAGTATGCAAGCTCGCAACAAATCTTCTAGAATGCGATTCACCCTCTCAGTTTGGCCATCTGTCTGAGGGTGGTATGCGGTACTAAGGTTTAACTTCGTTCCCAACTCATTTTGGAATGCTTCCCAAAACTTGCTAGTGAAGATAGGATCACGGTCGCTAACAATACAGCTAGGAACTCTGTTTAACATGAAAGAATTTCTTTGATTAGACATGAAAAATTTTCATTTCAAAAAGGATGAAAAGGAAAGATTTAGTTTTATTACCCATGCAGCCTGACGATTTCTTTGCAATAAATTTGTGCCAGACTCTGAGCAGTTCTAGTGGACTTGACAGGTATGAAATGAGCGGTCTTGGTGAAGCGATCCACGATCACCCAAATGGTGTCATTCCCTTTCCTAGTACGGGGCAAACCATCTATAAAATCCATGGAGATTTGGTCCCACTTCCCTTCTGGAACCGGCAATGGTTGCAACAATCCTGCAGGCTTTTGTTGATCGCTCTTTACTCGCTGGCATGTAGGATATCTACTCACATAAATGGATATATCCCTCTTCATAGACCTCCACCAAAACGTGCGCTTAAGATCTCGATACATCTTGTTCACGCCTGGATGGACGCTAAGCTTTGATTTGTGCCCTTCGTCTAAAACTTCCCTTATGAGCCCTCGGATGTTTGGAACACAGATCCGCCCGTGCAACTTAAGAACTTCCTTTCGATCTATTTGGAAGCTCGTGCTTTCACCTTCTTGAATTCTTTTAATAATTCTTTGAACAAACTCATCATCTTTTTGAAGGGCAGAAATTTTATCAATCAAAGAAGGGGTAATGATGAGGCTTGCGACCATGTCAGCCTTTCTACTGAGTGCGTCTGCCACAACATTGGCTTTCCCCGGCGTATATAAGATGTCGAGATCATATGCCGCAAGAAATTCTAGCCACCGTTGCTGCCTTAAATTCATATCTTTTTGATCGAAGAGATATTTCAAGGATTGGTGATCTGTGAATAATTCAAATTTTTCGCCCAAAAGATAATGTCTCCAGATTTTCAAAGCAAAGACTACCGCCAACAACTCTAAGTCATGCATACGATAATTCTTCTCATGTGGCTTTAATTGACGGCTCGCATATGCAACAACCTTGCCCCTTTGCATCAGTACTTCTCCAAGGCCACCAGCTTGAGAAGCGTCGGTGTAGACTTTTAAATCTTGGTTGCCATCGATGATGGTTAATACGGGAGCAGTGGTCAAACTCACTTTTAGCTTTTGAAAAGCCTACTCGCAATCCGATGTCCAATTGAACTTGGTGTGCTTTTTGGTGAGTTTTGTTAATGGGCCAGACAGCTTGGAAAAGTTTTTGACAAATTTTCTGTAATATCCAGCCAAACCTAGGAAGCTTCTTACTTCGGTGGGTGTACGGGTTGCTTCCAATCTCGAATGGCGGCAATTTTACTTGGATCAACTGCAATTCCTTCTTTTGACACAACATGGCCCAAGAATTTTACCTCCTCTTGCCAAAATGTGCATTTTGAAAATTTTGCTTTTAAAATATTTCTACGCAGAATCTCCAATACTTCTCTTAAATGCCTTTCATGCTCTTCCTTAGTTTTAGAATAGATAAGAATATAATCAATGAAGACTAGGACGAATTTATTTAGGGCCTCGCGGAAGACCCTATTCATCAAGTCAACAAAGTAGGCTGGAGCATTGCACAGTCCGAACGGCATCACTAACCATTCGTAGAATGTGTCAGGGCCTCTGAAAGCGGTCAAAGGAATGCATTCTTCAGCTATGCGGAGTTGGTGAAAACCTGTGGCTAGGTCCATCTTCGAAAACACCTTGGCCCCATTTAATTGGTCCATCAAATCATCTATGCGAGGCAAGGGGTATTTGTTCTTCAATGTTTGTTCATTAAGGTCGCGGTAATCCACGCGGAGCCTTAGAGTACCGTCAGACTTGGGGACAAACACCACAGCTGCGCCCCATTCGGAAAAACTAGGCTGGATTAGTCCCTTCCATAAAAGCTGCTTAGTTTGGTTTTGCAACTCCTCTTTTTCTTTAGGGGTCATTCTTCGGACAGCATGAACTACAGGCCTTGCGTTTGGAACCAGATCAATTCTGAAATCGATTTCCCTTCGCGGCGGTAAGCTGTCCACTTCTTCAAATACATCCGCGTAATTTTTGACCATGGGAATATTCTCTAGAGAAATAGGAGTGATCTCGAGGGAAGACCAAAATTCCTTTTTATCAGATTTCGAGCCATGGCAAGGTATAGTAACAGTATTTCCAAGCCCTGTTTTCACCTTTACTATTCTTTCTGAGCATAGCACTTCAACGTCATATTTTGTTAGCCAATCAAGACCAAGGATGATATCAAACTCGGAAAAATCCATAACGATCAAGTCAAAAGGAAACCGAAAATAAGAGTAGGAAACAGGCACCCTGCGGTACAAATCAAGGACGATAGAACCCCCTACAGGATGTGAACATCTATAGGCTCCTTAAGGTTTCTTTGTTCCAATTTTAGTTTACTGACTATATTCCTAGATATAAAGCTTCTTGATGCGCCAGTGTCAAACAAAGCAGTGACAGGAATATTTTTAATAGAAACAGTACCATCTAGAACATCAGGCTTACCTCCCTCAGTAGGTGCGGAGGAAGATGGTGTACCTGCTCCCTCATAGAAATGTGCAACCTGAGCTCCTCTCAAAAGTGGGCAGTTGGACTTGATGTGACCCTTCTTATGGCAGTTGTAGTAGTCTTTGGTGCTATCACTCCTAGCCTTCTTTGTATTCTTGCACTCCGAGCTATAATGTCCAAATTGCTGGCAGTTAAAACATTGCACCTTTGACTTATCCCCCTTCTTAGCGGCTCCCGAACTACTCCCTTCAGTCTTTTTCTCCGGCTGCTTCCTTTTGTTGTTGTTGGCTAAGCTCCTCTCTCTATCCTGCTGAGAACCCTTCTTGTCATTCTCTTCATAATGGCAAGCGAACTCCACCATCTTATTGAACGAAAGGCCGATGTGGGCAGTGACTCTATCAATATATTTCCTCGCAAGCCCATTTATGAATCTCTTGTTCTTCTGAAAGTCATCTCGAATCAGTTCAGGGGCATAACGGGAAAGGTCCTCGAATCTACGAACATACTCCGAGATGGACTTGTCGCCTTGCTTCAGATTGGCGAACTCGTCGTGCAGCCTTTCTACCTCCTGCCTCGGAATGTATTTGTCGTTGGAAAGCTCCTTAAATCTGTCCCAAGGCATATTATCTTCGTCGCCTCCAATGTTGACCACCTCCCACCAGTTTTGCGCTTCACCTTGAAGATGCCATGCTACAGTGAATCTCTTTCTCTGATCATCTAGCCCTAGTCCTCCAAATATCTTTTCACAATTTTCAGCCACGCCTGAGCTTGTACCACGGTCTCTGAACCGGTGAATGGAACTCCACCTAAGTTCTTGAACTTCTTTGCCACCTTATCCAAGTCAAAGGGTGGCGGCGGCGGTGGTTGTTGTTGGACAGTGGGCTCCTCAGTCATAGTGGTATTCTGCCTTCTCCTAGCTCTAGCAGCAGCGGTACTCATTTTAAGTTAGTTCTGTACAATCAAGGAAAGAGTCAGAACAACTTTAACGATGATGATTTTTAAGAAGTGGTAAGATAAAAGGATAGAAAAAAGATGGTGATAAAGTGACTGACTATTACGTATTCTTATGAAATGTTCGCCGTAGAATATAGTGATTCTACGTAAACGAATTATTATAAATATGTTATATTCCGCTTTGTAAACCAAAGCTCTGATACCAACTGTGATGACCCCAAACTTCCACGGGAATGAAAGTAAGAGATTATCATTTGGAATACAACATAAATATAATATAACAAGTCACAGAAACAACATAGCACGGGAAATCCATATAGTAACAACATCATAGCAGCGGAGATATAATGTCATCAGCAATAGAAAATCCACAGTCACAGAATTCTAAGTTATTACATCAAGTTTGCAGAAAAATGACATAAAATGGAAATAAGTCTAATGTTTGAAATGAAAAAGAAAATGCGATAAAAGCAAATGATAGAAAGTCTTCGTAGCTCCAAGTCATCACCTCTACGTCAAAAGCTGGCCCAAGGAAAATGATAAGTAGCTCCAAAGAAAAGACTCCAGGCAAAAGAATACCTGTTACTTGGCTGCCCGTGTAGAAAAGAGGGCACCCAAGTTTGCAAAAAGGTGAAACAAACCATGGGTCAGTCGTGGGACTGGTGTGAGAATTCTTAACTACTTTAACAACTAATAAGATGGCAAACCCAAAGAACACGCCGCTAACGCGGAACGGGTTTTATCCAATGGGTTGCCGTGCATAATTTAAGGTGTCATGAAAAAAAATACGAACAACGTAAATATCGCAATGCTTTTGGAAAAATGGAATCACCATAAGACCCAAGTCCCATCACACAATGCAACGCACACCAGAGGATAGGGTTTTACCTTATGATGATTAAACATGCTAAATACGGCAAATACGAATCTAATATTATCATTAGTGTATATGAAAACATTTCAAAATAAATGTATTAATCCTAGGAAACATAGCTACCATATACTATGCTTCCGTACTAGTAATACAATCAAATTCGTCGGTTCATATTTGGATTTTGGTTTCCATCATAAATCAAGGCTAGGGCGGAGCTCCTTACCGATTCGAGACACTCTAGCTAATGCCTCAGGATTCCCCGCAGAGAACCCTTGGATAGTTGCAGGGCCGGTCCGCAAATACAGCTTAGCGGATTGGCAATTCCTGAACACACGTTTCCCGGTCCTATAGGACCTAATACCGAGGCCTCGAAAATTCCATCATCCACTTGAGTAAAATGTCAGCGCTGGTAGGTCCCTGACATCACTATATCTAGAAAGAAACGTGCTGCTCTCCCTGCGTTCCCTTCGCCCGTTTTTGACTCAACCGGTGGGTGAGGCTCGCGAAGTTACGTTACACAAAGTTACGCCTAAAATAGGCCATGCTCTGATCATCACCACAAGGTTCTGCTTTTCAACAAGAAACCTTGATCATCGCATCTTAGTATGCCACACTGACACTCCATATCACACTATCGGTTCTCCGTCAATTGTACAAAAGGGTGTTAAGTAGAGAATAAATTCTCTACCACCAATCATTCGTACTCCCGACAGAAAATCAACAAATGAAATATAAAGGAGTCCAATGTCGGACACACGTTCCATTTAAAACTTATGCTCTGGGTCTGAGCGAAAGTCTAAACCGTGAGATCGACACATACGTTTGGGCAATTACCTTAACCCTTGAATTGGGAGCAAATCAATTCAGGACATTGGTCACCGTCCATTCGAGGGAAGATTTACGGCCTTCACGTCATCTCATACTTCGATCCTTCAACGTCGTTTGGTTTAATTTGGGATGAGAGTATCTCGGACTTCCCAAATAACCTCGCATACTTATAGTTTTGGAAAAACTATTTCATGTCGTTATATTATTTTTATAACGGCTAATTCTTGTCATAATTATTTAAAATAATTTAACTTCTTACTTAAGGCGCATAATCTTACTTTTATTTACATTAAATAAAATGTAATATTTCAATACATATCACGCTCTTATTTTATTTACATTGAATAAAATGTAAACCTGTACCTATGGTTAAATTCATTTATATCAACATTAAAAATAATGTTAACGCTATCCTACAGTTAAATTCTCTTTTTTTTTACATTTAGAATAATGTAAATCAATCCTACTGTTAATTCTCCTCTCTTTTTTCTTTTTCTTTTTTGCATTATATAAAACAATGTAAGTTTCCTACGAAGTAATTCACTTAATATTAACATTAAAAATAAATGTTAATACCTGCGGTCAATTCTCTTTTATGTTGACATTATAAAATAATGTTAATACCTACGGTCAATTCTCTTTTATGTTGCCATTATAAAATAATTTTAATACCTACATTAATAATAATGTAAAACTTTTCCTACTTTGAAAATTCCAATTATATTTACATTAATGATAATGTAAATTTTTCCTACTTTATATTATAAAAATGTAAATTTTGTCATACAGTGAATCCCTATTTATTTACATTAAAGAAAATGTATACTTTACAATGTAAACACTACTTCTAGTTCACATTGTGAAAATATAATTTTTAATCACAATGTTATCCTATGGTGTATTTTCTCTTTAATTACATTATAAAATAATGTAAAATGTACATACAGTGAAATTCCCTTTATATTAACATTAAAATAATGTTCATTCCCTACGGTTAAATTCACTATTTAATTTGCATTGACAATAATGTAAATTCATACATGCGGTGAAATTACTCATTATTAACATTAAATAAAATGTTAATTTTGTCCTATGTAATAATTTTCATAATATTAACATTAAGAATGTTAATTTCATCCTACGGTGAAATTTCTACTTAATCATTAAAAATTGTTAATTTTTCATGCATAGTAAATTACTTATTATTAACACCAAAATAATGTTAATTACTCATACAATGTAAATTCTTATTTTTAACATTAACAAAAATGTTAACTTACCCTACGGTGTTATTCTTTTTAATATTAACATTAAAAATGTTAATGTCATCCATGCGGTTAAATTACTTTTTATATTAACATTAGAAATGTTAATAACATACTATGGTCAAATTACTTTTTAATATTAACATTAGAAATGTTAATAACATACTATGGTCAAATTACTTTTTAATATTAACATTTCTATTAATATTAACATTTAGAATAATGTTAATTCATCCCATGATAAAATTTCTCATTAATATTAACATAAAAAAATGTTAATTGCATCCTGCGGTTGAATTTTATACTATTAACATTAAAAATGTTAATTTACATGCGGTGAGTTTACTTCCTATTAACATCCAAATAAATGTTAATTTTTTTCTCTATTTCCATTTTACATAAAAAGAGAATGTAAATTTCATCACAAGTCACATAACAACATCCAGACACAACAACTGGATCAGATACAATAACTCACATCGGAATAATTTGCAAGATGGGATTTCACACAGCATATGCAAAATCAACATAGCATGGTTAAATAAATAACACATAATTAATTAATTTTAATTAATTCTTAATTAAAATTTAAACCTTAAAATTTCAGATCTAATCTCATGTCATTCTAAGCAATTCAGATTCAACAACATACGGGGTGAATAGTTCAGATCCATGTTCTAAATATCATGTCTTTTTAGATCTACGATCAACGACCATGCAAATAATAATTAAATAATTAAATTAAAATTAAAAATAAAATTCTCACCGTGGTCTGGTCTAAGAAGATGGCTCGGGTTCAATCAGATCCGGTGTTCGTATTCAATTTGATTTCAAGTCTGGAATGATTCGAATACAAATTCATATGAAAAATCAAAAATTCAGCCTTTTACAACTGACGCAGTGACGCTTAAAAGCATGACAAAATCTGAACTAAAATTTACCTTAGAACCCAATTTTGTTCAAAATTTAGATTGCGATTTTCTGGAGTTATAGGCGATGGTTTCACGAACCGTTTGTTGGAGGTTGTCCGGCTTGGAGAGGTCGACCTGCGCCGGGAAGGGGGTGGCATGTGCACGTGTTAGGCGGGGCCCCAAGGGGCGCGAGCGCGGCTACTTCGTGGCGGCGCTACAGGGCATGGGGGAGGCGATAGTGGGTACCAAATCGAAGAGCTCGCGAAGAGCTTCGAAACGAGTGTTGGTACGAGGGTTCTCGTGGAGTATTGGAGGAGAAAACTGAGTTTGAATTTATGAAGCTTATGGGTTATGCGGCGGAAAAAATGACGGGGAGAAGAAGAAGAAGAGGACGCGTATTGGAACCGTATTTATACGTGTATTTAGGGTTTTTTAATTATTATTTTATTTTAATAATTCCAGAAAATAGGCTTTTTCCGTCCGATCCCCGATTCGCGCTCAACGACTGTCGAACTATACGTTTTGACGCCTTCTGAACGCGATGGCGCTATTGCCAAGACCCAATTCTGAAGTTATACGCATGTTTCTTTTTTTTTTTAAAAAAAAATCATTTAATTTAAATTCGAACGTACTTGTTAATTCCACGGGGCCACATACTAGCTCAGAAAAATCCCGAAAATTTATTTTTTGCTCTCTTATGACAATACGATCACAACAAAATTTATTTCGTTCGATTCTGAGCCCGTTTGTAAAATGGCTATTTTTCAGTCGATCTAAATTGACTGCAATTTGCAGAACACATATCTCTCTTCCACGGTCACGGATTAATATGAAAAATTCTGGAAAATTCAACTTAACCATTATTCGATGTTCCGGTTCCAACGAAAGTGGTTTCGTCGGATTCCGAGGTCGTTTGAAAAATGACCATTTTTAACTGTTTATAAATTATTTAAATTTTGAAATTTTAAATCCGGACTAATTCTTCAGCTAAATTCCTTAAAATAAAATTTTCAAACTGGTTCAGATTTTCGGGTTGTTACAAACAAAAAGAACCTTTAAATGTAATCCCTCTAAATGTGTACCATAAATAACTATCTATTTATTCCAAGGTTAACATACTTAATTCTATACTAGTATACATGACTCCCCCTAAATTCATGCATGTATGATACCCTAAATCTAAAAGTATTAACAATCCAAGTGTTATAGTCAATATTTACAAATATTTCAATCCATACATATACAAATTTCAAACCAAGCAATATTTACATGTAAGTTTAATCAAACAAATCGTACCAAACGATTCAAATATCTCTTGGAACTTCCACCTTTCTGTCTCCTCCAAAGATTGGACCTTCCTAATGACTTCCCAATCTTCATCTTCTTTTGTGGGTGATGCTTTAGCAAGATCGTTGTCCTCATCTCTGAAAAGAGAAGATATTAGCCAATGAATGGCATCAATGTGCTTCTCTTGATGTTCAACCATCTTTATGTAGTGACCCTCCTTCTCGGTAGATCCAAATCGATCGTTAAACCGACTTAATTCAAACACAAAAGGTGGATACACTAACTTCGGGCGCACAAAACATCTGAACAGACAACATAAGACTTTTATAAACATCATAATAATGTTACATCAGAGTACAGAATATCAGAGTATCGAAAATAATACAGTCGAAAATAGATTTACAGTTAATGTAATACAATGCAGTGGAAACAAATAAACTAACATAGCGGAAGACTATCAATGCTCTGGACACAACTTTAAACTTTGATCCAAAATCCAGCTAAATGAAATAATCTGCAAAACCAAAACTACTAGCTTCCTGTAGGGAAAATACGGGCACCCAGAGTTTAGGCGAAAACAATAAACTCCAGGTCAGTCATGGGACTGGTGTGACAACTCAAAATAGTTACTAAATCTTTTACATAAAATTGGGTAATTTAAGGGACCACACCGTATAACACGGAACGGGTTTACCCCCATGAATGCCAGTGCCTAGTCAATAACCAATAATAGATATATGGATCTACAATGCATCATACAACATGCAATTTTCCAATCTACCCATTTAGGCTTAATCCCCAAATTTAGATTTTTCGAAATCCAATTCACTTTACAAAAATTATTTTTTGGACTTCATTCCCGAATTTTTATTTCAAATCATTTGAAATGCATATCTAACTTTTATATCAAAGTAGATTTCACTTCGGGACCTCAAACCAAAATCTTTGTAAATATGAATGCTAAAATATCACAATGCATACATACAAGTATGCAACCAAATATTGGGCTCCCCTTAGACAAGGCAAAGGGTACGCACCTCACCTACTCGATATATACACACACACACACATGCACCTCCCACGATGGAGCAGGCTACACTGACGATGCACAATCCCATGCCCTCAGGGACTACACCGCCCAAAGCCATTTAAGGCTATAGTACCCATACTTTTAGTCATCCGGGTTACCAGAATCTTTAGCCACGTATCATTTTTATATCCGGAAGTAGGGAAAATCATTTCACAACATAATAATCACAAGTACTTCCAAACTATAGTGCATTACATTAGCAATTCACACATATGATCAGCTACTATTAATCACATAACCTTTGAGCTCGTACGTCTCAAAGAAAGATGTTAAGCAAGAGAATAAATTCTCCGCCACCGAATAGATACATCATCAATAGCAACTAATCATTTATGTGTTGAACAATAATGTAAAACCATAATACACTTCGAAATCATTTTGAAAACATCGGGTTTAGCCCTTGAAATCCTTTCTGCTTTATAAAACATTTTATATAACATTCCCTTTCCGAAATCGGGAATATATTTCTTTTCACTTAAAAAAAATATCATTTCAAAATCATTCGTAAAATTTGAAATGAACTCAACAACATCGCTAAACATCTCATGGTCAAATTGTGAAGTGTTTCACAAGATGTTAGCATACAAGTATCTCTACCCAACCCAATGCTAAATGTAAAAGCATATTTTGCTCATAAACTGGTCGAGCACAATACAAACATTCAATCAATCATCAATAATGAATATCAACAACCAAGTGTATTTGGTTCTAGCACATCTCATGTTTTGGTAATTAATAACCATCTATCCATTCAAATCTAATTAAAGATTTATTAAAACTCTTCTTAGTTTTAACCTCTAAAATCATTACTTAATGATTGTTTTAACTTTTAGGAAAATTAATCCTGCTTTTACTTGGGTTAAAGAATCAATGCTATTTAAAACAACGTTCACAATAAACCCAATATAAACTTCCATCAAAATGAAACCTTCACGGAAATCTGATCAATCGTAATCGATATAAATTTCCATATCAAACTAATACTATAAATGGAATAACGACAAAGCCTTTTTAAATTACATATATATTAACAGTCTTCCTTTACAGGAGCTCATCTCGATTATTACCAAATCGAATTCCATTCAATTCCGATTTGATATATTAAATTGGAAAACTTTACTCTGGTAAATTTCCATTAATCTTATTTAAACGATTATAAATTCTAAATCATATCTTCACTGTTAATTGGGTTAAAGTACGACTGTTACCTAAAACATTGTTCAATATAAACCCCAAAATCCAATTTGATATTAAATATAAGGCTCTAAATAGAGATAATATCGAATTATATTCAACTTCAAATTCTAAAACCAACAGGTATCGTATTGGGAATAACAATATCTATATCTTCAAAATTCCTTAACAACATCCGTATAATCTCAGAATCAAATATCGAAATATTTCAAAGATTATTTCCATTCCAATTCATAAGTTGGAAAATTCTATTTATATTAAAACCATTTTCAATCTAATTTATTATTTTTAAACATTGGATTATTATTCTAGTTAATAATTAGTTCATTTAGATAAAAATGTATTTTTATCTTTTCAAATATGGATTTTTTTTCATCCAAAGTCTTTCTAAATTATTTATTATGATTTTAAACATTTTTTTTCATATTTTTAATAATTTTAGTATCGCCATTTCAGTCGGTTTCCAATAACGGCCACCGAACTGCATTCATGGCGACCTTTTCAGAAATTGATTTGGACATAATTTGAAATCCAACCGTTCAAATTTAAATCTCTAATATTCATTGGAAAGATCTTTTCTATATGAACCCAACGGTTCTGGTTTTAGGAGAATTCGACGGTCGGATCCCCCGTTACATCCAGTTGAAGTTAATGGCCGAAATTTGCGAACGATCGCCGCGCGACGCGTTCTATTCAAACTATTATATATATATAAATAATATTGTCGGTTTCCACTTAAAACCTATTTTATAAATAGTTTTAAATTCGTTTTAAAAGCGATTTCAACTACCTTTTCAATTTTAAATCAAAATTGAATATTCCATTATATGGCAATTTCATACCGTGCATATATATGTTAAAAAATATATTTTTAACAATCCAATATTTATTCCATTACATGCCAATTTTATATATCTCATATATAAGCTAAAAAAAAAATTCAGCGAACAAATAATTATTTCAATACATGCCAATTTTATTCATTGCACATATACGTTAAATATTGTATTTTTAGCGAACAAATATTTATTCCATTTCATGACCATTTTATATATCGCATATATAAGCTAAAATAATATTTTTAGCGAACAAATATTTATTGTATAGCATGACGATTTTATATATTGCATATATTATATTTTATTTTACAATGCATATATATATATATGTATATAATTTCACAAAGCATATATGTATATATATAATATTCACAACGCATATATATATATATTTTATTATACAACACATATTTTTTTCACAATGCATATATATTTTATTCACATTGCGTATATATATTTTATTCACATCGCATATATGTATTTTAAACAACGCATTTTTTTTCATACAACGCATATATATGTTTTTCATATGACGCATATATATTTTATTTACTCCATTTCACATCACAATACAATCAATTAAATCATCCATGGCCTGTGGACGAGGGGGGTGAGCTAACAGGCACTGTACAACATTTGTGATAATTAAAAACTGAAAAAAATCAATACTGGCAGTTCATATATTCAGTTATAAAATAAATAACTGCGCAAAATTTTTAGTGAGAAGTTCTCACTTCGGGTTCCACTCCGAATTCTTTATTTCTGAATTTCTGTTTTTAAAACTAAATTAAAAGACCGTTTAATTTAGCTTTAAAATCCAACATGTTCCGTTTTCGTTCTGGTTAGTTCCATATTGGAGATATTTTCATCACGATCCCAACGGACTCAAACTCATTAAATTCTGTGTTTGTTTGCAAAAGTTATGATGATTTATAACTTAATTACATCATTCTTGTATAAAAAATTTCAAATTTAATATATATTATTTAACCTCATCAAATCTGGCCGATCAATAATCTGATCCAAGGCCCTTGTTACTTCCGCCCTCTTCTTCGTTCACGATCCTTTATTCCGGACATGAAAAAAAAACTCGAGCCCTCTACATCCTAAAGCGCATGCCAGTATAAGTCGTCCGTCGTCGATCAACCGACCCCATTCGAAAGCCGCCTATCACCGCCACCTTCACCCTCAAGCTCGTCATGCCCGGTGGTTTCTAGCCCTAGGAAAATGCGACCGAACTCAGCTGTTTCAAGTTGAGATTTTGAACACCACACGTGATTGAACTCGATCACACCAATATAGATTTAAAGATCTCTCTTATCCCTTTAATTTTCGGGTATAAATCATAATGTAATTCGTGGTTAATTAGGAGAGATTACAGATTGAACTTTTGAAGAACTGGGGCCTTCGATTTTAAAGCTGACGGCGGAAATCTGATTTGGGGGCCTAGGGCTGTTTTTCGGGGGTAATTTTTTCTGAACTCCAAATCAAACCCAACGACTGTCGCCCCTAGCCAAATACACGCAATTCAGACACAATGGGATATGTCCTGTAACAACCTGGAAAATCCGAACCAATTTAAAAAATTTATTTTAGCAATTTTAATGAATTTTGAATATTTAAAATGATTTATTTTAAATAATAACAATGAGAAATTTATTTTGAATAAAATTGGAATGTATATATTTATTTGAATCGATGTTAGAATATAAATATTTATTTTAATTATAAAAGGAATTGGAAATGGTGCGGTAGTTTGGAAATTCGATTTCAAATTTCAAATTTCAAATGAATGTACAAGATTCAAAATAAATAGGATTTTAGCGAAACCAAAAATATTAGAATCTACACGGAAATATCTTTCCAACGAATCCAAAAAATTGAAATTTCATAGCGGGAATAAAAAGTCATGCCCAGTTGAAAATTCAGAATAGTTTCTAGCAAATATAGCCCTTAAAAATAGCGATTTTCGATGAAACCACTTGTAACACCCCACGTCCATTAATGTCACTCACAAAGGGAATGCATCAATGTCCATGAAGCGTTGTTGTTTGTATAGAACAGATAAATTACAAGAATAAATAAATAAAACAACACAGCGGAAGATAAAACTTATTTTATTTCATCATAACTCAAAACGAGTTTACATAAGTAGTTTCCAAAACCATTACAACAGGATCAGTAGACTTTTCCAAAAACTTCAAAGTACATAAAGAAGCAAATACTTAAATAACATAAATGCATAAATCCCCACTGAGCATAAGTAAAGCCATAAAGATGAGAGAGTCCCAAGCGATACATCTACTCTCTTCAAGCAACTGAAAGAAATCGGCACTAAGTTGTAGTATTCCCTCCTTGCAAACCTGGGGGGGGGGGGGAAGGAAGAAAAGAGGTGGAAAGAAAAGGGGGTTAGACATAAAGTCTGGCGAGTGAGATAACTTTAACAATATAATTATCAAAATAACTAGGATAAGGCATAAGCTGGAAAATAAGGAAATGACTGTAAACAATTGGGTATGACAGAACAAAACGAGGAAATAAGGTGAACCAAGATATCGTTAAAGGCGCCCTTAATCACTATAAGATAATTATTACACTACACCACCACTAGTCACCCTAAAGGTTGATCTCACCTACAAAACTTAATAGTGATAATGGTAGTTTAGTGTACCCCTAACTACCTTCATAGGTGCCATCTGCCCCTATCTCCACTAGGTGTACCCACTACCCCCATTCGATCGGCTCCCTAACTCGTAGATACCCGTGTTGGCCCCACAGTGGGGTGTATCACTCCCCAAAGTGGCAACCCGATACAACCAAAAATGCATGGCTTATATCTACACGATGCAACAATGTCTTACCTACCAGCCCGGGCCCACACACGCATATGAACCCGTTGGACTTGCGTTGCCACCGCTGACCTGTTTTGACCTCTTATAACCAAATCCAGTACGCGTGTCCCGCCCTCAACTTGGGTCGGGCCCACAAAGATACTTAATGGGTTACTGGTTTGAAAAGGGCCCCCATGCATGACACAAGTTTTCCACCTATGCTTGGTCCCCTTTAAGGTTTTTCCCCCACTTAACCCCATTCTTATTCATGTCTTTTTACATGTTTCAATCTTGGTTAAGTGCATCTAATCGTATTTCAAATGCCACCCAAGGCACCTACTAAATTCCACATGCCACCCAAGGCACCTACTTAAACCCCTCATAAGACCGTAACCTTGTAAAGACCTTCCACATTAGACTGGCATTTGTGGCAGCTGGATTTGTCGGGCGGGTCCGGGCAGTCTTACACCACAAACGAGCCTAACCTCGTGTCTTTACAACTGTTACGCATTTAATTTATGCCTAAGACCTCCCACATTAGACTGGCATTTGTGGCAGTTGGATTTGCCAGGCGGGTCCGGGCAGTCTTACACCACAAACGAATCTAACCTCGTGTCTTAGGTGATTAATTACACCTAATTAATTACCCCCAATTTGAATTAATTTCCCTATTCAAATTGCCAATCAATTACAAATTTAACTATGTCCATAATTGACTCAGTTATGTCCATCTATTTATGGTATATACGATTATACCAATTAACATCACATTTAAGGCATTTATGCCAATTCTCAATATTAAATCTTTTAATGTTATCCCCTTGCCCCACGTTGTACGTTCGTTCGTTTAACGTAAAATATACGTTAGACTTGAATAGTCTAACTTATGGAATTAAGAGAAAACATCACAACATGCATAGAATAAAAACTATATCTAAACATAAGGGGTGAACTTGCATGTGTGAATAAGGTTTTCCATCTAAAACCTGCATATGCCAAAGTTACAAACTTGCATAAACTATGGATGTCATAGATCTAATCATAAAGTGTAAACTTGCATAGGAAATAGTCACAAACTTGCATAAACTATGGATGTCATAGATCTAATCATAAGGTGTAAACTTGCAAAGGCAATAGTCACAAACTTACATTACATGACTCATACTCCAATATATATATATACTTGCATACGTGATTTATACAACATAGACTATGATGTAAACTTGCATCTAACTCACACATGTCATAGCCTAATTTTAGATCCAATTTACACATAAAATAGATGTCAGGAAACATGTAAGGTTGTATATGATTCTCACTAACTTGCATATAATTCATATCTAAATTAACATCTAAACTTGCATACATACATATGATTTAACATATGAATTAGTTCCAACAACATAACCAAACTAGCATATGAAACATCATTATGAACTGATTGTACATAAGCCAATCATAGATTTACAACATAGATGATAACATCACAACTTTACAACATATATAATAACATCATAGAATTTACAACTTAGATGATAACATATGGTCAATAATTCACAACATAACCATATAATCCAAATCATAGCTCAATCCAATTAAATTGTTAATTATCTTATTAAAGAAATAGAACTCACAAAAAGAAGGTCTTGCATTCTGAAATCTGAATTCTGAAATTGATTTATCTCGCCTTTGTAGTAGATTCGTTATTGTTTAGATTAGAGTTGAATAGAACTAAATTGATTAGCTTTGATTTCCCTCTAGTTGGTGGCGGCTACTCTAGGTTACAAGATGACAGCAGACGGCCATGATTCAGATTTTTATTTGATTTTAGGGTTTGAGTCTACCCATGTTTATATAGAATTTCAATTTAATTATAGCCGTTGGATGATCTTAGGGTTAATCAAAACCACTCAGTCAGGATAGGGTGACACCTTAGCCCTAATGACTCAGCAAGGAGTCAGAAAGGACTCAGCAATGAGTCACAATATAGATCAGATTGCACCAGAAAGCATTGCAGGCTTTTTGCTCGGCCTGGGCGCACTTGGCAGGTGCGCCAGTGCCACTTTTGTGCTGGCGCACTTCCCAAGTGCGCCAGTGCAAATATACATATATATATATATATATATATTGATTCTTCTGCCTAACATCGTTCGTCCATATCTCCTTCATCCGGTATCCGTTTTACGCAAACTCGGACTTTATCTCAACCAAAATTCCCAGACGAACACAATGGCGCAGCCCGTTTCCCTTAATTCTCACATCTGAGATTAATTATTCTTTAATTTAGTTAATTCGATTATAATTCGGGGTGTTACATTCTCCCCTACTTAAAGGATTTCGTCCTCGAAATCTCTAAGTCAAGAAGAACGTATCCTACTATCCAATCGTCCATCTACTCAACCATCAACCACTAGCAACCATGATCCTTAAAAGATTTCTAATGCTTTTCATGTACATATGCATAGTGTGTGTATATGTCCGTATACTAATGCTAAATCAGGCAGTTCACTGATTCAGTCGACCTCCTTAATGCAAATAATAATAGAGCCATGTATCCATCATGTATGCAAGGAATCGTATACATATCATTAGTACATGTGTGCACAACCATCCATTTAAATGCAACATCCATATGATACACACATTCAATGTACATCCATTTTACTAAATACATCCATTTATATGCAATATGCAATATGAAAGTGACTGAGCCGATCTAGTGCTTAAAGTGTGTGTATATGCATCCACGAGAAACCACTAGCAAACACTTGCATCCACACGCATCCATCATACATAACATGTCTCAAACACATGTTTCAACCATAGGACTACCCTATCTAAAGGTCAAAGATACTAGCGAGAGGACATACTAAGGATAAAACAAGTACAAGCTAAGCGATAAAGGAGAAATTAAAGGACATACCCTCGAAAAGAAAAGGGTACAATGAACGCATCTTCTCTTCAGTCTCTCAAGTAGCGTTGCTCTCATCATCTCCGTATTGCACTTTGACTAGCTTGACCTCTCGATTCCTCAACTTCTTAATCTCCGACCCAAGAATGCACGTAGGAGCTCGTCGAATTGTCGCATCACGCTCTATCTCCACCTCTCTAAGCAAGCTCGGCTCTACCACTTCCGCGGTCTCGTGCAAGCACTTCCTCAAATGTGATACATGGAATACATCGTGTACACAACTGAGTCTCTCGGGCAACTCCACTCTATACTCCATCTGTCCAATCCTCTCCTTAATAGGAAACGGCCCTATGAACCTTGGTGCTAACTTCCCAACGGACTCAAAGCGAACAACATTTCGTAATGGAGACACCTTGATAAAGACCATGTCCCCAATATCAAACTCAAGATCTGTGTGCTAACTCCACCAAAGGAAGATGCTCCTCCCATGTACCTCCGAAGTCTAAAACACATAGCCTCAAAAGGTCCTCTAGAATACGATTCACCCTCTCGGTCTGGCCGTCCATCTGAGGATGATATGCGGTGCTCAAACATAACCGAGTCCCTACCGCATCTTGCAAGCTCTTCCAAAACTCGCTATTAAAGATAGGATCGCGATCACTCTCTACGCAAGAAGGAACACCATGCAAACGAACTATCTCTCGAATGTATACGGAGGCTAACCATGTAGCAGTCCTCTTACTCTTCACGGGAATGAAATGGGCGCTCTTAGTAAGTCTGTTTACCACGACCCAAATCCCCGTATTACCCTTCCTCGATCTCGGTAACCCGTCAACAAAGTCCATCGAGACACTCTCCCACTTCCATTGTGGGATCTCCAATGGGTGAAGTAACCCACCGGGCTTCTTTTGCTCTGCTTTTACTTGTTGGCAAACCAAGCATCTAGCGACAGACTAGGCCACATCCTTCTTCATACCGGCCCAAAAGTAAACTCGTCTCATGTCCATGTACATCTTGTCCCCGCCGGGATGAATGGTCATCTTCGAACGATGTGCATCATCAACAATGGTCTTCCTCAAGTCCTCGTCTCGTGGTACACAAAGTCTACCATCCCTACGTAACCAACCCTTATCATCTAGGGTATACCTATGGAGATGGCTCGATGACTCCCCTCCTTTGAGCTTTTCTATTAACTCAACCAACTGTGGGTCGTCTCGCTGTGCCTCGCCAATACGTCCCAAAAGCGTAGGTCTGACCTATAAAGATGCTAGCAAACTGGGTACAAAGTCAACGGAAGATTTAAAGTCAAACGTAGAAAGCTTTGCCGCTTAACAAACAACGGACTCAAGGACAACCTTTTCCTACTTAAGGCATTTGCCACCACGTTACCCTTACCAAGGGTATATGCTATCTCGAAATCGTAGGACGCTAGGAATTCCATCCACCTTTGCTGCCTTAAGTTTAAGTCCTTCTGAGAGAACAGATATTTTAGTGATTTGTGGTCTGTAAACAATTCGAATTTCTCAACAACAAGATAATGACGCCAAGACTTAAGCGCGAAAACAATAGCGGCCAACTCTAGGTCATGCGTAGGGTAATTTTTCTCATGTACTCTCAACTGCCTTCCTCCGTAGGCTATTACCCTTCCCTCTTGCATTAAGACTGCACCTAGTCCTGTCTCACAAGCATCGGTATAAACGGTAAATGGCTTACTCCCATCTGGCAAAACTAAGACTGGGGTTGTAGTCAAAGCTCTCATTAAACGTTGGAACGCATCATCACAATCTACGTCCCACATAAATTCTAGGTTCTTCTTTGTCAAGCGTGTTAATGGGGCTGATATTTTTGCGAAGTCCTTTATAAACTTCCTATAGTAGCCGGCCAACCCCAAGAAACTCCTCACCTCAGTAGCATTTTTGGGGACCTTCCAATCTTGGATGGCCACCACCTTCGCGGGATCCACAGCTATCCCTTCTTTGGAAAACACGTGCCCTAAGATTCACACTTCCTTCCTCCAAAAGTGACATTTAGAAAATTTAGCTTTAAGGTTATGCGCTCAAAGGGTCTCCAACGCTTCCCTAAGATATAGCGCATGCTCTTCCTCGCTCTTAAAAAAGACTAAGATGTCATCCACAAAGACCACCACGAATTTATTAAGGTACTCCCTAAACACCCTACTCATCAAGTCAACAAAGTATGCGGGGGCGTTTGTCAAACCGATGGGCATCACAAGCCATTCATAGAAACCATCCGGAGTCCTAAAGGCAGTCTTGTCTATGCTATCCTCAGCCACTCTCAACTGATGGAAACCAGTGGCTAAGTCCAACTGCGAAAACACTGAGGCGCCAACTAACTGATCAAAGAGATCGTCAATCCATGGCAGTAGGTGCCTATTCTTCTTAGTAATTTTATTAAGCTCTCTATAGTCCACACAAAGTCTAAGGGACCCATCCGCCTTCGTGGAAAATACTACTGGAGCACCTCACTCCGATATACTACGTCTTATGAACTCTTTCTCAAGCAACTCCCCTACTTGCTTATTGAGTTCCCTCCTTTCACGAGGAGCCATGTGGCGTACTAGCAGAGATACTGGTTTTGCATTGTCTAGAAGATAAATATGAAAGTCTGTCTCATGTTTTGGGGGTAGACCCCTTACCTCATCGAAGACATCAACATATTCACGGACTATATGAACAGAATGTAAAATATCGCTAGGTGCGTCAAGTGACTCAAGATAACTAAGCATCACCGGTCCTCTAGGGTCACAAGAAATGTCAAGGGTTTTTCCACTACGAGTCAACAATTTTACTACCCTTCGTTCACAATCTAGGATGGCGCCATATCAGACTAGCCAATCCATCCCTAGAATCAACCCATAGCCCATGAAACCAAGCACAAAAGCATTACATTCAAAACCAACGCCTAAGATAAACAATCTCAAATCCCTACAGACCATGGATAAATGAGCCGACCCACCAATATGATTTGAGACTACAATGGGATCCACAATAAGACTAGTATCTCAGTGCAGTGTTTCAACTAATGATGTAGAGATAAACGAATGTGATGCGCCAGAATCAAATAAAGTACGGACAGGATGATCAAACAGAAAAACTAAACTCTCGACGGAATGTTTCTACCTCGTTCTTGCAGCGGTGGGACCGCGAGAGCCTGGACCTACTCCCTTGCCTGCCCTGGTGCCACGAGAGCCTGAAGCTGCCCTCTAGAAGTTCTTTGCTCTTGTCCCTGTTTCCTTGGGCAGTCCTTAACTAGATGACCTGCCTCTCCACAGTGGAAACAACCGGCCTTCTTCTTTTTCCTACAGTCTTTACTCAGATGGCCTGGTGTCCCATAATTAAAGCACTTCTTCTTTCCTTTTCCATTATTGTTCTTCCCGCCTTTCTTGTTTTGTTGTTGTTGTTGTGGTTTCTTTTGATCCCCTTTCTTCTCGGGTGCCTTATTAGCATTGGCGCTCTTCTCCTCTTCATGCGTAAGCGCCATATCAACTAGCCTCTCAAAGGTGGCCCCTATAGGGATGTGGGTCATAGTTTACCCATGTAGTGGCTCGTTCAAACCCTTAACAAATCTCAGGGCCTTCTTTTCGGGTGTATTTACCAAGTCCAAGCCAAATCTCACCAATTGATTGAACTTGTTGACGTATTCTTTTACTGATAGATTCCCTTTCTTTAATGCCAAAAACCTTTTCATGTATAGATTCTCTTCAGCCCATGAGAGAAACTTTGCCTCAAACCTACGCCTGAAATCTGGCCATGTATCAACCGGACGCTCTTCATTAGTGACTTTCTACCAAAACGAAGCTTCGTCCTTCATCAACCAAGAAGCCAGTTGGACCTTCTTACAATCGTCCAAATTGAAAGTGCCAAACAAATCCTCCACTTCTTTCAACCAATTTCTGGCTTCAATGAACATTTCAGTCCCACTAAAAGATTTTCCACCCATCGGACAAAAGTCTTTACATATCTTGGAGAAAGTATCTCCACGCGGAGGAATGGCTGAAGCTGGGGGAGGAGGAACGTCGGTCGGACCTGCGATAGCGGCCCTAGCCTCGAGATATTGACGAAACCAACCGGGTACATGTACTCCCTCTGGTATCTCAGAAGCTCCAGACATGCTGAAAAAGAAAAAGAAAGAGTTTCAAAACAAGGGAAGCGAAAGAGAGATGTATGACTTGCAGGGATTATGCTCTTTAAAGTAAACTTTCCTTAAAAATAGCTTCTTTAAAACAAGTTTTTGAAAATACTTTCTAGGAAAATAATACTTTTCAAAACACTTTTCAAAACACTTTTCAAAACTTTTTATCCGTTCTTCTAAGCATAGCTCTGATACCACGTGTAACACCCCACGTCCATTAACGCCACTCACATAGGGAATGCATCAATGTCCATGAAGCGTTATTGTTTGTATAGAACAGATAAATTACAAGAATAAATAAATAAAACAACACAGCGGAAGATAAAACTTATTTTATTTCATCATAACTTAAAACGAGTTTACATAAGTAGTTTCCAAAACCATTACAACAGGATCAGTAGTCTTTTCCAAAAACTTCAGAGTACATAAAGAAGCAAACACTTAAATAACATAAATGCATAAATCCCCACTGAGCATAAGCAAAGCCATAAAGATGAGAGAGTCCCAAGCGATACATCTACTCTCTTCAAGCAACTGAAAGAAATTGGCACTTCCCAAGTGCGCCAGTGCAAATATATATATATATATATTCGATTCTTCCCCTAACTTCGTTCGTCCATATCTCCTTCATCCGGTATCCGTTTTACGCAAACTCGGACTCTATCTCAACCAGAATTCCAAGACGAACACAATGGCACAACCCGTATCCTTAATTCTCACATATGAGATTAATTATTCTTTAATTTAGTTAATTCGATTATTCAAAAATTCGGAGTGTTACACCACTTTTGTTGGATCCGGGATGTTAAATTATTCCTAGATTCCAATTTTCATAATTTTAGGAATCAATATGTGAGCGTGGCGAAGTTAAACGTGTTTTGACACTTTTAGTCAAATTTAATCGACTGGAAAATGACCGCTTTTCAAACGATCTCCAAATTTGATGAAATTAGTTTTGTTAGGACCGTATCATCAAAACATAGCCAGATTTATTTTTCTGGGATTTTTGGAGTCCGTATGTGGCCCCGGTAAAATAAAATGTGCGTTTGAATTCAAAATATAATGATTTATATTTTAAATTTAGTGGAAACTGATCGTAACAACCGAATTAGGTTGCGAAACATATCCCATTGTGTTCGGAATGGAGGTAATTTGCTAGGGACGATAGCCGTTGGGTTCGATTTGCGGTTTGGAAGAAAAGTTAACTTTTTTGGAGGAAATAATATTAATAAATAAATTATATATTACCTCACCTCTCTCTCTCCCCCTCATTTCCTCTCGTCGTTCATTCAATAAGAAAAGAAAAAAATGCGAAGTACCCATCGCCTCCCTCTGCCTCCGTGCCTCACCAGCGACGCCTCCCCTCCTTCTCCTCCTCTCCTCCTCCTCTTCCTCCTCCTTTCTCTCTTCCAATTTCAAGAACCCTACCCCCCCCCCCAAATCAGCCCAACCCGCCTCCACGCGCCCTTCCACTACCACCATCACCTTGATGCGCACCCCCACGTCGAATCAGGACGCCGTCGCCTGCAACACCACCCACCTCCGGCCATGGGCCCCGTTTCACTAAAATCCCCTTTTTTCTCCAAATTCCCGTTTTTGCATAAAACCCCCTGTCACTATTTCGCCATAACTCTCAAACGGTGCGCTTCTGGCCAAAACTCCAGAGTACCAAATTCGAAGAGCACGATTTTCTATTTGATTTGGTATATGATTGTCCTATTTTGGATTGCGGAGCTGTCGGGAAAACGCATCCAAAGTCTGCTGTCCAAATATTGTCTTTTTGCGATTTCCGACGAAATGGCACATTTTCGGAAGGAAGACCACTAAGCAAAAGTTATCCGGAATGGCGCGTTTAAGCTAGAAAAAAGATGATGCGACGATTGGAGCTCGTTTGCAAATTCTGGAACCAGAACAACAAATCCGGACGGTAGAAAATATGCGAGTTTTCTCCGCTTTAAAGCTTCTATAGTTTTTGACGTATGAAGTATGTAAAGTTATGATTTTTATTTATGTAAAGTTATGATTTTTAATTACATAAAGTTATGATTTTTAATTACATAAAGTTATGATTTTTAGTTATGTAAAAATATCATTTTTGGTTAGTTAGAAATAGGATTTTTTTCGTAGGAAGAAAATATTTTTGGCAAGATTAAAAATATGATTTTTAACTAGTGTATGGCATGGGAATGTTTTTAGAAAGATAAAAATATGATTTTTAGATTATATATGTTATTTTTAAAATGCTCATACAAAGCAATAATTATTAGTTGGCTAAAAAATCTGATTTTTATATATGTAGTAGCGATTTTTAGAATGTAAACATCGTGTTAAAAATATGATTTTTACCTATGTACTAACGTTATAAAAATATGATTTTTATGTACATGTGGCGACATTAAAAATATGATTTTTGTATATGTAGAGTATTAAAAATATAATTTTTAGGGAAGTAAACATATAATTTTTAGAATTTAAATAAAAATGTGATTTTTACTTTGAACAGCGTGAAGAAGACTGCGTTGGAATTTCAGGCAAGTCAGGACTATTCTGAAACTCAGAAATGAAACGGCGGGGTGGAACCCAAAGGTGAGAACTTCTCACTTTAAATTTAATTTCTAGTTAAAATGTATACTAGGATGCAGACAGTGCTTAGCAGCACCTGATAGTCGTCGTCCACAGACCATGGGTGACTTGTTTGTTTGTTTGATTGTGTTGTGAAAATTGATTGTGTGACGAGGAAGGTGAATAAATATTTTATAGTTAAAAATATAATTTTTAACATGTATATGAATAAAATAAATATTCATAAACAAATTGGATGATTTGTTTATGTAAATATATTTGACTGATATTGATTGAGACGATAAATTTTACACATTGCCCAACTGCACAAATAAATCTGTGTTTGTTGTGTGAAAACCCTACACGAGTATTGGGATGATATTGGACATACATTAATCCTAATATTTAGTTCTATGTCGATCGATTGATTGACAAACTTTTGTAAGCGTTGAATATTTATATTTGATGCTTATGCAGTGTAGAATGCACTTTGGATGATGGTTGACTTTGTTTGACTATTGTTGTGTACATGTGTGTATGAAATCCATATAAATCAAATTATATGTTAATTGACTGTGTTTGATTCCAGTTCAGAAAGAATAAATATTTTTAAAATAACGAATATTTTAAATAATGAATATTTTAAAATAATATTCATTAAAAGATCAAAATGTGATTATGATGTCCGATTTGGGATGGACATGAATATATATAAATATATAAAGCCATGTTGATTAGTTTAATGCCATTTTGACGTGAACGATATTTATATCGATTTTATTCATTTTTATAATGAATATTGAAAAGGAATTGATTTCAAAATCTGATGTTTTGAAAATATTATCATTCATATATTGATGATATGGAATATTCAATTTTGATTTGAAATTGAATATGAAGTTGAAATCATTTTGAAAATGAATTTAAAACGATTAATAAAATACGTTTTAAATGGAAATCGACAAAATATATATTATATATATAATATAATGGCCTGAATAGAATGCGTCGTGCTACGGTAGTTCGCAAGTTTCGACTATTGACTTCGAATGGACATTACGGGAGATCAGGCCGTCGGATTCTCCTAAAACCGGAATCATTGGGTTCATATCGAAATTCTAACGAATATTAGAGATTTGAAATCTAACA
Source organism: Allium sativum (assembly GCA_030737875.1). NCBI lineage: Eukaryota > Viridiplantae > Streptophyta > Magnoliopsida > Asparagales > Amaryllidaceae > Allium > Allium sativum. The sequence goes on along the minus strand of CM060915.1, from coordinate 582,115,453 downwards.
GTTGGATTTGGAATTATGTCCAAATCAAATTTGGAAAAGATCGTTGTAAGTGCAGTTCGATGGCCGTTTATGGAAATCGACAGTACGGGCCTTGGTAAAATTATTAAAAATATCAATAATTAGTGTAAAGTCATAAGAAATGATTAGGAGAGAATTGGGATGAAAAAATCCATATTTGAAAAGATAAAAATAGATTTTTATCGAATTAAACTAGTTTTGAACTAGAATTATAATCCAATTATTTTTAAAGTAATTAAATTGGATTTGAAATGTTTTTAAAAATAACCGGAATTTCCAATATATGAATTGGAATGGATTTGAATCGAAATTATCTTCGGAATATTTCGATATTGGATTTCTTGATTATACGGACATTGTGGAGGAATTTGGAAGATATATATATATATATATATATATATATATATATCGTTGTTCCAATACGATATTTGTTGATTTCAGAATTTGATATTGAATATAAGCCGATATATTTTCTATTCAGAGCCTTGTATTTAATATCAATTGGGATTTTGGGTTTGTCGTGAACGGTGTCTTCACTAACACTGTTCTTAAACCTAGTTGAGTTAAGAAAATTAGAAACTAACTGGAGATTAGTTAAGTTGAATGTTCTGGGTATTGATCTGATGTTGGTTTTGGCCTTCGGGGTTAATACTTAGGGAATTGTTCACTTGCTAATTTACGGTTAAAGGCTGATGGAATGGAATGTGATTTTGGGTTTGCCATGAAGGGTGTCTTCATTAACACTGTTCTTGAACCTAGTTGAGAGAAGATTAAATCTTTTTATTTAGACATAATGAAGTATACCAATTAATTAATATTTAATTGGAATTGAATTGAAATGGATCTTTGGGTTTATCGTGGACGGTGTTTTAAATAACACTTGTTCTTTAACCCGATTAACAATGGAATGAGATTTTGGGTTATTGTGAATGGTATCTTTAATAATACTGTTCTTAGGCCCAACGAAATTAAGAAAATCAGAAACTAACTGGAGATTAGTTAAGTTGAATGGTTTCCTGGGTATTGGTCTGATATTGGTTTCAGCCTTCGGGTTTAATACTTAGGGAATTGTTCACTCGCTAATTTACAGCCAAAGGCTGATGGAATGGAATGTAGTTTTGGGTTTATAGTGAACCGTGTTTTAAATGACATTGGTTCTTTAACCCAGTTAAAGACAGGATATGATTTCCCAAGTTAAACAATCATTAATATTGATTTTTGGGAAGGTTAAAACCTAGTGGAGTTTTAATGAATCTTTAATTAGACTGAAATGATCGAGAATGGAGTATCACCAGTTTTGCTCCAGGCGATAGTTAAATCTTTAATTAGATTTGGACGCAAAATGATAATTGAATTTACTGATAACACCGTGGTGTTAGATATGGAGTATTACCAGTTTTGCTTCATGGGATGAATAGGTTGGGATTGGGAAATTAAACAAATGATTACTTCGGTAAGGTGCGATAATCCCGACTAGTTTGGAAAACCGTAAATGGTTTGAATTGAAATCCAAAAGAAGATTAAAGAATAAATTTAAAGAATTTATCTTTGATAAAATTAATGGGAACCTTTCCCAAAGTATAAGAATATTTGAATAAAGGAATATTCTGGATTGGAATGAGGCATATGTTGTGTTTTTATAGCAATTGTTTATTATATACGCGAGTTATTCAGGAAGACCGGGTTTATCCCTGTAACGACCCGTATTCTACGCATCATAGGATCGTAGAATATTTATTTCTTTCATATACGAAGTCGTGTGGTCATGTAACTTTGGGAGACGACTATTGGGGTCATTTCCCATGTTCAAGATTTTTCCCGATTTTTAAATGACCATTTTACCCCTAGTTGGTACTGTTTTGGCCATAACTTTTGATTGGAAAGGAATTTTGATTTGAAACTACTTCCATTGGCTCCAGATGATGGTTTACAATTCCGTAGAGTGGTCACATTAGCCAAACGGACTCACCGTTTGGGAGATATGGCTGAAACAAGTTTCAGATGGTGAAAAACAGCTTAATTGGGCTTAACCGGGTGATTAGCAGCTAGGCCCAGAGGGGAATTTCGGGTTTAGAGGCATACGAGGGCTGATTAGGGTTAGGAAATCACTTTCATTCCAGTTTTGAGCCGCCACAAACCTTCGTGAGAGCCTAGTAATGGCTTCCATCCTCTAAAACCACTCCAGAACACATTTTTAGTGAAGATTAATCCTAAACTGCATCAAATCAGGGCCAAATAGCAACAGAGCAAGGTTGGAGCTGCTGCTATACATAGGAATTCGACCCAAACAGAGAATATCTCAGATTTGGTGTTTTATTTTGTGGCAAAGGTGAGTGATTAGCATCGTTTTGACAATAATTACAGTTAATTAAGGGTAATTAGTGAAGATTAGTGAATTTATACACTAATAAATTCTGGAAAAATGTTTAGAAATTCTTAAATAATATTTTATGCCTCTGTTAGAAATTTGGTTTGATTTGGTTAAGTTTTGTTAACTCTATGATTAGTTTTACTTAAACATGCTTAAGGAAAAAAAATGGGATTTTGGGGTATATTTAATCCATTTTGACATGTAAATTCATCGCTTTGGGTGTTTGTGGTTATTTGGTTATGTTGCTATGACTGTTTGAGATGATTTGTGATTGATTAGTATAGTTAGATTTGTCGAAAACGTCGTCGAATGGCGTAAACAAGTTGCTGGAAAAAGTCGCAGAAAGTTGTGCAGGGTTTCGGATCGGATATGGGCTCGGATCGGATAGGAGACCTGGGCAAGGAACCCGACCCGAACTGGAGTCTGGCACAAAAGAGGCTTGGCGAAAAGGAAGGCCATGTTGGTTAAGTTGGGGATCGAATCGACTTAGGGACGAAGGGCTCGGATCGGAACTTGACACTTGGGAGAACTGGCAAGAGGGAAGGCCACGCGGATCAGATGGCGAAGGAGGGATCGGATCGGAGTACGTGAAGAACGAAGGAGCGGATCGGAGCGGAAGCACGAACTGGAAGGGAGATGGCACCCGACCCGACCCAGAGGAGGATACCCGACCCGACCCGAAGGGGGACACCCGACCCGAACCGATGCAACGCTGTGGACCCGAACCGAACCGCTATAGGAGTAGACTACGAACCGACCCGAAGTAGAGGACCCGACCCGAACCGATGGCTAGAAGGAGAATCCGAACCGACCCAGTATTGACCAATAACCCGAGATGCAAAGGTAGTCCAATATGGGAAGTTAGAGCTCAGGATCCAGTTGGGAACCGATGAGTTCACTTCATGATTGGGCTTTGCTGCGGGACGTGTGCCAAGGGGCAGTCAATGTTTATGACTTTGGATCACTATGTATGGGAAGTACGTGAACGGATTCAGGGCTGCAATGGCCTAGGTACGACTAAAGGGCTATAAACCAATGAAGTGGGGTCATTTGTAAAGATTTGGTCATGACTCCATGTGGTAAGCTTGGTAGTAGCAGTAGTTGTACAAGTTGAACTCCGTCACTACTTCGATGGGTCTAGTGATTGACAGTGGTTGACATCGTATGTTTTACGCACTGAGTGAGAGATGTGAGGATGGTTGCTATGGTTGATTTGTTTGCTATCATTATGACATGCACACCCCACCCCCGTATTCTTCACACTATTTATTATGGCACCTTAGAGTATTGTACGGTATATGGTACTAAATCTTTGGTTGCAGGTCCAGGTTCAGGTATGGTTTAGTATACCTGTTATTGTTCTGTTTAGATGCTTATCGCTCATACCAGGCTTTATGTCTGACCCAGAGTTTTATGTCTCCTCTTATTACTCTGGGTGCTCACACGAGCAGACTAGAGACAGGGTAGCTGGTGACGCACGGGTAGACGATCCGGAGACGAGCAGGAGGCTTCCACGTAATATATATATATAGAGTATTCTCCCTGTGTTGTTGAAGATCACTGCTTGGGCATTGGTGGTGCATCTTCTACTTTAGCTTTCTTTTGTTTAGAGACAGTAAATTTGAAAAGTTGTAATAAGCTGTATTTGGATTTCCGCTGCTCTGATGTTGATGTTGGTTTTAGTTACCAGCTTATACACTATCTCACCTGTTTTATGTCAAGTATGTTATCATTATTATATTTTACTCCATGCGCTGTGAGACATTCTACAGGTTTCTTGTTAGTTAATTCTCTTCTTTCCTTTCTTCTGACGACCGTCCCGTGCTAGTTGGGCATGTATACAGCGCACTTTCGAAGGAAATGCAGGCTGGTGCGGGGCAGGCCGTCACACTTGGTATCAGAGCTCTAGGTTGCGTAGTTAACCTAGGGAAGTTATCAGGGAGAGATAGTATATGTATACGAGAGAGCGTATTTGTGATTACTTTGGTTTTCAAAAGTTATATATATATACTATTATTAGTATAAGGATGAAGTCGTGCTGCACTAGCACCACTATGGGGTCGTTAATCGTTTCCTTTTTCAGATTGACGATGAGCCGATATGTTAGAGGTACCGGTAGAGGGGCTAATAATGGGAATGCTGCTGACATGAGGACGATGTTTACTGACCTCATGAGAGAGATGCTTAGGGATGTGCAGAGGGCAGCTCCCAATGGTGGAAATGGTGGTGGTCCAATAGTGCAAGCGCCGAGAGTCGACTTCGCTAAGCTGAATAAGGATTATACTAGCCTTGGTGGGAAGCCGTTCCACGGAACGGAGTCGGCTACGGATGTTCAGGATTGGTTGGATAGTTGCGAACGTATCTTCGAGGATTTGGGTATCGAGGATGCAATGAAGAGAAAGCTAGTGTCCCGTCAGCTGCAAGGGCGGGCAATGAATTGGTGGAATGCTATAAAGGCAGCTACTCCCGAAGATCAGATTACTTGGGAGTAGTTTAAGGCTCGCTTTAGCGAGAATTTCATTCCAGCTGCTCAGAAGTCAGTGTTGTTTAAGAAATTCTTGGAGCTCAAGCAGAATGGCAGAGCTGTCTCGGAGTATATTGCTGAATTCGATACTCTGTCGAAATATGGGTTATCTCTTATTGATACTGCCGAGAAGAAGAATGAGAAATTCATAACTGGTTTGGATCAGTACTTGGGGAAAAGGCTTATTAACCACATCGATGAGACGTTTGAATCGATTATGGGGAAAGCATTAAGATCAGAAAGTCTCTACCCTAAGCCGAAGATTGAGGTTGCATCCGCAGATGAGCCAAAGCCACAAGCAAGTGGTGGAGGCAAGGGTGGTTCTCAGAAAAAGAGAAAGCAGAATCAGACTAAGGATGGCCAGAAGAAAAAGAATAAGCAAGATGTTGAGTGCTTCAGCTGTGGTAAGAAGGGCCATTATGCTAGTAATTGTCGGGCCAAGCCAGCGGACAGGAAGTGCTTCAACTGTGGCCAAATGGGACATCACAAGGACAAGTGTCCGCAACCCCCCAAAGAAAAGCAAATGGTGAAAGCCTACGCCCTTAATGCTATTCCTTCTTCGTCGAATGCCCCAACAGCGGCGGAGAAGGGAAAGAATGTCGTCATTCAAGGTATGCTTTCTGTTTATGATGTTCTTGTTAGAGTTTTGTTTGATACCGGAGCTTCCAGTTCTTTCATATCTAGTGACCTGGTAGATAGGTTGGGATTGGAGCCCGAGATTGTCGATAGACCTTTAGTAGTGACGAACCCGATTGGTGGTTCGACTAGCCTTAGCATGATTTTTCGTAATGTGGTCTTATAGAGTCATGGATGCATGTTTGTTTGTGATTGCTTTGTTTTGGGCTTTACTGGGTTTGGCATTATTTTGGGAGTAGATTGGCTCCGAAGGTACAGGGGGTTGGTAGACTGTGAGTGCTTTTTGGTGAAAGCTAGAGCGGATGATGGGCGGAGGATAGTGTTTGGTGGTCTACCCAGTAAGGGGGTATTGGCTAGTTTTCTAAACTCCCTCGACATTCCGCATAGTGAGTTGTCAGGTTTGCCCGTGGTTGGCCAGTATCCGGATGTTTTCGAAGAAGTGACCGGGCTTCCACCACACCGAGAGATTGAGTTCCGTATTGATTTGGTAAAAGATGCCAGACCTATAGTGATGCCACTTCGTCGTATGGCACCAAGGGAGCAGCGAGAGCTCGAGGTGCAAGTCCGGGATCTTTTGAAGAAGGGATTTATCAGAAGGAGTGTTTCTGAATGGGGAGCACCAGTTCTGTTTGCTACCAAGGCGGATGGTTCCCTTCATTTGTGTGTAGACTACCGCGAGTTGAATAAAGTGACGAGGAAGAATAAGTATCCTCTACTGCGGATAGATGATTTGTTTGATCAGTTGAGTGGCGCGAGAGTATTTTCTCAATTGGATCCCGCGACAGGTTTTCATCAGCTTAGAGTGGAAGCTGAGAGTATAGCTAAAACAACATTTCGGACACCGTCTGGATTTTATAAGTGGTTGGTCATGCCATTTGGGCTGACCAATGCCCCAGCATATTTTGTGGATCTTATGAATAGGGTATTCAGAGATCAGTTGAATAAGTTTGTCCTTGTGTTCGTTGATGATATTTTGGTCTACTCGAGGACAGAGGAAGAACACAAGGAACATTTAAGAATAGTGATGGAGGTGTTGAGAAAACACCAATTGAAAGCAAAGTTTTCTAAGTGTCACTTCTGGAAGAGGGAAGTGAGGTTCTTGGGCCAAGTTGTATCAGAGAATGGTATTGCCGTGGACCCGGCAAAGGTGGCTACAGTACAGGATTGGCCTACGCCCAAGAATGCAACGGATGTAAGAAGTTTATTGGGGTTAGCTGGATATTATCGTAAGTTTATCCAAGATTTCTCCAAGATAGCAGCACCATTGACCCAGTTAACCAAGAAGAATCAAGTTTTTGTCTGGGATGAAAGGTGCGAGAATGCATTCAAGAGTCTAAAGGACAAGTTAACATGCGCACCAGTGTTAGTCATTCCTAAGGGGAATGAAGAGATGACGGTATACACGGATGCCTGTGGTACCGGACTGGGTGCTGTATTGATGCAAGACGGTAGGGTTATAACTTATGCAAGCCGGCAATTGAAACCGCACGAGAGAAGATACCCTACCCATGATTTGGAATTGGCAGCGATCGTATTCGCGTTGAAGATGTGGAGACACTATCTCTTGGGAGAAAGATTTGAGCTGTTTACAGATCATAAGTCGTTGAAGTATCTCTTCTCCCAGAAGGATTTAAATCTCCAGCAACAAAGGTGGTTAGAATTCTTGGCTTCCTATGATTTTGACATCGCATATACACCAAGAAAGGGCAATGCGGTGGCTGATGCATTGAGAAGTAGACATGCCAGTTTAGGGGCTATGTTTCTTGAATGGAAGCAGCTGGAGTATATCGCGGGGTTTGATTTCAGACCAAAGTGCGAATTGAATCCAGAAATGTTAGCAAGTTTAACGGTCAGACCCACTTTGATTGAGCGGATTGGCTCTAGTCAGAGGGACGATCCTAACCTATTGGAAATCATCTCCAAATTAGAGATGGGTATCGATGAGGAGATGAACAACTATTGGATTGATCGAGATGGATGGCTTAGAAAGAATGGAAAGCTTGTTGTACCCAATGTCAATGGATTGAGAGATGAAGTGCTTAGAGAATGTCATCACTCAAAACTGACTATACACCCCGGTGGTAACAAGATGTATCGAGACATGAAGCAGACCTACTACTGGGAAGGGATGAAAAGAGACATTGGGAGGTTTATATCCAAATGCATGAATTGCCAGCTAGTTAAAGCTGAGCAAAAGAAGCCTAGTGGGTTGTTACAGCCATTAGAAATTCCCGAATGGAAATGGGAGCAAGTCTCGATGGATTTCATCGATGGTTTACCAAGGACTAGATTGGGACATGATAGCATTTGGGTGATTGTGGACCGATTGACTAAAAGTGCAAGATTCATACCAGTCAAATCGACCAGAACGGCAGCTAAGTTAGCAGAATTGTATATGAAGTGGGTAGTGAGATTTCATGGAGTACCTAAAAGCATTGTGAGTGACCGAGACCCGTTGTTCATAAGTGGGTTTTGGAAGAGCTTACAAGAGGCTCTAGGGTCAGAGTTACATCTCAGTACCGCATATCATCCTTAGACCGACGGTCAGACGGAGAGGGTGAATCGTATTTTGGAAGATCTCTTGAGAGCATGTATATTGGATTTTGGTGGATCATGGGATGACCATTTGAATCTAGTAGAGTTTGCATATAATAATAGCTACCAATCCAGTATCGGTATGGCTCCGTTTGAAGCTTTGTACGGAAGACCGTGCAACTCACCATCATGTTGGATAGAGACTGGCGAGAAGTTTATGTTTGGACCAAATGTGGTGAGGGAAACTTCAGATAAGATCAAGATCATTCAACAACGAATGAAGGCTGCCCAAGATAGGCAGAAGAGTTATGCTGATATGAGGAGAAGAGACTTAAAATTCTCCGTTGGTGACTTGGTGTTTGTCAAGATTTCTCCGTTGAAGAGCGTAATACGATTTGGCAGGAGAGGCAAGTTAGCACCAAGATTTGTTGGCCCATTCCCTGTTCTTGAACTGGTCGGGAATTTAGCATATAGAATTGACTTACCAGAGAAGATGGCGGGAGTTCACAATGTATTTCATGTTTCCCAACTAAGGAAGTTCGTTCACGACTCAGATATGACTATTTCACCTGATCAGTTAGAGGACTTCGAAGTAGAACCCGAGGCGGTTGGGAACCGCAAGCCGGCCCGTATTGTCAAGCACGACATGAAGCAACTTCGAAGGAAGGCAGTGAAGCTAGTCAAGGTTCAGTGGGGCGAGGACGAGAATGATTATACTTGGGAGACAGAGGAGAACATTAGGAAGACACACCCAGAACTCTTTGCCTGGTAATATTTTGACTTCGATTTAGTTTTCTGCATGCTAGGATAGGCTTGTTTGCTTGTTTTGCATGTTTGATTGTTGTATGTGGTTGTTAGGCATGCGGGATCCTTTGTATGTTTTGGGTTAAGGAATTTCGGGGACGAAATTTCTTAAGGGGGGAGAGTGTAACGACCCGTATTCTACGCATCATAGGATCGTAGAATATTTATTTCTTTCACATACGAAGTCGTGTGGTCATGTAACTTTGGGAGACGACTATTGGGTCATTTCCCATGTTCATGATTTTTCCCGATTTTTAAATGACCATTTTACCCCTAGTTGGTACTGTTTTGGCCACAACTTTTGACTGGAAAGGAATTTTGACTTGAAACCACTTCCATTGGCTCCGGATGATGGTTTACAATTCCGTAGAGAGGTCACATTAGCCAAACGGACTCACCATTTGGGAGATATGGCTGAAACAAGTTTCAGATGGTGAAAAACAGCTTAATTGGGCTTAACCGGGTGATTAGCAGCTAGACCCAGAGGGGAATTTCGGGTTTAGAGGCATACGAGGGCTGATTAGGGTTAGGAAATCACTTTCATTTCAGTTTTGAGCCGCCACAAACCTTCTTGAGACCCTAGTAATGGCTTCCATCCTCTAAAACCACTCCAAAACACATTTTTATTGAAGAAAAATCCTAAACTGCATCAAATCAGGGCCAAATAGCAACAAAGCAAGGTTGGAGCTGCTGCTATACATAGGAATTCGACCCAAATAGAGAATATCTCAGATTTGGTGTTTTATTTTGTGGCAAAGGTGAGTGATTAGCATCGTTTTTACACTAATTACAGTTAATTAAGGGTAATTAGTGAAGATTAGTGAATTTATACACTAATAAATTCTGGAAAAATGTTTAGAAATTCTTAAATAATATTTTATGCCTCTGTTAGAAATTTGGTTTGATTTGGTTAAGTTTTGTTAACTCTATGATTAGTTTTACTTAAACATGCTTAAGGGAAAAATGGGATTTTGGGGTATATTTAATCCATTTTGACATGTAAATTCATCGTTTTGGGTGTTTGTGGTTAGTTGGTTATGTTGCTATGACTGTTTGGGATGATTTGTGATTGATTAATATAGTTAGATTTGTCGAAAACGTCGTCGAATGGCGTAAACAAGTTGCTGGAAAAAGTTGCGGAAAGTTGTGCAGGGTTTCGGATCGGATCGGATATGGGCTCGGATCGGATAAGAGACCTGGGCAAGGAACCCGACCCGAACTGGAGTCTGGCACAAAAGAGGCTTGGCGAAAAGGATGGCCATGTTGGTTAAGCTGGGGATCAGATCGACTTAGGGACGAAGGGCTCAGATCGGAACTTGACACTTGGGAGAACTGACAAGAGGGAAGGCCACGCGGATCAGATGGCGAAGGAGGGATCGGATCGGAGTACGTAAAGAACGAGGGAGTGGATCGGAGCGGAAGCACGAACTGGAAGGGAGATGGCACCCGACCCGACCCAAAGGGGGACACCCGACCCGAACCGATGCGACGTTGTGGACCCGAACCGAACCGCTACAGGAGAAGACTACGAACCGACCCGAAGTAGAGGACCCGACCCGAACCGATGGCTAGAAGGAGAACCCGACCCGACCCAGTATTGACCAATAACCCGAGATGTAAAGGTAGTCCAATATGGGAAGTTAGAGCTCAGGATCCAGTTGGGAACCGATGAGTTCACTTCATGATTGGGCTTTGCTGCGGGACGTGTGCCAAGGGGCAGTCAATGTTTATGACTTTGGATCACTATGTATGGGAAGTACGTGAACGGATTCAGGGCTGCAATGGCCTAGGTACGACTAAAGGGCTGTAAACCAATGAAGTGGGGTCATTTGTAAAGATTTGGTCATGACTCCATGTGGTAAGCTTGGTAGTAGCAGTAGTTGTACAAGTTGAACTCCGTCACTACTTCGATGGGTCTAGTGATTGACAGTGGTGGACATCGTATGCTTTACGCACTGAGTTAGAGATGTGAGGATGGTTGCTATGGTTGATTTGTTTGCTATCATTATGACATGCACACCCCACCCCCGTATTCTTCACACTATTTATTATGGCACTTTAGAGTATTGTACGGTATGTGGTACTAACTCTTTGGTTGCAGGTCCAGGTTCAGGTATGGTTTAGTATACCTGTTATTGTTCTGTTTAGATGCTTATCTCTCATACCAGGCTTTATGTCTGACCCAGAGTTTTATGTCTCCTCTTATTACTCTGGTTGCTCACACGAGCAGACTAGAGACAGGTTAGCTGGTGACGCACGGGTAGACGATCCGGAGACGAGCAGGAGGCTTCCATGTAATATATATATAGAGAGTATTCTCCCTGTGTTATTGAAGATCACTGCTTGAGCATTGGTGGTGCATCTTCTACTTTAGCTTTCTTTTGTTTAGAGACAGTAAATTTGAAAAGTTGTAATAAGCTGTATTTGGATTTCCGCTGCTCTGATGTTGATGTTGGTTTTAGTTATCAGCTTATACAATGTCTCACCTGTTTTATGTCAAGTATGTTATCATTATTATATTTTACTCCATGCGCTGTGAGACATTCTACAGGTTTCTTGTTAGTTAATTCTCTTCTTTCCTTTCTTCTGACGACCGTCCCGTGCTAGTTGGGCATGTGTACAGTGCACTTTCGAAGGAAATGCAGGCTGGTGCGGGGCGTGCCGTCACACTCCCATTCTGAATAATTGATTTGATGATGTGTCGAGGATGAAGACGGTGGTTGAAGACCGGAGGTCTTCACATCTTTGGATGATTACTGATGTCTTGATTGGGCTGTACACCCAAGACAAGGTAATTAGTAGTGATCGCCCAAATGTACTTGGAGATCGACCGGATATGCGAGGCCCTCTCTCCTGTATTGGATATATGGGACGAGGAATAAGGTGCCTCCGGTTTCGTTCAGATCCAGAACAAACTTGTAAATGGATGTGTCTCTGACATCGGATTTCATTCTGTGTGATTGATAGACATCGGTTGCATAGTGTGAATTTCCTGTGTGGCATGCTGAGATGCAAATGATCAAGGCATCTGTTGAAAAACAGAGTCTTGTGGTTGATGATCAAAGCACGACTTTAATATAGCATAGCTTTGTGTAGCGTTAATTCGCGAGCCTCACACCCCGGTGTGAACCAGAAACGGGAGAGGAACTCAGGGAGGACATGCGTTTCCTTCTAGCTAGGAGTGGTGTCAGCGTTTTGCAAGCCCTGACATTTTACTTACGTGTATGATGGATTGCGAGGCGCCTCGGTTATATCGGTCGTTCCGGGGCCGATGGATGGTCTTTATACAGACCAGATTTATGCCCTATAGGACGGGGAAACGCAGTGTTTAGGCATTTTAATCCACTCCGTATGGACCGGCCCTAACGATCCAAGGTGCAGTTGCGGCTGTTCCTAAGGCTCGGGCTAGACAGTCCTGAAGCAGTAAAGACGATCCCTTGCCTTAGTTCACAGATGGAAATCCAATTTCCAATACGTGACTTTGAAGTTTTGATTGTAGAGCCTAGTATTGGCGACATGATATATGGTGCCCATGCCATCTAGGATTGATATATTTATATTTGAAGTTGTTTTATACACTAAGCAGTTATAATAGTATCAAATGATTTGTTACAAACATACCAAGCATGTTTCGCTATTATAAGGTAAAACCCTATCTCCTGGCTTGCGTTGCATTGTGTGATAGGACCTGGGTCTTATAATAGCTTCATTCTTCCAAAAAGCATTGCATTGTTTTGTTATATGCATTGATATTCTTGGGAGGAAACCCGTTATGTGTTATACGGCGTAGTCCTTTGATATATTTGATTTAAACTAAAGTTTTAAATAACTGTTTCTCACACCAGTCACATGACTGATCTGGAGTTTATTATTTTAACCTGAACTCTGGGTGCCCTTATTTTCCGCACGGGAAGCTAGTAGTTTTGGTTTTGCAGATTTATATTCACAGGATCCTGATTTACAGCCGAAGCAATACTCAGAAAGCTCTGTATCCGTGTATTATTTTCAGTTGTGTTTTGTATTGTTTTCCGCTGCTATGTATTTAAATGTAATTTAAATCTCTGATATTGATCAAATGTATATGATTTATTCATACTTTGTTATATTCTTGTATTCTGATGTAATCATTGTAATAAGCAATGAAATGTTCTTCTATTTGTGTTCTGATTCGTCTTGTCCTCAAGGCAATCCATGCTTCCTCTTCTTTTTGGAGACCGGGGAAGTTTCGGGTCCTTATAGTGGTATCAGAGCTTTGGTTTATAAAGCTCGGAGAACAAGACACGTTAGAACCAAATGAAAGAATTCATCAGAGATTGAATTAGTAATATCCAATAAGAATGGCTTGTTAGAGATAGGCTCAGTAGTATCCTAGAACGAGCGTGAAGAGTGTTAATTTTTTAAAATAAAAAGGAAAAAAATTGTTTTGAAGATTTAAATTATATTATTCGTATTTGAATATTATTTTTATGTTGATTTGGACTATCAGGTATATAAAGATTTTAATATATGTCTGATCCACGTGTATTTGAAGCCTCCAATATACTGGATAGATATAGAGTCACACTCTAGTCGCCCGGGGATGACATTGGTAATTGTGATCACATTACCAGTATTTATGGTTGAGTTTCGAAAGTGGGATATCTATATGTTTCCAATTGACTGGTGTGAGAACCAAAACTAGATAGGGTTTATTGTTGTGAATTAGCATTAAAACATGATTTTCTGTATATATACCAAAATCATGAATTTGAAACGTTAATTCACTAATTGATTGATGGTTGTATTGTATGGTTGTTTGTTAACCAATAAAACCATTATGTGAATTAACGGTAAGTATAACCAAATTGTGTCGAATATTGAAAATTGGTTGAAATTGCATGCATGTACATGTATATACATTGAACAGGTCATGGCAAGGAGGCTAGAGAAGAGGAATAAAATTGTATGCTCGACAAATAGGTACATGTTTTTGGTTTGGATGATTTTATGAGCCGATTGGCTAGCCGCTTGGCTTTTTCTTTTTCTTTTTTTGATTGGAGAGGCCAGTGTGGCGTTTTGGGGATTTTCCCGGTGCTCCCGTACAAAGGAAGTTATGGCGAAATTTTTCGAAAATTTAGGGTGTTAGCCAATTTTTTGAAGAATTGGAAAATTCTTAGAAACCGAAAAGTTGAAGAATGAACGCCAAAATGAAAGTTGAGTTGATTAGTAAAACAACTTTCAGCTCCGTTCCTTTTCGGGGACGAAAAGATTTTAAGTGGGGGAGATTGTAACAACCCGGAAAATCCGAACCAATTTAAATTTTTTATTTTGGCAATTTTAATGAATTTTGAATATTTTAAATGATTTATTTTAAATAATAACAACGAGAAATTTATTTTGAATAGAATTAGAACGTATATATTTATTTGAATCGACGTTAAAATATAAATATTTATTTTAATTATAAAAGGAATTGGAAATGGCGCGGTAGTTTGGAAATTCGATTTCAAATTTCAAATGAATGTATAGGATTCAAAATAAACAAGATTTTAGCGAAACTTAAAATATTAGAATCTACTTGGAAATATCTTTCCAACGAATCCGAAAATTTGAAATTTCATGCGGGAATAAAAAGTTATGCCTAGTTGAAAATTCAGAATAGTCGCTATGGAAATATAGCCCTTAAAAATAGCGATTTTGTAAACAACCCCCGTTTTCGACGAAACCACTTTTGTTGGATCCGGGATGTCAAATTATTGCTAGATTCCATATAGGGACCTGTAACTTCCCCATGATGGAAAGAGCGGATTACTTTGAGAACAAGTCACATCACGACACAAACAGAAGAACATTTCATTGCTTATTACAACAATTCATCAGAATACAAGGATATACAGAGTCTGAATCAATATTACACAACAAAAAAATATCAGAGATTACAATACATTACATAGCAGCGGAAAAATAATGCAAAACATAACTGAAAGTAATACACGGATACAGGGCTTTTCAAGTATCGTTCCAGCTGTAAACCAAGATCCTGTGAATATAAATCTGCAAAACCAAAACTTCTATCTGCCCATGTGGAAAATAGGGGCACCCAGAGTTTAGGTTAAAACAATAAACTCTAGGTCAGTCATGTGACTAGTGTGAGAACTAAAATAGTTATTTAAAACTTTACTTTAAATCAGATATATCAAGGGACCACGCCATATAACATGGAACGGGTTTCCTCCCAAGAATACCGGTGCATATAACAAAACAGTGCATTGCTTTTTGAAAAAATGAAGTTATTATAAGACCCAGGTCCCATCACACAATGCAATGCAAGCTGGAGGATAGGGTTTTCCCTTATAATAGACAAACATGCTTGGTACGTTTAAAACAAATCATTTGATACTATTATAAGTGCATAGTGTATAAAACAACTTCAAATATAAATGTATCAATCCTAGGCGGCATGGGCACCATATATCATGTCGCCAATACTAGGCTCTACAATCAAAACCGCAAATGTCACGTATTGGATGTTAGATTTCCATCTGTGAAACGAGGCCAGGGATCGTCCTCACCGCTTTGAGACAATCTAGCCCATGTCTCAGGTCAGGGCTTGAGTGGCCTTTGGATCGTCAGGGCCGGTCCATCGATGTGGATTAAAATGCCTAAACACTTCGTTTCCCCGCCCTTTGGGGGCGTAAATGAGTCCTATGACTCCATCGGCTCCACATAGTCACCGATATATCCGAGGCGCCTCGCAATCCAACAACCACACAGGTGAAAATAATATAAATGTCAGGGCTGGTAGGTCACTGACACCACCCTAACTAGAAGGAAACACATGCTCTCCTTGATGTCCACTCCCGTTTCTGGTTCACAACCGGGGTGTGAGGCTCGTGAATTAAAGCTACATAAATATATGCCACACAGGCAGCGTCCACCACAAGACTTTGCTTTTCAACAGAAGCCTTGATCATTTGCATCTCAGCATGCCACATAGGCAATTTACGCTATGCAACCGATATCAATCACGTAGAATGAAATCCGATGTCAGACACACATCCATTTACATGTCCGTTATGGGTCTGAACGAAACCGGAGGAACCTTATTCCTCGCATATCCATCGATCTCCAAGTACGTCTGGACGATCACCAAACGATTCCCTCCTCTTGGGTGTACATCCCAATCAAGATCATCAGTAATTATCCAAAAGATGTGAAGACCTCCGGTCTTCAACCACCGTCTTCATCAACGACACATCGACGAATCAGTTATTCAGAATGGGATAAACCAGGTCTTTATGAATAACTCGCGTATATAGTAAACAATTGTTAAAAAAACACAACATATGCCTCATTCCAATTCAGAATATTGTTTTATTCAAATATTCACATCTACAGGGAAAGGTTCCCATTAATTTTATCAAAGATAAATCCTTTTAAATTTATTCTTTAATCATCTATTTGATTTTAATTTAAACCAAATTATGTTTTATCCAAACTAGTCGGGATTAGCGAACCTTACCAAAGTAATCATTAGTTAAATTTCCCAACCCCAACCTATTCATCCCATGAAGTAAAACTGATAATACTTCATATCTAACACCACGGTGTTATCGGTAAATTCAATTACCATTATACGTTCAAATCTAATTGAAGATTTAACTATCGCCTAGAGAAAAACTAGTGATACTCCATTCTCGATCATTTCAATCTAATCAAAGATTCACTAAAACTCCACTTGGTTTAAATCTTCCCGAAAATCACATTCAATGATTATTTAACTTGGGAAATCATATCCTGTCTTTAATTGGGCTAAAGAACCAATGTCATTTAAAACACGGTTCACGATAAACCAAAAATCACATTCTATTCCATTAGCCTTTAACCGTAAATTAACAAGTGAACAATTCCCTAAGTAATAACCCCGAAGGCCGAAACCAACATCAGATCAATACCCAGGAAACCATTCAACTTAACTAATCTCAAGTTAGTTTCTGATTTTCTTAACTCTGTTGGGTCTAAGAACAGTATTATTAAAGATACCGTTCACGACAACCCAAAATCACATTCCATTTACAATGGAATCTTCATGGAAAACAAATCGATATATATAATCGATATAAACTTCCATATCCGACTAATAATATAAATGGAATAACGGCAAAGCCTTTTAAATTCCAGATATATTAGTTGTCTTCCTCCATAGAAATTCACTTCGATTATTACCAAATCGAATTCCATTCCATTCCAATTTATTTTATTAAATTGGAAAACTTTACTTTGGAAAATCTCCTTTAAATCTTAACAAAAGATTTATAAATTCCAAATCACATTTCACTATAAATCGGGTTAAAGAACGAATGTCGTTAAAACACAGTTCACGATAAACCCAATTCACATTCCATTAGTTATCGGGTTAAAGAAAAAGTGTTATTTAAAACACTGTTCACGATAAACCCAAAAATCAATTCAAATTCAATTCCAATTTGAATACCATTTAATTGGTATACTTCATTAAATCTAAATAAAAAGATTTAATCTTTTTTTCTCAACTGGGTATAAGAACAGTGTTAATGAGAACACCATTCACGACAAACCCAAATCCCATTTGATATTAAATACAAGGCTCTGAATAGAAAATATACCGGCTTATATTCAATATCAAATTCTATGACCAACAAATATCGTATTGGAAATAACGATATAAATATATCTTTCAAATTTCCATAACAATATCTGTATAATCACGAAATCCAACATCGAAATATTCCAAAGACAATTTCGATTCAAATCCATTCCAATTCAATTATTGTAAAATCTGGTTACTTTTAAAACCCTTTCAAATCTAATTTATTTATTTCAAAAATAAATGGATTATAATTTTAGTTCAAAACTAGTTCATTTTGATAAAAATCTATTTTTATCTTTTTAAATATGTAATTTTTCATCCTAATTCTTTCCAAACCATTTCTTATGATTTTACACAAATTATTGCTATTTTTAATAATTTTATCAAGGCCCGTACAGTCGATTTCCATCAATGACCATCGAACTGCATTTTCAACGACCTTTTCCAAATTTGATTTGGACATAATTCCAAATCCAACCATTATATTTCAAATCTCTAATATTCTTAGAAAACTCTTTTCGATACGAACCTAACGGTTCCAGTTTTAGGAGAATCCGACGGTCGGATCTCCCGTAATGTCCATTCGAAGTCAATGGTCGAAATTCGCGAACTGCCGCAGCATGGCGCGTTCTATTCAGACCATTATATATATATATATATATAATATATTATATATATATTTCGTTGATTTCCTTTCAAAACGTATTTTATAAATCGTTTTAAATTCGTTTTCAAAACGATTTCAACTTCGTATTCAATTTCTAACCAAAATTTAATATTCCATACCATGAATATATAAATGATAGTATTTTCAAAATATTATATTTTGAAATCAATTCCTTTACGACATTCATTTTAAAAATGAATAAAATCGATATAGATATCGTTCACGTGAAAATGGCGCATGTCTAATCAACACGGCTTTATATATTTCAATAACTTCATTATTCTTTTCAACAAATGAGTATTTTCTTCAATACATGAATTTTCTTTTATTCAACACATGAATATATATTTTATTCAACACATGAATTTTCTTTTATTCAACACATGATTATTCCTTTTTTTTCAAATTGGAATGAGGCCCAATCAGTTACCATATAATGTTAATTATATGGGTTACCTACAACACATGTATATAATAGCAACGATAAATAATCAACCATCATCCAGAGTGCATTCTACATTGCATAAGCATCAAACATAAATATTTAAAGCTTATAACACCCTGTCAATCAATCGATCGACATACAACTAATTATTTGGGATTAGTGTACGCCAAATATCATCCCAACACCCGTGTGGGGTTTCAAATCAAGAAACACAGATTTTTATTTGTGCAGTTGGGTGATGTGTAAAATTTATCGTCCCAATCAATATCAGTCAAATGGGTGTACATAAACAAACCATCCGATTAGTTTATAAATATTTATTTTGTATACATGGTAAAAATTATATTTTTAACTATAAAAGATTTTATTCCATTCCCCATCACACAATCAATATTCACACCACAAACAACAAACAAACAAGTTGTCCATGGTCTGTGGACAACGGGTGTAGGGTGCTGCTAAGCACCGTCTGCATCCTATTATATATTTCAACTAGAAAACAAATTAAAAGTGAGAAGTTCTCACCTTTGGGTTCCACTCCGCCAGTTTTATCTAAATTTCTGGTTTGGTTCAGGTTTGAATTTGCCTGAAATTCCAACTTGCTCTGTTTTGGACGTGGTCAGTTTTGTTGCGAATCTCTCGTCCTTACAATCACAATGGATCCAGTTTCGCATGATTCCGACCTCGTATGAGATAGATATTCATTTTAATGCGTTTAATACTTAAATAAGTGATTAATTAAAAATAATTAACTTTAATAACGTTAATTAAACGTTACCCTCCCACTAATTCTTCTCCTATTTCTATCGTCCTCATTGAACCCATCGCTCACAAGAGAAATCCGTCGTTGCACTTCGTACGTCGCACCGGACCCCGATCCAACTCCGCCATTCGCTCCGTCGCGCCACCACTCACCTGCGCCTGAAGCGCCTCGACGTCCGGCGGCCCAATCCTCCGCGATTCAGCTCGAAAACCGTCCCCTTTCTGAGGAAAATTTGAACGCCACACTGAACGAAAATCCCCCAAACCGATACTGATTGAAAGGGCTTTCGATCCTCTCTTTAATTCGCGTTGAACTCATATTTTAATTTGCAATGAATTGAGAGATTTTAGGGGGTTTTGTTTGGAACAATTTCAGCCGTGAATGATTGCGGGTGACGGCGCACGAAAGGGTTAGGGTTAGGGTTTCCAAGAGTTTTTATAGAAACTTTATTATATTTTATTAATTTAAATCTGAAAATACCCCTTACCACATACGAACTCCAACTCAAACTCAACGACTGTCATCCCTAGCTAAATACTCCCATTTCGAACACAATGGGATTTGTATCGCGAGCCAGTTCGGCTGTTACGAATAGTTTTCATCAAATTCAAAATATAAATCAATGTATATTGAATTTGAACGCACATTTCAATTTACCAGGGCCACATAACGGCTCTAAAAATTCCCGACAAATTATTTCTAGCTTCGTATTGACGATACAGTCCTAACAGAACTAATTTCGTCAAATTCTGAGACCATTTGAAAAATGGTCATTTTCCAGTCGATCGAAATTGACTGAAACTGTTAAAACACGTTTTACCTCGCCACGCTTACATATTGATTCGAAAAATCATGAATTTTGGAATCTATCAATAACTTGAAATCACAGATCCAACAAAAGTGGTTTCGTCGAAAACGAAGGTCGTTTGCAAAATTTCCATTTTTAAGGGCCAAAATTCCATAGCGACTATTTTGAATTTTCAATTGAATATAAATTTTTATTCCCACATTGAAATTTCAATTTTTTGGATTCATTGGAAATATATTCTCAAATAGATTCTAATATTTTTGGTTTCGCTAAAATCCGGTTTATTTTGAATCCTGTACATTCATTTGAAATTTGAAATCAAATTTTCGAACTACCACGCCATTTTCAATTCCTTTTATAATTTAATATAAATATTTATAGTCTAACGACAATTCAAATAAATATATACGTTCTAATTCAATTCAAATAAATTTCTTGTCATTATTATTTAAAATAATTCATTTTAAATATTCAAAATTCATTAAAATTGCCAAAATAAAAATTTTAAATTGGTTCGGATTTTCCGGGTTATTACATTCCAATTTTCATAATTTTTGGAATCAATATGTGAGCGTGGCGAAGTTAAACGTGTTTTGGCAGTTACAGTCAAATTTAATCGACTGGAAAATGAACGTTTTTCAAACGGTCTCCAAATTCGATGAAATTAGTTTTGTTAGGACCGTATCGTCAAAACATAGCCAGATTTATTTTTCTAGGATTTTTGAGTCCGTATGTGGCCCCGGTAAAATAAAATGTGCGTTTGAATTTAAAATATAATAATTTATATTTTAAATTTAGTGGAAACTGATCGTAACAGCCGAATTAGGTTACAAAACATATTCCATTGTGTTCGGAATGGGGGTAATTTGCTGGGGACGACAGCCGTTGGGTTCGATTTGGGGTTTGGAAGAAAAGTCAACTTTTTAGAGGAAAAAATAATAATAAATAAATTATATATTACCTCACTCCTCTCTCTCCCTCATTTCCTCCCGGCGTTCATTCAATAAGAGAAGAAAAGAAAAAACGCGAAGTACCCATCGCGCATCGCCTCACTCCGCCTCCACGCCTCACCAGCGACGCCTCCCATCCTTCTCCTCCTCCTCCTCTTCTCCCCCTCCTCTCCTCCTCCTCTTCGTCCTCCATTCTCTCTTCCAATTTCAAGAACCCTAACCCCCAAATCAGCCAAACTCGCATCCACGCGCCCTTCCACCGCCACCACCACCTTGGTGCGCCATCCCCATGTCCAATCAGGTCCCCCGCCGCCTGCAGCACCACTTACCTCCGGTCGTGGGCCCCGTTTCACCAAAATCCCCTTTTTTCTCCAAAATCCCTTTTTGCATAAAACCCCCTGTCATTATTTCGCCAATAACTCTCAAACGGTGCGCTTTTGGCCAAAATTCCACGGTACCAAATTTGAAGTGCACTATTTTCTCTTTGATTGGGTATATGATAGTCCTATTTTGGATTGCAGAGCTGTCGGGAAAACACGTCCAAAGTCTGTTGTCCAAATACTTGCCTTTTTGCGATTTCTGGCGAAATAGCACATTTTCAGAAGGAAGATCACTAGGCGAAAGTTTTCCGGAATGGCGCGTTTAACCTAGGTAAATGATGGTGTGAAGATCGGAGATTGTTTGCAAATTCTAGAACAAGAACAACAAATCCAGACAATAGAAAATATGTGAGCTTTCTCTGCTTTAAAGCTTCTATGGTTTTTGACGTATGAACTATGTAAAGTTATGATTTTTATTTATGTAAAGTTATGATTGTTAATTACATAAAGTTATGATTTTTAATTACATAAAGTTAGGATTTTTAGTTATGTAAAATTTCATTTTTGGTTAGTTAAAAATAGGATTTTTATCGTAGGAAGGAAATATTTTTGGCACGATTAAAAATATGATTTTTAACTAGTCAATGACATGGGAATGTTTTTAGAAAGATAAAAAAATGATTTTTAGATTATATATGTTATTTATAAAATAGCCATACAAAGAAATAATTATTAGTTGGCTAAAAATCTGATATAAAAATGTGATTTTTATAATATAAACATTGTGTTAAAAATATGATTTTAACCTATGTAGTAGCATTATAAAAATATGATTTTATGTACATGTAGCAACATTAAAAATATGATTTATATATATGTAAAGTACTAAAAATATAATTTTTAGGGAAGTAAAATATAATTTTTAGAATTGAAATAAAAATGTGATTTTTTACTTTGAACAACGTGAAGAAGATTGCGTTGGAATTTCAGGCAAGCCAGGACTGTTTTGAAATTCAGAAATGAAACGGTGGAGTGGAACCCAAAGGTGAGAACTTCTCACTTTAATTTTAATTTCTAGTTAAAATATATACTAGGATGCCAACGGTGCTTACCAGCACCCGACACCCGTCGTCCATAGACCATGGGTGACTTGTTTGTTTGTTTGACTGTGTTGTGAAAATTGATTGTGTGATGAGGAATGGAAATAAATATTTTATAGTTAAAAATATAATTTTTAACATGTATATGAATAAAAATAAATATTCATAAACAAATCAGACGATTTGTCTATGTACACATATTTGACTGATATTGATTGGGACGATAAATTTTACACATCGCCCAACTGCACAAATAAATCTGTGTTTGTTGTGTGAAAACCCACACGGGTATTGGGATGATATTGGACATACATTAATCCCAATATTTAGTTGTATGTCGATCGATTGATTGACAAGTTGTTGTAAGCGTTGAATATTTATATTTGATGCTTACGCAGTGTAGAATGCACTTTGGATGATGGTTAACTGTGTTTGATTGTTGTTGTGTATATGTGTGTATGAACTCCATATAAATCAAATTATATGGTAATTGACCGTGTCCGATTCCAGTTCAGAAAGAATAAATATTTTTAAAATAACGAATATTTTAAAATAATGATATTTTAAAATAATATTCAGTATAAGATCAAAATGTGATTTTGATGTCCGATTTGGGATGGACACGAATATATATAAATATATAAAGCCGTATTGATTAGTTTAGCGCCATGTTGACGTGAACGATATTTGTATCGATTTTATTCATTTTTATAATGAATATAGAAAAGGAATTTGTGTCAAAATCTAAAGTTTTAAAAATATTATCATTTATATATTGATGATATGGAATATTCAATTTTGATGTGAAATTGAAAATGAAGTTGAAATCGTTTTGAAAACGAATTTAAAACAATTTATAAAATACGTTTTAAATGGAAATCGATGAAATATATATTATATATTATATACATAATATAATGGCCTGAATAGAACGCGCCGCGCTGCGGTAGTTCGCGAATTTCGACCAATGACTTCGAATGGACATTACGGGAGATCCGATTGTCGGGTTCTCCTAAACCCGAAACCATTGGGTTCGTATCGAAAAGAGCTTTCTAACGACTATTTGAGATTTGAAATCTAATGGTTGGATTTGGAATTATGTCCAAATCAAATTTGAAGAAGGTCGTTGTAAGTGTCGTTCGATGGTCGTTTACGGAAATCGACTGTACAGGCCTTGGTAAAATTATTTAAAATATCAATAATTAGTGTAAAATCATAAGAAATGATTTGGAAAGAATTAGGATGAAAAATTCCATATTTGAAAAGATAAAAATAGATTTTTTATCGAAATGAACTAGTTTTGAACTAGAATTATAATCCAATTATTTTTAAAATAATTAAATTGGATTTGAAATGGTTTTAAAAATAACCGGAATTTCCAATATATGAATTGGAATGGATTTGAATCGAAATTATCTTCGGAATATTTTGATATTGGGTTCTGTGATTATACGGGCATTGTGAAGGAATTTGGAAGATATATATGTATATCATTATTCCAATACGATATTTGTTGATTTCAGAATTTGATATCGAATATAAGCCGATATAATTTCTATTCAGAGCCTTGTATTTAATATTAAATGGGATTTTGGGTTTGTCGTGAATGGTGTCTTCACTAACACTGTTCTTAAACCCAGCTGAGTTAACAAAATCAGAAATTAACTGGAGATTATTTAAGTTAAATGGTTTCATGTGTATTGATCTGATGTTGGTTTCGGCCTTCGGGGTTAATACTTAGGGAATTGTTCACTTGCTAATGTACGGTAAATGCCTAATGGAATGGAATGTGATTTTGGGTTTGTCGTGAACGGTGTCTCCATTAACATTGTTCTTGAACCCAATTGAGAAAAGATTAAATCTTTTTATTTAGATTTAATGAAGTATACCAATTAATTAATATTTAATCGTAATTGAATTGAAATGGTTCTTTAGGTTTATCGTGAACCGTGGTTTAAATAACACTTATTCTTTAACCCGCTTACAATGGAATGAGATTTGGGTTGTCGTGAGTGGTATCTTTAATAATACTGTTCTTAGACCCAACGGAGTTAAAAAAAATTAGAAACTAACTGGAGATTAGTTAAGTTGAATGGTTTCATGGATATTGATCTGATGTTGGTTTCGGCCTTCGGGGTTAATACTTAGGGAATTGTTCACTTGCTAATTTACGGTTAAAGGCTGATGGAATGGAATGTAATTTTGGGTTCATAGTGAACCGTGTTTTAAATGACATTGGTTTTTTAACCCAGTTAAAGATAGAATATGATTTCCCAAGTTAAACAATCATTAATATTGTTTTTTTAGGAAGATTAAAACTAAATGGAGTTTTAACGAATCTTTAATTATATTGAAATGATCGAGAATGGTGTATCACCAGTTTTGCTCCGGGCGATAGTTAAATCTTTAATTAGATTTGGATGTGAAATGGTAATTGAATTTACTGATAATACCATGGTGTTAAATATGGAGTATTACCAGTTTTGCTTCATGGGATGAATAGGTTGGGATTGGGAAATTAAACAAATGATTACTTCAGTAAGGTGCGATAATCCCGACTAGTTTGGAAAACCATAAATGGTTTGAATTGAAATCCAAAAGAAGATTAAAGAATAAATTTAAAGAATTTATCTTTGATAAAATTAATGGGAACCTTTCCCAAAGTATAAGAATATTTGAATAAAGGAATATTCTGGATTGGAATGAGGAATATGTTGTGTTTTTATAGCACTTGTTTATTATATACGTGAGTTATTCTGGAAGACTTGGTTTATCCCATTCTGAATAACTGATTCGACGATGTGTCAAGGATGAATATGGTGGTTGAAGACCGGAGGTCTTCACATCGTTTGGATGATTACTGTTGTCCTGATTGGGCTATACACCCAAGACAAGGTAATAAGTGGTGATCGTCCAGACGTACTTGGAGATCGACCGGATATGCGAGGGTCTCTGTCCTATATTGGACATATAGGATGAGGAATAAGGTGCCTTCAGTTTCGTTCAGATCCAGAACAAACTTGTAAATGGATGTGTATCTGACATCGGATTTCATTCTATGTGATTGATAGACATCGGTTGCATAATGTGAATTGCCTGTATGGCATGCTGAGATGCAAATGATCAAGGCTTCTGTTGAAAAGCAGAGTCTTGTGGTTGATGATCAAAGCACGACTTTAATATAGCATAGCTTTGTGTAGCGTTAATTCGCGAGCCTCACACCCCGGTGCGAACCAGAAACAGGAGAGGACCTCAGGGAGGACATGCATTTCCTTCTAGCTAGGAGTGGTGTCAGCGTTTTGCAAGCCCTGACGTTTTACTTATGTTGATGATGGTTAGCGAGGTGCCTGGGTTATATCGGTCGTTCTAGGGCTGATGGATGGTCTTTATACAGACCATGTTTACTTCCCATATGGCGGGAAAACGCAGTGTTCATGCATTTTAATCCACTCCGTGCGGACTGGTCCTGACGATCCAAGGTGCAGTTGCGACTGTTCCTGAGGCTCGGGCTAGACAATCTCGAAGCGGTAAGGACGATCCCTTGCCTTGGTTCACAGATGGAAATCTAACTTCCAATACGTGACTTTGCAGTTTTGATTGTAGAGCCTAGTACTGGCGACATGATATATGGTACCTATGCCGTCTAGGTTTGATACATTTATATTTGAAGTTGTTTTATACACTGTGCACTAATAATAGTATCAAATGATTTGTTTTAAACGTACCCAGTATGTTTGGCTATTATAAGGTAAAGCCGTATCCCCTAGCTTGTGTTGCATTGTGTGATAGGACCTGGGTCTTATAATAGCTTCATTTTTTCCAAAAAGCATTGCGTTGTTTTGTTATATGCACTGGTATACGGCATGGTCCCTTGATATATTTGATTTAAAGTGAAGTTTTAAATAACTGTTTTAGTTCTCACACCAGTCACATGACTAAGTCAGAGTTTATTGTTTTAACCTAAACTCTGGGTGCCCCTATTTTCCGCACGGCAGCCAGTAGTTTTGGTTTTGCAGATTTATACTCACAGGATCCTAATTTACAGCCGAAGCGATATTTGGAGAGCTCTGTATCCGTGTACTACTTTCAGTTGTGTTTTTGTATTGCTTTCCGCTGCTATGTATTTAAATGTAATTTAAATCTCTGATACTGATCCAATGTATATGATTTATTCATACTCTATTATATTCTTGTATTCTGATGAAATCGTTGTAATAAGCAATGAAATGTTCTTCTGTTTGTGTTCTGATTCGTCTTGTCCTCAAATCAATCCGTGCTTCCTCTTCTCTTCGGAGACCGGGGAAGTTTCTGGTCCTTACATGTCCCGCAAGCCAATTCAACTATTTCGATTAGTTTTCATCCAAATTAAAATATAAATTAATATGATGTTCAAAATTGAGATGTGAACTTCTCAGATATTTCAAAAAAGGAGGAATGCCAAAGTTTTGTGTTAAAGTTGATCTCCAAAAGGCATATGACAAAGTTAGTAGAGAGTGCATATGTCAAATAATGAGCTTAATAAATTTTCCTGTGCATTTCATTAATCTGATTTATGAATGTATGACTACTGCTACCTTTTTTATTTTAATTCAAGGTGTACCAAGGGGTTTTATCAAGTTTACTAGACGTATTTGACAAGGAGACCACTGTCTCCATATCTTTTTGTCATTGCTCTGCAGTATTTTTCTTATCAAATGGACTCTGCTACCTATTCAAGAAGTTTCTAGTAGTATTGTTCAGCCTATTGTTTCACACCCTCTATATGCAGATGATCTCATAATTTTTAGGAAATCGTCTTTGCAATAAGCTACAACTCTTCAGCATATTTTTCTTAACTTAAAAGAGCATGCAGGTCTTATGGTAAATGCTGCTAAAACTAACGTGTTCTTCGGTTCTTCAGTGAGAAATTCTGATGAAGTGTTGAATATTCTTGGTTATGAAAGGGGGATTTTGCCTATCAAGTATTTAGGAGTGCCATTATCTTCTAATTACTTACATTATCCTGAATGTAATTCTCTAGTCCAGAGAGTTCAAAGCAAAATTCAAGGATGGGAGTCCAAATTATTATCATTTGTTGGAAAAGCTGAACTGATTAATGGCATAATTACTACTATTATTTTATATTGGTTATTCATTTACCAGATTCCTGAATTTACATTGGGAAAATTAAAATCAATGTGTGTTGATTTTTTCTGGGTAGATTCAACTCATAAGGTATCCTGGAGAAGGTGGGATTGGTTTAAAGAATTTTACTGATCTAAAAAGAGCTGCTTGTATCAAATTATTGTGGAAATTCTTAATAGAGAAATCTCTTTGGAGTAAGTGGATGTGAAACAGATACTATAAAGACATTTTTTTGGACTATTGCTATTGATAACAATGCATCATCTACTTGGAAATCTATGTTGAGACTTCGTTCTAGATCTAAACAACTGTTTAATAAAAGAATTGCAAATGGAGAAGAGACATACCTTTGGTATGAGCCATGGTTAAACTATCAATGTCTTGTTGATTTATTGGGCTTTGATAGGGTATACATTCTTGGTCATGCTAATCAGAAAGTGAGCTCTATCATTAGAAATGATGAATTGGATCCTAACATCCACCCTTCAACAACAGAACTGATTAGTGAAATCTGTTCTATTAAAGTCTTTCCTAATGAGAGTTGTGATTCTTATGAATGGAACAATGGTGGAAGCTTTTCTTTTCATAAAGCATGGGAATTTTCTAGATTTCATGATGAAAAAGACTCTGCATTTGAAGTAGTTTGGCATAAGAAAAATTGCAAGAAAATGGCATTTATCTCATATCTAGCTATCATGAATCGGCTTAACACCATGGATAGAATTGTTCGTTATGGCAATATAACGAATATTATGTGTGCATTATGTGAAAGTGCTTCTAAATCAAATAAACACCTGTTTTTTTAGTGTAATTACTCATCTTTTATCTGGCTTGCTTTAAGATTGAAGCTTTCTCTTCCTCCATTGATTCAGGATAATCTGAAAGATGAAGCAACGAGTACTCATTCTACATTCAAACCTTTTGATCAAGTTCATGACATTGCTTGTGGAGCTTTCACTTCTGCTATCTACTTCATCTGGAGAGAGAGAGAGAGAAATTTGAGAGTATTTCAGAACAAAAAATCTTCTGTTTCTATTACTTTAGCTCATATTGAAAGAGAAGTACCTTTTCTGCTTCGAAACAATGGTAGAAAATCTGAGAGAAGCTTGAGGAATTCCTTAATTTTGGATCGATGGCGTTGACTTATTGGATACTAGATAATAGAGACGATATGGTATTTTTGAGGTGGAGAATAAATAGGCCGTGTGGGCCGTGAGAAGTGGGCTTTATTTTCTTGTTTGTTTTGTTGTCCTATTTTCTATTTGTTTTGCTTTGGCTTTCTGATGCTTTTTGTATACCAAATTTATGTGTGCTCTTTTCCCTTTTAAGTCACCCACTTAGGTTAGGGGGATTATAGGGTTTTAGCGAGGCATATAAAGGAGGTTTTCATTGGTATAGCAATAAAGAGTACCAATTTTCAAAAAAAATGTTCAAAATTAGTTTCAACGTACATTTTAATTTACCGGGGCCACATACTGACTCCAAAATTTCCAGATAAATAAATCTAGTTATGTTTTCACGATACGGTCCTAACAAAACTAATTTTGCCGAATTTGGATACCGTTTAAATAATGGCCAATTTCCAGTCAATTAAATTCAAACTGAAATTACCAAACGGAAGCTATCATATCTCATTTAAGTTGGGCCAGTCTCTTTCTAGGGTTCCATACCTTAGGTCTTTATGTTCATAATGACGTCATGCTCGCTTTTGGTACTCCGGAAAAACAAATCTTGATCGAACCGGACTCTTTCATTTCCATGTAGAGATCATTTCCTTCACGAGTACGTTCACCTACTCCACCAAATACGGATATGCCTCCATGAGCTTTGCCGGTCCATTGGGAATTCTTCAAGCTATAGCAGATGGAACCAAATTAGTTTTTAAAGAGGATCTCCTCCCATCTAGAGGGGATATTCGTTTGTTCAGTGCGGGACCGTCAATAGTCTTAAGTCAGAATACTATTTTGACTCTGTGCCATTGATTCCACTATGATTATTAAATAATAATCGAATAATTCTTTCAAATCCTCCAGGACCCAAATAACTCAATTTTCGCCCATGAACAATTTGTGTCAATGGATTAGTTCGATCCAAAACTTGAGATAAAGGGTGTAGGCCAAAAAAGGATTCATAAGTGGTTGTTAATGAAGTTGAACCACGCGAGTTGGTTAGATGCGTGGGGCAGAGGGCTCGTAGTACCCCCCCCCCCCCCTTTCTTTTCTTGATCCCGCCTTTTCTTCACTTCGGTAGCTTCCTGCCTAAAATCCACGGCGCCTGCACGCCCGCCGAAAATAGACTGTGAAAACCCGTAACTTCCCCGTAAAGGAAAGCGGCGGATAGTTTGAGAACAAGCCACAACAGAACACATACAAAAGAACATTTCATTGTATATTACAACAATGCACCAGATTACAAGAATATACAGAGTATAAATGAATATTACACAGAAATATCAGAGATTTAAATTACATTTAAATACATAGCAGCGGAAAATAATACAATACACAACTAGAAGGAGATATACGGATACAAAGCTTTCCGGATATCGTTCCAGCTGTAAACCAGGATCCTGTGAATATAAATCTGCAAAACCAAAACTACTAGCTGCCCATGTCAAAATAAGGGCACCCAGAGTTTAGGTTAAAACAATAAACTCCAGGTCAGTCATGTGACTGGTGTGAGAACTAAAACAATTATTATTCTTTATTTTAAAAGTTAGGTAAATCAAGGGACCACGCCGTATAACACGGAACGGGTTTCCTCCCAAGAATCCCAGTGCATAAAACAAACAGCGCAATGCTAAATAAAGAAAAATGAAGCTGTTATAAGACCCAGGTCCCATCACACAATGCAACGCAGCCGAGGATAGGGTTTTCCCTTATAACAGCCAAAGAATGCTTGATACGGTTAAAACAAATCGTTTGATACTACTATAAGTGCATAGTGTATAAAAAAACTTCAAATCATAAGTATCAATCATAGGCGGCATGAATGCCCCATAACACTATGTCGCCATATATATAAGTTTACAATCAAAACCGCAAGACGTCGTATTGGAAGTTGGGTTATCATTTATGGTATGAACCGAGGCTAGGGGCAAGATCCTCAACCGATTCGAGACAATCTAGCCCATGTCTCAGGATCAGAGCTCGAGTGACCCTTGGAGCGACAGGGCCGGTCCACCGATGTGGATTAAAATTCCTGAACACTGCGTTTCCCCGCCCTTTGGGGCGTAAGCCTGGCCCGTCAGCCGACCAGAAGCATCGGCCGAAACCGATATCACGAGGCGCCTCGCTTTTCAGCAAGTAATAATAAGCAATATCCACATGAGTCAAACTCGTCAGCCAGTTCAAGCACTGACGCCACTCCTAACTAGAAAGAAACGCATGTCCTCCCTGAGGTCCATCTCCCGTTTTTAGTTCATACCGGGTGTGATACTCGCGAATCAACGTTACACAAAGCTACGCCACACAAGGTCGTGCTTTGATCATCAACCACAAGACTTTGATTTTCAACAAAAGCCTTGATCCATGCAACTCAGCATGCCACATTGTCAGTCCATACTGTACCACTGATTTCTGCCAATATATAACCTCTAGGCTCGTACGTCTCAGAGAAGGGTGTATAGCAAGACAATAAATCCTCTGCCACCAAACAGATATATATTTAGCAGAGATCACCAATACAGTATAAAGGAATACAACGTCAGACACACTATCCATTTACAAGTCCGTTCTGGGTCTGAACGAAACCGGAGGCACTTTCCTCGCATATCCATCCATCTCCAAGTACGTCTGGACGATCACCAACTGTTTCCATCTTCTTGGGTGTACAGCCCAATCAAGATCATCGGTAATCTCCCAAACAACATGAAGACTTCCGGTCTTCGACCACCGTCTTCATCTTCGACTTATCGTCGTATCAGTTATTCAGAATGGGATAAACCTGGTCTTCCCGAATAACTCGCGTATATTTTAAATAAGTGTTACACAAACACAACATACGCCTCATTCCAATTCATTAGTCACTAACCGTAAATTAATCAAGAGAATAATTCCCCAAATATTAACCCCGAAGGCCGAAACCAACATCAGATCAATATTCAGAAAACCATTCTGCTTGGCTAACCGACAGTTAGTTTCTAAATTTCACATTCATAGGGAAAGGTTCCCATTAATTTTATCCAAGATAAATTCCTTGAATTTATTCTTTATTCTATTTTTGAATCTCAATTCAAACTAGTCGGGATTAGCGAACCTTACCGAAGTAATTATTTATTTTAATTTCCCCATCCCAACCTATTCATCCCATGAAGTAAAACTGGTAATACTTCATATCTAACACCACAGTGTTATCGGTAAATTCAATTACCATTTCACGTTCAAATCTAATTAAAGATTTAACTATCGCCTGGAGCAAAACTGGTGATACTCCATTTTCGATCATTTCAATCTAATTAAAGATTCATTAAAACTCCACTTAGTTTTAATCTTCGACTGGGTTAAAGAATCAGTGTCATTTAAAACACGGTTCACGATAAACCCAAAATCACATTCATTAATTATCGGGTTAAAGAACGAGTGTTATTTAAAACACTGTTCACGATAAACCCAAAAATCAATCCATTAATTATCGGGTTAAAGAACAAGTGTTATTTAAAACACTGTTCACGATAAACCCAAAAAAGCAATCCATTAATTATCGGGTTAAAGAACAAGTGTTATTTAAAACACTGTTCACGATAAACCCAAAAATCAATACCAATTCAATTCCAATTAAATATCATTTAATTGGTACACTTCATTAAATCTAAATAAAAAGATTTAATCTTTTCTCAACTGGGTTCAAGAACAGTGTTAATGAAGACACCATTCACGACAAACCCAAATCACATTTGATATTCAATATAAGGCTCTGAATAGAAAATATATCGGCTTATATTCAATATCAAATTCTACGATTAACAAATGTCGTATTGGAAATAACGATATATATATATATCTTTCAAATTTCCATAACAACGTCTGTATAATCACGAATTCCAACATCGAAATATTCCGAAGACAATTTTGATTCAAATCCACTCCAATGCAATCATTGGAAATTCTGGTTATTTTTAAAACCCTTTTTAAATTCAATTTATTTATTTAAAAATAAATAGAATTGTATTTCTAGTTCAAAACTAGTTCATTTCGATAAAAATCTATTTTTATCTTTTCAAATATGGAGTTTTTCATCCCAATTCTTCACAAATCATTTCTTATGATTTTACACAAATTATTACTATTTTTAATAATTTTATCAAGGCCCGTACAGTCGATTTCCATCAATGGCCATCGAACTGCACTTACAGCGACCTTTTTCAAATTTGATTTGGACGTAACTCCAAATCCAACCATTAGATTTTGAATTTCTAATATTCGTTAGAAAGCTCTTTTCGATACGAACCCAATGTTCCGGTTTTAGGAGAATCCGACGGTCGGATCTCCCATAATGTCCGTTTGAAATAAATGGTCGAAATTCACGAACTGCCGCGGCGCGGCGCGTTCTATTCAGGCCATTATATTATATATATAATATATATAATATATATTTCATCGATTTCTATTTAAAATAGATTATATAAATAGTTTTAAAATTCATTTCAAAAGCAATTTCAACTTCCATTTCAATTCAAATCAAAATTGAATTCTTCTTTATAAATTCGTTTTAAAATTCATTTCTATTCAATTCAAATTTCAATTCAATTTGAATTCATTTCAATTCGCTTTCAATTCAATTTGAATTCGTTTTCAATTCAATTCATTTCGAAATCGTTTTATTTTCAATTCATTTCAAAATCGTTTTATATTCAATTCATTTCGAAATCGTTTTATATTCAATTCATTTCGAAATCGTTTTATATTCAATTCATTTCGAAATCGTTTTATATTCAATTCATTTCGAAATCGTTTTATATTCAATTCATTTCGAAATCGTTTTATATTCAATTCATTTCGAAATCGTTTTATATTCAATTCATTTCGAAATCGTTTTATATTCAATTCATTTCGAAATCGTTTTCAATTCAATTCATTTCGAAATCGTTTTCAATTCAATTCATTTCGAAATCGTTTTCAATTCAATTCATTTCGAAATCGTTTTCAATTCAATTCATTTCGAAATCGTTTTTAATTCAATTCATTTCGAAATCGTTTTTAATTCAATTCATTTCGAAATCGTTTTCAATTCAATTCATTTCGAAATCGTTTTATATTCAATTCATTTCGAAATCGTTTTATATTTAATTCATTTCGAAATCGTTTTATATTCAATTCATTTCGAAATCGTTTTATATTCAATTCATTTCGAAATCGTTTTCAATTCAATTCATTTCGAAATCGTTTTCAATTCAATTCATTTCGAAATCGTTTTTAATTCAATTCATTTCGAAATCGTTTTCAATTCAATTCATTTCGAAATCGTTTTTAATTCAATTCATTTCGAAATCGTTTTCAATTAAATTCATTTCGAAATCGTTTTTAATTCAATTCATTTTGAAATCGTTTTCAATTCAATTCATTTCGAAATCGTTTTTTATTCAATTCATTTCGAAATCGATATAAATATCTTTCACGTCAAAATGGCGTCAATCTAATCAACACGGCTTCATAAATTTCTATTTTCAAATATTCTATTTCAAATATTTCTTTTTCAAAATAGTTGTTATTATCAAAATATTTCGTTCAACACATGACCAATCTCAATGGATGAGTACTGTCAACACATGAACCTTTATTTTATATTGATAAAGATGTAAATTTTATCACTAAAATATTTCGTTCACCACATGACCAATCTCAATGGATGAGTACTGTCAACACATGAACCTTTATTTTATAATATTCTTTATTTTTTAAATTGGAATGAGGCCCAATCAATTACCATATAAAGTTAATTATATGGATTTTCATACAACACATGTATAATAGCATTGAAAAATAATCAACCATCAACCAAAGTGCACTACACTGTATAAGCATCAAATATAGATATCTAATGCTTATAACAGCCTGTCAATCAATCGATCGACATATTTAATCAATCAGGATGAGTGAACTTCAAATTTCATCCCAACACCCGTGTGGGGTTTCAAACAATCAAACACAGATTTTATTTGTGCAGTTGGGCGATGTGTAAAATTTATCGTCCCAATCAATGTCATTCAAATAGGTGTACACAAACAAACCGTCCGGTTTGTAAATGAATATTTTATTCACTTCACGTTAAAAATTATATTTTTAACGATAAAACATTTTATTTTGACATATGAATTTCTATTCAGTTCATTCTTTAAATAAAATGATATTTTTATTTTTCTAACATATTTTAGAAAATTTCGGCGGCATAACGGCACGATACTAGAAACGGGACGAGGCCTAGCCTTATCCCCGGTCTAGTGAAGGCCCACGCCATTCACACATCAATCAAATCCATTCATTTCACCAACCAATTCAAATTTCAATCAAATAATCTAACTAATTTATGCAACCAAATAAACAAGTCCATGGTCTGTGGACGATTGTGTCGGGTGCTACTAAGCACCGTCTGCATCCTAGTATACATATATAATTAGAAAAGAAAACGAAAGGTGAGAAATTCTCACTGATAGCTATCCAAACATCTTGACTCTTCTTATGTAGAAATCTTCGTCGTTCTGCTTCTTATCACTGTTCACTGCCCGTATTCTCTACATATATAAAAATCGAATTTTTACTTCGCTATTCAATATATAAAAATCGAATTTTTATTTCGTTGTTCAATATATAAAAATCGAATTTTTACTTTAAAGTTCAATATATAAAAATCAAATTTTTACTATGCTATTCAATATATAAAAATCGAATTTTTATTTTGTTATCCTCTATATAAAGGTCTCGCCTTTTCAACTATAAAGATTTCGCCTTTATAAAAATATCATTATAAAAATCACATCTTTATTTTGCTACACATAGAAAGATGCTATTTTTAATATTTCTATTAATTAAAAATCACATCTTTAATATTTCTATTAATTAAAAATCACATCTTTAATATTTCTATTAATTAAAAATCACATCTTTAATATTTCTATTAATTAAAAATCACATCTTTAATATTTCTATTAATTAAAAATCACATCTTTAATATTTCTATTAATTAAAAATCACATCTTTGCCTATAGAAATTCATATGTTTTCTATATTACAAATCAAGTGTTTTATAATCTAAAAACAGTAAATAAATGAAGATTAACAAGTTAAGGAGGCTTACAGTTAGAATCGAGCGTGGGGGGGGGGAGCTGAAGAACGCGGCAGGCGGGGTGTGGTCGGTCTGGTGGTCAGCTCGAGGTGGTGGAGGCGTTCGATTTGATTTGGGGTCGGGGTTTCCTTGCTGCTCGAATTAGGGAAGAAAAGGGGGGAGGGTGTATCGCTGGAGATGGCGGCTGCGAGGGGGCCTTGGGCGAACGACGACGGAGGTAAGGGAGGGACGATGGGCCAGGAGGCGTCGACGAAGGTAGGGGTTCGAGCGAAATTTAGTTCGGGTTTTTTTTTCTTCTGATCGAGTTTGTGAAGAGAGAGAGGGGGAGTGAGTGTGTTGACTAAGAATAGTTATATATATATATATTTAATTAAATTAAATTCCAAAAAGTAACTTTTTATGTCGACTTCAGAATCGAACCCACCGCCTGTCGTCCATAGCGTTTTATCCCCATTCCGAACACAATGGGATATGTATCGTAGGTTGATTCGGACGTTACGATCCGTTTCCGTTGAATTTACATTTAAATCATTATATTGAATTTTAAACGTACATTTCAAATTACCGGGGTCACATACTAACTCTATAAATCCCATAAAAATATTTTCTAGCTTCGTATTGACGATACGGTCCTAACAAAACTAGTTTCGCCGAATTCTGAGACCGTTTGAAAAATGGCCAATTTTCAGTTGATTAAAATCAACTGAAACTGGTCAAACACGTTTTCTCTTGCCACGCTCACATATTGATTCGAAAAATTATGAAATTTGGAATCTAGCAATATCTTAACATCACGGACCCAACAAAACTGGTTTCGTCGAAATCCGAGGTCGTTTGCAAAATGTCCATTTTTAAGGGCCTGAATTCCATAGCGACTATTCAGAATTTTCAATTGGACATATCTTTTGATTCCCGCTATGAAATTTCGATTTTCCGGATTCGTTGGAAAGATATCATCTATTAGATCCTATCATTTTTGGTTTCACTAAAATCCGGATTGTTTTGCACCCGGTATGTTCGATTGAAGTTTGAAATCGAATTATCGAACTACCGCGCCATTTTCAATTCTATTTATAATTATATATAAATATTTATATTCTAACGACGACGTATATAATATATACGTTCTAATATATTCAAAATAAATTTTCTCGTCGATATTATTTAAAATAATCTATTTTAAATATTCAAAATTCGCTAAAATTGCCAATTTAAAAATTTCAAACTGGCTCCCATTTTCCGGGTTGTTACATAGACCGATTTGATATCACCCTTCAATTCGAATTAGCAAAAGCAATAGAGCTTTTCCAAACATTTGTAATTCATGGTCTAATTAGACAACATATTGTTTCTAACATCGGGATTGCGAAAAGGAAAATTCGGGAAAAAGAACCGATTGTATGGGAAATACTTCAAGAAGTTATGCAGGGGCATCCTGTATTGAGACAATTGAAAATAGTGTTTCCTTGTTCCGGAATTCTTTCTCTTTACTTTATTAAAATCATTAGGTATAGACATTACTTCAATGATCCTTATCCCCCTTTTTCAAAACGGCAGCAACACAACTTTCGTTGTTTACACATCACATGTGGATTGGTGGTTTTCTTATAGTTGGTGCTGCTGCACATGCAGCCATTTTTATGGTAAGAGAGATCCAACTACTCGATTGATCTATTAGATCGTGTCGCACCGCGATGCAATCATATCACACCTAAACTAGGCATGTATCTTTGTTTTCACAGTTTTGACTAAATTAAAGTGCAACCTAAAACTTTAAAAATGAAATGGATGAAAATTTTAAAAGAAAGCTTTTGTTCAATTACTCTTTTACCTGCGAGAGCGAGGTGCTTGCGGCCCTCGGCCTGATCATCCAATTCGCTCCAATAGACAGACATGGTTCAGTAGTCAAAGCAACTTCGTCACTTTCGTGTACCCATCGGACGGCAGCCCTTTCGGGGCTTCCTTAGTCACCATCTTCGAATAAAGTATTTTCTACGGTAGCACCATGAATAGCGCATAGCAAAGCAGCACCTAATACTCCAGCAACTCCCATCATATGAAATGGGTTTAATGTCCAATTATGAGCAGATATCTGATATTAGATAGCTCTGAGATGAGATCTTATATTCATTCTATCTGATAGATTATATTAATTGGGACGCTGCTAAATAATTCGACAAATTGGATAATAAAATGCGGATTCATCATTGTTTATGTATCTCCCCAAGATGAGTGGACATTTCTCAGATACTGAGACGGGTCTCTCTCTTATGTACATATCCCTAGAGAGAATTCTCATGTTTCAATTTTTCATTAAATAAATAAATTGAAATATTGAATATAAAATACGAATGAATCTCTTTCTAGTTGCTCTGGAACAATTATGAGATTCTCTGGAAGAGATACGGGGTTTTGCTTTTGGTGGCAACATGCTATTGGGTGGTGGTCCCACTTTATCCATAGGCCCCCGTAGGGGTTAGTGGGAGTCCGCCTCCTTATGGAAGTTGAACCCAGGAACGAACAAATTCTGGACTATACATAGAAGACGCGCCTAAACCTTCTCGGCAGAGTCATTCCTTTTCCCAATTCCCAATTATCTTGATGGATATCAAGATAAGAATCTTCGTAAACCGGGCTATCTTTGTCTTCTTTAGTGGATTGAAAAATGATATTATTCAGGAATACACATTGAATGCTGAGATTACGCATGGAATTTCTGGTAGTAGATCCATAATCAAAAAAGTTTTTATGATTGTTCCAGAAGAAATGAAACTGGGGAAATTCCCTATGACCCAATATGTCTGACAAGTCGCACTATACGTCAACCCAAACTGCATCTTCCTCTCCAGGACTCCAAAAAGGTACTTTTGGAACACCAATGGGCACTAAATTAAAGCGGCTTTCTAATCAACTCTTACCTTGAAACTGCCAATTTTGGAAGGCCGGCTTTCGAGCCAACAAACACGGTTTGAATCAAGCTTGAGCAATTTCGCTCTCCTCCCGAAGAGAATCATAGTTTGGACTACGAATTGTGTGTC
Organism: Allium sativum; assembly: GCA_030737875.1. Classification (NCBI taxonomy): domain Eukaryota; kingdom Viridiplantae; phylum Streptophyta; class Magnoliopsida; order Asparagales; family Amaryllidaceae; genus Allium; species Allium sativum. Next base: position 582,076,462 of record CM060915.1, on the reverse strand, counting down.
GAAGACAAAAAATGAAGTTTTTTTATAAAATTTTATAAAAAAAGAAAAAAAAATCTTTAAAATGAAAACTTATTCTTAGGTAAATTGATTGCGAAATGTTTGCACCCTAGATGGCGAGAGTCCAGTAGCCGAAAGCATCACTAGCTTACGCTCTGACCCGAGTAGCATGGGACACGTGGAATCCCATGTGAATCAGCTCAAAAAAAGAAAAATAGTGATTAACTTATTTCTAACTTATTTAAAAAGAAGCTGAAGGGAGTCCGCAAGACTGGTGAATCCACTAGGGAAAACCTAATTCTGGCAGTTCTTAATTATGTACTTTAGTTATGAGTGCCCCAGTAACACCAAGGGGGCGTTCTTAATTTAGTCAAAAACGAGAGGTCCGATAGGATGGTTCGGATCTAGGCCGATTGAAACTAAATATCCGTTGTTTTAAACGAGTGATATTGAGCGTTCAAACCTACCTGGCGTAAGTCGGATCACAAAGCTTCATAATCATAAGGAAACCGCTGCTATGCCTTCAACCACTCGGCCATATTTCCTATATAATCCTATTATTGACTAGAAACCGAGTGAATAGTGAATCCATAGGAAAAAAATTCTTTTCCAATTCCATATTTATAAACAACCTCTCTTATCATCCATCTACCCGAATTAGTAGATGCTGCCAAAGGGAGTGGCGATGCCATACGCAAAAAGGAAGAGACTCATAGAATGGCAGAGGCAAATAGAGCTTTTGCACATTTTCGTTAATCCATGAATAGGATCTATATAGACACATAGATCCATGGATCCATACATCTCGATCGGAAAAGAATCAATCGAAAAAGAAAGAATCGGAATTGATCGATATCTTTCTCGAAACAAACAAAAAGAAAGATGAAACATAAATCATGGATCAACTAAACCCTCTCGAGGGCTTCAGACTAAAAGAATGAAAGGATGAAAAGCAAGAACCCAATCAGCTGCGTCATCCAAGAAGCCTTCCAGAATGCGAAAAGAGTTTTCATCCACATCCGGGAATCTAAAGTCCATTCTTGATGGATTGGGTCCTCCCTTAATATACTGGGGCTTAGTAGCTCACTAGCAGCTCGTTTGTATTTGATGGCGTTGTTTGGATCTTGACCAGGTCCAAGCGTCCCAGGCTCTATATTGTTTGGGAACTCTGCAAGGGTCTTACCACCTTCTTTATTTACTAGATTTGAGTCTTTTGGGTACTTTGGGATTATATTCCGCACCGAAGATTGCTTCCAGTAAGTAGAATAGGTCTGTTTCTTGCTAGCTGCGGATATTGGGAAGCTAAGATTTCAGATATGGCTTGCTCGGCTTCCGCTAATGGATGAGAATAACGGGAGTGAGTGCCCTTACCGAGAGTTGTCTTTCCTTCTGTGCTGTCCTTCCATATGTAGTCAATTTCCCGGTTATCCAATAACCACCTATGAATCAAAATCACTCTCCAATACTTTCCTCCTACTGCTCATTATCCGGAGCGACTTCCATACTTATTTCCCCCGCAAGTCCCAATTAATATAGCCAATTAATATGCTTTCAACGATCCATTTGAGAATTTGTTCGTCATAGGTCAATCACTCCGTCTGGGATCTCGCTTCTGTCAGGTAATGCCGCATCCTTCTCGTGCCGCTATTCTCTCAAATACACCTTGAATGGCGTAATATAAAAAAAACACAAACAGGTGCCTCCCAAGGAGCGGGAACTGCCATTCTAACCCTTCTTGGGGGATTCCATCCGAAAACGCAAAGTTTATGGTTAACCGAGCCAATGAGGGAGAAAGTCGACGGGTCCCCTACATCATCAGATGAGGGACACGCTTTCTCCGCTGACCTAAATATGTTACAGGCTTAAGAAGGGATGGAGCTAACGAGAGGTTTGTAGGCCCCGAGCGACGTACGCTAAGGTAGTCAGCATCTGGGCCGGTCGGTAGAACAACCCCGGAAAGAAAAATTTCTAGCGATAAAAAAAATAGTGGGTTCCATCATTTCTATGGTTACTATTAGGAACCCAATTTGTATTGGATTGGTAAATAGGAATAGTACATGATGGAGTTCGAGCAAAACGTATTGATTCATTTATCGGGGGGTGAATCTAGGACCATCAGCAAATTTTTTTAGCTCGGTGGAAACGAAATTAAATTCTTTTCCTCAGGATCCCTTGAGTGGAAATAGGGAACGAAGTAACTAGCTCCGTTGTACTGCGCTCTTCAAGTGTGCTTGTTCCCCCTTCTCCCTTACCATGGCAAGTCTTTGTGAAATAACTCCAATGGGAAGAAAAAAGAAGGCGTTAAGAGACCTCCTGGCCCAACCCTAGACACTCTAAGATCCTTTTTCAAACCTGCTCCCATTTCGAGTCAAGAGATAGATAAATAGACACATCCCATTGCACTGATCGGGCTCATAGTGACACATTCGAAAATTCATTTACGCGATTTCATAATTCCTAAGCAGATATTCTTTTTCCTAAAGCCAGTTTACTCATCGCCTCAAAAAAAATGAAAAGTAGATGTTTCAGATTGACGTCCAACGGCGTGTGCATCCAGTCATTCCGAATCTGAACAAGTTATTGCTGAGATTCGTACTGGAACGTCTACTTTTCATTTTAAAGAGAAGGTCCGAAAACATTCGTAGACCAGGTCGACTGATACGTTTTAAAATCGTTTTATATATTCCTTTCCTAGTTCTTTTATGACGCAAGGTTGAAACCAAGAAATTTTTATTACTTTCCTGATGTTTCCGAACATTTTCAATAAAACCCTCTCGTAGGAGTATTTTAACAATGTTTTCGGTGAACATATTAATGACGAGGAACGCATTTTTGCTACGCTACTAATACTTGTACTTGCTCTGCTATTCTGCCCAAGCCTGGCTGAGGAAGAGTTACGGGGAGTAAAACACAAATATGCTAATTCAAGTATTGTTACTATATGTAATTAAAAAGACTTCACGATAAAATAAATAAAAAGTAAGGCCAATCCATTTCGACAAAAGACCATACCCAAGTTCAATAGCTTTGCGTCCGCTATCCCGGTCATGATTTTCTTACCCCCCACTAAAGCTAGGAACAACCGAGGCTTACCTAATGAGTTCACCCTTTTTTCTAGCCCTCTCTTCTTCAAAGATTGTTTCATTGGTAGATTGCTGGAGGAAGGAAAAAAGAACTTAGCTGGTTTTTTTGTCGATAATCTCACCTTTGCCCGTTCTTCCATCCCAATAAGTGGCTTTTCCTGAGTGAGCTCCTTTGTGTAATACAATAAGTAGTTGACCTTACCCGCGCTTCCCGCTCTGGAGTCTGCTTTGGCGTACTAAAGCAAGTGTTGGATTTAAAGCTAGTGTTAAAGATTACAGATTGACTTATTATACTCTTGATTACGAAACCAAAGATACTGATATCTTAGCAGCATTCCGAGTAACTCCTCAACCCGGAGTTCCCGCTGGAAAATATCTGAAATGATTTCAATATTGGACCTTGGACATATAATAGTTCCGAATTGAATCTCTTTTAGAAAGAAGATCTTTTGTCTCATGGTAGCCTGCTCGAGTCCCCTTACGAAACTTTCATTATTAAAACCAAGAAATATAGGACTGCCTGCCATCCACATCAGAATAGATGGAGTTTTCCGAAAAACCCTGCTAGTGGAGGAAGACCCCCTAGGGATAAGAGACATAGGGCTAAAGAGAGAGCCAAAAAAGGATCTTTCGATGCAGAAAAGCCGTCCGAGCCACAGGCTTAGTCGGCCACCGGGCGGGAACTAGGTCTTCTTTTAGACTAGAGCACTACTGAAAACACATTCACCTCGCCGGGGGAATTATAAAAATGCAAGACAAGATATAGTAACCAATCTAAGAAATCAAAATAATTAACTAATCTTATTATTCTTAATCAGGCTGAGTAGCAGGAGCAACTTTTAATTTGTTATGAGCCCAAACAATGGATTCAATGTGTTCTTGCCAATAACTGCGGCCGCTGAATAGAAACATTAAACTAAATGCCCAGACAAAATGAGCACCTAAGAAAAAAACGAGTGAGTATTGAAATAAATAATTCTCTTTTGGGGAAATCCCAGGTATCACTTATATAAATATATATTATGATAGAATCTTTTGGTCAATTTAAAATATAAAGAGAAAAGTTTATCTCATGTCATGTACAAAAAGAATTTCACGTTCTTCCTTTCGGGAAGGGAGGATTAGGGAAATCCTATTGATTGCTGCTTTCTCCAGACCTCCGGTAAAAGCATGAAAAAAAGGCTCTGATCTTACCAGTTTTGATCTTACCTTTGAGCTCTCTCAGCCTCTGATCGGAAATCAAACAGCTCTTGAACCAATTTGACAGCTGATATTAAACTATAGGTCCTGCGCCAAAGTGGGTTCTGAGCAATATATTGTGTTCTGGGCAATTAGAGGAGGCTTGCGCTAATGAATGAGAAGTGTAGCAGTGAGCCAGAATGCGATCTCTTTGGTAGGTATCGTATATAAGAGAAATCTTTTACTCATCTCCCCGAGTGGGGCTTCTCCTCTCTTTTGGCCAAGTATATTAATCCGGGCCCCATATATTCATTGGCGACCCCGATCAATTGGGGGGGGGGGCAGTATATTAATTGGACCGATCCAATCTTAGACAACTAACAAGGTGACCAACGGGAGGCCAGTATATTAATTACGGGACGCTGTTGTTTCTAAAGGTTGCCCTCTCACCTTTCCATACTTTGTATCTGGAGTACTTCACTTAATTTCCTCTGCAGTCTTGGGCTTTGGGGGTATTTATCACGCGCTTCTTGGACCTGAGACTCTTGAGGAATCCTTTCCTGCGGATATTGGCGGGGCGCACCTCGTATCTTTCCCTATGCGGATATACAGACCTTGTTGCTTTCGTGTAAATTTCTGGTACTGGCAGCAGCTTGATTAATTAATTCAATACGAACTAAATGGGAATTAGTACTCGATTTAGTTGGTACCACCCAACCGAATAAAATTCAATCGTTTACTCGCAGCTGAGTCAACGAGGACTAGAGTGCGGGCTTCAAGCTAACGCTAGTGATTCCTGTCTCCATTTTCTTCCTTCGATCACGAATCTGCCGGGTAAGGATTGCAATTTTCCATGAATTTCCCATTTTCACTCAACGACGGAACCTTGCTTATTTCTTTTTTTAAGGATCGACGAATCAAATGATATTTCGGTTCCAATTTCTATCGTTTCTTTTCCCTCTGAATCAAACATTTTCTTGCCATAATGTCCACACGAGGTTTGTGAATAAGTGATTGTCTGATAACGAGCAAGGAATATCCGTCTTTCTGCTAAACAGAATCTATTGAACTCATAATTCATTAGATACTTTTTCTGAATGTCAACTAAGTATCGTAAGTAAATTGATCCCGGTTCTTTTTATGACCCCACTTAGTTAAGATTTTTTTCTTTATATCTATTGTTTTTTTCTGTTCTGGCTCGGCTATCCCACCTAGCCGAGCCATGCTTCTTTATTTTATGAAAGAGGCTGTGGATACACTTCTTGATAATGGGATACGCGGACAACCAATGAGGGATGGTCATAATACAGTTTACAAATCATTTTCAGATGTAATTGAAGGCAAAGAAGGAAGATTTCGTGAGACTCTGCTTGGTAAACGGGTCGATTATTTGGGATGTTCCGTCATTGTCGTCGATCCTTCACTTTCATTACATCAATGTGGGTTACCTCGAGAAATAGCAATAGAGCTTTTCCAAACATTTGTAATTCGTGGTCTAATTAGACAACATATTGTTTCTAACATCGGGATTGCGAAAAGGAAAATTCGGGCAAAATATCAGAACTAAGTAAGCAAATAGCTCATCTAGAAAAAATATTAAACAACTAAGAAAAAGAATTAGACCATCCGATAGGAATAAATCACTCCGACAACAGGTAGGAGAAGGAATAAATAACTCCGACCAACAGGTGCTTGCGAAAAGGTTGAAAGCTAACAACCAATCCAAACGAAAGAAAAGAAAAATAAAAAACGAGAAAATTTTTATCACTTTTCTAGGTAAATAGAATTTATTTTTCCATTATTTGTCTTATGAGTCAATTCTATTTTTTTCTTGTTTTTTTTAGTCCTTACTTTAATCCAATTTTTCAAGATTGAAGAACCGTTCATGCATGATGTTAGATCAATATTATCTGTTTAAATTCACCATGCTCACATATCAATTCCAAAATTACGAAAATTGAAATTTAGCAATAATTTGACATTCCAGATCCAACAAAAATGGTTTCGTCGAAAACAAAATTGGTTTGCAAAATGGCTATTTTTAAGGGCTATATATTATGTTAAAAAAAAAAAAATTCCATAGCGAATATTCTAAATTTTAAACTGGTCATAACTTCCAATTTATATTATGAAATCTCAATTTTTTACATTCTTTAGAAAGATATAATTAAACAGATTCAAATATTTTTGGTTTTACTAAAATCCGATTTATTTTGAATTCTGTACATTCATTTGAAATTTAAAATCGAATTTTCAAAATACTGCGCCATTTCAGGCTCGTTTTATATTTAAAATAAATTTATATGTTCTAACTACATTTTAAATAAATTTTAAATCATTATTATTTAAAATAAATCATTTTAAATATTCAAAATCCATTAAAATAGCTAAAATAAAAATTTTAAATTGGTTTAGAAATTCCGGTTGTTAGAATCTCCCCCACTTAAAATCTTTTCATCCTCGAAAAGGAAAGGAGCCGAAAGTTTTCTAACTAACCAACTCAACTTTCATCCTGGCATTCTTCAACTTTTTAGTTTCTAAGAATTTTCTAATTTCTCAAAAAATTTGCTAACACGTAAATTTTAGAAAAACCGCAACTTGCCTCACATGGCCTTCATCAATCCAAAAGAAAAAGAAAAAGCCAAGCGGCTCATAAAATCATCAAACCCCAATAAATACAGTAAATATGTACCTATTTGTTGGGCATAAAATTGTATTTCTCTTCTTAGCTTCCATGCTATGACCTGTTCATTTTATACATGTACATGTATGCAATTTAAATCAATTTTCAATTCAGTTCAATATTAAATTCGATTTGGCCGAATTTTACCTTTTATTATCTTATTAGTTTAAATTAATTCTCATTCCAATATTTTTATTAGTTAAACTAATAATCACACATCACAACTAGCAATCAATTTGTTGACTAATTTTTCAAATATATATAAATTTTATATATTCAAAAATCATATTTTCTAAGATCAGATTATATATATAATCGCAAATAGTTAATTATAAACATATAACTCTCAACTCATTCTGGGGCATTACTAACCCCATCTCTAATGAGTTTCTCATTCTAGGATACTGTTAATCCATCTCTAATGAGTTTTCTTTCGTAGGATACTACTAATATAAACTCTGATGAGTCTTTTATTCTGTTCTAACGAGTTCCACCCTTCTTTGAGACGTAAGAGCTCAAATGTTATGTGATTAATAGTGACTGATCATATGTGTGAATGGCTAATGTAAAGTACTATAGTTTGAAATTACTTGTGATTATTATGTTGTGAAAAGGATTTTCCCTACTTCGGGATATAAAAATGATTTAGTATGTGGCTAAATATTCTGGTAACCCGGACGACTAAAAGTATGGGTAGTATAGCCGTAAATGGCTTTGGGCAGTGTAGTCCCCGAGGGCGTGGGATTATGCATCGTCAGTGTAGCCTGCTCCATCGTGGGAGGTGCGCATACACACACACACATATATATATATATATATATATATCGAGTTGGTGAGGTGCGTACACTTTGCCTTATCTAAGGGGAGCCCGATATTTTGTTGCATACTTGTTTGTATGCATTGTGATATTTTGGAATTTATATTTCCAAAGATTTTGGTTTGAGATCCCGAAGTGAAATCTACTTTGATATAAAAGTTAGATGTATTTCAAATGATTTAAAATAAGAATTCTGGAATAAAGTCCAAAGAAAGAATTTCTGTAAAGTGAATTGGATTTCAAAAATTCTAAATTTGGGGATTAAGCCTAAATGGGTAGATTGGAAAATTGCATATTATATGATGCATTGTAGATCCACATACCTATTATTGGTTATTGGATAGCCACTAGTATTCATGGGGGTAAACTCGTTCCGTGTTATACGGTATAAGTACTTTCAAACTATAGTACTTTACATTAGCAATTCACACATATGATCAGTCACTATTAATCACATAACATTTAAGCTCGTACGTCTCAAAGAAGGGTGTTAAGTAAGAGAATAAATTCTCCGTCACCAAACAGATACATCATCAATAGCAACTAATCGGTTATGTGTTGAACTACAATGTAAAACCATAATACACTTCGAAATCATTTTGACAACATCGGGTTTAGCCCTCGAGATCCTTTCTGTTTTATAAAACATTTTATAAAACCTTCCCTATACAAAATCGGGAACACATTTCTTTTTACTTAAGAAAAATATCATTTCAAAATCATTCATTAAATTTGAACTGAACTCAACAATATCACTAAACATCTCATAGCCAAATCGTGAAGTGTTTCAAAAGATGTTAGCATACAAATATCTCTACCTAACCCAATGCTAAATGTAAAAGCATATTTTTCTCATAAACAGGTCGAGCACAATCTAAACAATCAATCAATCATCAATAATAAATATCAACAACCAAGTGTAGTTGGTTCTAGCACATCTCATGTTTTTGTGATTTAATAGCCATTTACCCATTCAAATCTTATTAAAGATTTATTAAAACTCTTCTTAATTTCAATCTCTAGAATCATTACTTAATGATTGTTTCAATTTTTAGGAAAATCAATCCTGCTTTTACTTGGGTTAAAGAATCAATGTCTTTTAAAACAACGTTCACGATAAACCCAAAATCATATTCCATCAAAATGGAACCTTCACGGAAATATGATCAGTCGTATCGATATAAATTTCCGTACCAAACTAATACTATAAATGGAATAACAACAAAGCCTTATTAAATTCCATATATAGTAACGGTCTTCCTTTACAGAAGCTCATCTCGGTTATTACCAAACCGAATTCCATTCAATACCAATTTGATATATTAAATTGGAAAACTTTACTATGGAAAATTTCCATTAATCATATTTAAACGATTATAAAATCCTAATCATATCTTCATTGTTAGTTGGGTTAAAGAACGACTATTATTTAAAACATTGTTCACTATAAGCCCCAAAATCCAATTTGATATTAAATATAAGGCTCTAAATAGTGATAACATCGACTTATATTCAACATCAAATTTTGAAACCAACAGGTATCGTATTGGGAATAACGATATCTATATCTTCAAAATTCCTCAACAATATCCATATAATCATGGAATCCAATATCAAAATATTCCAAAGATTATTTCCATTTCAAATCCATTCTAATTCATACGTTGGAAAATTTTGGTTACATTAAAACCATTTTCAATCCATTTATTATTTCTAAACATTGGATTATTATTCTAGTTAATAACTAGCTCATTTAGATAAAAATGTATTTTTATCTTTTCAACTATGGAATTTTTCATCCAAAGTCTTTTCAAATCATTTATTATTATTTTACACAATTTTTCCATAATTTTAATATAGTCATTTCAGTCAGTTTCCAATAACGGCCAGCGAACTACATCCATAGCGACCTTTTCTGAAATTGGTTTGAACATAATTTGAAATCCAACCATTCAAGTTTTAGTCTCTTATATTCATTGGAAATATCTTTTCGATAGGAACCCTACGGTTCTGGTCTTAGAAGAATCCGACGGTCGGATCTCCCGTTATGTCCATTTGAAGTTAATGGTCGAAATTCGCAAACAGTCGCTGCGCAGCACGTTCTATTCAAACCATTATATATATATATATATATATATCATCGAATTTCATTTAAACGTGCTTTATAAATTGTTTTAAATTCGTTTTAAAAATGATTCCAACTTCCTTTTCAATTTTAAATCAAAATTGCAAATTCCATCATATGACAATTTCATACTATGCATATATATGTTAAAAAATATATTTTTAACAATCCAATAATTATTCCATTACATGCCAATTTTATATATCTCATATATAAGCTAAAAATAACATTTTCAGTGAACAAATAATTATTCCAATACATGCCAATTTTATTAGTCGCATATATACGTTAAAAATTATATTTTTATTGAACAAATATTTATTCCATTTCATGACCATTTTATATATCGCATATATAAGCTAAAATAATATTTTTAGTGAACAAATATTTGTTCTATAGCATGACAATTTTATATATTGCATATATAATTTTATGCAAAGCATATGTATATTTTACTTCACAATGCATATATATAATTTAACAACACATTTATATTTTAATACAACGCATATGTATATTTATTTCACAACGCATATATACATATATAATTTCACAATGCATATATATATATATAATTTTCACAACACATATATATATAATTTTCACAATGCATATATATATATATATATTATTACACTACACATATTTTTTCACAACGCATATATATATTTTATTCACATAGCATATAAATATATATATATATATTTTTTAAATAGCGCATATATATATATTTTTCATACAACGCATATATATATTTTTCATACAATTCATATATATTTTATTTACTCCATTTTACATCACATCACAACACAATTTGATCGATTAAATCGTCCAGGGTCTGTGGACGAGGAAGGTGAGCTAACAGGCACCGTACAACATTTGTGATAACTAAAAACTGATAAAAATCAATAATGGAAGTTCATATATTCAGTTATAAAATAAATAACCATTCAAAATTTTTAGTGAGAAGTTCTCACTTTGGGTTCCACTCCTCCATTCTTTGTTTCTGTTTTTAAAACTAAGTTAAACGACCATTTAATTTAGCTTTAAAATCCAACGTGTTCCATTTCCATTCTAGTCAGTTCCATGTTGTAGATATTTTCATCACTGTGATGGCCCGCCCCGCACCAGCCGACATTTCCAACGAAAGTGCGCTGTGCCAATGCCCGACCAGCACGGGACGGTCGTCAAAGAAAGGAAAGGTAAGGAATTTGAACTAGCAAGGAACCTGTAAAATGTCTCATAGCGCATTGGATAAAATATAATAATAACATACTTTGACATAAATAGGCGAGACAGTGTATAAGTTGAAAACTAAGCATCATAGCAGCGGAAAATCCAAATACAGCATATGTTCCACATCATCGTTATTACAACTTTTGAGAACTGTCTCTAAAGCAAAGTAAAGGAAAGGTACACTACTAATGCCCAAAATAGTGACCAGCAGCGACACAGGGAGAATATCTATATATATCATATGTGGGAGCCTCCTGCTCATCTCCGGTACAGCTACTCGTGCATACCACCTAATATGTCTCTAGTCTGCCCATTTAAGAGCACCCAGAGTAATATGAAGAGACATAAAACTCTGGGTCAGACAAAAGTCTGGTATGAGCGATAAGCAGCAAAATAGAACAATAACAGATATACTAAACCATACCTGAACCTGGACCTGCAACCAAAGAGTTAGCACAACATACCACTCAACACTCTAAGGTGACACTAAACATAAGGTGTAAATAATACGGAGGTGGGGGTGTGCGTGACATAGTGATGGAAAACAATCAATCATAGCAACCATTCTCACATCTTTCACTCAGTGCGTAAAGCATACGATGTCCACCACTTTGATCACTAGACCCATCGAGGTAGTGACGGAGTCCGACTTGTATAACTATTGCTACCACCAAGCTTGCCCCATGGAGTCACGATTAAATCCTTACAAATGACCCCACCTCATTGGTCCATAGCCAATAGTCCTACCTAGGCCACTGCGGCCCTGAATCCGTCCACATACCCCGCACTCCATAGTGATCCAAAGTTATAGACATCGATAACCCCTTTGCACACGTCCCGCAGCAAAGCCCAACTCATGAAGTTAACCCGTTGGTTCCCAACTAGATCCTAAGTACAAACTTCCTACTTGGACTACCTTTGCATCTCGGGTTTTGGTCATTATCTCCGGATCGGTCTTCATTTAGTTCGTGATCATCATCTAGGCTCAGGTTCCCATCGGTTCGTAGCACCCTCTCCAGATCGATTCGGTTCGTGGTGTCCTTCCTCCAGTGGTTTGGGTCGAGGTCCACACCTCCTAGCGGTTCGGTTCGCGGAGAGCTCCTCTGGTTCGATCCTCCTTCCCAAGCACTCCGGATCGGGTCGTGGTGCCACTCCATTGGGTTCGGATCGGATGAAGCAACGGTTCGTGACTTGCTTTCCCAGATGGTTCGTGGTACCTAAGCTGAAGCGGTTCGGATCGTATGGCTCCCCAGGTGAGCGGGTCGGTGCAGTGCCACCATCCACGAGCGGGTCGGTTTGAGGTTCGGGGGATCCGATCCGATCTCTGCACTTTTCCTGCACTTTGTCCAACGACATGTTTATGCCATTCGATGGCGTTTTCAACCAATTTAACCTCTCTAAACAATCACAAATCATTCCAAATAGTCATAGCGACATAGAGGACTAACCATAAACACCAAAACAATAATTTGATAGGTTAAAACGAATCAAACATCGCCAAAATCCCATATTTTCCCTTAAGCATGTTTAAGCAAAACTAATGATATGATTAGCAAAACTTAACCAAATTTTCTAACAGAGGCCTGAAACAATATTTCGAAATTTATAAATATTTTTTTTCAGATTTTTAACATGCATAATTTCGTTAATTAACACTAATCACCCTAATTAATTGTAATTAGTGTAAAAACAATGCTACTCACTCACCTTAGCCACAAATTAATTTTAGATCTAAAATATTATCTGATTTGGGTTGAATCTCTATGCAACACAGCAGCTCTATTCCTAATTTGATGCTAATTTTCCTTGGTTTGATGTAGCTTGGCTTAATCTTCAATTAGGAAGCGATTAGAAGCGATTTGGGATGAAATTAGAAGGTGGAGGCCATGGCTACGGTTAGAGAAATGTTTGAAGTGACTGAGAAATGAAATAAAATTCGTTTTCCTACTGTTCTCAGCCTCCCCATAACCGTAATCCCGAAATGGGTTATGGGCCCTCTTGCTAATCACCATAATTAAGCCCGGTTAAGCCGTTTTTCACCTAACCTTGTTTCAGCCATATCTACCAAATGGTGAGTCCGTTTGGCTAATGTGACCACTCTACGGAAAGGTAAACCGTCATCCGGATCTAATGGAAGTGGTTTCAGATCAAATCTCCTTACCAATCAAAAGTTATGGCCAGAACAAGATCAGCTAGGTGTAAAATGGTCATTTAAAAATCGGCAAAAATCATGTACATGGGAAATGACCCCAATAGTCGTCTCCCAAAGTTACATGACCATCCAACTTCGTATGTGAGAGAAATAAATATTCTACAATCCTTCGATACATAGAATGCGGGTCGCTACATTCTCCCCCCCCCCCCCCCCCTTAAGAAATTTCGTCCCCGAAATTCCTTAGCCCAAAACATACAAAGGATCCTGCATGCCTACCAATCATTAACAAAACAATAAAGCATATAAAACAGTACAACAAGCCTATCCTAGCATGCGGATTATTAGCAAGGGAGTACTATACCAATGTAAAAACCTTACTAAGCAAAGAGTTCCGGATACTTCCTCCTTATGTTCTCTTATGTTTCCCAAGTATAGTCTTCCTCATCGTCACCCCCACTGAACTTTGACTAGTCTCACCGCCTTCCTTCGAAGTTGCTTCGTATCATTCCCAACAATACGCATGGGCCTGCGGTTTCCAACCGCCTCGGGTTCAACCTCGATATCATCCAACTGATCCGATGAAATAGTCACACTAGGGTCATGCACAAACTTCCTTAACTGGGAAACATGAAATACATTATGAACTCCTGCCATCTTGTCTGGTAATTCAACTTTATATGCCAAATTCCCAATTTGCTTGAGAACTGGGAATGGTCCAACAAATCTTAGTGTTAACTTGCCTCTCCTACCAAATCGTATCACGCTTTTTAACGGAGAAATCTTGACAAACACCAAGTCACCAATGGAGAACTTTATATCTCTTCTCCTCTTATCAATATAACTCTTCTGCCTGTCTTGGGCAGCCTTCATTCGCTGTTGAATAATCTTGATCTTGTCTGAAGTTTCTCTTATCACATCTGGTCCAAGCACAAACTTCTCACCAGTTTCTAACAAACATGACGGTGAGTTGCATGGTCTTCCATACAAAGCTTTAAATGGAGCCATACCAATACTGGATTGATAACTATTATTATATGCAAACTCTACTAGATGCAGATGGTCATCCCATGATCCATCAAAGTCCAATATGCAAGCTCTCAAGAGATCTTCTAACACTCGAATCACCCTCCCTGTCTGACCGTCGGTTTGAGGATGATACGCGGTACTGAGATGTAATTCTGATCCTAAAGCCTCTTGTAAGCTCTTCCAAAATCCACTAGTGAACAACGGATCTCGGTCACTCACAATGCCTTTGGGTATTCTATGAAATCTCACTACCCACTTTATATATAGTTTTACTAACTTAGCTGTCGTTCGATTCGACTTGACGGGATACTCGCACTCTTGGTCAATCGGTCCACAATCATCCAAATGCTATCATGGCCCGACCTAGTCCTTGGTAACCCATCAATGAAATCCATTGAGACTTATTCCCATTTCCATTCTGGAACTTCTAATGGCTGCAACAAACCACTAGGCTTCTTTTGCTCAGGTTTAACTAGCTGGCAATTCATGCATTTGGATATAAACTTCCCAACGTCTCTTTTCATCCCTTCCCAGTAGTAGGTCTGCTTCAAGTCTCGATACATCTTGTTACCACCGGGGTGTATAGTCAGTTTTGAGTGATGACATTCTCTAAGCACTTCATCTCTCAATCCATTGACATTGGGCACAACTAGTCTACCATTCTTTCTAAGCCATCTATCTCTATCAGTCCCATATTTGTTCATCTCCTCGTCGATACCCATCTCTAACTTTGAGATGATTTCCAATGGGTTAGGATCGT
Source organism: Allium sativum (assembly GCA_030737875.1). NCBI lineage: Eukaryota > Viridiplantae > Streptophyta > Magnoliopsida > Asparagales > Amaryllidaceae > Allium > Allium sativum. The sequence goes on along the minus strand of CM060915.1, from coordinate 582,061,401 downwards.
CCCTCTGGCTAGAACTAATCCGCTCAATCAAAGTGGGTCTGATCGTCAAATTTGCTAACATTTTTGGATCCAATTCGCACTTTGGTCTGGAATCATACCCAGTGATGTACTCCAATTGCTTCCACTCAAGAAACATAGCCCCTAAACTGACATGTCTTCTACTCAATGCATCAGCTACTGCATTGCCCTTTCCTGGTGTGCATGTAATATCGAAATCGTAGGAAGCCAAGAATTCTAACCATCTTTGCTGTCGGAGATTTAGATCCTTCTGAGAGAAAAGATACTTTAACAATTTATGATCGGTAAACAACTCGAATCTTTCTCCCAAGAGATAATGTCTCCACATCTTCAATGCCAACACGATCGCTGCCAATTCCAAATCATGGGTAGGATACCTTTTCGCATGCGGTTTCAGTTGCCGACTAGCATAAGCTACAACCCTACCTCCTTGCATCAGCACAGCACCTAGTCCGGTACCACAGGCATCTGTGTATATCGTCACCTCTTCATTCCCTTTAGGAATGACCAACACTGGTGCACATGTCAACTTCTCCTTTAGACTCTTGAATGCATTCTCGCACTTTTTGTCCTAGACGAAAGCTTGATTTTTCTTGCTCAACTAAGTCAATGGTGCCGCTATCTTTGAGAAGTCTTGGATAAACTTACGATAATATTCAGCGAATCCCAAGAAACTTCTTACGTCTGTTGCATTCTTGGGCGTAGACCAATCTTGTACCGTAGCCACCTTCACAGGGTCCAAGGTAATACAATTCTGTGAAACAACATGACCTAAAATCTCACTTCGAAGTTATTACCATTTTTGAACCAAAGAGAACATCAATGTAAGGTACTAAACAATCCATAGCATTCATCGAACAAGTCATGTCTATCATCCGCTAAAACCATGAATACGTCGATACCCGAATGACTGGTCCAACCAGTATCAAGGGCTAATGGAAGCCCCGTCTCCAAATGGACTACCGCACGTCCAACGCACGTTTATCCTCCAAGGATAAATACATCATATCCAACGGATCCAAGGTAAGTGGGCGTCCCTGGATACCCTTGCTTCGAGTCCGCCTAGAACACTCCAAACTATCGATGACTCCTTGGTACTCCATCAGAAGAGATACCCTTAACTCCATTTTAACTCGAGTCCACACATAAGCGAAGTTACCAATCAGCCTTAGTGGCAAATATAACTGGTGCTCCCTACTCGGAGACGCTTCTCCAGATAAATTCCTTCTTCAAAAGATCGCTAACTTGCACCCCGAGCTCTCGCTGCTCCCTTGGCGCCACACGATAAAGTGGAATCACTATAGGTCTGGCATCTTTCACTAAATCAATACGGAAATCAACCTCTTGGTGTGGTGGAAGTCCGGTCACTTCCTCGAAGACGTCCAGATACTGGCCAGCCACGGGCATATCTGACAACTCATCATGCGGGATGTCGAGGGAATTTAGAAAACTAACCATTACCCCATCATTGGGTAGACCACCAAACACTACCCTCCGCCCATCATCCGCTCTAACTGTCACCAAAAGGCCCTCATAGTCTACCACCACCCCATATCTTTGGAACCAATAGACTCCCAAAATAATGCCTAACCCAGTAAAGCCCAAAACAAAGCAATCACAAACAAACATGCATCCATGACTCGATAAGACCACATTACGGCAAATCATACTAAGGCTAGTCGAACCACCAATTGGGTTCGTCACTGCTAAAGGTATATCGACTATCTCGGGTTCTAATCCCAACCTATCTACCAAGTCACTAGATATGAAGGAACGGGAAGCTCCGGTATTAAACAATACTCAAACAGGAACCTCATAAATGGAAAGCATACCTTGAATAACAACACCCTTTCCCTTCTCCGCCGCAGGTGGGGCAGTCGACGAAGAAGGAACAGCGTTGATAGCTTACATTTCCACACTCTGCTTCTTCTTAGGGGGTTGCAGACATTCTTTCTTTAGATGTCCCACTTGGCCGCAATTAAAGCACTTCCTTTCCCTTGGCTTCGCTTGACATTCTTTGGCATAGTGGCCCTACTTGCCACAACTAAAGCACTCTACATCTTTCTTGTTCTTCTTTTTCTGGCCATCCTTAGCTTGGTTCTGTTTCCTCTTTTTCTGGGACTCCTCATTAATCTTGGCGAGACCGATTCTAGGCGCCTACACTACTACACCACCACCATTAGTAGCATTAGGAACTGCTCCCAGAGCATCCATAACCATCTCTCGTATGAAGGCAGTAAACATCCCCTTTATGTCAGGGACATTCCCATTGTTGGCCCCTGAACCCGCTTCTTCTTCAACTCCTGATGCGGAGTTCCTCATCGCCTTTCCCGTATTTTGATTCATCGTTCAATCTTTAAAGAGAAAACGATTTACCATCTCCTTAGCGGTGCCAATGCAGTGCGACTTCATCCTTAGCTATAATAATAATATAGTGTAGTATATATATAGCTTTTGAAAACCAAAATATCACAAATACGCGCTCTCATATACGTACACTATCTCTCCCTGGTGTCTTCCCTAGGTTAGCTGCGCAACCTAGAGCTCTGATACCAAATGTGACGGCCCGCCCAACACCAGCCGACATTTCCAATGAAAGTGCATTGTGCCAATGCCCGATCAGCACGGGAAGGTCGTCAAAGAAAGGAAAGGTAAGGAATTTGAACAAACAAAGAACCTGTAGAATGTCTCATAGCGCATGGGCTAAAATATAACAATAGCATACTTTGATGTAAACAGGCGAGACAGTGTATAAGCTGAAAACTAAACATCATAGCAGCGGAAAATCCAAATACAGCTTATGTTCCACATCATCATTATTACAACTTTTGGAAACTGTTTCTAAAGCAAAGTAAAGGAAAGGTACACTACTAACGCCCAAAGTAGTGACCAACAGCGACACAGGGAGAATACCTATATATATCATACGTGGGAGCCTCCTACTCATCTCCGGTACAACTATTCGTGCATACCACCTAACCTGTCTCTAGTCTGCCCGTTTAAGAGCACCCAGAGTAACAAGAAGAGACATAAAACTCTTGGTCAGACAAAAATCTGGTATGAGCAATAAGAAGCAAAATAGAACAATAACAGATATACTAAACCATACCTGAATCTTGACATGCAGCCAAAGAATTAGCATAACATACCACTCAATACTCCAAGGTGCCACTAAACATAAGGTATAAAGAATACGGAGGTGGGGGTGTGCATGACGTAGTGATGGCAAACAATCAATCATAGCAACCATCCTCACATCTCTCACTCAGTGCGTAAAGCATACGATATCCACCACTTTGATCACTAGACCCATCGAGGTAGTGACGGTGTCCGACTTGTATAACTATTGCTACCACCAAGCTTGCCCCATGGAGTCATGACTAAATCCTTACAAATGACCCCACCTCATTGGTCCATAGCCAATAGTCCTACCTAGGCCACTGCGGCCCTGAATCCGTCCACATACCCCGCACTCCATAGTGATCCAAAGTTATAGACATCAATAACCCCTTAGCACATGTCCCGTAGCAAAGCCCAACTCATGAAGTTAACCCATTAGTTCCCAATTGGATCCTGAGTACAAACTTCCTTCTTGGACTACCTTTGCATCTCGGGTTTTGGTTATCATCTCCAGATCGGTCTTCATTCAGTTCGTGATCATCATCTAGGCTCGGGTTCCCATCGGTTCGTAGCACCCTCTCCAGATCGATTCGGTTCGTGGTGTCCTTCCTCCAGTGGTTTGGGTTGAGGTCCACACCTCCTAGCGGTTCGGTTCGTGGATAGCTCCTCTGGTTCGATCCTCCTTCCCAAGCACTCCGGATCGGGTCGTGGTGCCACTCCATTGGGTTCGGATCGGATGAAGCAACGGTTCGTGACTTGCTTTCCCAGACAGTCCGTGGTACCTAAGCTGAAGCGGTTCGGATCGTATGGCTCCCCAGGTAAGCGGGTCGGTGCGGTGCCACCATCCACGATCGGGTCGGTTTGAGGTTCGGGGGATCCGATCCGATCTCTACACTTTTCCTGCACTTTGTCCAGTGACATGTTTATGCCATTCGACGGAGTTTTCAACCAATTTAACCTCTCTAAACAATCACAAATCATTCCAAATAGTCATAGCGACATAGAGGACTAACCATAAACACCAAAACAATAATTTGATAGGTTAAACCGAATCAAACATCGCCAAAATCCCATATTTTCCCTTAAGCATGTTTAAGCAAAACTAATGATATGATTAGCAAAACTTAACCAAATTAACCAAATTTTCTAATAGAGGCCTAAAACAATATTTCAAAATTTATAAATATTTTTTTCAGATTTTTAACATGCATAATTTCGTTAATTAACACTAATCACCCTAATTAACTATAATTAGTGTACAAACAATGCTAATCACTCACCTTAGCCACAAATTAACTTTAGATCTAAAATATTATCTGATTTGGGTTGAATATGTATGCAACACAGCAGCTCTATTCCTAATTTGATGCTAATTTGCCTTGATTTGATGTAGCTTGGCTTAATCTTCAATTAGGAAGCGATTAGAAGCGATTTGGGATGAAATTAGAAGGTGGAGGCCATGGCTAGGGTTAGAGAAATGTTTGAGGCGGCTGAGAAATAAAATAAAATTCGTTTTCCTACTGTTCTCAGCCTCCCCATAACCGTAATCCCGAAATGGGTTATGGGCCCTCTTGCTAATCACCATAATTAGGCCCAGTTAAGCTGTTTTTCACCTTCTAAACCTTGTTTCAGCCATATCTCCCAAATGGTGAGTCTTTTTGGCTAATGTGACCACTCTACGGAAAGGTAAACCATCACGCGGATTTAATGGAAGTAGTTTCAAGTCAAAACTCCTTACCAATCAAAAGTTATGGCCAAAACAAGATCAGCTAGAGGCAAATGGTCATTTAAAAATCGACAAAAATCATGAACATGGGAAATGACCCCCATAGTCGTCTCCCAAAGTTGCATGACCATACGACTTTGTATGTGAGAGAAATAAATATTCTACGATCCTTCGATACGTAGAATGCGGGTCGTTACAATCATGATCCCAACAGACTCAATTGGTCAAATTCTGTGTTTGTTTGCAAAAGTTATGATGGTTTATAGCTTAATTACATCATTATTGTATAAATAATTTCAGATTTAATATATATTATTTAACCTTATCAAATCTGGTTGTTCAATAATCTAATCTAGGGCCCCTGTTCCTTCCACTCTCTTCTTCCTTCATGATCCTTTCTTCCAGACGAGAACAAAAAAAAACTCGAGCCGTCTACATCCTAAATTGCACGCCAGTTCAAGCCCTCCGCCATCGATCAACCGACCCCATTCGAAAGTCGCCTATCACCGCCACCCTCACCCTCAAGCTCGTCATGCCTGGTGGCCTCCAGCCCTAGGAAAACACGATCGAACTCAGCTGCTTCGGGCTGAGATTTTGACCACACGTGATTAAATTCGATCACACCAGTATAGATTTAAAGATCTCTCTTAGCCCTTTAATTTTCGTGTATAAATCATAATGTAATTCGTGGTAAACAAGGAGAGATTACGGATTAAAATTTTGAAGAATCGAGGCCTTTGACTTTAAAGCTGACGGCGGAAATCTAATTTGGGGGCTTAGGGTTTTATTTCGGGGGTATTTATACCATTATAATAATACTAGTTAATTCCTCTAATTAGTTCATTTTTGTCTGAGCTCCGAATCAATCCCAATGACTATCGCCCTTAGTCAAATACCCTCATTTCGAACACAATGTGATATATCCTGCAAGACAATTCGACTGTTTCGATCAGTTTTCATCACAATTGAAATATAAATTAATATAACGTTCAAAATAGGTGTCAACATACATTTTAATTTACCGGAGCCACACACTGAATCCAAAAATTCCAGAAAAATAAATCTAGCTATTTTTTGATGATACGGTCCTAATAAAACTAATTTCGTTGAATTTTGAGATCGTTTGAAAAATGGCCAATTTTCAGTCGATTAAATTTAAACTGAAATTACTAAACGCATTTAAATTCACCACACTCACATATCAATTCCCAAAATTATGAAAATTGAAACTTAGCAATAGTTTGACATTCCGGATCCAACAAAAGTGGTTTCATCGAAAACGGAGGTCGTTTGCAAAATAGCTATTTTTAAGGGCTATATATTATATTAAAATATATAAATTCCATAGCGACTAGTCTAAATTTTAAACTGGTCATAACTTTCAATTTATATTATGAAATATCAATTTTTTACATTCGTTAGAAAGATATAATTAAACAGATTCAAATATTTCTAGTTTTACTGAAATCCGGTTTATTTTGAATTCTGTACATTCATTTGAAATTTAAAATCGAATTTTCAAATTACCGCGCCATTTCAGGCTCGTTTTATATTTAAAATAAATTTATACATTTTAACTACGTTTTAAATAAATTTTAAATTGTTATTATTTAAAATAAATCATTTTAAATATTCAAAATCCATTAAAATAGCTAAAACAAAAATTTTAAATTGGTTTAGAAATTCCAGGTTGTTACACTTTATTTGACTCAATTTGAGATGACACTGATTACGAAGTTTTATAGATAGGATATTCTTGAATGAATTCAATGTTTTTTCAAGATTCTCACCCAAGTTGTGAATAGGATTTGCCATATTTTAATATTAAAGAAAAGGAATAATTAGAGAAGAAAGGGAAGTTTAGAATAAGTTTTTATGGAAGAAGGAGGTATTTATAAGGTCTTGTATTCATTGGAATTGAATAGACATTAGTTAGCTATTTAAATTTCAAATTTTGAACAAATTTATAAAACTGGCAGTTATATGTCGACATGTTGAAAAATGTATGTCGACATACCCTAGTTATTTTTTGTTTTTTTAGTTAATTCTTATTATATTATTTTAATTTATTTAATTCTAATGTGTTTTTACAGTAAATTAAAGATTGTTTTGACAGAAATAAACACCATCAATTACAACTTGAAAGCAAATACAAGATACTAAATACGAGATTCGAAAGAAAATACGAAGGATAACATAAACTAGACATACTTAGATTTCAGCGGATGATGAGGAGGAAGATGATATTCAAAGTTTTCTTCCTATTTTTCCAATGAAATCAGACATATAGGTAAGAGTCTTCTTGATCTTCTTTTGGTTCTTAACTAACTTGGCTTGATTTGAACAAGCATTCTTTGGATATGGTTCTACTATTAGATGGACACTCTATACTTTCCAAAGAGGTTTCTTCTTCTTCATCAATTTCCATAGGGTTTTCCTCTTGTTGCTTTTACATTCGAGCTTGTTTATCTTTGAATGTTTCATAAGGCTTAAAGGTGATTGGAATTCGCATAAGATGTATATTTGTCGAGTTAAACACTTTTCTTGACAAAAATTCTTCTCCGTTGAGATCCCTCCAAAATACTTAAAAATCCGAGTAAGATAAACTCCATGATAAAGGGTGTTTTCTTTATTGGACATCTCTTTGGGCTTAATTTTTTTTTAAAATTACATTGGCCTAATTTATATCATAAACACCAAAAATAGCAAAGAGGGCTTTTTGGACTTTAAGAGTAGGGTTGTTGAAATTTCTGAAACGAGGTGTGAAAGTATGTTGAAGTAGGAGATTGACAATTTTTGCTTTTTTGTGGAAAAAGCAATTTTTTAATTCCAAATGGTCATCACTTTCGAATATGTGATGAAAGGTTTCCAAATCCGTTTCATCAATTTCGAGTTTCAAAAAAATCTGGGCTCATACACTTACAATTTAAAATAGTAACCAAAACTTCACAATCCAAAATGATTTGAGTGCCTTTTATGCTACTCCATACTAGATTTTCATCTCCTTCGTAAAAGCCACGATTCAAATTTGTGTAAAACATTTGGCAAAATTCAGGTAACATATATACTTCATTACTATCCCGAGCGTCAGCCAAGCTTAGGACTTCATATTTATTGAAAAGAGAAAGAAGATCACAAGAGGGAAAATTTTCAAACATATGAAGGCTCCCGTCTTAACTTTTCATTTTCCATATAGTCAGCATAGGCTTGAATAGCTTCTCTATCACTATAGAGATGATCTTTGAGGGTTTTGGTCAGTCTAATGGTTTTTGGTATGCTAGAGGAAGTCATTAAAGAATTGTTTTAAAGAGTATAGATATGAAGAAAGTTGTTTGAATATTGAATAAGAGGTAGAGAGAATAATTGAATAGATAAATAAATAGAGACTGAATGGGCACAACTTTTCTGAAATTAAAAACACATTATCATACCTTGGGAGTTGGTGAAAAGTTAGAGGGATGTTTGAAAGTTTAAACTTTTGAAATTCAAACTTCGAACTTCATTTACTGGCCTATATGTCGACATGTGGATTTCTGTATGTCGACATACATATTGGTTTCCAAAAGACATGTTGATTTGACTTTGTTTTATTATATTAATGTTTTATATTTCAGGTTTATTATTTCCTAAAATAATACCAATCCTATCAAAACATCTAAAAATTATATTATTATATTTACTATTTATTATTTTATTATTATTTTGAATTTCAAAATTCATATTTCAAATTTGAATTTTAAAGTTCAAGTTTGAATTTTAAAATTTAAGTTTCAAATTTAAACAAGGAAAACAAATAAAACATCCATTCATCCAAATCAACCAAGAAAATTAAAAATTAATTAGACATTTTTTGAATTCTGAATTGTTGTGAAACACATATTTGAATTTCCAGTTTCTGGCTCTTCATCACTTGATGATGAATCTGCATCATCTAAAGTTGCTACATATCCCCTCTTTCTTTTCTTTGACAAATTACTATTGTCTGTTTGTTGATTTGATTTATTTGGATATGGACACATTCTCTTTATATGACTTGGTTTGTTGCGGTTATAACATATATCATCATTTCTTCCTGAACTCCCTTGATTATTTCTTTGAAAATTATTTCTCTTTTTATATCTCAGAAATTTTCTAAAATTCCTTATCATTAAAGCAATTTCTTCATCTTCCTCACTGCTTGAATCAGAACCATTTTCCTTTCTTTTTTGTAATTGAACTTCGAATGGCATCAAATTCCCTATTAAATCCTCAATCTTCATTTCACTGACATTGTTGGCTTCTTCAATTGACAATGTTTGTTTTATCCCATATTGCAGTCAATGAATTAAGTTTTTTTGACTTAGTCTTCTTCTGAATAAGTTTTTCCCAATGCTATTAATGAATGCACGATCTCCTGGAATCTACAATACATATCTGAGGTATATTCATTCTCATTCATTTTAAATAACTCAAACTGATTAATTAGCATTGATATCTTTGTTTGTCAAACTTTATTTGTTCCTTCATGAGTAAATTGTATTGTTCTCCAAATTTCGTAAGAAGATTTACAGACTGACACTCTGTTAAATCCATTTCTGTCTGTTATGCAAAATTAGTAGTGGGTTCAAAATATTTAGTCTATGTATTATTCCATGTGTCTAATCCTACTGATTGTAAATAAATTTTCATTATACATGCCCAATATGAATAATTACTACCATTAAATAGTGGTGGTCTAATAGTGGGCTGACCCTCTACAAAAGAACTATTATTACTGGTGTTGGTTGCCATTTGATATTTTCAAAAATTAGATTATGAATTTTTCAAAAACCTTGCTCTGATACCAATTATTAGGGAATGCGGATCTTAAAGCAAAACAAACACTAGAGGGGGGTAAATAGTGTTCATAAGGAATTTACGAAAATCATAAACTAAATTGATCTACTATATGAATCACACGATAATTACCACACTAGAGATGATCACAAACACAGAAACAATCACAGACATAGAAATAGATAAATATAAAATGCAGAAAACGAAAGAACACACCAGATTTTATACTAGTTCAGATTACTTCTATGTCCAGTCCCACGCAACAATGGATTGCACAGAGTTTTATTATTATCAATATCCAAGTACAACCTCTTGATTCCATGGCTACACAGTTAACACCGCTCCAAACACCTTTGATTTCATGGCTACAAGGTTAACACTGCTCCCTTTCCTTGATTTTAAGGCCACAAGGAACACACCCTTTCCCAAAGAATTCCCAAATGATTACAAAAACCTTATAACTCTTCAATAGCTCTTCCAAATTGATAGTCATAAATAGAGATTGAGAAGAAGTTTGATATAATCTGAGTAGAAATCGGAAAAGTATATGTGTAGAAATCAGGAAAATAATGTATATTAATGGTGGTAAGTAAAGAAGTGAAGATGGAGAAGAAAGAATGATTAAAAATTCGAAATCAGCCCCTATTTGTAGTGTCTTAAAGGTTGCAACGTTTCTGAAACGTTTCAAGTAGTGAAAAGACATTTCCTTTGAAAATTGAAAATCTGATAGTTATATATTGACATGTCTAATTATGTTTGTCGACATATGTATAATATTTTGATTTTTTAAAACTGTTTTTCAAGTGTTTAAACATATATATTAATTTGGAAATTCTTGAATCAAAACTTAGTAATTTAAATGAATATTCTAAATTGTAAAATCATATGGAAAGATAGTAATATATTTTATAAACATATTTATAAAGTTATAAGATTTAAAACTATAAAAATATAAAATTATATATTGTAAACTTATATATATTAAAACTTCATAAACATATATGTTTGAAATCATAAGTAGATAATAGTTTGAAATCATTTAGAAAATAATATGAAATCCAGATTTGAATTTTGAAAACAGAATTTGAAATTTGAAAATCAGAATTTGAATCTAGAGTGCTACTCATAGTCTTACATATAAACTAGACCCAATTACTATATATTTTTCGAACTCTTGATAACTTGATAACTCATGAGTCTTGAATCTCTTTTGCATCCTGAATCTCTTGGAACTTTAAAACAGTACAGCCTTCAGTATTTAAGTCATGTATACAAACTGTGCACATATACATATATATTCTAGATAGAGATGTCAGTATATATTTTATTATTAATTAATAATGATAATTTAAATAAGGTTATTGTCAACATAACTCCCTTCCCCAACAGAAGTTTCATTCGGCGCTTCTCTAAGATAGCAGCACTTTTGACTCAGTTAACAAAGAAGAACCTGATTTTTCGTTTGGAATGCGAGATGTGTTAGAAATTCTAAAAGAGAGGTTGATGTGTACACCAGTTTTGGTTATTTCAAATAGTAATGAAGAGATGATGGTGTGTATGATGGCTTGTAGTATTGGATTGGGTGCAGTGTTATTGCCGAAAGGTATAGTTGTTGCATATGCTAGCTGACGACTAAAGCCACATGAGAGAAGGTATCCCATCCAATTATGTGCAATCATGTTTACATTAAAGAAAAGTAGGCTCTATCTTTTAGGGGAAAAGTTTGACTTTTTAATCATCCATAAATCATCAAAGTACCTCTTCTCGTGAAAGTATCTTAACATCAATCAACAGCGATAGCTAGAATTTCTGTCCTATAATGGCTTTGATATTACATACATGTTAGGAAAGAGTAATGTATTCGTTTACGCTTTGAGTAAGTGACATGCCAGTATAGTAGCCATGTTCTTAGAGTGGAAGTAGATTAAGTGTATAGCTGGTTATAATTTTCAGCCTAGATGTGAGTTAGAACTGGAAATGTTGGCAAATTTTCCTATCAAACCTACTCTAATTAAATGGATTGATTCTGCTCAGAGGCATGAACCCTAGTTATCTAAGATCATTGCTAACATAGAAGTTAAAGAAGAATCCAAGGATGTTATATTATACGGACTCGACCAAGATTGTTGGTTTAATAAGAATGAAAGATTGTTTACCCTTGATATCGATAATTTATTAGATCAAGTTTTTCAAGAGTGCCATCACCAAACACTAACTATACATTCAACAGCTAATAATATGTAAAGGGTATGATGCTAACTTATTATTAGAATGGAAGGGCAATGTGACATTTATCTCGATGTGCATGAATTACAGTCAAGGCTAAGTAGAAGAATTCTAGTGGTTTGTTGCCACTGCTATAGTTCTCGAATGGAAATGGGAACAAGTGTTAACGAGTTTCGTTGGGTGTACCAAGGACTCAAGTATGGTACAATAGCATTTGATTAATCTTCAACCGATTTATCGAGATTGTTAGATTTATACCATCAAGTCAAATAGAACAACAACCATGTCGGCCAATGCATTTGTAAAATGGATTGTACAATTCCATAGAGTTTCGAGGGGAATTGTAAGGGATCGACATCCATTGTTTACTAGTGGATTTCGGAAAATTTACCAGGAAGCCTTAGGATATGAGCTGTAACTAAGCATAGCTTATCGCCTACGAACCGATGGTCAGACCGGAAGAGTGAATTGTATCTTGGAATATTTCTTACGAGCTTGCACATTAGACTTTAGAGGCTCGTAGGATGATCAATTATATCTTATAAAATTTAAGTACAACAATTGTTATCAATATAGCATCAGTATGGAACTGTACAAACTATTATATTGTCGACCATGCAACGCCCCTTCATATTTGTGCGAGGCAGGAGAGAAACTAATGCTTGGGCTAAAGATGGTTAGAGAGACCTTAGAAAAGATTGAAATTATCTAGCAATGGACAAAAGCTGCCAAGGACAGATAGAAAAATTAAGCTAATAAGAGAAGCGGAGATTTGGAGTTTTCTATTGGCGACATGATATTTGTTAAGATTCTTCCACAAAGAAATGTGATTTAGTTTGGTATAAAAGAGAAATTGAAGTGGAACCAAAGTCTTTAAAGAATCGCAAGCCTATTGAAACATTCGACTTGATATGAAGCATCTTAGAAGAAAGATGGCGAATCTTGTAATGGTTTAGTGGAGTGAGAATGAGAGCAATTGCACTTGGAAGACCGAGGAGAGAATTGGGACGTCATATCCAGAACTCTATCTCAGCAAAACTTTTATTCTATCACTCTTATTTTCATTTATGATATCATTGATATCCCCTTCTGTAGTAACAGTAATTCAAAGATAGGTTCAGATTATCCTTTTTTATTTTGCTTTCTATTGCGTATGTTTGATTTTGATAGTAAACCATAATGACATGTGGTTAATAGGCATGTGAGGCTAGCTTACTAACTTGTTTGGACCATTTTGAAGTATAAATTCCTTGAGGAGAATATAATGACCCGTATTCAACGTATCCGAGGACCGTAGGATGTTTATGTTATTTTCGTTTGAGGTACTATGATTCTCTGATTTTGAGAGATGACTATTAAGATCATTTCTCATTTTCAGGAAATCTATCAAACAAATTACGATTATTTTGTCCATAACATTTTATTAGAGTCAAATTATGACTTGAGACAACTTTTATTAGGTTTGGATGATGATTTTTCTTCTATAATAGTAGTCATATTGAAAAATGAACTTACCATTTAAGAGATGTTGTAGTTTTAGTGTTTTATGAGGTTTAGACTGGTTAATAGGTGATTAGGGTCATTAATGAAGTGGGTGTCTAACCCGTTTTAGGATTTTGGCATGTGAAGGAAGAAAGAGATGAAGGAGCCTTTTCTGGTCATTTTACGCAACACTTAAAACAGACCTTTACCCACTTATGGTTTCCTTTTCTTCTGATCGTTAAGAAAAAATTATGAGAAATCAACCAAAATTTTGAAGATTTTCTGGTGCAATCACCTTGGAACTCCTGTTAATTACTGATCAAATGATATTAAGAATCTAACTTGGATTTGAGTGATTTGTGCCACTACTTACTAATTAGATGTATTAGGTTCTAAATACCTTCTAAAATTCTATAAAAAATGTTCATAATCAATTAATCAAGTTATTAAACGTAATCTAGTTTGAGATGAATTGGATCATGTATGTGAAAATCATGTTTTAAGAATTCATAGAAAAACCACACAAACATATAATGTTTTCTTATCTATACTTTTATTTTCTTTGATTTGGATAAAGCTTGTTTGTGTGTGTTTAATATGCCATATGCTTGCTTTTGACATTTGTGAATGGATGCAAATGTCAATCGAATGGTAAGAATAATTGTAGGCATATATGAATGTTTTCAATCCAGTTAAGAGTTGATTCGAGCTCATTGCTTATATAGTGATGTGAACTGCAGAGGGAAACAAGAAAGCCCTACGAAGCAACACACCAAGTTTTAGGTCGTTTGGAATTCAAGCGATCAAGTTATCGCTTGGAAGAGTTCATAAACCTGATATTGGACTTCGGACGGTGCAATCCAGTTCGATGCAACCTGGATCGGTGTAACATAGTTTGGAACTTGGATTTTGTTTAATTGTTCATATCATCATTAGTGTGGGATTCCAGATCGATGGACATGGGAGGATTCGGTTCGCCATTGGTTGTAATATGGAAAGATTCAGATTGGTAGAGGTAGACTAGTCTAGTTTTGATCGATGCTTTGACTGTTGGATTCAGATCGGCAAATATTTCGGATTGGTGGAAGTGAGGTCATGATAATCGATAGGGATGGGTTGACCTTGGGTTTGTCTTGAATGGAGACTAGCTTCAGATTGGTTATGCAAATTTACTCCTCTACGACATGAAGGTAGGTTTATTTAGGTCAGCTAATAGGATATAGACGCAGTGGACTTTAGATAGGTAAGGGTATGAAGGATCGTGTATAAGAATTTGCATGGTTTGACGATGATTATACCCTTTTACAAACAACTCCAAATACATCTAACTACATTCTAAGATGTAGAGAAGTAACGACTAGTCAAGGAGAAACTGCAAGGAAAGGGGTACAGACACATGATTTTTGACGGCAAGCCAGTTATTTGCGCTTGGTCCCAACCAAAAAAATTACGGCGAGGTCATACGAATAATTTTTAGGATAATCTCTACTGCAGATAACGCTTGTAAATGGATCATCTATATATAAGATTTTAGTGGATACTTGGGGAGGAGGCACCTTGCCTATACTAGGTCCTTGTATCTAGATTAGGAAATTCAAGCACCCATTTGGGCCAAGTTGGATCCTTACCTTGGGACTACTAGTTAATATGACTTAACTCCTGGACAATTGAGAAACATAGATTTGAGTATCATGGAAACCGAGCGTTCTCGTATATCTAACACACATAAGGAGTGAACGTGAGGACGAATGATGAATGTCATGTTTTCATGCTCATTATCACCTTAGTATTTAGACATCTGTCACACCTTTTGACATGATGACGATACAGAAGTATACATTAGTACATTGTTGACTCTACGGATATAAAATCGGGCTAGGTATGATTCTTTGTACTTATTATCATATATTATTAAACGCTTTAGATTACTGTAACACCCCGTATTTTCTGTGAATGTTAAAGTAACGAATTAAAGAATACTTAATTTTAAAATTGGGAATTAAGGGAAATGGGTTATGCCATTGTGTTCATCTCGGAATTCCGCTTGGGATAGAGTCCGAGTTTGCGTAATTCGGACAAAGTATGAATAAGTTATAAGCCGTATAAGTTTGTATACGTGCAAGGAAGTATATATACATATACACAAAATCATCTCCAGAACCAAAATAAGTCAAAGACGAATGAGCGGGAAAGATCCCGCTCAAATAGTGTCGACCCCCCTTAAGAGGGGTTGACATAGGTGTCGACCCCCCTAAATGGGGTAAACCCCTTCCGAGATCCAGTTCCTATGACGATTTTTGTAGTTCTGAGCTGAGATGGCCTTCTCTGATTGGCCCGGTGACGAATTCTGATGTACTAGGGCTTATGTGTCGTACTGTGATTGGCTGAGTGACACATCTCTTTAGTTTGGATGGCTCTGATTACTCCTAGACTGATCTAAAGGCTAGAATTAATCCTAGACTTCCATGTAATTAACTCAAACCCTAAACCTAAAACACATAAACACATTCTATGAAGTCGTTATGTTGTCTCTCTCTGAACTAGCGTAGCCTCCATCTTCTTAAAACTAGAATATCTTCTTCAACTTGAAATCAATTAGAAGAACATCAATAGTCTACATCAAAGGAATAGCTTAACAAATTCAGAAATCAGATTCCAAAATACAAGAACTATTCTTTTTCTATAAGTTCAATTATATTTCAGATTTAAATATATAAAAGTCATGACTTGAAATAAATCGAATCTAGAACTGTGCCTAATTGTGATTCTGATTCATGTTTATCCTTGTGACAAATCTGAAATTAACTATGCCTATGAGACTATTGTGATTTGTACAATTGAACCAATCATATTGTATATTAATTTGGTGATGCTTTTATGTTATGTTATGTACATATTCATAAACTAAGTCATGTTCATATATGCATATATGTTTAGATCTACATGCTTACATGTTTAGATCCAAGTTAATACATATGTTTAAGATCAATGTAAATTCATGTTCATATGATTAATATCTATGTTAATTGGATCTAATTCAAGTACAAGTTCACATTTGATATGCTTGATTAAGATTATATTGTTCATGAAAAATTTGTATTACACATGCTTAGTTAGATTCATATTTTTTTGTGCTGTTGGAATGCTACATGTTCCTTTCTTTTCCCTTTTTTTATGAGTTTGGCTTATTTGCGAGCCTAATGTTCTATGTAAATTATGCGAACGAATAACGGGGGGAAACATTGGGGTAAAACATTAAATTACATGTTAATGGCATAGATTGGCTCATAATCATGTAAATAATTAATAACATGAAATGGTATAATTTGTATACCATTAATTATGAACATAATTTAAATCGTAAATGTGACATGACAACACTTGTGGATAATTTACATATAAACTTGACATAAATGACGAATATGTAAGTTAAATAAAGGACGAACATGCCTAACCCGATGTTAGATTGAGTTGTGGTGTAAAACTGCCCGGAAACGCCCGGCACATCAGTATCCGCAACAACACCTATCTAATGTGAGAGGTTAGTGCATCATGCCCAAGAAAAACCCGAGGTTAGATTGAGTTGTGGTGTAAAACTGCCCGGAACCGCCTGGCACATCCAGTAACCGCAACAACAAGGATCTAATGTGAGAGGTTGGTGCATTAATGAATAAATTAATGCTAATGAACAAGACATGTTAACAATGGTAGGGTTAAGTTAACTAAGGCAACACTTAACCAGTACAACATGTTAATTACACAAATGGTAGAGTTTAGTTAACTAAGGCAACACTTAACCAGTACAACATGTTAATTAAACAAATGGTAGGGTTAAGTTAACTAAGGCAACACTTAACCGATATAACATGATGTATGGTAGGGTTAAGTAACACAATAAGGCAACACTTAACCAATATATAACATGATGTATGGTAGGGTTAAGTAACACAAGAAGGAAACACTAAACCAATATATAGCATGATGTATGGTAGGCTTAAGTAACACAAGAAGGCAACACTTAACCAATATATAACATGATGTATGATAGGGTTAAGTAACACAATAGGGCAACACTTAACCAATATAACATGATGAACGAGTGGGGTTAAGTTAATAGAAAACACTTAACCAATACAACATGATGTGTGGGTGGGTTAAGTTAACATGAATGGACAACACTTAACCAATATTACATGAACGAAGTGGATAGGGTTAAGGCAAGCTTAGCCAATAATACGTACTGACTTGATTGGTGGGAGGGTTAAGTACATCTCGTGTAGGTGGGTAATACTAGTATATATAGGCCCACAAACTTAACCGTTAAATAAACATTCTTGAATCGGTGGGAGGGTTAAGTACATCTCGTATAGATGGGTAATATTAGTATATATAGGCCCACAAACTTAACCATTAAATAAACATGCTTGAATCGGTGAAAGGGTTAAGTAAAACTCGTGTAGGTGGGTAATATTTGTATATAGGCCCACAAACTTAACCAGTAGGAAACCCTACCCACATAGATGTATCATGGTACCCTGAACTAGGCAGGGTGGGGCACGATTACTGGGCTGATTATAAGCGGTCAAAATAGCGGCAGGGGGTACATCAGTGTAGGTTCCGACGGTTTACGGGTGTGCGCGTACTCCGGATTGGGAAAAAGCAGGCACTGGGTACCAGTAGTTACACACTGTGCATCTCGAATCGTGTCGGGTTGCTATCATAAGGAGTGATACACCATATGGTGGGGCCGGCACAAGGTATCTACACGTAAGAGACGACCGATTGACGCAGACACATGGAACATTAATACAAGTAGGGAGCCGATTGATAGGGTAGTAAGGGTACATACAACATCTTCGTAGCATTAGGTTGATCGAGGTAAGATCCTCCTACTAGATGTACACCTGAAGGCTACCACAAATTGCGGGGATTGGGATCACGTTGTAATATTATCATTTTATATAGATTACTAGTTGGGACACTAGTTATGAGGTGCAGAGATATAGAAATCAGAATAACAGGGTAGTAGCGAAGTAGAGAAAGAGTAAAAGCGCATTTAGTTTACCTTGCCTTATCTTGTTTTATGGTATTGTCCTATTTTCAGTTTATTCATGTCATGATTCTTTATCTTGTTTACATGCTGAAAAATCACTGGACATAACTAACTTATGTCTGACCTGTTTTCTTTCGTCTTCTTTTCTTCCGTTCCTCCCCCCAGGTAGTCAGGGAGGGAATAGCTCAGCTTAGTTTGGACCGTTTCTCTTTCCAAGCTTGGAGATTCTGTGATGTATGGCTTGGAACCTCTTATCTTTGGCCATGGCTGTGATTGCACTTTAATTTGGGGACTTACGCTACTTTGCTATATTTTATGCTTCTTATACACTTGGAAGTTTTTGAATCAAGACAAAAGTTTTACATAATACTTTTAAGTATGATTGAGTCAATTGTTGTAAAAGCTTGACTGAACTACGGTGCTTATAAAATGACTTTATTTTCTACTGCTTTATTTGTCTATCTTGTAATTTATCTGTATATCTTACCTATAATGCTTCACTGAATTTAATGCATTCCCTTTGTGAGTGACATTAACGGAGGTGGGGTGTTTACACTTGGTATCGGAGCTGAATGTTACTAGATCAGATAAAAGATTTGAAAAATTATTTTCAAAACGGTTTTAAAAGAAGCATTTTCTAAATAAAAGTTTTGTTTTAAAGGCATATTCCCCAAATCCATATGCATTATCTTTTGATCCTCTGTTTGAATCCTTGTTTTCCTTCTTTACTGAGTCTCCAGGGCTCCTGGCTTTCTGGGAGGTAACCTCATCGCGGCATGGTTCTGTATGCTTGATGAGGCTACGAAACCTGTCAAAGAGCGAAGAAATGCCCAACTTTCATATATAGCCGCAGCAGTTGCACTTGCGGCTAATTTTCTTTCAAGCTTTATAGGGTTTTCCGTGCGATGGAGGCAGCTTTCAAAAGACTTGTCAACAAGTTACACAAAGATGACAAAGATAAGAATAAGGAAGTTTGGCTAAGGAACACAACCCAAGGACGAGAAACTCATGGATATGTACTTGGTTCATGAAGGAGGAAAGAATAGAAAAATCTAAGACAAGAGGAAGTGTCATTGTTATGGTATAACGGGTCATATAATTAAGGACAAGGGAAAGTACAAAGGACAAGATTTTCAGGAGGGCAAGTGTATACTCTCACCGCCAACATACCTGAGAGAGAGGTAGTAGAGTTTCTGTTGAAAAAGTCTAGTTTTTCTTTTTGATCATCCTGCTAGTACTATTATTGATTTTAGCGCTTCACATTCGTTTCTATCAGCTTCCATAGTTGAGTCTCTTCACCTTAGTGCTTGTATAGTAGAAAATCCCATTTTGTCTCAAATCCAGTTGGTGGTTCGGCTCATTTATCTTTGGTTTGTAAGGATTTGAAAATAGATATATTAAGTGTTGAGTCTAAGTGTAAAGCTTATGTTTTTGGTTTCATGGGATATGGGTTGATTCTAGGCATGGATTGGTTAGTTAGTAATTGTGAAAAGAGGGTAGTTAGACTTTCGACCTGCCTCAGGAATACCCTTGAGATTTTATGCGATTCTTAGGGATCAGTTTTTCTTTGCTACCTAGAATCACTTGATGCATCTATCGATGATTTGCGATCCGTTGGAGTAGTCCATGAGTACGCAGATGTTTTTGATTAGATTAGGAGTTTGTCCCCTAAAACGCGAGATAGACTTCCCCATGTATCTAGTTGACAATGCAAAGCCAGTTGCATTACCTGTACGACATATGAATTCAAGGGAAAAGAAGGGCTCAGTAAACAAGTGTAACATCCCGTATTTTTAAGATAATAAAATAAGAATAACTTAATTAAATAATGAGAATTAAGTAAACTGGACTGCGCCATCGCGTCCGTCTCGGAATTCTAGTTAAGATAGACACTGGTTTGCATAAAGCGTACATCATGTGAAGAAGTTAATAAGCCTAGAAGTTTATATATGCACAAGAGAAATATATATATATACAAACAAATTAAAATATAAAATAAAGAATAAAATAAGGATTGCTATAATAAATACATATACTGAAAAAGGTAATGCATGCATTGAAAGAAAGAAAGGATTGGTTGCATGCAATGTAAATATGTTGCATGCAGTGATTTGCAAACATAATGCATTAACATTAAAAGAAAAAGATTCATGCAACGGATTAATTTAAGTATTGTAACTAACATGAAAAAGAGAAGTAAGGAGAGAACAATAATTATTATTGTTTTAAAACTTATTAACAAAAGACTTCATAGCTCAGTTGGTTAAGGCATTGGATTTATAATATAGAGGTCGAGGGTACGAACCCCGGCGGTGGCATAATTTTTATCTTTGTTTTAGAGAGGGCCAACTGAACATGAAAATATATGTATGTATACAAATTCAAAATTTGAAAGGATATGAACATACATATAAGGAAATAAAGAAAATATATGTATATATATGAGTATATATATATATGTAGAAATATATGTGTAACACCCCACCTCCGCCAGGGTCACTCTTGCAAGTACACTGGCTTTGGAGGGGTGTTGGACAAGGTAAACATGCACAAAGATATCACAAGATAGAACATATAATTAAACAGAGTAAATAAAGCAGCGGATAAAACTACTATTTCAAAACCATAATCAAGTTACATCAAAGTACTTGGTCATTATTTTCCAACAAATAAAGTCTAGAAACATAAACTAAAAACTGAAAATGACATAAAGTAGTTACCCCCAAAGTAGAAGTAGTAAAGCCATAGCGAGCTCAAGTCCAAACCGTACATGAGCTATCCAGAAAGCAAGCTAAAGATCCAAGCTAGGTGCTAGTGTTCCCACCCTGAGAACCTTGGGGGGGGGGGGACGGAAGAAAAGAGGCGAAAGAAAACGGGTCAGTCAAAAAGACTGGTAAGTCCTACCTACTATTAGTATAAAAACTAATAAAGTTAACTGGACATGTAAAACAAAGATGAAACATAGGATGATAACTGGCATGGTGAAAAGTTAACAAGATAGATCAAGTGTGGCATCGCATATACAAGGTTAAGTTTTGCACCAATAGTACTAGTAATCCAATCCATGTCAAGTATAAACAAGCAATGAACCCTTGGCCCAAGTTTGGCCCAACGTCATGAGGTGACCTAAATCAAGGTCTATCTACACGGTCTAGTCGATCGGCTCCCTATAAGCCTAACTCGTCAATTATCGGTGTCATACGGCCCAATCACGAATGTAGTCAAACTGTGCTAGGTCCACCCTAGGGTGTATCAAGTTCTAGGGTGCCAACCACTGACACGAATCAAGCACGCACAGTCTAAACCTACTGGTGCCCGTGCCTGCTTTTTCAACTCCGGACTATGTACACGACCATAGTCCGCCTGAACCTACACCGGCGCACCCACTCAGCCGTCGTTTTGGTCGCTTACATGTCAGCCCAGTAATCGTGCCCCACCCTAGCCTAGTCCCTAGGGTATCATGATACAACCAAGAGGGTTACTGGTGAAAAGGACCATGTAACTAGGGTTTCTAACGGGTTAAGCGTGGTTAACCCTATCCAATCAAGTATCAAGTTGGTTAAGTGTACCCAAGGTTCATGACTTAACCCTATCAACCCATCGTTTTTAATTGGTTAAGTATTCAAGTGGTCCATGACTTAACCCTATCATGTGGCATTAATTAATTTAATGCACCCAACCTCTCACATTAGACCTTGTTGTGGTTACTAGTTAAGCCGAGTGGGTCCGGGTAGCTTTACACCACAACTTAGTCTAACCTCGGGTTTTAAGCGCGACATGACCAACTACTCACATTGGGTCCTATTGTTTGTAGCTACTAGTTAGGCCGGTCGGTTCCGGGTAGATTTATGCTACAAACTCAACCCAACCTCGAGTTGGCCACTTTCATGTTTTCTACATGTCATGTCCATGTTCATGTTTTTCAAGCATAATCACATGTCATATTTCAAAACCATGTTTTTATGTCATTAAAGTTACCTAACTACCCATACGCATTCCCACCGCATGTACGTTTCGTCACAACACAAAATGGATTAAAAGAGGGAACTTAGAAGCATGACAAAAATGGGCATAAGGTGATAGGATTTGGCCACAAGTTAAACATGGTGGCACATGAGGCAAAATGTGTTCATTAAACTTGCATATTACATTATAAACCTCAAAACATGCATGACATCAAACTTAGCAAATAGGTGATACATGGTCATAGATGGCATAGGATGATAACTAGGGATTCGCATATAACATCATATGCAAGTTAACATAAAGGTTATGAGAGTTTCTATGTTGCATTATGCAACATTTCCAACCAAAGCTCATAGCTTTCAATCCACGAAGTCAAGGTGATAGCTTAACAAACATACATAGAATAAATCTATGCATAACATGATAGATTCAAAGCACAAATCATACTTAGGCCCAAACTCAAACTTGCAACATGTCATATTTAACTTCATAGTTTAAATCTAAGAGTAGAATAGGGCTTACAATGCTATGAAGACTATAAAATAAAACAAGATTGAGACGAAGCCACACTAGCAAATCCGCAAAGAAAATAATATGCTCCACTCTAAGCCTTGTGAAATAAGTAAAATAGCTTCTATGACGAAGAAAGATGGCTCTTTGAACTAAGAAAGATAGCTTCTTGAACTTAGATTTGATTTGGAACACTCATGCTCTCATGAAGAAGGTGGAGGCCATGATTAGAGAGCATTTTGGCATAACCTAGTTATAGGATCAATTTGTGATGATTTAGGCTAGGTATTAGGGTCCTTTTATAGAAGTTTAGGTTAGTTTAGGCAATAGGATTAACCCTAATTCAGATCTGAGCCATCAAATCACGTCACTAGCCAACAAAACAGGTCTAAACAGCCAAAATAAGTGCACCAGGCGGACCTGGCCGACCAGGGAGGTCGACCCCCAGGTTGACCCTAGTGTCGACCTGGTTGGGGGGGAGGTCGACCCTAGTGTCGACGCCCCTGTCGACCTGTCTGGGCGGGAATTTTCCCGCCTAGTCTGTTTTGGCTGAATTTGAATTCTGAATTCAAATTTGAACTGTTTTTGAACTTGAAATTTTCTGAAAATTTTGACGGGCCATAACTTGGTCATACGGGCTCCGATTTTCGAAAACTCGGACTCTATTTTGCGTATTTTTCCAAGACAAACGCAATGGCACAGCCCATTTCCCTTGATTCTGATTTTAATATTTAATTCTTCCTTGATTTATGTTATAACATGTTATTCAAAAATACGGGTTGTTACATCCTCCCCACCTTAAAGGATTTCGTCCCCGAAATCTTCAAGTTAGGAAGAACGTATTCTACCATCCATCATCCATCTACTCAAAACATCATCCACAAGTAATCATTGTCCTTAAAAGATTTCTAATGCTGTATGAACATATGCAAAAGTGTGTGTATATGCACCTATCTAATGCGAAGATCAAGCGGTTACTGATTCAGTAAACCTCCTTGATGCAAAATATGTTTGTGAATTGCGTCCATATGTATGCAACTTCCTAACATAGCTTATAGTCTCTACATGAGTGCACATAACATCCATCCATATGCAACATCCATGTGATAGCATACCAGTTTCATCCATGAATAAGCATAAACACTCATGCATATGCGGTATGAAAGTGTGTGAGTCGATCTTAGTGCCTAACGTGTATCATGCATCCATGAGTATCCACTTGCAAACACTTGCAACCACTGGCAAACATCAAGCATAACATGTTTCAAATACATGTTTCAACCAAGGGTTTCTACCTAAGTTTCTCATGACAAGATTTACGAAACAAGATAAACTAGATAAACATGGATAGCAAAAGAAAGATATGCCAACTAGGAAAAGAGATTGAAAATGTACCCTCAAAAAGAAATGGATAAAGCCCACACATCTTCTCCTCAGTTTCCCAAGTTGCGTCTTCCTCTGCTTCACTCCATTGCACCTTAACAAGCTTAACTTCTTTGCTTCTTAGCTTCTTTGTCTCCTTTTCCATGATACGAATCAGAGCTCGCCTCAGGGTTGCTTCTCTTTCCACTTCCACGTCTTGAAGAATACTTGGTTCAACCACTTCGGCGGATCTGTGCAAACACTTCCGGAGATGCGAGACATGAAAGACGTTATGCACTCCGGCCAGCTTCTCGGGCAATTCCACCCTATATGCCATTTGCCCAATTCTCTCAATGATAGGGAAGGGCCCTACGAACCTTGGTGCCAACTTCCCAACTGCTCTGAATCGAACTACATTTCGCAAAGGAGAAACCTTCACAAAGACCATATCTCCAACTTCAAATTCTAAGTCTGTCCTTCGCTTGTCTGCATAGGATTTCTGTCTGTCTTGGGTCGTTTTCATCCGCCTTCGAATCAACTCAACCTTCTCGGATGTGTCCCTTATCATGTCGGGCCCAAGTATAAGCTTATCCGTCGTCTCCCACCAACATGTTGGTGACTTGCACGGCCTCCCATACAAAGCTTCGAATGATGTCGTTCCTATGCTTGCCTGATAGCTGTTATTATAAGCAAACTCCACTGGAGGAAGATGATCCTCCCAAGTACCACCAAAGTCAAGAATGCATAGCCTCAACAGATCTTCTAGTACCCTATTCACCCTTTCGGTCTGGCCATCCGTCTGTGGGTGATAGGCCGTACTTAGATTCAATCGCGTACCCATCGCTTCTTGCAAACTATTCCAGAACTGGCTAGTGAAGATTGGGTCACGATCGCTAACTATGCTAGAAGGAACTCCGTGCAATCGCACTATCTCTCGAAGATAAACAGATGCTAGCCATGATGCGGTCCTCTTGCTCTTCACCGGAATAAAGTGAGCACTCTTCGTAAGTCTATCAACTATGACCCATATGCTAGTATTCCCTTTCCTTGATCTCGGCAATCCATCCACCAAATCCATAGAGATGCTTTCCCACTTCCATAGCGGAACCTCCAATGGATGCAATAGCCCACCGGGCTTCTTCGACTCGGCCTTCACTTGTTGGCAAACAATGCATCTAGAAACAAACTCTGCCACATCCTTTTTCATCCCATCACAAAAGAAAATGCGCTTCATATCCCGGTACATCTTATCCCCTCCGGGATGTATGGTCATCCTCGAGTGATGCGCCTCCTTAAGAACTTTATTTACTAAGTCTCCCACTCATGGGAAACATAGTCTTCCATCACGCCTTAGCCATCCCTTATCATCAATAGAATATCTAGCGAGGTGACTTGACGTCTCACCCCGGATCAACTTGTCCATGATCTCGACTATCTGTGGGTCTTCCCTCTGTGAAGCCCCAACTTGATCAAGAAGTATAGGTCTAAGCTCAAGGGATGCTAACGAACCAGTCATCGACTCAACAACCGTTGTGAAATCAAAGGTTGCCAAGAACTCTAGGCTCTTCATCTCAACAAACAAGGGACTCAAAGTCAACCTTCTTCTGCTTAGCGCATCCGCCACAACATTACCCTTGCCAGGGGTATAAGCTATCTCGAAGTCATATGATGCTAAGAATTCCATCCACCTTTGCTGCCTTAGATTCAAATCTTTCTGCGAGAAGAGGTACTTGAGTGACTTGTGATCAGTATATAACTCAAACCTTTCGCCTAGAAGATAGTGGCGCCAGGATTTGAGTGCAAAGACGATCGCCGCCAACGCCAAATCATGAGTGGGATAGTTCTTCTCATGAACTTTGAGTTGCCTACCCCCAAAGCATATCACTCTCCCTTTTGCATCAGTACAGCGCCCAACCCCGTGCCACATGCATTGGTGTACACGGTAAACAATTTCCCTCCATCGGGTAATGCTAGAACTGGAGCTGTGGTGAGGGCTTTCTTGAGCCTTTGAAAAGCAAGCTCACACTCTAAGTCCCATGCAAAGACTAAGTTCTTCTTCGTTAACTTAGTAAGAGGAGCTGAAATCCTAGCGAAGTCCTTAATGAACTTTCTATAGTAGCCTGCCAGACCGAGAAAGCTTCTTACTTCAGTTGCATTTTTGGGAGTTTTCCAGTCTTGTACCGCCACCACTTTAGCGGGATCCACCGCTATGCCCTGCTTAGAAACTATATGCCCAAGGAACCGAACTTCCTTTCTCCAGAAATGGCATTTAGAGAACTTGGCTTTCAATTGATGAGCTTTAAGCGTATCCATGACCTCCTTGAGGTGTGTAGCATGTTCTTCCTCGTCCTTAGAGAAGACCAGAATATCATCCACGAAGACAACTACAAACTTGTTAAGGAACTCCCTGAACACCCTACTCATCAAATCAACAAAGTATGCGGGTGCATTATTCAAACCGAACGGCATGACTAGCCATTCAAAGAATCCATCTAGAGTCCTAAACGTCGTCTTGTCAATGCTATCCTCAGCCACTCTAAGCTGATGGAATCCGGTGGCTAGATCGAGCTGAGAGAAAACAGAAGCACCAACAAGCTGGTCAAAGAGATCATCAATCCTCGGTAACGGGTGTCTATTCTTCTTTGTCAGCTTGTTCAACTCATGATAATCAACACATAGACGAAGCGAACCATCCGCCTTAGTAGCGAATACCACCGGAGCACCCCATTCTGAAATGCTTCGCCTAATGAAATTTTTCTCAAGCAACTCCTTGATTTGCTTGTTAAGCTCTCTTCTTTCTCGCGGGGCCATGTTCCTAACAGGCAATGAAACTGGCTTGGCATTATCAACAAGATAAATGCGGAAATCTATCTCTCGCTTAGGGGGTAACCCCTTCACCTCATGAAAAACATCAAGATACTCTCGGACCACCCTCACAGATTGAAGATTATCGATAGACGAGTCGAGGGATTCAAGATAACATAACAT
This sequence comes from Allium sativum, assembly GCA_030737875.1. NCBI lineage: Eukaryota > Viridiplantae > Streptophyta > Magnoliopsida > Asparagales > Amaryllidaceae > Allium > Allium sativum. Next base: position 582,034,135 of record CM060915.1, on the reverse strand, counting down.
GACGGGATCCAGAGGGTTACAAGAAATTTCTAGGGTATTACCGAGGCGAGTCATGAGCCTCACCACCCTATGCTCACAATCAAGAATGGCTCCATAATTGGACAACCAATCCATGCCCAAAATCAACCCATATCCCAAAAACCCGAGAACATAAGCATTACATGTGAATTCTATGGTCAAGATAGAAATCCTCAAATCCGTACAAATCATAGATAGATGGGCGGCACCCCCAATTGGATTTGAAACACTAACGGGATCCTCAACTAGACTAGTACTTAGGTGCAAACTTTCAACAATGTCAGAAGAGATAAAGGTATGCGATGCGCCAGAATCAAATAAAGTTCGAACAGGAAAACCAGAAATATAAACAAGACTTTCTACAGAAATACTACCTCGGTCCGGAACTGGAGCAGTGTTGAGAGCATGCATCTGCCCTCCAGAAGATCCTGCTCGCTGAGCCTGTCCTTGCCCCTGCCCTTGCTTCTTTGGGCAATCCTTACTAAAGTGTCCAGTCTCTCCGCAATGAAAGCATTCTCCCAACTTCCTCTTCTTCTTCCTACAATCTTTGGCTGTGTGCCCAACAATCCCACAGAAGTTGCACTTTCTTGGGTCCTTGGCCTTGTTGTTGTTGGCCTTGTTACCCTTGTTGTTCTTGTTGCTCTGATTGCTCTGATTGCCCTGATTGCTCTGATTTCCTCCCCACTTGGATTCCGCCTTCTTGGTTTGAGTCTCATTAGGCTTGACTTCCTTCTTGCCATTCTTATCATCTCCCTGAAGCAATGCCATATCTACTAGGCTCTCAAAAGTGGGTATATGAGACATGGCTAAACCTTGTAATGGCTCATTCAATCCTCGTGCAAAGCGTAGAGCCTTCTTCTGGGGTGTGTTAACCATGTCCAAACCGAATCGAGCAAGCTGGTTGAACTTATTCACATACTCCCTCACTGTCATGTCCCCTTGCTTCAAAGATATGAACTTCTCCATTTGCAGATTCTCCTCAGCAGATGATAGAAACTTAAGCCCAAACCTCACCCTAAAGTCGGCCCAAGTTTCTATAGGCCTAGTAGCGTTGGTGACCTCCCACCAATAAGCAGCTTCCTCTTTCAATAGCCATACTGCCAACAGAACTTTTCTACGGTCTTCCACATCAAAGATGGCAAAGAGGTCTTCAGTCTCTTTTAACCAATTTCTTGCCTCAACAAAAGTCTCTGTCCCAATAAAATTCTTGCCACCCATCGGCTTAAAGTCTTTGCAAACCTTTGCGAAATCCGCTTGTGGACGCTGAGGAGGAGGAGGAGGAGGAACCTCAGGTACGATGGGAGTGGTTGCTGGGCCTGCATCATTGGCCCTAGCTTCCAAGTACCTTCGGAACCATCCGGGAATGGTTACTCCCTCGGGAAGGTTAAGATCGGCCATGCTGAAAAAGGAAAAGTTAGATTTAGAACGAGGAAACAAAGGATAGTGCTAATGGCTTTTAGGGAATAGCCTTTTAAAATAAACTAGACTTTTCTTGGAAAATACTTAATAGGTTTTGAAAATAGTTTTTCAAAAGGTAAGTTTTTAAAAACCTTTTGCTCAAATCTTGTAAACCTTATGCTCTGATACCAAATGTAACGCCCCACCTCCGCCAGGGTCACTCTTGCAAGTACACTGGCTTTGGAGGGGTGTTGGACAAGGTAAACATGCACAAAGATATCGCAAGATAGAAAATATAAGTAAACAGAGTAAATAAAGCAGCGGATAAAACTACTATTTCAAAACCATAATCAAGTTACAACAAAGTACTTAGTCATTATTTTCCAACAAACAAAGTTTGGAAACATAAACTAAAAACTGAAAATGACATAAAGTAGCTATCCCCAAAGTAGAAGTAGTAAATCCATAGCGAGCTCAAGTCCAAACAGTACATGAGCTATCCAGAAAGCAAGCTAAAGATCCAAGCTAGGTGCTAGTGTTCCCACCCTGAGAACCTGGGGGGGAAACGGAAGAAAAGAGGCGAAAGAAAACGGGTCAGTCAAAAGACTGGTAAGTCCTACCTACTAGTAGTATAAAAACTAATAAAGTTAATTGGACATGTAAAACAAAGATGAAACATAGGATGATAACTGGCATGGTGAAAAGTTAACAAGATAGATCAAGTGTGGCATCGCATATACAAGGTTAAGTTTTGCACCAATAGTACTAGTAATCCAATCCATGTCAAGTATAAACAAGCAATGATCCCTTGGCCCAAGTTTGGCCCAACATCATGAGGTGACCTAAATCAAGGTCTATCTGCACGGTTTAGTCGATCGGCTCCCAATAAGACTAACTCGTCAAGTGTCGGTGTCATACGACCCAATCACGAATGTAGTCAAACTATGCTAGGTCCACCCTAGGGTGTATCAAGTCCTAGGGTGCCAACCACTGACACGAATCAAGCACTCACAGTCTAAACCTACTGGTGCCCGTGCCTGCTTTTTCAACTCCGGACTATGTGCACGACCATAGTCCGCTTGAACCTACACCGGCGCACCCACTCAGCCGTCGTTTTGGTCGCTTACATGTCAGCCCAGTAATCGTGCCCCACCCTAGCCTAGTCCCTAGGGTATCATGATACAACCAAGAGGGTTACTAGTGAAAAGGACCACGTAACTAGGGTTTCTAACAGGTTAAGCATGGTTAACCCTATTCAATCAAGTATCAAGTTAGTTAAGTGTACCCAAGGTTCATGACTTAACCCTATCAACCCATTGTTTTTAATTGGTTAAGTATTCGAGTGGTCCATGACTTAACCCTATCATGTGGCATTAATTAATTTAATGCATTCAACCTCTCACATTAGACCTTGTTGTGGTTACTAGTTAAGCCGGGCGGGTCCGGGTAGCTTTACACCACAACTCAGTCTAACCTCGGGTTTTAAGCGCGACATGACCAACTACTCACATTGGGTCCTATTGTTTGTAGCTACTAGTTAGGCCGGTCGGTTCCGGGTAGATTTATGCTACAAACTCAACCCAACCTCGAGTTGGCCACTTTCATGTTTTCTACATGTCATGTCCATGTTCATGTTTTTCAATCATAATCACATGTCATATTTCAAAACCATGTTTTTATGTCATTAAAGTTACCTAACTACCCATACGCATTCCCACCGCATGTACGTTTCGTCACAACACAAAATGGATTAAAAGAGGGAACTTAGAAGCATGACAAAAATGGGCATAAGGTGATAGGATTTGGCCACAAGTTAAACATGGTGGCAAATGAGGCAAAATGTGTTCATTAAACTTGCATATTACATTATAAACCTCAAAACATGCATGACATCAAACTTAGCAAATAGGTGATACATGGTGATAGATGGCATAGGATGATAACTAGGGATTCGCATATAACATCATATGCAAGTTAACATAAAGGTTATGAGAGTTTCTATGTTGCATTATGCAACATTTCCAACCAAAGCTCATAGCTTTCAATCCACGAAGTCAAGGTGATAGCTTAACAAACATACATAGAATAAATCTATGCATAACATGATAGATTCAAAGCACAAATCATACTTAGGCCCAAACTCAAGCTTGTAACATGTCATATTTAACTTCATAGTTTAAATCTAAGAGTAGAATAGGGCTTACAATGCTATGAAGACTATAAAATAAAACAAGATTGAGACGAAGCCACACTAGCAAATCCGCAAAGAAAATAATATTCTCCACTCTAAGCCTTGAGAAATAAGTAAAATAGCTTCTATGACGAAGAAAGATGGCTCTTTGAACTAAGAAAGATAGCTTCTTGAACATAGATTTGATTTGGAACACTCATGCTCTCATGAAGAAGGTGGAGGCCATGATTAGAGAGCATTTTGGCATAACCTAGTTGTAGGATCAATTTGTGATGATTTAGGCTAGGTATTAGGGTCCTTTTATAGAAGTTTAGGTTAGTTTAGGCCATAGGATTAACCCTAATTCAGATCTGAGCCATCAAATCACGTCACTATCCAACAAAACAGGTCCAAACAGCCAAAATAAGTGCACCAGGCCGACCTGGCCGACCAGGGAAGTCGACCCCCAGGTCGACCCTAGTGTCGACCTGGTTGGGGGGGGAGGTCGACCCTAGTGTCGACCCCCTTGTCAACCTGTCTGGGCGGGAATTTTCCCGCCCAGTCTTTTTTGGCTGAATTTGAATTCTGAATTCAAATTTGAGCTGTTTTTGAACTTGAAATTTTCTGAAAACTTTGACGGGCCATAACTTGGTCATACGGACTCCAATTTTCGAAAACTCGGACTCTATTTCATGTATTTTTCCGAGACGAACGCAATGGCACAACCCGTTTCCCTTGATTCAGATTTTAATATTTAATTCTGCCTTTATTTATGTTATAACATGTTATTCAAAAATACGGGTTGTTACAATATGTATACAAAAGATAAAATTCAAGATAAGGCTACAGTCAATGAAACATTGCAAGAATCAAATAACGGTGCAACATCGTTTGAATTTTGAAAATAAAACAAAAGTTGTGCGTATATATATACATGTAAAATGGTCGTTAGAGGAATTGTATACATATAAGAATACTTCATGTTAATAAAACAGTTAAATAAATTCCAGAAATTCGAAAATCAAATTTCTACGCCAAAACAATTCAAACATTTGAAATTCAAATTTCTGCACCAAAATAGCTTGTGGGACCCAATGCTGACTCAGCACTGCGTATACGATAAGATTTGGCTAGATTCATCTGTGAACCTGGACTATTTTCTTAACTAGGTTCAATGCTGACTCAGCGCTGCGTGTAGGATAAGGTCTTGAGCACGTATAAATAAGACCCTAGACCAAACCCTAAACATCATAATTCGGCGGCTACGCTGGAGCTCTGTCATGGCTCCCTCTCTTTCTCTCCTCAAATCTATTCTGAAATTAAAATGTTAGCCTAGGAGGATTATGAATTCAGATCTGGAAGAGGGAATCAATGTTAATAAAAAGATATTTGAATCATGAAAGCAAGATAAACCTCTAAGAACCAATCTAATTAAATTATTTCTCTTTCCCTTCTCTTTTCATGAAATAATAAATGCATGGTCGTTAGGTCGTGAATCAAATTAAAGGGAAAAGGAAAGACATGGATGATAGAACGGGTCAGATCCAAAATTTGGGAAAAGCTTAAAGGTGAGTGGGTTTAAATTATCCCTTGTGAATAATAGTATGTTTATCGTTTAATCATTCCCCGTGGATATTTATAATGAATGTATTGAAAAATTTAATTGATGCGATGGATAATTGCGCTAAAATGAAAATTATGTTCAATGAGTTGAGATGTACATTTATTTGAATGTTTAAGATGAATACTGTTTTATAGATCCGATTTATGAACCTATAAATTAGGATAATTGAGACAATGGGTAAAAAATGCACTATTTGAGATCTACATATTATTAATTACATATAGAAAGACATGCGACTCATATTGAGAGATTTGGGGGCATAAATTATGATAGGGTTAATGGCATAACTATGGTGGAAATTATGCATATAAATTGAATTGGAATTATGAATGTGAATTAGAAATTATGCATATAAATTGAATTGGAATTATGAATGTGAATTGGAAATTATGCATATAAATTATAGGCATAACTTATTGGTATAATTACAAGCATAAAATTGAATTAGGGAATAAACATGTATTATGTTTCAAGACTTTAAGTTGAAGGAGCAATTTGATATGAACATAAATAATGGAATAGAGATGAGTATGCCAAAAACTAAACTGCGCCTAGGCACGAGGTTAGATTGCACTTGTGGTAGAAGTTTGCCCGGACCTGACCGGCATATCTAGCAACCACAAGTGGTGAATCTAATGTGAGAGGCCTAGTTCGTATATATGAAATGGTACTAAGACACGAGGTTAGGTTGCATTAGTGGTGGAAGTCTGCCCGGACCCGAGCGACATATCTAGCGGCCACTAATGTTGAACCTAATGTGAGGGTCTAAGTGCATAAATGAAACAAGTAGTTGTACTAAAACACGAGGTTAAGTCAACTTGTGGTAGAATACTGCCTGGACCTGCCCGGCAAATCCAGCATCCACAAGTGTAGACTTAATGTGAGAGGTCTAGTACATATATATACACATATATGAAAATATGTAAATGGCAGGACCGCCGAATACCATTAATTGTAATAAATGAAATTGAATGAAAGATAATTACAACTGTAAGGAAAAGGGAACGAATGGGGAATAATAATAACCTATTATGAATAAACTCAAGAGAAGGAAAGGTAATAGGTAAACCTTTCCTAGGGACAATTGGGAATTATAACTTATGGAATAAGGTAAGTTATAATGAATGACAGAGAAAAATGAAATAACTTATGTAATAAGGTAAGCTGTACTTAATTGTAAATTAAGTAATCTGGAAGGGCAAGAATAAATCTACAAATGAAGATAACATAAGATTGGTTTAGTTGAGTGATTCTCTGAGTGTTAGTCTGATGTTGATTTCGGTCTTCGGGGTTGATACTTAGGGAGTTGTTCTCTTACCCAGGTATACGTGAATTAAGATGTACTTAATTATAAATTAAGTAGAACATGTTATAGTAAGATGGAATAATGAATAGATTATGAGAATAACATGTTGTAGGCTTGTTAATGAACTTAAATGGGTTAAGTTATAAATTGAATTAATAAGCAAGGATAACTTGGTAAACTTGAAAAGGAAGTCAATGTGAAGGAGAATAACCAAGTTAATTGAGAAAACTCACGAGGTGGCGCAAGCGCATAATTAATGGTTAGACGTAGGGTCTAATAACGTATAAAACTGAGGTGCTTGGACCATTCCATACGTTAGAGGATGAATAACCCTAAGGGGTAGATCATCGAGATGTCAAAAAGACACAAAGAGGAGCGCATGTCCATCTAAATATTCTTTTAGGCTACAACGGACTGGGTTAAGAAGCACGTGGCTTCCGGGGATGTAGGGTACTCTTGGTATTCCTCTGTGAGTGGTAGATGATCTGCATGTGCTCACAGAGGTTAGGTCTGCGTGGGTGAACCAATGAGTATGCCTTGATTGCAATAATAAGGGGCAATCAAAAGACTAAGATGGACCAGCGTGATTCGGCGAGATCAGTTAGTGCCCAGTGATAGGAACTCGTCGTCTACCTACCATCTTCAGTCAGTACATAAAGCGGAAAGGCAGAGAACTCCAAAAGACCATATACTTTGCTATCTAGTTATGGGTGAGGTTGGCCAATAGGATTAAACGGCATAAGGAGCCGGGGTTAAGTTCTCATTCTTGATATTCTTGGGTGCCTTTCATTAGTTGAGGGAGGGGTCTAGTGGGACATAGCCACTGTAAAAGCAAATTTTAGCATCTGCAATCGGCAGATATATGAAAGCTCCTGACCGAGTTCGGTGTTTCTTGATTAGCCCTGCCACGAGACTCGGGCGCACATATAGAGAACATGTGCAATAGACTTCGAGAACGATTGACGATACGTACGTGGGAAAGTCTAGGTACACTCATGTCGCTCTGGGTTGGTATATCATAAGACTAGAGGGATTATTCGAGGATGGAACCTAATTCGATCGAATGGTTCAAAGATGATAGTCCGAACACTTACGTAATATAGAAGTAATGGTTCTTTGCAGATGTAGCGTTGACATATATACAGAAATCCGTACGACATTCGGGCGTAGGATTAGGGATTGTTATATTTCTACGATGATACGGTGGAGACCGTGCGAGTAGGGTACCATGGGGTGTACCTTAGTTGGGGGTAGCTACATATACACTGTATTAGGTTAATCTACTAGGGAGTAGACGGGTGCAACATGTGTAAGCCTTGAATGCTAATAACACAGATAACCTAATAAATTAGAAAATGTAATTGAACGGTATATGTAGGATTATCCAGAAGTATAATTTAAATCCAATCACACAGGACTTATGTTCAGACCCCCCTCCTCACAACATTCGCAGGTTAGGTTCATGACAGAGACTGTATAGCATTGGATACTGGTTTAGCAGTATTATTATTAAGGTAAAGCTATATTCTAATTATATTATATTTTATTCCTTCCGTTGTGAGATGTTTTTCGAACTCTGACATGTTTCATGTCTCTGTCTTTTATGCAGGATACCAGAACAAACCAACTTGGGTTTTGATGGATTGGGATTTTTGAAAAAAAAAATCGGTCCGTCGGAATCCGGGTTGTTACAACAAGTAAAAGAGTTACTTGAAAAAGGGTTCATAAGGTGAAGTATTTCTGAATGGGGTGCTCCAGTCGTTTTCGTTACAAAGGCGGATGGTTCACTTCTCTTGTGCATAGATGATATTTTGGAATGAGGAAGAACATGCTTTGCATCTAAGGGAAGTTTCGGATACCTCCAAGCGCATCAACTTAAGGCGAAGTTATCCAAAAATGCCATTTTTGGAGAGAATAAGTAAGGTCTCTAGGACATGTGGCGTCCAAAGAAGGGATAGCAGTAGATCCCGCAAAAGTAGTTGCGGTGCAAGACTGGAAGATCCTAAGGAATGCAACAGAGGTAAAAAGCTTTCTTGTACTAGCGGGCTAATATAGGAGGTTCATTAAGGACTTTGCGAAGGTACTAGCCCACTTACAAGATTGACGAAGAAGAATCTAACCATTACTCAGGATATTAGTTGTGATATCGCTTTCCAACAATCGAAGAGGCCTCTTACAACGGCCCCAGTTTTGACTTTTACCTTACGGGAGTAAAAGGCTTACGGTATACACGGATGCATGTGGCATGAGACTAGGCGCCATTTTGATGTAAGGGTAAGGTCGTTGTGGATGCCTTAAGGAGAAAAAGGTTGACTTCAAGTTCTCTTTATGTGAAAAGGAAAAGTACAGAATACATATCAAACCTTGATTTTAAAACCTTCGGTTAAGTTAGTAGTCAACATCGCTAGGAGTAAGACCTACGCTTTTGAATTAAATAGGGACTTCATAAAGAAAAGGCTCTCAAATAGTTGATGCAATGGATAAATTAAGCAGAGAAGAGACCTTTAGTCACCTTAATAAATAAGCTTGCAAGAAGACATGAGTACGCAATTATGTTTGAGCACCACTTATCATCCTCTGACAGAAAGGGTGAATAGGATTTTGGAAGACCTTTTGAGGAAATGTTAAAATGACACGGCAGAAGCTGTAGTGCCAAGTATACTATAAGAAGAAAAGGTGGAACGAGAAGCGACAATGAAATGAGTTCCAACGCATATTCTGGAAACAGAAATTAAGAAGCTATGCAATCGTGAAGTTAAGATAGTCAGAGCAATATGGAGTGAAGCTCAAGAAGATGCGACTTAGAAGACTAGATACGCGCATCCTACCCTTTTTGAGGGTATATCCTTGATCTCTCTTTTTCTGTAAAGTTTATTTGCTAGTCTTTATCTTTTAAGTATATCCTCTCGGTTCAATCCTCGATCCTTAGGTAGAAACCAATGGATGTAAACATGTATTTGAAACATGTTATGATTGACGGTTGCAAGTGGTTGCTCGTGGATGCACACACACACACTAGGTACTAGATCGGCTCAGTCACTTTCATATTGCATATGCATATATGTGTATATATATGGATTGAAACTTGGTGTGTTATCATATGGATGTTGCATTTGTATGAATGATTGAGCACTCATGTAGAAGTTATAAAGTACGATTAGGAATAATTGCATACATGATGGACTCATAGCACTGACATAATTTGCTTTAAGGAGGTCAGCTGAATCAGTAGACTGCCTGATTTTGCATTAGATAAGGGCATGTACACACACTATGCATATGATCATGAAAGCATTAGACATATTTTTAAGGATAATGGATGCCTGTGATAGATGGTTGAGTAGATGGATGTTGAATGTTAGGATACATTCTTCTTAACTTAGAGATTTCGGGGATGAAATACTTTACAGAAGGGGAGAATGTAACACCCCGTATTTTCTGTGAATGTTAAAGTAACAAACTAAAGAATACTTAATTTTAAAATTGGGAATTAAGGGAAACGGTTTATGCCATTGCGTTCGTCTCGGAATTCTGCTTGGGATATAATCCGAGTTTGCGTAAATCAGACAAAGTATGTACAAGTTATAAGCCGTAGAAGTTTGTATACGCGCAAGGAAGTATATATATATATACACACAAAATCATCTCCAGAACCAAAATAAGTCAAAGATGAGTGAGCGGGAAAGATCTCGCTCAAATGGTGTCGACCCCCCTTAAGGGGGGTAGACATAGGTGTAAGGGGGGTAGACCCCTTCCGAGATCCAGTTCCTGTGACGATTTCTGTAGTTCTGAGCTGAGGTGGCCTTCTCTGATTGGCCCAGTGACGAATTATGATGTATTTGGGCTTATGTGTCATACTGTAAATGGCTGAGTGACACATCTCTTTAGTTTGGATGGCTCTGATTTCTCCTAGACTGATCTAAAGGCTAGAATTAATCCTAGACTTTTATATAATCAACTCAAACCCTAAACCTAAAACACATAAACACATTCTATGAAGCCGTCATGCTATCTCTCTCTCTCTGAACTAGCATAGCCTCCATCTTCTTAAACTAGAATATCTTCTTCAACTTGAAATAAATTAGGAGAACATCAATAGTCTACATCAAAGGAATAGCTTAACAAATTCAGAAATCAGATTCCAGAATACAAGAACTGTTCTTTTTCTGTAAGTTCAGTTATATTTCATATGTAAATATATAAAAGTCATGACTTGAAATATATCGAATCTAGAACTGTGCCTAATTGTGATTCTGATTCATGTTTATCCTTGTGAGAAGTCTGAAATTAACTATGCCTATGAGACTATTGTTATTTGTACAATTGAACCTATCATATTTTATCTTAATTTGGTGATGCTTTTATGTTATGTTATGTACATGTTCATAAACTAAGTCATGTTCATATATGCTTATATGTTTAGATCTACATGCTTACATGCTTAGATCCAAGTTAATACATATGTTTAAGATCTATGTAAATTCCTGTTCATATGCTTAAGATCTATGTTAATTGGATCTAACTCAAGTACAAGTTCACATTTGATATGCTTGATTAAGTTTATATTGTTCATGAAAAATTTGTATTACACATGCTTAGTTGATACATATTTTTTTGTGCTGTTGGAATGCTACATGTTCCTTTCTTTTCCCTTTTATTTATGAGTTAGGCCAATTTGCGAGCCTAACATTCTATGTAAATTATGCGAACGAATAACGGAGAGAAACGTTGGGGTAAAACATTAAATTACATGCTAATGGCATAGATTGGCTCATAATCATGTAAATAATTAATAGCATGAAATGGTATAATTTGTATACCATTAATTATGAACATAATTAAAATAGTAAATGTGACATGACAACACTTGTGGATAATTTACATATAAATTTGACATAAATGACGAATATGCAAGTTAAATAAAGGGTGAACATGCCTAACCCGAGGTTAGATTGAGTTGTGGTGTAAAACTGCCCGGAACCGCCCGGCAGATCAAGTAACCGCAACAACACCTATCTAATGTGAGCTGTTAGTGCATCATGCCCAAGAAAAACCCGAGGTTAGATTGAGTTGTGATGTAAAACTGCCCGGAACCGCCCGGCACATCCAGTAACCGCAACAACACAGATCTAATGTGAGAGGTTGGTGCATTAATTAATCAATTAATGCTAATGAACAAGACATGTTAAGAATGGTAGGGTTAAGTTAACTAAGGCAACACTTAACCAGTACAACATGTTAATTAAACAAATGGTAGGGTTAAGTTAACTAAGGCAACACTTAACCAGTACAACATGTTAATTAAACAAATGGTAGGGTTAAGTTAACTAAGGCAACATTTAACCGATATAACATGATGTATGGTAGGGTTAAGTAACATAAGAAGGCAACACTTAACCAATATATAACACGATGTATGGTAGGGTTAAGTAACACAAGAAGGCAACACTTAACCAGTATATAACATGATGTATGGTAGGGTTAAGTAACACAAGAAGGCAACACTTAACCAATATATAACATGATGTATGATAGGGTTAAGTAATACAAGAGGGCAACACTTAACCAATATAACATGATGAACGAGTGGGGTTAAGTTAATAGAAAACACTTAACCAATACAATATGATGTGTGGGCGGGTTAAGTTAACATGAATGGACAACACTTAACCAATATTACATGAACGAAGTGGATAGGGTTAAGGCAAGCTTAGCCAATAATACGTACTGACTTGATTGGTGGGAGGGTTAAGTACATCTCGTGTAGGTGGGTGATATTATTATATATAGGCCCATAAACTTAACCGTTAAATAAACATGCTTGAATCGGTGGGAGGGTTAAGTACATCTCGTGTAGATGGGTAATATTATTATACATAGGCCCACAAACTTAACCATTAAATAAACATGCTTGAATCGATGGGAGGGTTAAGTACATCTCGTGTAGGTGGGTAATATTTGTATACATAGGCCCACAAACTTAACCAGTAGGAAACCCAAGTGACGGGGACCCATTTCAGCAGTAACCCACATAGATGTATCATGGTACCCTGAACTAGGCAGGGTGGGGCACGATTATTGGGATGATTATAAGCGATCAAAATAGCGGCGGGGGGTACGTCAGTGTAGGTTCCGACGGTTTATGGGAGTGCACGTACTCTGGAGTGGGAAAAACAGGCACTGGGTACCAGTAGTTACACACTGTGCATCCTGAATCGTGTCGGGTTGCTATCATAAGGAGTGATACACCTTATGGTGGGACCAGCACAGGGTATCTACACGCAAGAGAGGGCCGATTGGCACAGACATATGTAACACTAATACAAGTGGGGAGCCGATCGATAGGGTAGTAAGGGTACATCCAACATCTTCGTGGCAATTAGACTGATCGAGGTAAGATCATCCTACTAGATATACACCTGAAGGCTACCACAAATTGTGGGGATCGGGATCACGTTGTAATATTATCATTTTATACAGATTGCTAGTTGGGACACTAGTTAGGCAGTGCAGAGATATAGAAATCAGAATAACAGGGTAGTAGAGAAGCAGAGAAAGAGTAGAAGCGCATTCAGTTTACCATGCCTTATCTTGTCTTAAGTTATCTTGTTTTATGGTATTGTCATATTTTCAGTTTATTCATGTCATGATTCTTTATCTTGTTTACATGCTGAAAAATCACTGGACTTACCAGACTTATATCTAACCTGTTTTCTTTCGTCTTCTTTTCTTCCGTTCCCCTTCCCCCAGGTAGTCAGGGAGGGAATAGCTCAGCTTAGTTTGGACCGTTTCTCTTTCCAAGCTTGGAGATTCTGTGATGTATGGCTTGGAACCTCTTATCTTTGGCCATGGCTGTGATTGCACTTTAATTTAGGGACTTATGCTACTTTGCTATGTTTTATGCTTCTTATATACTTGGAAGTTTTTGAATCAAGACGGAAGTTTTATGTAATACTTTTAAGTATGATTGAGTCAATTGTTTTAAAAGCTTGACTGAACTACGTTGCTTATAAAATGACTTTATTTTTCGCTGCTTTATTTGTCTATCTTGTAATTTATCTGCATCTCTTACCTATAACGCTTCACTGAAGTTAATGCATTCCCTTTGTGAGTGACATTAACGGAGGTGGGGTGTTTACAATTACTGTCGTTTAAACTAGACCATTGTAACAACCCCAATTTTTGATGATTGTATATTTAGATATTATATTCAAAAATTAATCATTAATTATTTGATGGTTCCAAAGTGGGATTTTTCATAAATGACCGAATCAGTACTCGAGACCATTTGTATTAAGTATGAATAGTTCGTTAGGTAAAGAAAAAGTATATAGATTTCTACATTTTGAGACTGGACACTTGAATGGGAAAATGGTCATGGAATACACATGAAAACTGTTATTTCGGATGTAGTGTCGGATCACGATAAAATTTATATTTTCGGAATCATCATAGTGGGTTGTTATGCAGTGTTAAGATTTGTAGCAATCAGATATACCATTTGATCACGCAAAATTAAAACGTATGTTAGTTTTAGAGATAGAATTCTAGATGTTTGGGCCTAATTAAATTATAAATACCCTTTAATTAGTCATTAACCTTAATCTATAATTAGTCGTATATTGTAGTCGTTACCCTTTTCTCAAAATTATGTGGTTTATTCCTCTTCCTTTGAAAAATCATTCCAACCAAAATACATCGTCCAAAATAACAAAATCAATTTCTAAAATCAAGAATTGATGAGATCTTCACGATGGTAGTCATGGAATTTGGATTTGTTGACTGTAGCAAATCTGTCATGGTTATTCCGTAAGGAGTTATAAAGCTAGTGATTGAGAATTCATGAGTGATGATCATCAATTGGTGGAGAGGAAGCCGGAATTCATTCTAGCTTGGAGAAATGCACCGTTCACTAGAGTTTGAGGGGGTGTGGTGCCTTCTATAAGGTTGCGACATGAGGGAGGTTGCACATTTCCTGTAGTTGGTTGGGATGATGCGTTCGGATCTGGGTGGTGCAGAGTTGGGATAAGAGAGGCCGTAATTTAAAGAAAAGTTCAATAGTGTAGACGATTTGTGAATCTGACAAGCGTAACAACACATCACTAACAATAGTGCACAGTCCGTGATGGATTCGGTACCATACATTGCGGTTGAGTAAGATGAGTATGAGAATGGTAATTAGCACTAAATATTTAATTAATTTATCTTGTTGTTTAAATAATTTGAAAACTTGTTAAGTTCATAACTTTTGCATACAACTCGACGTTGGTTTCTTCCACTGGACTCGTATTGTTTAGATCTATGTTCTAACACTAGTTTGAGTTAATTTGGCTAAGGTAGGTGATATCATCTCTCACTGAAATGTAATTGTTCGTACGGTCAAAATTTAATATTTCTAGGAGAGTTAAAATCTTAAATTAAAATTTCTAGGATAGTTAAACCTTTTCAATAATAAATAAAATGATTAAAATGTAAATCAATTAGTTCAACCCGAATTTTACATTTTTATCCATCTGCGCATTATGCGCTATTTTGACACTGCCGCTATAATTGAACTATTTTGACACTAAATCATCACCAATCATTTTAGATAGGTTTTATCTATTTTATGGATGTTATTATGGATTTTTGTTTACTGCTATAAATAATTATATCATTATTGATTGCATGGATGATTGTTTGCTTAGTTAGTTAAAATGTTGTTTGTAGACGACTTAGTATTAAGAAAATCTCATATTTAAAGTTCCTTATGGTTATCGACCACACAGAAGAAGTTTAGTTCATGCTAATTAAGTACATGGATAGGACTCGAACAAGATGAGATGAATTTGCAAGGAGTTGGGAAGTATATGGATTAATCATAGGATAGAGTAGCACTGGAGCATGGTGATGGATATAAAGATGGAGAATAGACTTGGCGATGGGCTTGGATTTAACAACAAATGTCGGACATTTTCTTTTGATTTGTACTTAACCAATTTTTGTTAAGTACATGATCAAAAGTAATCGTTTTCGATTACAGTCAGGTGATCGATATCGACTACTATTAATGTTGTCCATTTTGGCCTAATTGACGTTATTAATGATGTGGTTTTGATGAGTAGGATTTCATGGTTCATTCGACAATGGATTCGACATAGTGGCTCTTTGATGTGTGATTTTGGCATGAGGTAAGGATGTGGCACTTCGACGAGAGTAAGGAGACAGTTCCATAATAATTCTGTCGTAGATATATGTATGCAAATGGATCGTTAGTATGTAAGTTCGTGCGGGTACTTGGAGAAGTGAGGCTTGAGCGTTTATCGAGTCTTTGACCGGATGTAGGTTATAAGCCAATTCAGAGGCCAACCATCAAATATCCAATTAGACTATAGGTTATTTACTCTAAGGGAATCGTGACTACTATTTTCACTCGTTTGCATACAGATGTAGGTTGTTATTCATATGTGGACTTTTTTAGCTCAGGTCGAGCATAACTATCGTGGGACCATACGAACTATATAACTAACATAGTGATTGAGTGAACGCGAGAATGGATGATGTACATTTTGTTTGCTTAGTAATTTATTACTCTTTGGGATGTCACTAGATGTTAGCAGAATTAATATAGACATTTAGACACTATAGTACTCTGACGTACGGTACACATAAAATTATTATCATAGAGTAGTATATTATTTTATGTGCTAAGTTTATGACTGCTGGGACATGTCAGGTTTGGATTCCCATATTTTTAGTCTAATACTAGTATGACTTTTCAATATTTTAAGATTGTTTATCGCTCACACCAAATTCTTGTTTGACCTACGGTACTATTTTCCCTTTTATAACCTTGAGTGCTCATCAAACACATCGAGGAGTAGGCTAGGTAGTAGGTGCAGGCTTATTTGGAGCTGTTTAGGTGGATTAGAATGAGATGCATCTTCTCATATTATATTTGTATCATTGTTTATTCCATTGAGCATCACTATGGAGCCATGGCAATGTTGATTATTTATTTAGAGATAGTTTGTCGGTGAGTTTATTTATTTCTTGTATAAACTCTATTTAGATAAAATGTATGGGCCAATATACTCTGATTATAAGGTTTATATAGTTATTATTGTCTCGTCTGTTTTATATCTATTATCTATATTACATTTAATCTGATGCATTATGAGATACGCGATGGATTATGTGTATCTGTGCTTTGTGTTTCTTCTTTTTTTTCTTTTATTCTCTTCCCTTCTTATATGTTCTCCTTCTTTTCCAATTTCTTTCTCTTGGCAATCTCACGCATCAATCGGGTGCCTTTACAACACACTATCAGAATATATGAGCTCCAATGGTGTATGGCGGTCATCACAACTCAGAGCTTGCATTGTTTATCCTAAGAAATATCAAAAAAGGGCTAATATATATCAGAGAGTACATATTTGTAAATATGTTGGTTTTTAAAACTATATATAGTATAGGTTATTTTGCAAACATGTATCATTGGAATGGTTTTCTCCATTAATGAATGAATGTCTTAACCTCTTTTCTGAGATGATCTAGAAAATCAGAAAAACAACTAATTGCTCCATTTCTTTAGTTGAAAATTGGGGAAGAGAGAGGACCACTAGCCTTTATTCACACAGTATATTCTCAAGGAAGTACAAATCATTATTTGAGATGTCCTAATTTCTTGGATTAATCCTAGTACTCAAATGCAAATAGTCAACTATGTCAAGCTTTATGTATACTTTGATATCTAAGAGGCAAGCTACTCTGAGGAGCATAGTTGATTAGGGTGGTGCAAGATTGATTTGCTTTCTTGAAAGGAGTTCTTCAATGACTTGGAGTTGGATGGTGAAGTTTAATTGGAGTTTATCTCAATAAAACTCCAAGGTTGAATCTGAATTGGTCAGGAGTTCTTACAGCTTCGATTCTCTAAAAACATATTAGCTTGGGATCAGTTCGTAGTTTTCTTCAAAGAAATTTTCCTTGACTTCATAAGAGTCGGCAATGGTTGTGGAGTTTACAGATTTGAGTAAGGCGATATAAGTTGTGCCAGAGTATGTAGCCGAATTCAAGAAGAAGTGGAAGTATGGTTTACTATCCTCTTTTTACCCAACACAATAAGGATGGAAGTTTGTAGCTGGGTTGGGCGAATGAATAGGGAAGAAGTTGATTCCATTTAGATAGAGGATGAAAGCTTTAAGTATTTGGCCAGAGGAATTTAGGATGTTCGATTTTATACTCAATGGATATTTGTCCTATTTTATGGATAATCCTGGAAGAATATGCATATTTCTTATTTAATCGAGTACTTCCTCAATTAGAAAGGAAGAAAAAAAATACCATTACTTGAGACATGTTTTCCAATAAGGTGTTTCCATACATGTTTTATTTTGACATCGAGGTTTCAGTGTTCCATTTGATTTAGCAGTTTGATTGATGGAGAAATAATGGGACTCGAGAAGGTTAATTTGACATGTCTTGATTGTGAATTACCATGTTGAGGGATTCGTTGGACTATATGTGCGTAACATCCTGTGTTTAGTCACCAGGGATTAACACTTTGGTCTGTGGATGACTACAAGATCCAAAGAGTTTAGTTATGGGCCTCAAGATAGGAGAGTGTTACAACATGGGTGCTTATACTTGGCAGTATACACCATTTATAAAAACTTAATCTCATCGGTTCTTCGGTGCTTATTTGATTGTTGTTTTCCAATTGATTGCTAAAGGCTTAATTAATCTAGTCTTAAACTCTAGAGTTGACTTGTTGGGTTGGTATTACATTGGGATTAGGGTGGCTGAGAAAGTATGAATTAGTCATAAATTGCGAGAGGGTATCAGCGACGATAGGGATAAACAATGAGAAGGGAGCAGTGGTGATATTCATCAGATTAGGAGCTGATGGCCAATTATCTGTCATAGCTCGAAATTCCAGACTTTGAGTTGTTGACGGTGCCAGTCACTAAAGAGATTTAGTTCCATATTGACATGTTGAAGTATGCTAGAACCTATAGTGCCAACTTTGAGAAGGAAAGCACTTTAGAAAACAGAGGAGGGGTTCGAAGTTGAGATGAATAATCATTTATGATTCAAAGGAATATATTTGAGTAGGGAGAATTAGTAGCATTCGCAGTAGAGGCGAATTGTTCACATACATAGTTTGTTGGTTAGCATTAGCTGAAGGTAGTTGGATTTCTACGATATTGAAATCAAGTTCCATACCGATACATATTAGATGATGAATAAGTAATCATGCCCCTAAGGAATATGGAACTTATGGATTGGAATACCAGCATTTCTTTTTAGCTTGTTAAATCAACTCCGTAGTGTCAGGATGTTCTCTCAGTTGGGCTTTTTGGATGGATTTAGCCAAAGGAGAGTATTTGGATGGAGTGCGCCGATTTTAGCATTTTATACACTGCTTTGATTTTGATTATTTGGTTGAGCGTTTGAGTTGACCGTCGAGTCGGCATGTTTGGATGGTTTCTTAACCATGTTCCAGGATATTACATCCAATAGATATGCTTATGTTATCAAATTATTTTCGTATTTGCCCTTCGACAAGGAGAAGGCACAAGGCATATGCGACGTTGTGTTGACTGGTGTTGTGAAGCACTAATGGATGGTTTGTTTTAGGATATCACTTCAGGATAAGAGAGGTGAAGTGCTTGGTTCGTGTTGCCTTGAGTAGGATGTGTTTATCAATCTCACAGGGGTTATGAAAGTTTAAAGTTCACAGATTGACCAAGGGGAGCTTCAGATTCGAAGCTTGAATTGGAAGTTGGCGAGTGTATCACCATTACTCATTGCTTGGGAGAGTAAGGAATCAATATTAATCAATTGGATGTGTTGCTCTAGTAGGTACACAGTTAATGCTGAAATGGAGGTTTTCTCATTCCTGGTTGATGACCGAAGCAACCCGAGGAGTATCCGACTTCCAATTCGTAGTCGGTGGCGATAGAGTTTTCTTTGCAGATTTGGAGGCATTAATTGTTAAGAAAGGATCTAGAGTTGTTTAATGATATAGAATCACAGGATTTCTCTTCTCTGAGTGTAATCTCGTCCTTTATCTGTGACGATGGTTAGAGTGCCTAGCCTCCTAGTGCAGTTGGGTATGTACGGATTGGAGATGTACCAGTTTATGACCGATATACAGTTTGATGATGAGCCTCATATTTATCATTGGTGATAACTCCCAAGTTCATAGTGAAGTCATGCGGACTCTACCATAGTGGTTGCTCCATATAAAAGAGGTGTTGTGTTTCCTAGCACAGATGGAAGAGAGTGACTAGGCATTCATAACGGATGGATGAATGATCTATTGGTAGTGTCGAATTAGAAGTGTTGAGTGGCACTCCGTAACTACTCGAGTTTTATGATAAGATGCGAGAACAATCGTTGATAATTTCATTAATCGATTTCCAAGGAGTTAAAAATAGTATGATAACACTCGAATCATATCTGATTTATTGGTGCGAGATGTTGGATGATATTCCCAATGGGATGGCGACCAAATTTGTTGAGTTGTATGAGGATTTGATTTCTCATACTAGGTAGAGTAGTATCATGCATGTTGGGTTAGGTATGGATATTATATATCTATGGTTGTTGTTGTTTTTCCTATGTTTGTTTGATTGTTGATGTTCACATGACTGCTTATAATTATGTGATTGTTATGCATGCGGGCAACTTTGATTTTCTAGTTTGTTTATTTCTATACGTGACTTGATAATAAATGTCATATTGAGTTTAGGTTTTGACTTTGTGTGCATTTTTGATGATTTAATGCCCCAGATTCGAGAGACCACTTTGGTCTTTTGTTCTCTTTTATTAGATGAGCCAGATTTAGCTAGTTGTAGTTTTCTGGATCGAGCAGCGCAGACGCATGCTGTCGCAATTTTCCATGATCTAAGCTAGAGTTGGGAGAGAAGTTGTTTAGTCAAGTTGTTTTCCAACTAAGGGGTCATCACTTATGCTCTTTATTGTTTGTTCATTTGGCAATAAGTGTTTCGTTTGGCAATAAGTGTACAATGTAGGTTTTTTTTTAGTTGTATCGATCTCGATTTTTGATAATGGTTGTACAAAGAAATGGGAATTATGGCTACATGCAATATTCCGAGTCTATTTCCTTTAAATGATCATTGTGAATAGTTGTTATTGAGAACAATGAGTGATGATTTATCTTGGTTCGTCGCTTATGCAAGAATATTGGGCCGTTCTGTTATTGAGTATTTTGAGGACGAAATCCTTTAAAGAGGAAGAATGTAAAAATTTGTATTTTTGATGATTGGATATTTAAATATTAATCGTTAAATATTTGACGATTCTGAAGTGAGATTTTTCATAAACGATCGAATCAGGACTTGAGACCATATCCATTGAGTTCGGATAGTTCGTTAAGTGGAGAAAAATTATATGGATCACTATATTTCGAGATTTGACGCTCCAATGGAAAAACAGTTCCAAAATACATGTGAAAGCCATCATTTCGGGCACAGTGTCGGATTATGATGAAACTTATATTTTTGGAATTGTCATAGTGAGTTGTTGCACGGTGTCAAGTTTTATAGCAATTTGATGTACTGTTTGGTCATGCGAAATTAATACATGTGTTAGTTTTGGAAATGGAGTTATGGACAGTTGGGCCAAATGAGATTATAAATACCCTTTAATTGTTGAATCATGGTTTTTATTCATGATAAGGAGCTTATCTTTGAATAAGGAGATTCAGCGACGATTAGCATGACAAAAAGAGATTCACACATATTGATATAAACTACAATAAAGACAAGACTTCAAACTGGTGCATAGTTCCATATCTTATGAGCATTGACTCGTAGTAGTATATATTACTGTTAAAACCTATCCTCAAGTAGTTTATATCATAAACATAAAATATGTTTTTATATTCAAATTTTATTAAATATAAATAAATGCACTTTGTGTTTGGGAATGCGCAATAAAAATCTTAAGACAACTAAACACTAGAGAGGGGGTGAATAGTGTTTTATGGATATCATAGATTTCTTTAGATCTTTTTAAGTTAGTCAGAATGTTATGAAAATCACAGATATGGATAATCACATAATCAAACACAGATGCAGATAATAAGAATACAAAGAAGTAAAAGCAAAGAACACACCAGGATTTTATGCTGGTTCGGAGTTACCCAACATCCAGTCCCACACAACGCTGGGTTGATGTGGATTTCTTTTCAAATAATGTCCAAATTACAATCCTTAATTCCTAGGTTACAAGAGAACACCCTAACTATTTCCAGAGTATAGTGAGGCTCAATTGATTTCCGAACTCCAATCACACCTAGTCGATTTATATGGGACACGACCACATCTTTTCAATATGAGTTTTGGAGGATAGACTCGATAGGACTTGATCTTGCGATTGTTAATTACACAAATCCTACAACTCTTAAGTAGCATTTGAATCTTTGAGAGAGTTTGACAGAGAATTGAACTAGAAAGAGATTAATATGAATCTCTTTGAAAATCAACAGAGTATAAGTATATAATTTAAGAAGTAAAAACTGTCAATGGAGAGAAGAGAAAGTAATAAGAAGACAATGAAAAGTTATTTAAAAAAAATCAAATTTACAAGTCTGTTTATAATCTCCCAACAGTTAAATCCTTTCAGAATAGTTTTGAATTCAAAAGATACAACTTTTCCAAATTTGAATTTGAAAAAAAACCGAACAATATGTCAATTTCATTATTGTCTATGTCGACATACCTTAGTTATTTTTCAAAAAATTAACTTCTGAATTGAAGTGACCAATAGTTAAATAAATTATGGTGATTCTTGAGTTAAAACAAACAAGGTTCCTTTATATTAAAATATAGTTTTTCAAGTACAATATATATTTAAAACATATATTAAAATGATTAAAAATTATATGTAAAATGATATTAAAGCATATATAACTATGAATATAAGAAATACTTTAGAATTTAATATAGTTATAAGTATGGAAATTTAAAACTTATGTAACTATAATGAAACTAAATATAGAAATCGGTGTATAATTATATAAATAAAAAACATTTTAATTAAAAGTTAAAAAGTATTTTGGAAATAAAATATATTTAAAAATAGGAGTTAAAATAAATTTAAGAATAAAGAAATATATTTAAAATGATGAAGTAACTTTGAAATAATTAAGATAGGAATATTTAAAAATATTGAGAAAAGATTGAAATAAGGATTCGGTGCTAACTAGAGTTTTAACAAGAAATCTAAATAGAAATTAACTAAAAATGTTAGTGCTAGCACTAAATTTTGAATAAATTCTAGATCCAAGAATTATAAAAACTCAAGCGTTTCTATGAGTAGTAATGTTCATAATATTTCTAGAAGTAAAAAATTATTAATAGGAAATATAAATAGAAATTAACTAAATATCTGGGTTCTTGTTAATTGGAAAACTAGAGAGAAACATATCAACAATTATTTTGATTCAATTGTTAATAATGAAAATTTTATTTTCAAAGGTTCCATTAAACCCTCTTGGGTATGGCTACCTTCCATCTAACCACTTGGACCCTAACGAAGAAAGTGGGTACCATAATATGTGGTTTATTTTTGCAGGTATCCAAAAAAGATCATAAGACGACATAAATTTGACACAACAAATGTTCCTTACATACGATGGAAAATGGGCATTTACGGTTAATGGAACAACATCAAATTAGGTATATCTAATTCATTATTTTATTCATTTTTATTCATAATCCTAGAGAAGATGAAAACATTATTCATAATAATAATGAGTTAAGATATCCACTAAAAATATTACGAGATCATCCTGTTTAAAGTGTTATTAGAGTAATTAATTCAAATATAAGAACTAGATGAGCCATGTAGCATTTATTTCCAATATAAAATGTTAAAACACCTTGGTATGGTCTGTATCTAACTAAAAGTCTACGATATGCTTTGTGAATTTCAATAATATGGTTATGTCCTACTATTCTATTATTTATATATTCCTTTTAGTCGATGACAATGGGGAGAAATTTTTCACACTAACCATTTCATGCAAGGAAAAATATATCACCATATACTCAGGAGGAGCACATATGAAATTTCTATAGTATCTATCTTTGTATATTGTATCTTCATTTGCATGTTGTGATCAATCAAAAAAGGGGAGATTATTGAATCATGGTTTTGATTTATTACAAGGATCTTATCTTTCGACGAGGAGATTCGACGATGGTTAGTGCGACAAAAGGAGATTCACACATATTTACGTAAACTATAATGAAGACAAAATTTCAAAATGGTGCATAGTTCCATATCTTTAGAGTTTTGAGTCTTAGTAGTATATATTATTGTTAAAATCTATCCTCTTGTAGTTTATATAATAAAACATGTGTTGTATTTGATTTTTTTAAAAAAAAAGTGGATAGTGCATTTTTTACCCAGTTCAGTCATTGGATTGTATCAGTCAGTGGAATGACCAAGTGCTTTTTGGTTACTGAGGTGTGATATTCATGTTCGTCTGCTAGGGTGTTATAAATCTATTCCTCCAGGTTAATTGAGGGTTTACTGCTAGTAAATATTCTAGAAGGAGTCTGGGACTGGACGTAGGATGGGCTCCGAACTAGTATAAAAATATCTGGTGTCGTTTTTACTGTATTGCTTTATTTATATTTTCCGCTGCTATTACAATTATTTTACTGTTGTTATGATTATTGCACTTCAAATTTTACATGTATGTATTGGTCATCATTGATCCAGTGCATAGCGACTATTCATTCATCGTCGCACTGTACTTAACACTAATTAGTTATTGATCCTAATCTACCATTACTTGTGTAACAACCCGAAAATCTGGGCCAGTTTAAAATTTTTGTTTTGGCAATTTTAGCGAATTTTGAATATTTAAAATAGATTATTTTAAATAATATTGACGAGAAATTTATTTTGAATATAATTCGAACGTATATATTATATACGCCGTCGTTAGAATATAAATATTTATTTATATTTATAAAAGGAATTGAAAATGGGGCGGTAGTTCGATAATTCGATTTCAAACTTCAATTGAATGTACCGGGTGCAAAACAATCCGGATTTTAGTGAAACCAAAAACATTAGGATCTAATTGATAATATCTTTCCAACGAATCCGAATAATCAAGATTTCATAGCGGGAATCAAAAGATATGTCCGGTTGAAAATTCTGAATAGTCGCTATGGAATTCAGGCCCTTAAAAATAGCCATTTTGCAAACGACCTCGGATTTCGACGAAACCAGTTTTGTTGGGTCCGGGATGTCAAGTTATTGTTAGATTCCTAATTTCATAATTTTTCGAATCAATATGTGAGCGTGGCAAAGGAAAACGTGTTTGACCAGTTTCAGTTGATTTTAATCGACTGGAAATAGACCATTTTTCAAACGGTCTCAGAATTCGACGAAATTAGTTTTGTTAGGACCGTATCGTCAATACGAAGCTAGAAAATATTTTTATGGAATTTATAGAGTTGTTATGTGACCCCGGTAATTTGAAATGCGCGTTTAAAATTCAATATATAGATTTAAATGAAAATTTAACGGAAACAGATTCAAACGATCAAATCAACCTATGATACATATCCCATTGTGTTCGGAATGGGGGCAAAACGCTAGGGACGACAGGCGGTAGGCTTCGTTTCGAGGTCGAAAGAAAAAGTTACTTTATGTGAATAAAATATTGAAATTAAAAATAAATAAAAAAATAAAAGTATTTCTCTCTCCCTCCTCCCCTTAAATTCTGCTGCCCCCCCCCCCCCCTCTTCTTCATTCGATTCAGTATCGAAATTAAAATTAAAAAAAAAATGCGCTCGTTCTTGACCTCCCTCTCATCGTCGAAGTCACGCCGCCGTGGGTGGGCCAGCGCCACCGCGCCCCTCCTTCGTCGGAGGCCCCCTCCGACGTACCTCCTTCCCTCTTTGCGAGAACGCGACCCAAATCCACCCCAATCGTGAACCCTAGCACCCACCAGACCCCATCGTTCCTAGCCCCACTCCATCGCCGTCGGAGACCACCTCCGCCTTCCCCCGACT
Source organism: Allium sativum (assembly GCA_030737875.1). NCBI lineage: Eukaryota > Viridiplantae > Streptophyta > Magnoliopsida > Asparagales > Amaryllidaceae > Allium > Allium sativum. The sequence goes on along the minus strand of CM060915.1, from coordinate 582,008,573 downwards.
GGCACAGCACCCCCCCTGACCTCGCGTTCACCTCCTCCTCTCCCGACTGAAAGCCCTAACGCCCTCACGCTCACCCCCCTCCTCTTTCTGTGTTAACTCGCGAGCCCTACCCCACCACCGTACGCCGCAGCCTCCCACCACCACTAGCAACAACCTGCGCCCCCTCTGAAAACCCCCTCCTTCTCCATTTATCAATGTAAGTTTTTATTTTATTACTTTTATTTACTCAACGATTTTCAGTTCTAGAAACGAATGAATAGAAATGAGAAAAAGCCAAATTTTTTAAACAAGAAAAGAACGGATTTCTAAACAAGAAAAGATTAGAAATTTAGTTTAGAAAAGTTACGTTTTTTAGAAGTAATAAAGATTTGATTTTTAATGTCATGAAGGCCGAGGGAAAAGTATGATTATTATATATATAGTAGCTAAATAAAAAGTAGTGATTTTTAATGAAGTAAAGGTGGAATTTGTATATGTTAAAAGGTGGAATTTTTATATGTTAAAAGGTGGAATCTTTATATGAAAGTGATTTAAAAATGTGATCTTTCTTTATATGAAGAGAAGATAAAAATTCGATTTTTATATATATAGTTTTGAATTAGAAACATGATTTTTGAAATATATAGCGTTGATAAAAATATGATTTTTATACAGTAGAGAATATAAAAATATGATTTTTATACAGTAGAGAATATAAAAATGTGATTTTTATACATGTAGTGAATACGGGCAACGAAAGCGTCAAAAGGCGAGATTGGCGAAGATTTCTATAAAAGAAGAGCCAAGATGATTGGATAGCTTTTTGTGAGAATTTCTCACCTTTCAATTTCTTTTCTAGTTATATATATACTAGGATGCAGACGGTGTTTAGTAGCACCCGACACAATCGTCCACAGACCATGGACTTGTTTATTTGATTGCAAAAATTAGTTAGATTATTTGATTGAAATTGAATTGTGTGGTGAAATGAAATTGATTTGATTGATGTGTGAATGGCGTGGGCCTTCACTAGACCGGGGATAAGGCTAGGCCTCGTCCCGTTTCTAGTATCGTGCCGTTATGCCGCCGAAATTTTCTAAAATATGTTAGAAAAATAAAAATATCATTTTATTGAATAAATGAACTGAATAGAGCATTCATAAGTTAAATAAAATATTTTATCGTTAAAAATATAGTTTTAACGTGGAAGTGAATAAAATAAAATATTCATTTACAAACCGGACGGTTTGTTTATGTACACCTATTTGAAGGACATTGATTGGGTCGATAAATTTTACACATCGCCCAACCGCACGAATAAAATATTTGTTTGATGGTTTGAAACCCCACACGGGTGTTGGGATGAAATATGAAGTTCACTCATCCTGATTGATTAAATATGTCGATCGATTGATTGACAGGCTGTTATAAGCGTTAGATATCTATATTTGATGCTTATACAGTGTAGTGCACTTTGGTTGATGGTTGATTATTTTTCAATGCTATTATATACATGTGTTGTATGAAAATCCATATAATTAACATTATATGGTGATTGATTGGGCCTCATTCCAATTTAGAAAATAAAGAATAATATAAAATAAAGGTTCATGTGTTGACAGTACTCATCCATTGAGATTGGTCATGTGTTGAACAAAATATTCTAGTAATAAAATTTACATCTTTATCAATATAAAATAAAGGTTCATGTGTTGACAGTACTCATCCATTGAGATTGGTCATGTGTTGAACGAAATATTTTGATAATAATAACTATTTTGAAAAAGAAATATTTGAAATAGAATATTTGAAAATAGAAATTTATGAAGCCGTGTTGATTAGATTGACGCCATTTTGACGTAAACGATATTTATATCGATTTTATTCATTTTGAAATGAATTGAATTGAAAACGATTTCGAAATGAATTGAATTGAAAACGATTTCGAAATGAATTGAATTGAAAACGATTTCGAAATGAATTGAATTGAAAACGATTTCGAAATGAATTGAATTGAAAACGATTTCGAAATGAATTGAATTGAAAACGAATTCAAATTGAATTGAAAGCGAATTGAAATGAATTCAAATTGAATTGAAATTTGAATTGAATAGAAATGAATTTTAAAACGAATTTATAAAGAAGAATTCAATTTTGATTTGAATTGAAAAGGAAGTTGAAATTGCTTTTGAAACGAATTTAAAACTATTTATATAATTCGTTTTAAATAGAAATCGACGAAGTATATATTATATATATTATATATATAATATAATGGCCTGAATAGAACGCGCCGCGCCGCGGCAGTTCGTGAATTTCAACCATTTATTTCAAACGGACATTACGGGAGATCCGACCGTCGGATTCTCCTAAAACCGGAACCGTTGGGTTCGTATCGAAAAGAGCTTTCTAACGAATATTAGAAATTAGAAATCTAACGGTTGGATTTGGAATTATGTCCAAATCAAATTTGAAAAAGGTCGCTGTAAGTGCAGTTCGATGGCCGTTGATGGAAATCGACTGTACGGGCCTTGATAAAATTATTAAAAATAGTAATAATTTGTGTAAAATCATAAGAAATGATTTGTGAAGATTTGGGATGAAAAACTCCATGTTTGAAAAGATAAAAATAGATTTTTATCGAAATGAACTAGTTTTGAACTAGAAATATAATTCTATTTATTTTTAAATAAATAAATTGAATTTGAAAAGGGTTTTAAAAATAACCAGAATTTCCAATGATTGCATTGGAGTGGATTTGAATCGAAATTGTCTTCGGAATATTTCGATGTTGGAATTCGTGATTATACGGATGTTGTTATGGAAATTTGAAAGATATATATTTATATCGTTATTTCCAATACGACATTTGTTAATCGTAGAATTTGATATTGAATATAAGCCGATATATTTTCTATTCAGAGCCTTGTATTGAATATCAAATGTGATTTGGGTTTGTCGTGAATGGTGTCTTTACTAACACTGTTCTTGAACCCAGTTGAGAAAAGATTAAATCTTTTTATTAAGATTTAATGAAGTGTACCAATTAAATAATATTTAATTGGAATTGAATTGATATTGATTTTTGGGTTTATCGTGGACAGTGTTTTAAATAACACTCGTTCTTTAACCCGATAATTAATGAACGTGATTTTGGGTTTATCGTGAACCGTGTTTTAAATGACACTGATTCTTTAACCCAGTTAATGATTAAAACTAAGTGGAGTTTTAATGAATCTTTAATTAGATTGAAATGGTCGAGAATGGAGTATCACCAGTTTTGCTCTAGGCGTTAGTTAAATCTTTAATTAGATTTGAACATGAAATGGTAATTGAATTTACCGATAACACCGTGGTGTTAGATATGAAGTATTACCAGTTTTACTTCATGGGATGAATAGGTTGGGATTGGGAAATTAAAACCAATGATTACTTCGGTAAAGTTCGCTAATTCCGACTAGTTGAATCGAAATTCAAAGGAAGATTAGAGAATAAATTCAGGAATTTATCTTGGATAAAATTAATGGGAACCTTTCCCTATGAATGTGAAATCAGAAACTAACTGTCGGTTAGCTAAGCAGAACGGTTTTCTGGATATTGATCTGATGTTGGTTTCGGCCTTCGGGGTTAATATTTGGGGAATTATTCTCTTGATTAATTTGCGGTTAGTGACTGATGAATTGGAATGAGGCGTATGTTGTGTTTGTGTAGCACTTTTATAAAATATACGCGAGTTATTCGGGAAGACCGGGTTTATCCCATTCTGAATAACTGATACGACGATAAGTCGAAGATGAAGACGATGGTCGAAGACCGGAAGTCTTCACGTCGTTTGGGTGATTACTGATGATCTTGATTGGTCTGTACACCCAAGAAGATGGAAACAGTTGGTGATCGTCCAGACGTACTTGGAGATCGATGGATATGCGGGGTACTAGGTGCCTCCGGTTTCGTTCAGACCCAGAACGGACTTGTAAATGGACTGTGTGTCTAACATTGGATTTTAGTCCGTGTGATTGATCTCTATTAAATATATATCTGTTTGGCGGCGGAGAATTTATTCTCTTGCTTAATGCCCTTCTCTGAGACGTACGAGCTCAGGGGTTATATATTGATGGATATCAAACGCACGGAGTGAATTGCCTGTGTGGCATGCCTAAGTGGCAATCGATCGAGGCTTCTGTTGAAAAGCAAAGTCTTGTGGTGATGATCAAAGCACGGCCTTTGTGGCGTAGCTTTGTGTAACGTTTACTTCGCGAGTTTCACACCCGGTATGAACCAAAAACGGGAGACGGACCTCAGGGAGGGCATGCGTTTCTTTCTAGTTAGAAGTGGCGTCAGTGGTTTTACACGCCCTGGCGAGTTTGACTTATGTGGTTGTTGCTGTTGCGAGGCGCCTCGGATTGATCGGTCGTTCTCGAACCGATGGAGTCATTTGGTTGGCTCATTTACGCCCCAAAGGGCGGGGGAACGCATGTTCAGGGTTTAAGTTTAATCCACATCGGTGGACCGGCCCTGTCGCTCCAAGGTCACTCGAGCTCTGACCTGTGGCTCGGGCTAGAGAGTCACGAATCGATAGAGGACTGTAATGACCCGGATCCTTATGGGTTAATTTTTGAATATTTAATATTTAATTTAAATATTGGGTGGATAATATAAGTGGAAATTTTTATTTAAGTTATCAATTTAATAATCAGTTCGATTTAATATCGAATATACTAAATTATCATAATACAAAGTTAATTCAATTCGAAGTAAAAACTGAGTTAAAAACAATTCAGATGGTCAATATAAATTCTATTTGAATTATAACGATAATAATAGTTTATTTTTGATAAATTCGTTTGGTATGAATTTAGGTTAATATATATATATATATATATACATGGTAGAATCAAATAAATCAGTTCCTTTGAGTGTAAAATAACGGGGAATGTTGGGAATAATGGTTGTTGTGTTTCGATAGGGGTTCAAAACCCTAAAATATATTATTTTTAAAATTGAAGGGATAAGGTCAAAATCGAACTGTATTAATTAGGGATCAAATCAATAATCGTTTCAAATTAAATTAGTGTTAGAACCTTAGCCAACACTCCTTTAATACATTGTGCACGTTGGCCTCCTTTCCATCTTTTAAAACATGTGATCACCATTCCTCTCAACCACTTTATATACAAAGGAATGCTGTAGAAAGAATACACCGCTCCTTTTCTTTCTTCACAAATCAAAACTGCAGGCTTCAGAAAAAAATGTAAATGGCCGCTCCCTGTACAAATTAAAAACCCAAATCAATTCGAATGAAACCCCAAGTCAAAATCGAAGGGTCTGAACACGTTCTGGGGATGATCCGAGACTTCGACAGTTGCAATTCAATCGGCGGAGCTCGATGACCAGATGGAAGAAACCCGCGAACTGGAAATCGCAATAAGCGATCGATGCCGGAATTCATGAATTAGGGTAGTTCGCTGTAGGCCAGTCGACGAAGCGAAGTGCTCTGGAGGAGGTTGCGAGCTGAAAATGGGTTTGGGACTTGCGGTATAGCAGAATTGGAAGGACGCAATGAAATTCGAACTAGGGTTTGCCTGGATCGATCGCTATTGTCAGGGGCTGCTTGTTCGAGGCCAACGATGAACTATAGATGGAGAGACACTTATATGTTGCGAACTTAGGTAGGTCCGATCCAAGTTTGGCAATCACGATTAGGAGGAAGATGGAGGTAGCGGCAGGCTCCAGCGACAACAAGGTTCAGGTCATTGGAAGATTCAATGAAGCTGAGTTTGTAATGTATGGATCGAGATCTGTTCGTCTATCTGTCAAGATATTGGCGAGGCCTTAAGGTATATAGTTCTAAACATTTAAATACACCTAAAAGAATTTATTTCTTTATAAATTTGAATTCATAGAATAGTTAATTTATTTGTTAAGTAAATTTAAATAAATCATGTTTAATCGTTAAATTTAAAATAAAATATCGTAGGAATAAATTCATGCACGACAAACTCGAGATGATTTATGGCTTAGACGAGTTGAATTTTAATTGGATATCAGCAAAGGAAAAACCCTGGTGAGTAAATCTCACTCACCTGTTTGTTTAGAATTATTTTTACATCGTTAAAAATAATTGTTGTTGCTTGTTTGAATGCTGTTTAGTCTGATTGTTTTAAAATATATATTAGTTATTTAGGGCTATTATATATATATATTGGGTGATTGATTGGTTGGATTCCCGCGGTTTCATTAGCGGATGCCCGCGGTACCATAGCGGATGATTACCCTATATGCCCCACGCTATGATTAGTGGATGACCTTCTATACCGCGATATTCTGCCTCGAAGCAGGATGGGTATTACTATGTTGACTAACGTTTGTGGATGCAGGAAAACAGGTTGGAGGAATCCAACTGGATTCCTCAAAAAAAAAAAATTATCTGTTGTTGTTTGTTTGATTTCATATATATTCATATATGATGTGTTAAAAATCAAATGATTGAAAATTGGTTGATTGATTGTTTAAAATATCACTGGGGCTTGGGATATTGATTTATAAAAATACCAAAAAGGGTATTTGAAATTTAAAAGGGGAATTCTATTTTTATAAATAGAATTTGAATTTTAAATGAAGTATAGAAACATTAACTTGTTTTGAATATATATATAAACAAGTAATTGAATTTATAAACTTTGTTTATAAATGAAAATGTGGAATTTGAATTGAATTTATAAACTTTGTTTATAAATGGAAATATGGAATTTGAATTGAATTTATAAACTTTGTTTATAAATGGAAATGTGGAATTTGAATTGAATTTATAAACGTTGTTTATAAATGGAAAGGTGGGATTTGAATTGAAGTTATAAACGTTGTTTATAAATAATGCAGAGAATTCAAATAGATTTGAATATAGTATTTCAAATGGAATTTAAAAAGGGAAATTCAAATGGACTTTAATAGAATTTGAATATAGAAATTCAAATGGACTTTAACTATAGAATTTGAATATAGAATTCAAATGGACTTTAACTATAGAATTTGAATATACAATTCAAATGGACTTTAACTATAGAATTTGAACATAGTATTTCAAATGGAATTTGAATATAGAAATTCAAATGGGATTTATAATAAATAGATTTGGATAAATAGAAGTGGATTAGACTAAGAAGTTAATTAACAAATTAAATTAACAAATTGAGTTAAAACGATTGGTATAGTTAAAATAGATTGGACAGGTATAGACATACAGGAGACAGGTATGGAATAAAGTATAGAAGTGAAATAAATAGAATGCCCGACAAAAAGGTACGTATTTAATTACCATATGAGATTTTATGCGCCGTATCGGCTAGCCGCTTGGCTTTTTCTTTTTCTTTTTGAGATGAGAAGGACCGGGAAAGCTATTTGAAATTTCCCGATGCTCCCGGTACAAAGGAGGTTATGGCGAATTTTTCCGGGAATTTAAGGAGATAGAATATTTTTAAGATAATTTGATAGTTAGAAATTTACATATCAAAATATATAGAAGTCGATAAGAAAACGAACGTAGAAATAGAATAGTATAATCAAAAAGGAAGTATAAGAATAAAACCTCGTAAGGATAAAAGAAAAAGTATATATGTGTTTAAAAGTGAAAAAGTAGTGGTATGGTATTGGTTATTCGAGTAAGTAGTCTTGTCTGTTTTGACGTTAAATGTTATTCAGTCAAGGTCTGAGAGGTAATTATACCCCAACTTGGTTGATTTCATGATATACCGATAAGTAGCAAGATTCAGGCTCGAAGATCAATGTGGAATAAGAATTAGTTAAATACTGTATTTGGGTTGTCGTAACGATGTTTTACACAACATCTGTTTTAACCCAAATATGTGCAAAGCTTGGAAATAGAATAATGAATATTTCTAAAGCTAGAAATTTAAGGAAGGCGATATTCGGAAATGTTTTCCAAATAACGTAAAAGGCCAATATGGTTATTGAAAATATTTGGTTAACAAATATTGATAAGAAATAGAGAAGAGATTTAATTAATGGAATATTAATTAAAGGTTCAGTGATTGTTGGATGTTTAGATGAACACTTGTTTTATTCGATAGTTAAATCATCGACTATCGAAACACTTGTTTTTATTCGATAGTTAAATCACAGACTATCGAAGTTTTGACCATCGTTGTCAATATGGAGAGACCGGTTGGATTATTATCCGAAGAACCACTCCATATCGGCAGTAGCGTGCGAATCAGATTATATAAAGATAATCGAAGACGGAGGAGAGTGCAAGGACTTTTTCTATTAATAGAAATAGTGCCTTCAGTTCATCCTGTTCCTGGGTGACGTGTATGGATGAATGTCTGACAGAGTATTTCCAGAAAGGTCACGTACATTGATTTCTTCAACCGTACCAAGAGTGGAAGCGGAGAAGGAAACTTCTTTTAGCTAACACGTAATGTACTGTTGAGGACGTCAATCGGTGATTTGATGGATTTGACGATGTGGCATTCGAAGTGAATCTAGTGTGATGATAAAGCGTAGCTTCTAGCCTCATCATCCGGTGAATGACAGAAATCGGGCAAGCAGCATGGCTATGTAGGTCGCACCTATTAGGGTGTATAATCACCTGATCTAGAGTTTCATTTACTTCTAAAAATCTATTGTCGATGCTGACCCATTCGGGAAATGGTTGCTGATCCCAATCGTTGGTGATATACATTCGATACACTCAAGCGAAATGAGTGGTCGGTCATGTGTGGCTGAGTTGCAAGATGTTCTTGTTGAACTCGGTGTATTCTCCTCTAGAGATATACCAGCGGAAGGTGATTCCATACCTTGTCATAGAAGGAAAACCAAATACCCAATACGTGCTTGCGGTTTTGATTGTATATTTATGTGGAACGTGAGATGCAAACGTTCCACTAGATTGTTATTTACTTGATTTAGACATTATTATAATATCAAAAGAGTTTTGATATAAAGATAAGTCAAGTGTTTGGATTCTCATAAGGGAAAAACCCGTTCCGTGTTATACGGCGTGGTCTTATGAGATATCATTTAGTTTCTGAAACTGTTTTAAACTGTTTACTCATACCAGTCCCATGACTGACCCGGAGTTTATTTGTTTTGTTCTACCTAAACTCTTGGGTGCCTAAATTTGTACGGGCAGTCAAGTAGTTCAGGAATTTACAGATCTATCTAAAGGAGCTTGGAGCAGGAGGCTTCAGCGTTATCTAGTTATAGTGTTGTTCCGCTATGTTGTAAGTGTTGTACTCTGATAAGTGTATGTTATACAGTTAAGATTTTGTATTTCAGAGACATGATATATTATATTTTGTTCCGCTGCGATGTGAGATTCTGTGTTGTTATTTCTGTTCTTCTTCTACCTCTTTCTTCTAAAAAAAAAATGTTCCGTATTTTCGTGATATTTGGGTTGGACGTATTATGTATATAGTCAACTCTGATGTTATGGAAATCTGGGTCATTACAGTTGGTATCGGAGCTTAGGTTTAGCGAATACCTAGGCTGTGTGGAAATGTGCTCATTAGAGATAGGATCAGTAGTATCCTAGAATGAGTTGAGCGTATATATATACGAGAGAGCGTATTTGTTATTTGATATAAAAACCGTTTTATATTGTGTTGACTAGTCTGTTGAGTGGATTATAAATTTTGGTCGAATCGTGGGACGCCACGAAGTCGATAGGAGTTTATAAACACTTGAACAGAAGATTGGACACGATATTGTTTTTAAATAGTTAAGTTGATTGTTAGGAATATAATCGAATTAGATTATAAAACAGAAATAGTTATATATATAACCAATGGAATTTGTATATGAAATCAAATATACAAATGAGATAAATTGAAATTGAATTCCAACCAGAATTTAGAATTCAAAATCCTGGGAGTTCGAAAAATATTTTTCTAAATGGTGTTTGAAAGAAATATAGCACTGAACTCATTCAGTAGCTGGGAAATAATTCTGATGATGGTCGCAACATCATCAGTGTTCATTTTCAAGTTTCTAAGTGATAAATTGCTGCCTTAGAAAAGTTTTGATGGAAATTTGTTTGAAAAGAAACAAGTTGTTTGAAAATTCAAATGTTTTGAATTTGAGATAGATATAAATATGTATATATTTATATTACTTCAAAGGAATTTTGAAATGGGAAATGGGAACATAGATTTCAAATAGAAGTAAAATAAAGGAATTTGAATATATATATAATTCAAATAGAAGTGAAATAGAATTTGAATTCAAAGGAATTCAAATGAGTTTGAATAAAGGAAATTTCAAATAGAAATTGTATAAGAAAAATTGAAATGGAATTTGAATTCAGAGGAATTCAAATGGATTTGAATAAAGAAAAGTCAAATAGGGATTTGAATATTAGAATTCAAATGGAATTTGGTTAAATAGAATTTCGAAGAGAATATAAAGTGGAGGATGAATATTAGAATTCAAAGAAAACAAAAGGAGTTAAAATAGAATTTAAATTCAAAGGATTTCAAATAGGAATTTGAATAAGGAATTTAAATAGAAATTGAATAAAGGATTTCAAATAGAAATTGAATAAAGGATTTCAAATGGAATTTGAATAAGGGATTTGAAATGGGTTTTGAATAAAGGATTTCAAATAGGAATTGAAGATAAGAAATTCAAATAGAATTTGAAGATAGAAATTTAATTAGAATTTGAATCGAGGATTTCAAATAGAAATTGAATAGAAGGAAATTCAAATATAGAGTTTGAATAAAGAAATTCAAATGGAATTTGAATATTTTAGATGTAGAGGACTTGAATATTTGAAGAGAAATAGATCGGGAATATTATGTTGGAATGGATTGGATATATATTAAAAATATATCAGAATGGAGTTAAATTTATTATAAACGAAGTTAAAACGTTTATATGTATAAATATAATTAAAACGAGCTCGCCATAGCGCGGCAGTTCGTAAATTGGCGATTCGAACTTCAATTTAGTATACAGAACTCAATTGAAGTCGAAATTCTTCGAAACAAGAATCGTCGGGACCGGTTGAACAATAGTTTTCTAATGAAAGAGAAAATTCTGGATTTCGTCGTAAATATTTTGAGTTATGTCAAAATCAAATTTTTAGAAAAGCAGCGCCAGAACCATTAGAAAACCATAACGGTTTAATTAAATAAATAAAAGGATTTTTAGGGAATAAAATCCGAATTGGCATTAGGAAAAACTCCAGGCTGGAGATATAAAATAAATATGAACTCTAGTGAAGTAAGTGAAATGATTTTTAAGACAAAAATCATATTTTAAAATGGTTAAATTGAATTAACAAAATTGGAAAATAATTAGTTAAAGGAAATTTGAATCGAAATTGGATTTTTGGATAAGTGAAAGATATTGAAAATTTATATTCGAAATCGAATATATCGAGTTAAAATTATAATTAGATTAGTTTATAATTAAGTTGACATATATTTGAACAAGTGATATTCGAATAAAAATGGTGAAATCGGCAAAATGGTTAATTAGCAACTAGTTAATGGGAATTTGAATGGTTGAAATTGAATTTAACTTAAGTAAGTTAAATAGATCGAAATGAATAAATTGAGTAAAATCAATGTGTATGAAATATGAATTGGGTGTGAATTAAGGGGAAAAACCCAAAAAAAGAAAAAGAGAGAGAAAAAGAAAATATATTTGTAACACAAATACAAAGGAAGTTATGTGCAAACAAATAGAAGGAGAAATATTTGTAAAAACATTTACAAGTAGAATTTAAAAGGGAATATTTGTAAAACAGTTACAAATAGAGTAAATGGAAATATTTATTTATAGAAAATAAATAGAATGTTATAGATGAGATATTTATTTGTTAAATAAATAGGATTTAATCAAAGGAATATTCAGAAGATGAATAGAAAATGGAAATCTGTTTTTAACAGATAAATAGAAAAGATTAATTTATAAATAACAGTTTATAAATTTAATTAAATATTTATCATTCGATAAATGGAATATATAAGTCTGAACTTATATAGAGAAGAGATATTGGTTTTAACACCGATAGTTTTAAATAGAAGGGGTACACAACACTTGTATAAGTGAAGTAACGTTATTAAGAGAACATTTATAAAGTGAAGAACTGTTACTAAAAGTAAATCTTTATAAATAAAAAAAACGTTATCCATTAAGAGATGTTCGAATAAGAAAAGTCGATTAGAGTTAGAAATAATCGATTAGAGTTCGAATAAATCGATTAGAGTAAGAATTAACCAGTTAGAGTTAATCAGTTAGGGTTAATCCGCAGAGTTAATTGAACATTAGTTATTCAATTAGAATTTATCAAATATTTGTTATTCAAATAAAGAGTTAACCCGATAAAGTTATTGAACATAATTAATCGAATTAGAATTTAATTGAATGATAGTTATTCAATTTAAGTTGATCGAATATAGTACTGAGATAGAATTAGTCAAACATAGTTACTCAGGATAAGTTGCCATTTCGTACGACTGCTAGCATAATTCGCAGGGCTGCAGATAGCCTAGGGCGGTCGAATGTTTCCTGGGGGAATCAGGCGTAACCATTGTGATCGCTGCGATCTAGAGTCAAGCGAATGGAGTTAATCGAATATAGTTATTCGAAATAGAGATTATCGAATATAGTTTATTCGAAAGGAATTATCGAATTTGGTTATTCGAAGGGAGGAGTTATCGATTATTTGTTAATCGAAATGAGATATCGATTATAGTTTAATCGAAAGGAGTTATCGATTAGTTTAATCGAAGTGAGTTATAGAATATTGGTTATTCGAAGGAGTTATCAAATATAGTTATTCGATGGAGTAAATCGAATATGGTTTATTCGAAGAAAGGTTTTCGAATCTAGTTATTCGAAAGAGAGAATATCGAATATAGTTATTCGAAGGGAGGAGTTATCGAATAAAGATTTATTCGAAAGAGAGTTATGAATGGAATATGAAATGTTGAGTACAACATAAATATGTTTTGAAAAGTTAATGGGTTTGTAGCACTTTTTCTACCTTAGCAATTTCGAGGACGAAATTATTTTTAAGTGGGGAAGATTGTAATGACCCGGATCCTTATGGGTTAATTTTTGAATATTTAATATTTAATTTAAATATTGGGTGGATAATATAAGTGGAAATTTTTATTTAAGTTATCAATTTAATAATCAGTTCGATTTAATATCGAATATACTAAATTATCATAATACAAAGTTAATTCAATTCGAAGTAAAAACTGAGTTAAAAACAATTCAGATGGTCAATATAAATTCTATTTGAATTATAACGATAATAATAATTTATTTTTGATAAATTCGTTTGGTATGAATTTAGGTTAATATATATATATATATACATGGTAGAATCAAATAAATCAGTTCCTTTGAGTGTAAAATAACGGGGAATGTTGGGAATAGTGGTTGTTGTGTTTCGATAGGGGTTCAAAACCCTAAAATATATTATTTTTAAAATTGAAGGGATAAGGTCAAAATCGAACTGTATTAATTAGGGATCAAATCAATAATCGTTTCAAATTAAATTAGTGTTAGAACCTTAGCCAACACTCCTTTAATACATTGTGCACGTTGGCCTCCTTTCCATCTTTTAAAACATGTGATCACCATTCCTCTCAACCACTTTATATACAAAGGAATGCTGTAGAAAGAATACACCGCTCCTTTTCTTTCTTCACAAATCAAAACTGCAGGCTTCAGAAAAAAATGTAAATGGCCGCTCCCTGTACAAATTAAAAACCCAAATCAATTCGAATGAAACCCCAAGTCAAAATCGAAGGGTCTGAACACGTTCTGGGGATGATCCGAGACTTCGACAGTTGCAATTCAATCGGCGGAGCTCGATGACCAGATGGAAGAAACCCGCGAACTGGAAATCGCAATAAGCGATCGATGCCGGAATTCATGAATTAGGGTAGTTCGCTGTAGGCCAGTCGACGAAGCGAAGTGCTCTGGAGGAGGTTGCGAGCTGAAAATGGGTTTGGGACTTGCGGTATAGCAGAATTGGAAGGACGCAATGAAATTCGAACTAGGGTTTGCCTGGATCGATCGCTATTGTCAGGGGCTGCTTGTTCGAGGCCAACGATGAACTATAGATGGAGAGACACTTATATGTTGCGAACTTAGGTAGGTCCGATCCAAGTTTGGCAATCACGATTAGGAGGAAGATGGAGGTAGCGGCAGGCTCCAGCGACAACAAGGTTCAGGTCATTGGAAGATTCAATGAAGCTGAGTTTGTAATGTATGGATCGAGATCTGTTCGTCTATCTGTCAAGATATTGGCGAGGCCTTAAGGTATATAGTTCTAAACATTTAAATACACCTAAAAGAATTTATTTCTTTATAAATTTGAATTCATAGAATAGTTAATTTATTTGTTAAGTAAATTTAAATAAATCATGTTTAATCGTTAAATTTAAAATAAAATATCGTAGGAATAAATTCATGCACGACAAACTCGAGATGATTTATGGCTTAGACGAGTTGAATTTTAATTGGATATCAGCAAAGGAAAAACCCTGGTGAGTAAATCTCACTCACCTGTTTGTTTAGAATTATTTTTACATCGTTAAAAATAATTGTTGTTGCTTGTTTGAATGCTGTTTAGTCTGATTGTTTTAAAATATATATTAGTTATTTAGGGCTATTATATATATATATTGGGTGATTGATTGGTTGGATTCCCGCGGTTTCATTAGCGGATGCCCGCGGTACCATAGCGGATGATTACCCTATATGCCCCACGCTATGATTAGTGGATGACCTTCTATACCGCGATATTCTGCCTCGAAGCAGGATGGGTATTACTATGTTGACTAACGTTTGTGGATGCAGGAAAACAGGTTGGAGGAATCCAACTGGATTCCTCAAAAAAAAAAAATTATCTGTTGTTGTTTGTTTGATTTCATATATATTCATATATGATGTGTTAAAAATCAAATGATTGAAAATTGGTTGATTGATTGTTTAAAATATCACTGGGGCTTGGGATATTGATTTATAAAAATACCAAAAAGGGTATTTGAAATTTAAAAGGGGAATTCTATTTTTATAAATAGAATTTGAATTTTAAATGAAGTATAGAAACATTAACTTGTTTTGAATATATATATAAACAAGTAATTGAATTTATAAACTTTGTTTATAAATGAAAATGTGGAATTTGAATTGAATTTATAAACTTTGTTTATAAATGGAAATATGGAATTTGAATTGAATTTATAAACTTTGTTTATAAATGGAAATGTGGAATTTGAATTGAATTTATAAACGTTGTTTATAAATGGAAAGGTGGGATTTGAATTGAAGTTATAAACGTTGTTTATAAATAATGCAGAGAATTCAAATAGATTTGAATATAGTATTTCAAATGGAATTTAAAAAGGGAAATTCAAATGGACTTTAATAGAATTTGAATATAGAAATTCAAATGGACTTTAACTATAGAATTTGAATATAGAATTCAAATGGACTTTAACTATAGAATTTGAATATACAATTCAAATGGACTTTAACTATAGAATTTGAACATAGTATTTCAAATGGAATTTGAATATAGAAATTCAAATGGGATTTATAATAAATAGATTTGGATAAATAGAAGTGGATTAGACTAAGAAGTTAATTAACAAATTAAATTAACAAATTGAGTTAAAACGATTGGTATAGTTAAAATAGATTGGACAGGTATAGACATACAGGAGACAGGTATGGAATAAAGTATAGAAGTGAAATAAATAGAATGCCCAACAAAAAGGTACGTATTTAATTACCATATGAGATTTTATGCGCCGTATCGGCTAGCCGCTTGGCATTTTCTTTTTCTTTTTGAGATGAGAAGGACCGGGAAAGCTATTTGAAATTTCCCGATGCTCCCGGTACAAAGGAGGTTATGGCGAATTTTTCCGGGAATTTAAGGAGATAGAATATTTTTAAGATAATTTGATAGTTAGAAATTTATATATCAAAATATATAGAAGTCGATAAGAAAACGAACGTAGAAATAGAATAGTATAATCAAAAAGGAAGTATAAGAATAAAACCTCGTAAGGATAAAAGAAAAAGTATATATGTGTTTAAAAGTGAAAAAGTAGTGGTATGGTATTGGTTATTCGAGTAAGTAGTCTTGTCTGTTTTGACGTTAAATGTTATTCAGTCAAGGTCTGAGAGGTAATTATACCCCAACTTGGTTGATTTCATGATATACCGATAAGTAGCAAGATTCAGGCTCGAAGATCAATGTGGAATAAGAATTAGTTAAATACTGTATTTGGGTTGTCGTAACGATGTTTTACACAACATCTGTTTTAACCCAAATATGTGCAAAGCTTGGAAATAGAATAATGAATATTTCTAAAGCTAGAAATTTAAGGAAGGCGATATTCGGAAATGTTTTCCAAATAACGTAAAAGGCCAATATGGTTATTGAAAATATTTGGTTAACAAATATTGATAAGAAATAGAGAAGAGATTTAATTAATGGAATATTAATTAAAGGTTCAGTGATTGTTGGATGTTTAGATGAACACTTGTTTTATTCGATAGTTAAATCATCGACTATCGAAACACTTGTTTTTATTCGATAGTTAAATCACAGACTATCGAAGTTTTGACCATCGTTGTCAATATGGAGAGACCGGTTGGATTATTATCCGAAGAACCACTCCATATCGGCAGTAGCGTGCGAATCAGATTATATAAAGATAATCGAAGACGGAGGAGAGTGCAAGGACTTTTTCTATTAATAGAAATAGTGCCTTCAGTTCATCCTGTTCCTGGGTGACGTGTATGGATGAATGTCTGACAGAGTATTTCCAGAAAGGTCACGTACATTGATTTCTTCAACCGTACCAAGAGTGGAAGCGGAGAAGGAAACTTCTTTTAGCTAACACGTAATGTACTGTTGAGGACGTCAATCGGTGATTTGATGGATTTGACGATGTGGCATTCGAAGTGAATCTAGTGTGATGATAAAGCGTAGCTTCTAGCCTCATCATCCGGTGAATGACAGAAATCGGGCAAGCAGCATGGCTATGTAGGTCGCACCTATTAGGGTGTATAATCACCTGATCTAGAGTTTCATTTACTTCTAAAAATCTATTGTCGATGCTGACCCATTCGGGAAACGGTTGCTGATCCCAATCGTTGGTGATATACATTCGATACACTCAAGCGAAATGAGTGGTCGGTCATGTGTGGCTGAGTTGCAAGATGTTCTTGTTGAACTCGGTGTATTCTCCTCTAGAGATATACCAGCGGAAGGTGATTCCATACCTTGTCATAGAAGGAAAACCAAATACCCAATACGTGCTTGCGGTTTTGATTGTATATTTATGTGGAACGTGAGATGCAAACGTTCCACTAGATTGTTATTTACTTGATTTAGACATTATTATAATATCAAAAGAGTTTTGATATAAAGATAAGTCAAGTGTTTGGATTCTCATAAGGGAAAAACCCGTTCCGTGTTATACGGCGTGGTCTTATGAGATATCATTTAGTTTCTGAAACTGTTTTAAACTGTTTACTCATACCAGTCCCATGACTGACCCGGAGTTTATTTGTTTTGTTCTACCTAAACTCTTGGGTGCCTAAATTTGTACGGGCAGTCAAGTAGTTCAGGAATTTACAGATCTATCTAAAGGAGCTTGGAGCAGGAGGCTTCAGCGTTATCTAGTTATAGTGTTGTTCCGCTATGTTGTAAGTGTTGTACTCTGATAAGTGTATGTTATACAGTTAAGATTTTGTATTTCAGAGACATGATATATTATATTTTGTTCCGCTGCGATGTGAGATTCTGTGTTGTTATTTCTGTTCTTCTTCTACCTCTTTCTTCTAAAAAAAAATGTTCCGTATTTTCGTGATATTTGGGTTGGACGTATGATGTATATAGTCAACTCTGATGTTATGGAAATCTGGGTCATTACAAGGACTATCTTTTGCCTCGGTTCATAGACGGAAATCCAATTTCCAAATACGTGACATTTGCGGTTTTAATTGTAAAACTAGTATGGCGACATGATATATGGTACCCATGCCGCCTATGATTGATACTTATGATTTGAAGTTGTTTTATACATTATGCACTTATTATAGTATCAAACGATTTGTTTTAAACGTATCAAGCATTCTTTGGCTGTTATAAGGGAAAACCCTATCCTCGGCTGCGTTGCATTGTGTGATGGGACCTGGGTCTTATAACAGCTTCATTTTTCTTTATTTAGCATTGCGCTGTTTGTTTTATGCATTGGTATTCTTGGGAGGAAACCCGTTCCGTGTTATACGGCGTGGTCCCTTGATTTACCTAACTTTAAAATTAAAGATTAACTGTTTTAGTTCTCACACCAGTCACATGACTGACCTGGAGTTTATTGTTTTAACCTAAACTCTGGGTGCCCTTATTTTGACACGGGCAGCTAGTAGTTTTGGTTTTGCAGATTTATATTCACAGGATCCTGGTTTACAGCTGGAATGATATCCGGAAAGCTTTGTATCCGTATATCTCCTTCTAGTTGTGTATTGTATTATTTTCCGCTGCTATGTATTTAAATGTAATTTAAATCTCTGATATTTCTGTGTAATATTCATTTATACTCTGTATATTCTTGTAATCTGGTGCATTGTTGTAATAACAATGAAATGTTCTTTTATATGTGTTCTGTTGTGGCTTGTTCTCGAACTATCTGACGCTTTCCTTTACGGGGAAGTTACGGGTTTTCACAACTTGTATACTATAGCAGCCATATTCTTATCAAAGTTATATGGTTTCCTTCCTCTTCCTTTGAAAAATCATTCGAACCAAAATACTCTGCCTAAAATTAGGAAATCAATATTTTAAATCATGAACTGATGAGATCTTTATGATGATTGTCTTGGAATTTCAATTTATTGACTTTGGCGACCCCATCATGTTTTTCTATGAAGAGTTATGAAGCTAGCACTCGAGAATTCACAAGCTATGATCATTGATTAAAGAGGAGGAGGCCGGAATTGTTTCTAACTTGGGGAGATGTACCGTTCTACAGATTTTCAGGGGGTGTCGCGGCTTTAAGAATGGTGCGATGCGTAGGAGGCTGCATGTTTCCTGTAGATGGTTGGGAAGGACGCGTTCTGCTACGTGGATCCGAGCGGTGCGGAGTTAGGATGAGTGAGTCCAGAATTCAAAGAGAAGTTCAATAGAGCAGGCGGTTCGTGAATCAAACAAGCATAGCTCTGTATCACTACCAATTATGCATGGTATGTGATAGGTTCATACCAATACATTGCATTTGGGGAAGATGATTATGAAAATGGTAATTAGCACTAATTGTTTAATTAATTTATCATGTTGTTTAAATAATCTGAAAATTGTTAAATCATAACTTTTTCATACGAAGTCAAATTTGGATGTCATTTCTTCCGTTAGACTCGCATTGGCTAGCTCTACGTTTTGACGTTGGTTTAGGCTGATTTGGTTAAGATGAGTGATATTGTCTCTAATTGAACTCTAATTCTTTGTACAGTAAAAATTTGATATTTCTAGATGATTGAAAATCTTAAATTAAAAAAAATCTAGAGTAATTGAACCAAGTTAATAATAAATAAAATAATTAAAAAGTAATTTGTTTAGTTTAAACCTGGATGTCATATTTTTATCTATGTGCACGCTATTGCATATAATTTTGAAACTACCACTAGAATTGAACAATACTGACATCAAATCATTGTCAATTATTTTAGATAGGTTTTATCTATTTTATGGATGTTTGTTTGCTAAATTAAATAAATTGTATCATTATTGGTTGCATGGATGATTATTCATTTAGTTAGTCAAAGCATCGCTCGTAGGTGACTTAGTATTGGAAAAAAAAACTTTTCTTCTAGAGTTACTAGTGCTTGTCGATAAAACGAAAAAGAAGTTTAGTGCAGGTTGAATGAGTATATGGACTCGAGCAAGTTTGAATTTACGAAGAAGTAGTGAAGCAAATGGATTAATCTGAGGATGCAGTAACATTAAAGCATGGCGATGAATTTGAAGATGGAGAATGGACTTGGCGACGAGCTTGGGTTTCACAATGAATGGCGATCATTTTCATTTCTAATGTACTTAACATATTTTGGTTAGTTACCATTATTAAGTAATCGTTATCGATTAAAGTAGAATGATCAATATGAACAATAATTAATATTGGTCATGTTTGCCTATTTAACCTTAACGATGATGCAGTTTTGAGAAGCAGGATTTGATGGTTCATTCAAAAATGGATTTGATATGGTGGATTTTCAACCAATGATTTTGAAGTGAGGCAAGGACGTGGTGCTTCAAGGCAATGGGTCATCATTCGACGATGGTGATACCATGATGGGAAGTAGCAACAGCTTCGACAATGGATGGTTATTCTCCAAGAGGCAGAATGTTAAGACTTGAGTCAGGAGGATAATGAGATTGCAAGTCAGGACGATTATACTACAAGTCAGGATGGCGAGGCAACTCTTTAAGATGGAAGAGCTATCAGGAGAGGTTTTGGGAGCAGAGTTTGATGATAGATGTAGTTGTTTAGGCGGTTCCCGACAAGGAGGCTTTAGACGAGAGTAGGGAAACAATTCTAGAATAACTTTGCATTGGGAATATATATGCAAAGAAATCCTTAGTATGTAGGTTCGGGAGGATACTTGGAGAGCTAAGGCTTGAGTGTTTATTGAGTCTTCGACCAGATGTAGGTTGTAATACAGTTCATCGCTGCCGATCGGATACAATTTTTTTATCCATGGGGATTCGTGACTATTATTTATGCTCATTTGCAACCATATATATGTGGTCAGTCAAATGTAG